>CM060924.1:561367552-562030052 GCA_030737875.1 Allium sativum
CTTTCAAATGATATATTCACATGATCACTGAAATAATGAGAGAAAAAGAACGAAGCTTCTTCTTCAATGTAAGATTTGCATATCGAGCCTTCAACTCGTGCTTTTTGTCTCACTTTTTTCTTCAAATGATTCAGATATCTATACAAAATTAATCTACATTATCTCATAATTTTAAGTGCAATTAAATTAATGAGTCACATGTTTATATTTACCTCTCAAACGGATACATCCATCCATATTGGACGGGACCTCCAAGTCGTGCTTCAGTTGGAAGGTGAACAGGTAAATGCTCCATTACATTAAAAAAACCTGGCGGGAATATTTTCTTCAATTTGCAAAGCAATATTGGAATATCTACTTCGAATTTACGTAAGCGTTCCACTTTTAAAGTAGTCGAACAAAGCTCTTTGTAAAACAAACTGAGCTCAGTTAATACCTTCCACACTTTTAACGGCAGTAGTTCTTTGAACATAACGGGAAATAAATGCTCCATCATTATGTGACAATCATGACTTTTCATTCCGCTCAATTTACCATTTTTGAAGTCCACACATCTACGAAGGTTTGATGAAATCCCATCAGGAAATCTTAACCCTTCAACCCATTTTAACACAACTTTAACCTGATTATTATCTAATTCATAACATGCTTTGGGTTTTTTACTCTCATTTGGTTTCATATGAAGCTCGGGACGTTTGCATAATTCTTCTATATCGCGCCTTGATTTTAAATCATCTTTAGTTTTCCCTTTAACATTCAAAACTGTGTTAAAGACATTATCAAATACATTTTTCTCATTGTGCATCACATCAATATTATGACGAAGCAGAAGATGTTTCCAATACGGCAACTCCCAAAAAATAGACTGTTTACACCAATTGTGATAAATCGATTTGCCTTCAATTTCTGTTTGAACTCCAGTTTCATATATCTTTGGATGATTTTCAACCATTTCATATATTTCTTCACTAGACCATAGTGTTGGAGGTTGTCTGGTTTCTACTCTATTAGCCAAAAAGTTTTTCTTGTCTACTCTAAAAGGATGGTTTACATGGAGAAAACATCGATGGCAGTCAAACCATGAAATTTTCTTACCATGCGGTAAGGAAAACGCTCGTGTCTCTTCCATGCAATATGGACATGATAGACGACCAGCAGTACTCCATCCTGAAAGCATTGCATAGGCAGGAAAATCACTTATAGTCCACAACAAAGAAGCAAACATTCGAAAAATTTTCTTCTTTGAAACATCGTATGTTTCTACTCCTTCGTTCCACAATGTTTTTAATTCTTCAATTAACGGTTGTAAATAAACATCAATTCCTTGTGCCGGATCGTCGGGGCCAGGAACAACAACAGTAAGAAACATATATTGTGTTTTCATACACATCCATGGAGGTAAATTATAAGGTGTGATGATAATGGGCCATGATGAGTATTTAGAACCAAATTGAGAAAATGGTGAAAAACCATCCGTACATAATCCTAGTCTGACATTACGACTCTCCGCTGCAAAATTCGGATAAGTTTTATCGAGATGCTTCCATGCTTCCCCATCGGCCGGATGGGTCAATGTACCTTCTTCTTCGGATCTCACCTTATGCCATCTCATATGAGATGCAGTTACAGAAGACGCATACAATCTTTGAAGCCTTGGAGTAATGGGTAAGTAATGCATACGTTTGAATGGAACTTCCTTTCCCTTTTTCTTTCTTGGTTTATATCTTTCTTTATTACATATTTTACAATTTCTAAGGTTTACGTCATCTTCCCAAAACAACATGCATCCTTTTACACATGTATCTATTTTCTGATAAGGTAAACCAAATGCCGACATAAGTTTTTTAACTTCGTAGTGATTTTCACACATTAAATTACCCGGCGGCATGTGCCTTTTTGCAGCTTGTACAATAGCTGTAAACCCAGCTTCAGTGATGTTGTACTTTGACTTCATCGCAATGTATTATGCGATTACCGATAGCTGAGTGCCGCTTTTACAACCATCCCAAATAGGTTTCTTAGCATTATCCAACAAATCATAAATTTTCTTAGCTTCAATATTCGGTTCTTCGTCATTTTCATCATCGTCATCAACTGCATTCATAGGAAACATTGATCGCGCTGCGTCTTCGACCATATTTTCAATACGGGGCGTACTAATATTTTCATCAGCAACACTTTCTACCTCGGTCTCTATAGGAGTATTTGATACAACTTCTCCATGACGATCCCAAAAGTAATACTCCGGTACGAATCCGTTTTTGCACAAATGCACTTTCACAACATCGGGTAACAAATACTTCAAATGTCTACACTTGCTACACGGACAACGAATTTCAGGATCGCTTCCGTTATTACTTAAAGCGAATTCAACAAAGACATTTATACCATTATAAAAATCTTCTTTTATTGAACCTCTCTGTCCTCTCCTTTGATACATCCAACTCCTCCGATCAGCAAAATAATCAATCATTTTTCCTATTTGACAAATTTAGTCATGAGTTCAAAAATTAATAACGGTTGAAAGCAAATAACAATTTCACTAAGTTAAATTTTTTAAATAACGGTTGAAAGCAAAGAAGAAGGGTGATTTAGTAATATATATTTTTAGCAAAACAGTGGTGCACATAAAGTATTTTTTGGTGTATGAATAGAATTCGCTACATTCGCCTTTACATAATTCATGACATTTTAACCATGTTTCTCAATATTTGATAGTCATTTGCAAATTTGATTAAAATTTCTTTGTTATGTGAAATACATAAATATATTTAAAGGATGACGAGCAAGATATTTATTTTTAATATGTTGAGTAAGTTATATGTGTCTTATTTATTTTTTATATGTAAAGGAATCTCAGTTTGTATTTTTTATATGATGACATGAATATTTCTGGAATAAAAATGATCCATGAAAGTAATCTTCTTTTACTACAAACTATAGTTCTATTAGACGTGCCCAACACGAGTTTGGTTAATATTTACTTCATTTGTTCAATACTATGCTATTCTCGTTGACTTCTCGTTGTGCTTAAAAATGGATATTTAATATCCCTCTCAAACTATTTAACTTTCAAGGTGATACAATTTGATCCACATCTATTTTAAAATTTTAAGTTTGTCTTAATCATAATAAAAGTCATGGCAAAAAAACATTATTTCATTGTATGATTTTGAAGACGGTTAAATAGTATGGGCCCGTGTACTAGTATTAGAAGAAGTAAGAAAAGTGTGAATGTGATTTTCCACAAAGTTGAAGGGCCATAATGGTTTGACTTCCAGCTTTTCGATTTCTCCAAATGCTTAAACCCATTAACATATTTCAAACCGTAGCAATTTGGTTTGCAAAGTAAGATCCGAATTAAAGAAAACACGTTAATACGAAGGAAATTTATGTACACTAAGATTAAAAGTAATTGCTTCTATCTTAGATTTGGCAATTTCTTTGGAGCCTCTCAAATGTAGAAATTTTTATTTTCTGCAGCATTGAAACAAAAATAACAGCTCCCAATTTTGGGTAATAGTGTATCTTTCCGCTTAAACTGTATGACAATTAAGACTCGTTTAACCAAAATATCATACATGCCTTTATCTCATATCACAATATCACAATAATGCTATGACAAATATTGTTTCTTAGGGTTTTCTGCTTTTCATATTATAGTGTCGTGCGCTTCATCGTAATCGAAAGTTAAGATGAAGCTTGATTTCTTTAGCACATATAAGGTTTTTAAGGCAATTTTTCATAGTAATCTTTTAAAATAATAATTAATGGCTAGATTTTACATGGTCAGGCATCTTACTTCCCATTATAAACAGAGTAAACATTTACAGTTGTATACTACTTCGTCTCAAACGATTCAATAAAATTTCGGCAGCATTTCCCTTTTGTTTCCTGCATTGTACACATGTACACAGGAAACAAAAAGAAAAATTAAACCGAAATTTTGTGAATATTTCGAAATGAAGTAGTATACAAAATGTACATGCTTACTGCGTTTATAACTTGTCCAATATATGGACAAATCCAACAAATATTGTACCAGATGAATATAGATGGCCGTTTTTTAATTTGACAAAAACGACTATTTATATAACGATCATGTACAACATCCGTCGGACGGAGCCGATAACACTCTAGGGGATATTAGCCAATTAGATGTGCGCATTTTACTATAAAAATACGTTTTACTGCAACACAAAAATATTTTATCTTCTCACATCTGCTTGACATTTCAATCAACTTAAAGCCAATTTACCATTATCGTCGTTTCAATAGGCACAACTAGAATTTAGACTCATGATCTTTTTTGTGTATTTAGTCAAAATTTGCACGATGTACTATTCCTATTTCGTCCATTCATTTTTTTTTGTATGTCAACTAACACATACAAGAATGACAAGCGCAAAACGGTGCACATGTACACAAATATCCTAAATTATACAACGGCAAAAACCAAGCTAAATGAGAACATATCCACAAATACCCAAAAATTGCACATAACTTTTCAATTTCACAATATAGCATGAAATATGCACATAAAGGATACGATTGCCCACTACTATGCTATAGGAATCAATTACCATCAATAATTAACCCTAATTTTCGATTTAGGACATAAATAGATTTAGAAAAAAATGGATTTTTAAGTAAATAAAGTGATTATACCTGAAATTGCTTGCTCAAGAGGTTAGAGATGAAGCCAGGGAGGATTATACGGGAAGAAATCAAAGATTGGGGTGAAAAATTCGATTTTGGGAGTGGATTTAGGGTATAATTCGGAGCTGGAACAATTTGGGGCAAACAAGGTTAAAGTGGAGGAAAGGTTCTCGGCCGGGAATAAAATCCCGATTATAGGCGACGGCTTCCGACGGCCGCCGACGGCCGTCGCAAGCCGTCGGAAAACGCCGTCGGAAGCCGTCGCGAACGTCCGTCGCTAATTCAAGTGTTTTTTGTAGTGAGAATGCGACAATTTGTATACGAGTTGTTTCCATAGATGCAAGCTTTAAATCCTCTTCCTTTTGCTTCTAAGGAAAGCAGCTGCTCCTTGCATGTCTGCCCCCATTCTTATTCTACGTATCACTTGGTTAAGGAACTTGAGTTTCTTTGCTTATTTCTCAATGGTTGGGGAATTTGCATCACTCATATTGCTTGCTTCTTTGTTTTGGGCTGGCTTTGCTGAAACTGGATTCCATGCGAAGGGAAAATCTTTTAGTTTGGGTGTTTTGCCAACGTCTTTAAGCTTGTATATTAAAAGAATTTGTAATTCTTTTTAGGATTTTTTTTTCCATTCGAGCATTTTTAGAAAACTAATCATTTAACTAGTCCGATTTTAAAATTTATTACGGTCATAGCCTGGTTTGACCATGTAGGTCAAATCATCAACTTTAGATTTACGTCAACGGTATCATACTTTTCGTCATTTGAATCATTTCAATGTATGAATTTCGAAAACCTAAAGCTTTTTCGGATCTAAAACTTTGAGTAATATGTTCACTGTTGTGGTTGTAAATCAGAATGACTCTTAATTTTATTGTGATTATATGTTATTTCGATGGTGAGCTGGTCATTGATGATCGAAGGTGTGGGTAATACGATGGTGGATTTTACAAACCGGTAAAAGTTCTCCAAGTTGTAACTTGAAGCAATTAAAAATGTCGATTTACTAGTCAACAAAGATTAATACAGAGAAATTTGATGTTGGCTTAGTTTGCAACTGACCAACTGATTCTGGTTCTAAGGCAATTAAAATTGTAGATGATGATGACGTTGAGTTAAGGTTTTCTACCACTTGTAAATCTATAGAGTTATTCCTCGTGAAAACGATTAAGTTAGTGGTAGAATCACCTACTGCTTCAACACATGTGGAAGCAATATCGTTGTGTCCATCTCAACTGATTACATCCTCAAATCATATTCCTCCTTTGAACGTACCACAGTATGGACAACAACAAATGTTCTATACTTATCCTCCATTTATGAATTATATACAAAATCCTCATTGTAGCTTTCCATATCCCACGCAGGAAAGTGTTGCTTGCATGAGTCAAAGGTAAGGCCAACTTGGTATTCTATCTAAACAACTCGCCTTCTGAGTCACATCATATGAGTCAGAAGTAAGTTTTCAATAAAATGAAATGTGATTTGAGTCGAGCGTAATTGTATTCTAAAGGTTTCACATTTTCATTACATAGCTTTCTGCAATAGTTCATGGAAGAGCAATCACACTTTGAAGAAAATGCATACAATGACGCTATTCAATTAGATGGAAATGTAGACGCACAAATGAATACCGGAGCTGCTTCTGTCAGCATGATAGTTGCTTTGGTACCCGATACCAATCACACATGGATTGACAACATGCAAGTAAATAATGATCGACTGAACTTTGATTTTGGAGGTGAAGAGATGGAGATTCCGCTAAATGAGGACCTGTGTACTACGCAAATTTTAGCAAGATTTGTTGTTGCAGTTGCGGACTTGCAATGCAATGAAAAATTATTCTTTTCTTCATGCGTTCAAAATGGTTTTAAAGATGGTCTTGTCTTCGAGAGCAAAGCTAAATTTCTACAACAACTAAGTGAGTGATCAATTTTACATGCCGTTTCTTTAAATCCATCAGGTCAAACCAAAAAAAAAAAAAGTATACCGCCATTTGCAATGTCTACGATAAATGCCAATGGAGAATTCACGCCATTGATTCTAAAAAAACACAGTCCAGAATGTAGGTTGTGAAAAAATATAGGGGTGGCCACATTTGCATTAATCCAACAGTAAATTTTGGGCATTTGGCTCTTGCATAGAAGGATTTCTACATTGTTGCCCTTTGCTTTGTATCGATTACACACATTTGTATGGCAAATACAAAGATACACTACTTGTAGTGACCGCAGTTGATGCGAATGATCAACTTTATCTGTTGGCATTTGCAATTGTTAAGGCTGGATCAACTGACTCATGGGGTTGTTGTTTTTTCATGTACGTAAAAGTTTATACATAATGTAAACCATCAACGTATAACTTTCATATCCGATAGAATGAAAGGAATATCTATCGCATTGCAGAAAAGATGGTTAGGGCCAAATAAGCATAGATTTTGTGTTAGGCGTCTAAAATCAAATTTTCATGCTGTTGGCTTTAGAGATAAACGTTTGATGAGTTTATTCTATGCGGCGGCATGTGCATCAGAAGAGGTTGAGTGGTAAACTTCGGCAGGAAATTAAGATGACCGACATTAGAGCTCATAATTGGATTGAGAGAAGTTTAGATGGAAAAGAGGAAAATTGGGCGTTGTTTAAAGATGATGGTGGATGACTTCATGTAATGACGACAAATGCATCTGAAAGCTTCAACGGTGTGCTTAAAGGTGCAAGATCACTTCTCGTTAAGTCATTGGTTGCGCGTACTTTCTATACATCGGTGGATTATTTTTGTAATCAAAGGGGAAATGTTGTTGGTTCGATATGCAAGTTAACTCCAAAATGGGAAGCAAAAATACTAAGAGAGCGGAAGAAGAGAGACGTTGCAGAATAGTTCGATTCAGGCAAAATAAATGGGTGGTAATACACTACTTCGGTGACGAATTTACAATAACGATTGATGATAATACTCGTTCTTGTACGTGTAACATATCATTGCTACAACAACTTCCATGTTCGCATGTTATGGCCGCTTGTTCTGCAGAGGCCAACGGAGCCAAAAGAGCTCACCGCGACTTTGCCCCTGTTTGGTACACAGTTCAAAGTTATCGCACGGCTTATACGCTGGAGTTTGATCCAGTTCATGAAAAACAGTATTGGCCAGCACCATCAGGGACTATGGTTCTACCACCGCAAGCTCAGAGAGCACTGCGAAGACCTCGACCAATGAGAATTAAAGGCCCTATGGACGAGGGGCAGTCTACAAGAGCGAATAGGTGCAGCAAATGTTGAGTTCAAGGCTATAAGAAGAGCCGTTGTACTACAATAACTTAGACTTTGCTAGTATTATGTAGTAACTATCTACCCGTTTTATTATGTAAGAGACTTATTATACTGCAAAATTTGATCTATTGTTTCATTTGCGTTGTTGTTTGTGTTACAACTTATGAAGCATGATGCAACATTGAAAGCCAAAATAAATCTACAACATAATAATCCATACAATACATAGAACGATAGAACATTGGAAGCCAGAATAAACCTACAACGTAATATTCCGTATGATACATAGAACGATACACAACATTGGAAGCCAAAATAAACCTACAACATAATAATCCATACGATCTCAGAACGATACAACTTTTGCATACACTACTCATTAGGATATCTAGGAATGGTAGACTCAAGCGAGTCATATTTTTCTCGCATTCGGTAAATTTCGGTCTTCAGTCGTGTATTCTCTTCTTGCATCTTCAGCGCATACTCGTGTCCTCTACGACACAATGGAGGATCTATCCACTCCGTATAACGACAACATGTAACTAAGTAGGGTACTTGTAACCAAACCGGATATCGTTCGCAAGCATAGTATTGATGGTCTGTGTTTGCCTTGCTTTTCACAACATGCACTTGACAATATACATTACAAGTGCAATATAGCCGTGGTACTTCCTCCCAATAGCTAAGGGTCTCCCCCTATTTCTGCCGTCGTCGCCATCCACCTCTACAAATTGTTTTTGCCGCATTTCTCTAGAAATTAAAGCTTCCATGCTTGATTCTTTGCCCGACCAACGTTGGTTCAATTCAAACTCGTCCATGTACTTTGCTCAAGAATCATCATCATTCTCCCATTGATCCATCTCTAGTACATTTGCATAAAGATTAGGTTTTTAATGGAGTACATTTTCTAAACGGATCACCATCAATGGATAAGCCAAGCAGGACCGCCACATCGCCCAAACTAATGGACATCTCACCAACTCTAAGATGGAATGTTGATGTTTCCGGTCTCCATCTATCGACTAATGCAGTGATGAGATATCGATCCAGTTGGACATAACCCAACCTGTGTACTAATAAGAATCCTGCACGATCAAGTAAAGCTAGTACTCCTGCATGAGTGGAGGTCACCAAGTCAACGGAAGACGTGTGATCTATGATCTTAACTGAATTTTTATTCTGTAATTTTTTTTACGCACAATGTAAGAAATACATACAAATAAATCCTTCTTTTTATTTTATTGAACTGAATGATTACAGAAACTATTATTGAATGAAATGAAATGTTGATGCCTTGCCGTATTTAAATATGTGATAGCAACAGCTACATTGCCCAAATAATATAAACAGAAAAGATATATATAAGTGGGCAAAAGCCCAACCAACATATAGTATATAATATCCTAACCCTTCAGTTAGCCATTTTTATTACCTACACTCAATATATACTAGGGTTTTCTGCCCTCTTCTTCTCCGCTGTATCCATTAGTCACTTTCAATTCTTCTCTAAGTCTTTGAAAATTCTTCATGGAAAGTGCCTTCGTTAAAATATCGACTCTCTGATAGTATGCTGGCAAGTGATTCACTTCGATTTTGCCAGCTATCGTTTGCCGACGAACGAAGTGTAAATCTATTTCGATATGCTTCATTCGTGCATGCTGAATTGGGTTTGCTGATAGAGCTACGGAGCTCAGATTTTCACACCATATATTTGGTCTTTTCAAAATCGATAACCCTAATTCCTGAGTCAGGGATTTAATCCATAGAACTTCCGCTGTTGTGCCAACGACTGCTCTATACTCTGCTTCGGCACTGGAACGTGATACGGTCGGTTGCTTTTTGGAGCACCACGAAATTAGGTTGGATCCCATGTAAATGCAATAACCTAAAGTAGATCATCGATCGTCTGGGTTTGAAGCCCAATCTACATCGCTATAAGCCTGTGTACTCAACTCTTTGCTTGATGTAAGTGTAATTCCATGATTCTACATGCCTTTTAAATATCTAAGTATTCGTTTAATAGCATGCCAATGTTCGCTAGTAGGGCTTTGCATAAACTGGCTAACCTTATTTACGTTGTAGCATAGCTCAGGTCTCGCAATTGTAACTTACTATAAGGTCCCCACTATGCTTCTATAATTCTTCGCATCATTTGTGGCTTTACCTTTGGTTTTAGATAGTCCCAAATTACTTGTCATAGGTGTGGGCAGTGACTTGGCATTCTCCATTTTTGCACGAGTTAAAATTTCCAAAATATATCTCCTTTGAGATAAGATAACCGCGTTCTCGTATTTGTGAATCACCTAAATACCTAGGAAGTAGTTCAGTTTCCCCATATCTTTTATAGAAAAGGCTTTATATGAGTTGTTGGTGATACTGTTAATTTTTATGTTGTCATTTCCTGTAATCAAAATATCATGGAAGGTTTCTTCATTAAAAACCACGTGCCTTGAAATGTACAATCTACCGTCTTCATTCAAACACTTATATCCTCTTTTGTTGTCAGCATAGCATAAAAAGGTATAGGTTGAAGATCTTAGGATGAGCTTACGTTTATCATATGGTCTGAGATAAGGAAAACAAACCATCCAAAAGTTTTTAAATTCATCGTATTTTGGCTTAGTTCCTATTGAAATCAAGAACGATCACAACAGTCCAAGGTATTTAGCAACACTTGACCAAAAGGTAGGATTTAAGATTATGGAGACACAAAATATAAAATCAAGTAAAAACATGGGAATATAAAGTGGTTCGGTCTCAATTTTGGCCTAATCCACTATAAAAGCTATTTTCATTATCATTGAAGAATTTACAAGGCACATCACTTCGTTCATTTCACTCATTTTTAATGATCTTCTCTATTTTCTCTCTTTTTGCTCTTGATCTCAATTCGATTCACGGAGGAACGGACGAGATCTTTTGATTTGTGAAGTTTGTTGCGTAGATCTTCAACCATTTGAACATTTAGCTGATCTTTCTTGGTTCCATGATCATTTTGTGTTGAAACTAGGTTTGAGGGAATTAATGGAGGTTGAAGAAGATTAAAGTGGTGGAGAAATGAATTAGACAGCCCTTTAAATAGAAAAATCTGGCCCTCTTAACTGGTGGAGAAGTGGGGGTATTTATAGGTGTGATTAGAGTGTGAAGGCAGTTCTGTAATTATGTGTGTACAGCTGTACACAGCTGTGCCCCAATGGTTTGAATGAGTTTCACGATCTAAATGAGCTTTACAGTCTAAATGAACTTCACGGCCAGACTGAGCATTTCAATAAGCATGACGACCTGATTTCATTTACATCTCCACTCCCTTATTAGCGCGGTCCATCATCAATTATAGAAAGCTGGCAGTATATAATTTACAGCTAGTAACAACTAATTATCACGTGCGGCTTTATGCCTCCATCATACGACCTGTTGTACACCTTTGTGAACCATTTTCCATGAAACTAACGTCCTTGCTTTCACGTTTATATAAGCTGATGCTCTATATTTCTATGCCAACACCCACGTTTGACGAACCATATGGCCACGTGGCAGTCTGCCATTGAACCGACCTAATGGCTTCTATGGGCTCCACGACCTGGCAAGCCCCTTACGACCTAAATATGAGGACAGCCTGATAATGTTTCAGCGGTCTAATGCCTTGGCGTTTACACTGGACGGTATGATATTGTCATGGTGGAGGCCTTATTATGTAGGAACGATCTGGATGCGACATGTCAACGACCCAATATATTTGCAGTGGTCTACGACCTAATGTTGCCATGACGACCTACGACTTGATTGGAGCTACAACCTGATTGTGTTAATGAGCTAAGTACATATATTGGTCACGACTTGATGCTGTGTTTCTTCTTTTATTATCAGTTGTGGTCCACTCATATATCACCACGTGTTACATTAGTATGTTTCCAATATAGCATATAACGACCTAACATTTATATGACAATCTTAACTCATTTGAATGACCTACTTTTAGCACAGGTCAAACCGACCTGGTGTGAAGCTGTACTTTGCACCATTTGTTCATGTCCCATGCAAGTTGACGTGAAGTGATCCATGCATACTTTGAAGCTCCAGACTTTAGGAATATATTTGTGTGCCATAATGATGTCAATATAAAGTACTCAATCCATTCTAAAGCTAGCTTTCGTCACTATAGTTTATACATTGCTTCACAAGCTTCATGTATAAATGAATGATAGACGATCCAAGTGCATGATTAACGATCTAAGTTAAGTCGCACATACGACCTATGGTCTAACAGCGGGTTACAACCTAAGTGCATATGGTGGTAACGGCCTGACTGCTTGGCTCGTACCCACGCTTCCATGACGAATGATCTGACTTATGTCAAGTTAACGACTTGGAGCAGGTTATTCTAATGAACTATCTTAGGTCGTGATCCATATTTCTGGCTTCATGTAGTTTTCATATATAAACTACTTATCTCTTTTAAGCCATCAACAAACTTTATGGATTTGCTCACATTCCAATATGTAATTTTCTGATCCGTGTTATAATAACAGGGTTAATAGTTCTAGAAATCATTTCTTTTGGACTTTTGCCCTTTAAAGTTTTTGATGGCAATTTGTTTATTAAATAAACGTATGTGGACATGTCATTCTGTGCTTTATTCCTCTATTGTCAAAATGATTTTTCAGTGGTTTAAATTCAGCTTCTCCATCTGATTAAATTATTTTGACAGTATGATTAGTCTGTTTCTCAACAAGAGTAATAAATTGCACTGTTATACCACGAACTTCTGATTTTGATTTGAGAAAGAATATCCAAGTATATCTAGTATATACATCAACAAAAAAGAGATAGTGCCTATGATTTTGACCAGATTTTATTGGTGATGGACCCCATAAATCTGATGCAATTAATTCGAGGGGAGAACTATAAACAGTTTCAGAGAAAATGGTAACTTGTGCTTTTGCTAACTTGACATTGCATGCAAACGTATGTGTTAGGTAAGTCATCAAAAACAATTTTATTCTCATTCAAAACATGTTTAACAGTCATGATATTTGGATGACCTAATATACTATGCCACAAATCAAACGCATTTCTTTTGTATTTAATATTTGTCTCCATCACTACAACAAAATGACCCTATTACAATGGTGGTACTATACATTTTACAACGACGGGAAAACCGTCGTGTATTAAGAAGTTGTAAAAAAGAAGCTGTAATAAACTAATATCTTTTACAACTTTTTTGCACTGTTGCAACACCGTTGTAATATGTATATTTTACAACTTTTTTCCACTGTCGTAGTAAACTTTATTACAATAGTTACGCACCATTGTAATAAAATCTACTACAACTGTTATGCACCGTTGTGATTGACATTTCGGTTTTAAAAAGAATAAACATCTTTTGCAATTGAAAAGAACAATACACTAAATATAGCAATACTCCATACGCAAATCCGATATTACAGTTATTTGCAAACTAATTTATTAAAATACTCAAATATTCAGTAGTACAAACAATAAGTTTTAGACAACATTTCATACATTAGAAGCTGACATCTTGCTTTCAGAATTCCCAACCATATTTCAAAATCTTTCTGAATCCACATGGACAAGAAACACTACAAGAAAATGTTAATTTGGCTACGGAGGGGGGCGACGGTTAGTGACGGTCAAAAAAGCGGCCCTCGCAAGGCGTCGCCAAAAAACAAATATACCGGGAGGCTACAGGATTTTTTTCCCCATTTCGATCAAACGCAAAAAAAAAAAAAAAAAAAAAAAAAAAAAAAAAAAAACCGAACCCTACCTCCAGCCGCCGCCAGTGCTCCGCCGCCTTCTCTCCACCGCCTCCTCTCCTTCCATCTCAATCAGCCGCTTCTTCCTCTCCCGATATAATTTCTAAGCTATTTCTTAAATTAATTAGTTAATAATGATTTAAATGTATATGTTATGTGATTATATTATGATTGTTGAGTTAATGTAGTTGATTTAGTAATGATTGAAACCCTAAAATGTGGATTTAGTTGTTTATTAGCGAATATTGTTGGTTAGTTGATTTTGTGCATATGTATGTGTTTATGAACCGTTATTTTATAGATAATAATCAATTATTGATGTTGAATTTATAAAAATCAATTGATATTTATTTGAAATGGAGTAAATATGAAAGGATGTGATTGTGAATGATTGGTTGTAGTGGTATGAAATTGGATGTGATTGTGAATGATTGGTTGTAGTGGTACGAAAGAATCATGATATGGAAATATTGATTGAATATGGGTTTGGCAACCCTATTCCAGAGTGATTGAGTGAAAATAGATTGCAAGGTGAGGATATGAATTGAAATCGATCAGTTTAAGGACATGATTCATCTGCGTACGAACTAGATTATTGAAATTTCCCCATTGTCAAAAGCTGCGAGACTTTAAGGTAGCGCGAAGAGCCGTACATCGGGACGGTGCTGGTTTTAATTACCCTGCCGTTATGCTGCCGAAATTTCCTGAAACATCATCTTTATTATATATATAGCTTTCTAAAAATATTTCCATTATTATCTATATAGCTTTATAAAAATATTCTAGTTATAAAAATCTTATCTTTATAATATATATATCTTAGTAAAAATGTTCATGTGTTGGATAAAATTCTAGAATGTTAAAAATATCACTTTTAACATGTGTAGGAGCTATTAAAAATAGTTAGACCTTGAAATAAATTCTAGTATGTTAAAACCATCACTTTTAACATGTGTAGGTGCTATTAAAAATAGCTAGACCTTGAAATAAATTGTCATATGTTAAAAACATTACTTTTATTGTACGTATGAACCATTAAATATATTCATGCGTTGAATAAATTCTTTGAACAAATCGGGTTGGAGCTGCTGCATGCCACGAGAAGTGAAAGTGGATCGGAGTGTGAAGTGCGAGAGCGGATTGGGTCCGAGAGCTATTGTGGGGAAGAGTGTTGTAGTGGCTCGGTTCGGGTCCTCCTAACCGATCCGATCCGGTTCGGGTGCCTTCCTGCACTTTTTCCAGCAAGCAATTTACGCCACTCGACGGCGTTTTCGACCATTCCAACTATTCTAATCAATCACAAAGCATACCATACAGTCATAGCAACATGTATAATCAACCACAAACACCAAAACAACAATATGATAGGTTAAAATGGATCAAACATAGCTAAAACCCCATATTTTCCCTTAAGCATGTTTAAGTGAAACTAATGATATGATTAGCAAAACTTAACCAAATTAACCCAAATTCACATCAGGGGTCTAAAACATCATATCAAATTTTATAAATATTTTTCCAGAATTTTATCATGTTTAAATTCGCTAACTAATACTAATTACCCTTAATTAGCCATAATTAGTGGGGAACTATGCAAATTACTCACCTTAGCCACAAATAAGACTTAGACCTGAAATAAATCTCTGATTTGGTGCGAATCCCAATGCTAAACAGAAGCTCTAATGTTGATTTGGTGTTGATCTCTCTTGATTTGATGTTGCTAAGCCCAATCTTCAAGTAGAAAGTGATTTGGAGGTGATTTAGAGGTTAGAGGCCATTTTTAGGGTTTCTAAGAGGTAAGTGGAGGCTAGAAAACTGAAATAGAATGAAACCCTAACTCTTTTCAGCCTCCGCATGACCCTAATCCCGAAATGGGTTATGGGCCCAATTACTAATCACCTTATTTGGCCCGGTTAAGCAGTTTTTCACCTTCCAAACCTTATTTCAGTCATATCTCCCAAACGGTAAGTCCGTTTTTCACATGTGACCAATCTACGGAAAGGTAAACCATCAAACGAATCTAATGGAAGTGGTTTCAGGTCAAAATTCCTTTCCAATCAAAATTTATGGCCGAAACAAGATCAGCTAGGGGTAAAACGTTCATTTAAAAATCGGCAAAAATCATGAACATGGGAAATAACTCTAATGATTGCTTCCCAAAGTTACATGACCATACGACTTCATATGGGAAAGAAATAAATATTCTACGATCCTCCGATGCGTAGAATGCGGGTTGTTACACTTCCCATCTTGTTGGCGATTATCATCACCCGAGAAAAGTAATCGGTGATGGATTCCCCTGTTTTCATCTCCAATATCTCAAAATCCCTCCTCAGTGCTTATAGTGCTGAGCGCTTAACTCTAGCATTGCCTTGAAACTTCCTTTTCATGGAATCCCATATTTGTTTTGAGGTGCTTTTCTCTAAAATCTGCTCTAGAATCGTTCTGTCAATTGCCTGGAACAAATAATTCTTCACTTTGAGGTCCTTGACCCTCAAGTCATCTAACTGTGTTTGCTATGCTTCAGTCAACCTTGTTCCTAGGGCCGTCAATTTCTAACACGACTCGTAACCCGCACGAAAAAAACCCGACCCGACCTAACCCATTTATAAACGGGTTAATTTTGGGTCAACCCGCTTTGACCTGTTTAATAAAGGAGTTGACCCGACCCGTGAACCCGTTTATGACATGTCATGACCCGTATAATAAACATATTTTTATTACTCTACAGTCGACAAAACATAGGCCCAGCCCACTCCACTACCCATTTGTCGTTTTACCCTAATTTACCAATTACCAAGCCGCCACTCATTCAATCATTCTAATTTCTGCGGTTTTGCCTCTTCACTCCTTCAGACTTTAGTTTCCTCTTTCCTTTTTACACCGAGCCCTGGTTCTATGATATCCTTCTGAAATCGTGCATCAGATCGAAGAATAACGGCGACACCAGGAAAAAGCATCAGTAAAAACATCATCTCGAGATTCTATGAGCACTTCGTTGTAGCATTGTCCTTTTTCTTACTTAATTTATGCTACAAAGACTCGATCAAATGCAACCATCATTTGAAACCCGCAATTATACAAATATTTTTCTTAACGGGTTACACGAATCAAACCCGAAACCCGCACGATTATAAATGGGTCAATCTGAAACCAATCCGTTTAATAAACGGGTTGAGCTGACCCGACCCGAACACGACTTGACCCGACCCAACTTGACCCATTGATAGCCCTACTTGTTCCTACCTGTGGTTATACAAAACCAGTCTCAACCAAACTCTAATAACCTTTGATCTCAAAGGTTTTCCATGAGCATACTTAGTGGCGGAGCCAACGTTTCAACTCAGGTAGGGGCAAAAAAAAAAAAAAGTCCCACATTGCCAAAGTAAGTTAATACAAGCTGTTTATATACATATATATATATATATATATATATCAGTATATATTCATGCATTATAATTCAAGTACTTGTAGTGTTGTTTGGGTTGAATATTGGCATCAGATGGGGCAAAAATTTCGTTTTAGGTGTGGCCACTAGTTCGAACTTGTACCATTTTGCCTGCTTCCTAGATTTTGAGGTAGGGCGATTGCCCTACCTCGCCTAACTGCAGATCCGCCCCTGAGCATACTCCGATGGTCATAGTAGCCATCGAAGCGTGGTATGGAAGGTTGTAGGAAACCCTTCTCTTCACTCATACTTCCCTCTTTCTTTCAGTGTTCGCAAGTCACAAAAAGCTGCGGCTTTTCTCTCCTGCTCTGATACCAGATGTTGTTTGTAGCTGTTCTCAGTAAATGAAAAATAGAGATACTACAAGCTGTCAGAAGTGACTTGTTATTTTAGAACATTAAAGGCCTTTTAACAGGCTTACATAGATAATGGAACATGCACGTTCCAGCTAGAAATGTGGTAACAAACCAGACTAAATCAAACACAACAGTAGTGCCTAAAGACTAGGCCAATTATTGAAACAAAGAAACAAACTAAATAACACAAAACAAACTAAATCTTATCATTACAAACATTCGCATCCAAAATGACAAGGACCCAAAAGTATTATAGTATGTCAATGATATATCAATGTCATCTATTTTTCTATCTTTAAGAAATATATCAATGTCATATATTTTATCCATCTTCATCGATATAACCCTGAACCTTGCATCCCGGGCAGCTGCCCACCCCAATTCCTAAGTAGTTACGTCACCGACTACACTGGATTGCTCATACAAAAGTGCATGGACTCCGACAGAATTATTGAGACTAGGGCATATGACTGTATCCACTATGAAACATTTAACAATTCCTTGTTTTAACAATGAAAGTAATGATTTTAGTTGTGAAGCATGCATTTTAATTAAACATCATAAGTTGCCATTTGTTTTGTCATCTTCCATTGCTGCTAATTATTTTGAAATGGTTCATATAGATTTATGGGGACCATATAGAACACCTACATTGTCTGGTATCAGAGCGAATCAAGATCCAAACCTAATTTTTCATCTTTCTTGTCAAATTTCTCTGAAATGGTAAATGAATCGGAGAATTCCTCTTTCAATTCCGCTCCACACAACAAAGCAATATCATAATCAATTACAACAATCCCTATTTTTTCATTGCTGGAGACACTTCAACAGTACCAATTGTCAATTATGTGTTCAATTGGAAGCAATTTCATTAACTGGCGCAGGGCGACAAGGATGACGCTGATTGCTCGAAATAAATTAGAGTTTATTAATGGAACCCTAGCAAAACCCGAGGTAACTTCTTCTGATTATCAAAAGTGGATCCGAAATGAATATGTTGTTATGAATTGGCTATCAAATTCTATTGATAAATCAATATCCGAAATTTTTATTTTCTGTGATTCATCTCGCCAATTAGAAACTGAGATTCTTGAAAGATATGGTAAAACAAATGTTCCACAACTGTATGATTTACGTCGTCAATTGATGTTAATTGAACAAGAGGATTTATCGATTTCTGAGTATTATTGCAATATGAAAAGGGTTTGACACGAGTTACAAATAATTGATGGTTCCTCTTAGGGGTGGCAATTAGATCCGATCCTATGGACCCGGACCCGACCAGGCGGGTCTCGGTTTTAGGCGGATCGGATTTTGTCGGGTCTAAACTATACATTTCAAAAATCTGGACCCGACCCAACCCGAGCTTCGGGTCGGGTCGGTTCGGGTGAATAATAACACTAAAAATACATATATTTCAATATTTTATGGTTGGTACTTTCGGGTCGAGTCTATGCGGGTCGGATTTGATCGGGTCTTGATGGTATTTTTCATCATCTAGATCCGACCCGAAACCCATCAGGTTTGGTTCGGATCTTTCGACTCGGTTCGATTCGGGTTTTCAGTTCTCGGTTGTAAATACCTGCCCTAGTTTCCCTGATTGCACTTGTGGGATAATGAAGGATTGTACTTGTGGGATCTTGAAGAAATTAATTGAAGGTGATCAGAGAATGAAGCTAATTCAATTTTTATCTCGACTGAATAAGAGCTATGATCAAGTCAGAATTAATTTGCTTAGTTCAGATTCCATATCAACTGTCAATCGAGCTTACAATATTCAACATCAGGTTGAGAGGCAGAACTTGAATGGAATCAATAATGTTCTGTTGAGACAAGTGCCTTCCAATTACAATCTGCAAAGAAAAATTTACAGAGGCTTGTACCACAGAATTCAGGAAGACGAGATTTCAAGAAATTCAAAAGTGATTTGAATTGTGAGCATTGCAAGATGAAAGATCATTCTATTGACCAATGTTTTAAACTAATAGGATATCCAGATTGGTTTCACAAAGGAAAAAGATATCAAGTCAACAAATAAAAGTTTTCTTTACTTCGACTTTAATGGAGCGTATCAGAGACGTACCCCGACATTGCACAATTTGCATTTGGTTACAAAGGAAGGCTCATCATCTCGGTCTTGTTCTACATTGAACTGTACCTTGTAGGCATTAGTCTTCTCATATTAGAAGGCGACAATTTGTACAAGTTGTAATTTCCAGATGCAAGCTTCGAATTTGCTTCCTTTTGTTTCAAAGGAAAGCAATTTCTCCTGTGCATGCCTACCCTTCTTATTCTACCTACTATTTGGTTAAGGAACTTGAGTTTTACTGAAACTGGATTTCACACAAAGGGAAAATCTTTTAGGTTGAGTGGTTTGCCAACATCTCTAGGCTTGTATTTTGTCTGTTTTTCTGGTCATGCGGTTTTTCCTACTATATACTCATCCATGAAAGACATAACTCGCTTTCCCAAGGTATACATCATATATCATATGTAGTTCATATATTTGTTGAAAGCTGCTAGATCATTGATTAAATAACTTGCATAGGTAACATAATTAAAACTGAAATATTATGTACAGTTGTATTAGTGTTGTAAACTAGCATACTGATTAGAACAATAATGATGCTCATTAGTACAGTTATACTAGCGTTGTTGATTCGAGATATCATCTATAGTCCATATATAGAAGTTCTAAACATAGCACTTACTCCTCTGTTCCAGATATCATGGTATCAGTTGTTCTTTCCATTGTTGTGGCCAGGCATGGCTCTTCTAGATAACTGGTGTCAACTCATGACATAACTCATGTATTCACGCAGTTATAGGAACACATATCCAGTTAGTTTAGTTATCTAGTTTTGTAATTTATTTAATATGATATACTGTGTATTTGGTTACAGAAACTGAAACAGACATGGACCTATATATGTGCTAACATGGACTAAGTTTGGTGAGATTATCGTTCAAATCTCTTCATATTAGATGCCAGTAAACAGCAAACTTAGCTGTCTGTTTACATCGTAAATTGCATGTTAAAGATTCATGAAAACAGCTTCTGAAAGCATCTGGTTAAATGTATTTTGAACAAGGCCACATACTGCACATGACAAAAAATTTTCAATCATAGAAAATACAAGATCAAGAAACAAAATTGAATTGAAATTCGGGCTTCCAGGCAGCAAATTTGTCCGTCTGCGTGAACTGGAACATCAAAAAGATTATCGGGGCTCACACGTAACTAACCTGAAACTGTTGCATGATTAAAACTTATTGTTGATCTGATTCAAAGATCTTATTTTAAGTGCCAACGGCAACAACAGCATCTCATATAACGGGATGAATTCTTCTGTACCCAACTCCGGTATTCCCATGTGCCGGAACAATCTTATCTATTGATTTGCACAAAATCTAATGGTTTTGAGTGGATTGTAGAACTCGTTCATTAGATTATTAATAATATGTATGGTAGATGCATGGTGGTTATTTGTCGGACACACGGGAACATCGGAGTTGGATACAGAAAAATTGATCCCTCATGTAACCATAATAGCTGAAGTTATAGAAAACTCTAGTCCGTAGTCATAAATTAACATATTTTATTGCGCTAAAATATGCATAATTTAAACTATAATAATTAAAAAATGCGGACGAATAATTTTCGAATGCAAATATGCCTACATCCGTATCCACATCCGTTTTTTCGGATATCAGATATTTATCCGTCTTTTGGATGCGGATGTGGATAGATTACAAATTTTCGGATATTTTTTGACAACCCTACTTTGAGCCATGAATTCTTCAACTTCCTGTTTGATATAAAGAAATGGGCAACATAATATCCGGATGTTTCATCATTTTATTATGGATAAAATGAGAAGTTTTCTCTTAAAATGTTAGTGGGGTATGAATTATGATCATTATTTTATTTTATTTTGGGTGTTAGCAATTTGCGGTAAAACTAATACATGCACATAGACAGAAATTAGGGATGAATTCATGACCTAACAAAAATGTATTTTCATTATTAGTCGCTTTCTGATTGTTTATCCATTTAGCTCAGCTACTCCATTTCTTAATTAAATGTAGTGTTGTACTAAGAAGGTAAATGAAATTCTATTAAAACATGCGGATAGATAGACAACGAGTTAGGACAGGTTTTCAAACGTCTAACTTAAAGTTTATAGAATTGTAAACGAATGCAAATAAATACGAATAAGGTTGTACTGTTTCATATTCGCTATCCGTTGAAATTTCAAAAGCAATACACGTGTCCCCATTTACGGATACTAGTCTGGAAATTATATGCATCTGTAAGTTAAACATGATTTCTCGTATTGATGGTTGAAAATCATTAACAGTTTCATGATTAGTTAAACTGATTTATAATTGTTTAAAGTTTAAAAATCATGTATAATCCGAAATCAAAAAAAGAATTTTTGATTGCACAGCACAGTGGATGCATATTTTTGAAATATCGATAGTGTCATATTATATTTGTATCCGGAAAATTCTCAAACATTAAATATTTGTATCCACTTTTGGTATTTTCAAATACAAACATAGACGGATTTTGAATATTTTAAACTAAAGTGGGCGGATAATTTGTAACTCAGTTCGCAATTGTGAAGTTACAACAAAACGTTCCATTTTACCCCCACGTGCTCGTGCACGATTACTTTTAGCATTACCAGCATGGAATTTAATTATATAGATGATAATGATTGGATTTCCCATGCAATTCTTTATGCAGCTACTGCTTGTTGCACGATAATAATAAAGTTTAAATGGCTAGCCACTTCCGAACGGTAGGAGTTTGTTCACATTCTTTTAAGGAATGTAAACATAAATCTCGTTCCTTATTGGTGGAAATCAGAAGAACTCATATGGATCCCCTGATTTCCACCAATGGAGACCGAGTGTTACGGTCATATTCTGAAAGCATCTGGTTAAATGTATTTTGAACAAGGACACATACTGCACATGACAATAAAATTTTCAATCATAGAAAATACAAGATCAAGAAACAAAATTGAATTGAAATTCGAGCTTCCAGGCAGCAAATTTGTCTGAACTGGAACATCAAAAAGATTATCGGGGCTCACACGTAACTAAACTGAAACTGTTGCATGATTAAAACTTATTGTTGATCTGATTCAAAGATCTTATTTTAAGTGCCAACGGCAACAACAGCATCTCATATAACGGGATGAATTCTTCTGTACCCAACTCCGGTATTCCCATGTGCCGGAACAATCTTATTTATTGATTTGCACAAAATCTAATGGTTTTGAGTGGATTGTAGAACCCGTTCATTAGATTATTAATAATATGTATGGTTGATGCGTGGTGGTGATTTGTCAGACACACGGAAACACCGGAGTTGGATACAGAAAAATTGATCCTTCATGTAACCATAATAGCTGAAGTTATAGAAAACTCTAGTCCGTAGTCATAAATTAACATATTTTATTACGTTAAAATATGCATAATTTAAACTATAGTAATTAAAAAATGCGGACGAATAATTTTCGAATGCGAATATGCCTACATTCGTATTCACGTCCGTTTTTTCGAATATCAGATATTTATCTGTCTTTTGGATGCGTTTTGGATGCGGATGTGGATAAATTACAAATTTTCGGATATTTTTTGACAATCCTACTTTGAGCCATGAATTCTTCAACTTTCCGTTTGATATAAAAAAATGGGCAACATAATATCCGGATGTTTCATCATTTTATTATGGATAAAATGAGAAGTTTTCCTCTTAAAATGTTAGTGGGGTATGAATTATGAACATTATTTTATTTTTTCCTGGGTGTTAGCAATTTGCGGTAAAACTAATACATGCACATAGACAGAAATTAGGGATGAATTCATGACCTAACAAAAATGTATTTTCATTATTAGTCGCTTTCTGATTGTTTATCCATTTAGCTCAGCTCCTCCATTTCTTAATTAAATGTAGTGTTGTACTAAGAAGGTAAATGAAATTCTATTAAAACATGCGGATAGATAGAAAACGAGTGAGGACAGGTTTTCAAACGTCTAACTTAAAGTTTATAGAGTTGTAAACGAATGCAAATAAATACGAATAAGGTTGTACTGTATCATATTCGCTATCCGTTGAAATTTCAAAAGCAATACACGTGTCCCCATTTACGGCTACTAGTCTGGAAATTATATGCATCTGTAAGTTAAACATGATTTCTCGTATTTATGGTTGAAAATCATTAACAGTTTCATGATTAGTTAAACTGATTTATAATTGTTTAAAGTTTAAAAATCATGTATAATCCGAAATCAAAAAAAGAATTTTTGATTGCACAGCACAGTGGATGCATATTTTTGAAATATCGATAGTGTGATATTATATTTGTATCCGGAAAATTTTCAAACATTAAATATTTGTATCCACTTTTGGTATTTTCAAATACAAATATAGACGGATTTTGAATATTTTAAACTAAAGTGGGCGGATAATTGGTAACTCAATTCGCAATTGTGAAGTTACAACAAAACGTTCCATTTCACCCCCACGTGCTCGTGCACAATTACTTTTAACATTATCAGCATGGAATTTAATTATATAGATGATAATGATTGGATTTCCCATGCAATTCTTTATGCAGCTACTGCTTGTTGTACGATAATAATAAAGTTTAAATGGCTAGCCACTTCCACATAACTCTCGTTCCTTATTGGTGGAAATCAGAAGAACTCATATGGACCCCATGATTTCCACCAATGGAGACCGAGTGTTACGGTCATATTCCGAAATGTCGTCGCATCTATTTTCTGGAACTTACCTCAATGTTACTAATGTTCTGTCAGGTCTTTTTCTTTATCTATTTTATTTCGTTTCTGCTTTGCTTTTCTTTTGATTACAAGAATTCACCGTTTAACTTGTAACATGAAGATAATTTATTTAATTTTTGGCAAGACCCTTGTGAAGATAATTTAGATGTGTATACTGTTGGATTCTTGATTGAAATTTATGGTTTGTGTGTATTGATTTGTCATTTTATACAAAATAATTCATTCACAAAAATAATTATCTACAGAAATTGTAACGGTAGATGTTATGCCTAGTTGAGATTCCAAAATTATCAATACAATTTTGATAAATCTCATGATTTAACAGCTACATTTATAATAGCGTTTAACTATATTATCGGAAGCATATACTAAATATATGTGCGCTTGAACGTGCCAATGAAATTAACGTTTTCATGTAATTTTGGCACTTTGTAACCAGTACAGCATAATGAGTTATTTCATGAAGTAATTGGGGTGCTATCAATGCCATATGCAGTTTACCAAAGTTGCGGGCTGAGCTTGCTCCCGTTCTTCATATGCATATTCATATGTTACTACACGGAGCTACTCATACAGAAATGCGTGGACTAGAACAAATTTATCGAGACATATACCGACATTGCACAATTTGCGTTTCGACAAAAATGAATTATTACCGTTATTTTACTTTTCTAGGTGCTTCTACGTAAAAAAATCTTGATCTGATTCGTTTTCACGTTTTATTATTACGTAAATAGTCCGGCTTCGTAAATAATTACAAATATAGCTCTATTTTGGTCAATTCCACGCTGAATTTGATCGAAATACAGTGAAACGATTTAAACTCCGCAAGTATAATTTTGTTCTTCCGTTCGAAATAGCACTAGACAAAAATATAATGAAAAATTCAAATTACGTCAATGTAGTGTTAATTTTTTTTTAATATATATTTGCATTGGTGCAATTTCAAATTGCCTCAATGTAAATCGAATATGTGTGTATATATATATATATATATATATATATATATATATATATATATATATATATGTATATATATACTAACATAATTTCAAATTAGTCAATTATGTATTTGGTCAATTCAAATTTCAAATTAGTCAATTATGTATTTGGTCAATTCAACGTTGAGTTGGTCAAAATCAGATAATATTTAGAAATGTTTTCGAAATCCACGTATTTGTATAAATGTCAAAACCAGATCAAATTCTAAAACTAATGAGCGAACATAGACGGAAATAGGGGAGGAATTATTGGCGTCACAAAAAACTCTTTACCAGGTCAGCTTATTTTATGTTTTTTAATAAACGTAGCGCTGTACGATGACGCTAGAATTTCCTTTAAAAACAATGAGTCAGCAATGACCAAACTGGCCTGTCTAGCTACAGGAGATAAAAACGCGACAAATGGAAAGAGCAATTTTCATGTTTAAATCACCAGCTCACGACAAAGAAATTCAAGAATAACGAAACTCAATTCGTAATTGTTAAGGGTGCGTTCGCAATCAAATGTAGGCACGCTCATTTTTTTTTTCGCGTCCGACGCGTCGGACGCAAGTACCTTTTCCCCCTTTCAGATAGCGCGATTTTTGAACGTTGGAAAATCAACCGTTGGCGTCCGACGCGTCCGGACGCCGACGGTTGATTTTCCAACGTACCCTTTCAGCATTTATAAAACCGCGCCCTCCCCCCATTCCTCCCCATCTCAATCCGAATCCTCCCCTCTTTACCCACGAATTTCGATTTTTTGGTGCAATTTCGAGCAGCAAAAGGGTAATTTTTTATATTATTGTGTTTCTTTTTCAATTTTCTACAACATATTTTTTTTATATCTTTGGGAGATTCTGACGATTTTCCGCAATGATGAGCGGAATGTGCATATTGTTTAGGAGTTTACCGATGAGGGCATATGTGGGTTTATTTCAGCGGAGTTGAGCATATTACCTCATCGTTGTTTATTGTAGATTTTCATTTATTTGTTTTAATTCCAGTACCGTTGTGTTCTTTATGTTTTAGGAAAAACGTGATCGTGTTATGAAATATGTTGTCGTTTAGTTTGATGCAATTAGAATTTAATTAAATCAAAACCATTAATTTAACAATTAAATACCACGCTCAAATACCCCGTTCGTAGCTAAAAACGCATTTCCCATTCGCTACAGTACCACGCTCAAATGTCACGCTCAAATACCCCGTTCACGTTCGTTAAGAACGCGTCCATTTCACCCCCACATGCGCCATGCATGCACGACTGGTTTAAACATCATTCAGCCTCAAACTTGTCTGTATATGATAATAATTGCCCGTGCAATTCTTTATGCAGCTGCTAGTAGTTTTAAGTGTTGGAAATAAACATGGTTTTTAAGGAAATGCTGATTATGTGACAAATTTACTTATTGTATTTATGAAAGGCCTAGACAAATGGAAATAAATATAGCCTTATCAGAATAAGATTAGAAAAGAATCTAGACTAAACAAATATGCAAAAAAGAAGAAAAGTCTTGAAAAAGAAGAGTCTAGTTATTCTCTCTTATATAAATTATGAAGTTGTGTGAAGCAATATCATGCAGTGTATTAAACTTATGTATGCAATCAAGTTTGAAAAAAGAAAATAAAATAAGCATTTTCCTCCTCATACATTATTTTTTCAAAAATTCTTCTTCTAAAATTTTCTAACATTAAAAACCGGACGCTGCTGCAGTTGTCTAGGGCTGTAGGCCATAAAAGCCGGCAACTCATTCGGACCTTTGCAAATTGATTGGACATTTGAAAACCTCAAACTTTGAGTTGTCTCCGTGCTTTGATTCATGGTTCCGTTATGAAAACATTGCACCTACTGCTTGTTCTACAATAATAACAAAGTTTAAATGGCTAGCCCCTTCTCGCAAGCAACAATAAAAATGATTTTTAGACGTGGAAATTTCACATTTTCTAGAACTTACCTCAGTATAATTACTAATGCTCTTTCAGGTCTTTTTCTTTATCAGTTTTATTTCATTCCTGCTTTACTCTTCTTTTGATTACAACAGTTCACCCTTCAACTTGTACAGTGCCGGCCCAGAGATTTTCATGCTCAAGCCCACAAAGAAAAAAAATATGCCCAATGTCCACAAAGCAAATAATGCGGCATACAAAAATTAACTGTTCTGTCTTTGCCTAGACTTGAACCCGCGCCTCCCGACAAGTTTTAAGAGCCCAGCCAACCAGACTACAGACTTTTTAGTATAACTTCTGGTTTATAGCTTATATACTAATATTTAAAACAAAAAAAATTAATTTGTTGCCCGGCCCAGTGGGCTGCCCTAGCCCAAGGGCTTGGTGGGCTGTCCCCTGGACCGGCCCTGAACTTGTAACAAGCAAGTGTTCGGTTTATATCTTGTGAAGATAATTTATATATATATACTGTTGGATTCTTGATTGAGATTAATGGTTTATGTGTATTGATTTGTCAGTTTGTACAAAATAATTATTCACAAAAAGAATTATCTAAAGAAATTATAACGTAGATGCTATTACTTGTTAATTTTTTCCCTAGATGGGTTTCCAAAATTATCAATAATACATTTTTGATAAAAAAATTCCTAGTTGGGATTCCAAAATTATCAATAATACATTTTTGATAAATCTCAAGATTTAACAGCACATTTATAATAGCATTTAACCATATTAGGGAAGCATATACTAAATATATGTACGCTTGAATGTGTCAATGAAATTTATCGTTTTCATGTAATTTTGGCACTTTGTAACAAGTTCAGTATGATGATTAATTTCATGAAGGAACTGGAGTACTATCAATGCCATATACAGTTTCCCAAGGTGGATGGCTGAGCTTGCTCCTCTTCTTCATATGCATATTCATATATGTTACTACGGGACTACTCATACATAACAGAAGCGCATAGACTAGGACAAATTTAACGAGACACACCCGGCATTGCACAATTTGCGTTTGGTTAATTTATCGTTTTCACTATAGCGATGTTCAAAATTTAGCATTTTGAAAAAAAAATGGCGGAATTCCTGGCCCTAATCTTCTCTTGCGCCGCTACTCTTTAATCACTTCCTCTCTTCCGCTCCTCTTCCACCCATCTCATGGCCAGGAAAAGAAAATCTAAACCAATCCCCTCTTCAATAACAATCAGATCCAGTAGCCACACCAATTCCGTGCAATCTCTCTCAGATTCCGATGCCAAGCTCGAAAACGCCGCAACTCCTCCGCCGAGATCTGTTTTTGCTTTACCTGAGAATTATCATCTGAATAAACTAATCTTCGACACTAACGCTGCTTGGTAAGTCGCCACTCTAAGTGACTTAGGTTCTGTTTTGGGTAGCCCTACTTTGAGACAGACTTTGGTCCTAGATAACGTTGAGTTGGGTACATATGCTGATCGTGATGATCAGGAGCATTTGGTGATGGTCTGGCTGGCTTTCGCCCCACTAGCTCTGAAGCAAGGCAAGATTTCCAACGCCCACCACCTGTTCGACATAATTCTTCAATCAACCTGAATAAAACACCAGCTTCCCTCTTACCTCCTCATCTATACTCCCCGAACTCCCCGACTAATAACAACAATAGCCAAACTCCCTCATTTGTTGTACATATACATGTTGCAGCTGCGACGAACTCAAACCCAAAAGCTCCGAAGAAATGGATGGCATTATTCGATTCTCTTCCTCGTGTTGCAGGGGGTACATGCCGGTGGATTTCAAAATACTTAATGCTGAATCTGGATCTGTTACTCCACGGGAAATTCATGAAGATGCTGCAGATTTCTGGAATGAAAATATTGTTGGGTTCTTTTTGGACTCTAAGCCTCCTTCTGTTGATATGCGTACAACATGCCATAACTTTTGGCAAATCCGTGAATCCATGAAAATCACGCTTGTCGATGGCTTGTACTACTTCAAGTTCTCCTCTGCTACTGAGAGGATACGTGTTCTTGCAGCTGCGCCTTCTATTATTGAAGACCGACCATTTATGGTGACACCTTGGAGTGCTTCGATTGATAGAGTATGTGAACACGTCCTTTCTATTCCTGTCTGGGTGCAGTTCACTCACATTCCTTCAGTGCTACAACCACTTCTCGGCCTTAACTGGCTAGCATGCCATATGGGTAAACTCAAATGTTTTGATGCAAATACTGTCGCAAGAAGAAACTTAGTATATGTTAGGCCCTGATTGAGATTCTCCTGATAAACCACTGCCTGCTCAAATCAAAGTTAATCTAGACAATCGTGTGCATTATGTGCATGTCAAGTGTAGATGAAAACTTGATATTTACACAAGATGCAAATCCTTTGGTCACCGTTCTGATGCCTGTCCGCATGTAGCGAATTTGCAACTCCCGTTTAAGTCTCCTTTACCTAAGCCGCCTAAATGGGTTTGGGTTCCTGTTGGTAGGTGGTTTGATGTCGTAGCAGCGGATGAACTTGAGGTAGTTGTGCTTCCAACTACAATTTTTTTCGGAAGTTCCTCCTGATCTTGATATCTCTTGGAATGAGCATGAGAATGCTTGGATTCATTCTCCTTCTGGAATGCTTTGTGACACCAATGAAGTTTTCTTCGTTTTTATTGATGATAAATTGGAGGATTGTCGTCTTTTTTCTACAAACCTGACGATGACAAACTGATTATGAGATTTGATGGTGAAGTAGGAGAAAACATAGAGATTCTATTAAAGGATTCTTCTTGGGATCAAAACCGTATATTGGCACCTAACAATGTGGATGATTTGGCTCTTTGCTTTTGGATCTTTAAGCGTATCATGACTCCTTACACTGGATTTTTCTACGTTGAGGACGATGTTGGTGGCGAACCATAGATGATGCTGATAGTGAAGAACTATAGAAGCAACACCAAAATCAGTCCTTGAGCGGTTGGATGTAAAAGATTTTACTCTAGCTCATGTTTTAAGTCAAATACAGGTTCCTACTGTTTATCTTTTCATATTTGTTTACATTGCTATCCTTGCTATTATGATATACCGATAGTGACTTGACACTTCAAAGCAACAATGTTACTCTGTGCATGTGCAGAGTACCAGTTCATTTCTACTTAATAAAGGTGTTTGAGGTCTCCTTAAAAACCGGTCGGCCTTGCCAGAAAAAATTTGCGTTTGGTTACAAGGGAAGGATCATCATCTCAGTTTTGTTCTACATCGAACTGTACCTTGTAGGCATTAGTCCTCTCATATTAGAATGCGACAATTTGTACGAGTTGTTTCCAGAGATGCAAGGTTTAAATCCCCTTCATTTTGCTTGGAAGGAAAGCAGCTGCTCCTTGCATGTCTACCCCCATTCTTATTCTACCTATCACTTGGTGAAGGAACTTGAGTTTCTTAGCTTATTTTTCAATTGTGAGGGAATTTGCATCACTCATATTGCTTGCTTCTTTGTTTTGGGCTGGCTTTGCTGAAACTGGATTCCATGCGAAGGGAAAATCTTTTAGTTTGGGTGTTTTGCCAACATCTTTTGGCTTGTATATTAAAAGAATTTGTAATTCTTTTTAGGATTTCTTTCCGATTCAGCCACCTTTAGAAAACCAATCACCGAATTAACCCGGTTTTAAAACTTATTATGGTTGTAGCCTGGTTTTGGCCATGTTGGCAAAAACAGTTACTTATAACCTGCGACATTCGAGATGACACAAAGATGCTTTATTTCAGATAGCTTATTGTTTTTTTTTTAACTCATTGAGCGGCATTTGAGAAGACACTTTCGTACGTTATTTTAAATAGTGGAAATAAGTAACAAGAATTTAAAAAGTAAACATTTGTGTGTCTTTTTGGATGACGCAAAATGAGCTTTTTCAAATTCCGCATATACGTATTTAACAGCACCTACCTAACCCTTTCTTCCTCACTTTGAAACTCTTAAAAAAATAGGAAAAAAAGAAGCCCAAAATCTCCAATCAAATTCTGAGATTAAATTCTTCATTATTTGTAACTCAAATCATCAACAACTTTAGATTTACGTCAATGGTATCCCACCTTTCATTATTTGAATCATCTCAATGTATGAATTTCGAAAACCTAAAGCTTTTTCGGATCTAAACTTTGAGTAATATGTTCATTGTTGTGGTTGTAAATCAGAATGGCTCCTAATTTTGTTGCGCTTATTTGCTATTTCGCTGGTGAGTTGGTCATTGATGATCGAAAGTGTGGGAAATACGATGGTGAAACTTACAAACCGGTAAAAGTTCTCAAAGGTTGTAACTTGAAGCAATTAAAAGCGTCGATTTACAAGTCAACAAAGATTAATCCAGAGCAATTTGATATTGACTTAGTTTGCAACTGACCAACTGATTTTAGTTCTAAGGCGATTAAAATTGTAGACGACGATGATGTTGAGTTAATGTTTTCTACCGCTTGCAAATCTATAGAGTTATTCCTCATGAAAACGATTAAGTTAGTGGTAGAACCACCTACTGCTTCAATACATGTGGAAGCACTATCGTTGTGTCCATCTCAACCGATTACATCCCCAAATAGTATTCCTCCTTTGAACATACCACAGTATGGACAACAACAAATATTCTATGCTTATCCTCCATTTGTGAATTATACATAAAATCCTCATTGTAGCTTTCCATATCCCGCACAGGGTAGTATTGCTTGCATGAGTCAAAGGTAAGGCCAACTTGGTATTCTAACAACTTATATTGTGTTTCTGCTAATGTATGATATCGAGTGCCTTGTATTGTATAGTTTTGTTCTGTATGATCATCCCACGTAAAATATTGCTGGACCGTCTACACAAGTACCGGAGCCGTTGCAACCAACGCCTTCTGAGTTATATCTGAGTCAGAAGTAAATTTTCTTTGAAATGAAATGTGATTTGAGTCGAGCGTAATTGTAATCTAAAGGTTTCATGTTTTCATTACACAGCTTTCCGCAGCAGTTCATGGAAGAGCAATCACACTTCGAAGAGAATGCATGCAATGACGCTATTCAATTAGATGGAAATGCAGACGTACAAATGAATACCGGGCCTACTTCTAACAGGATGACAGTTGCTTCAGTACCCGATAACGATCACACATGGATTGGCAGCATGCAAGTAAATAATGATCCACTGAACTTTGATTTTGGAGGTGAAGAGATGGATGATGATGAAGATGATTATAATGAAGAACCTGAAATGGAGATTCCGCTAGATGAGGACCTGTGTACTGTACAAATTTTAGCTAAATTTGTTGTTGTGAACTTGCAATGCAATGACGAATTATTCTCGTCTTCATGCGTTCAAAATGGTTTTAAAGCTGGTCTTGTCTTCGAGTGCAAAGCTAAATTTCTGCAACAACTAAGTGAGTGGTCAATCTTACATGCCGTTTTTTAAGCCCATCAAGTCGACCAAAGAAATGTATACCACCATTTGCAATGTCGATGATAAATGCCAATGGAGAATTCACGCCATTGATTCTAAAAAATCACAATTTGGAATGTGGGTTGTGAAAAAATATAGGGAGGACCACAATTGCGTTAATCCAACAGTAAATTTTGGGCATTTGACCCTTGCATAGAAGGATTTCTACATTGTCGCCCTTTTCTTTGTATCGATAGCACACATTTATATGACAATTACAAAGGTACACTACGTGTAGCTACTGCAGTTGATGTGAATGATCAACTTTATCCCTTGGCATATGCAATTGTTGAGGATGATTCAACTGACTTATGGGGTTGGTTTTTTTCATGTATGCGGCAGTTTATACATAGTGTAAACAATCAACGTAAAACTTTCATATCTAATAGAATGAAAGAAATACCTATCGCATTGTAGGAAAGATGGTTAGCACCACTAAGCAAAGATTTTGTGCTAGGCATCTAAAAGAAAATTTTCAAGCTGCTGACTTTAGAGATAAACGTTTGACGAGTTTATTCTATGCGGCGGCGTGTGCATCAGAAGAGGTTGAGTATCGTAAACTTCGGGAGGAAATTAAGACGGCCAATGTTAGAGCTCATAATTGGATTGAGAGAAGTTTAGGTGGAAAAGAGGAAAATTGGGCGTTGTTTAAAGATGATGGTGGATGGTTTCATGTAATGACGACAAATACATCTGAAAGCTTCAACGGTGCGCTTAGAGGTGCAAGATCACTTCCCGTTAAGTCATTGGTTGCGCGTACTTTCTATAGATCGGTGGATTATATTTGTAATCAAAAGGAAAATGTTGTTGGTTCGATATGCAAATTAACTCCAAAATGGGAAGTAAAAATAGCTAAGAGAGCGGAAGATGAGAGACATTGCAGTATAGTTCGATTCAGCCAAAATTAATGAGTGGTAATACACTACTTTGGTGATGAATTTACAATAATGATTGATGGTAATACTTGTTCTTGTACATGTAACATACCATTGCTACAACAACTTCCATGTTCGCATGTTATGGTCACTTGTTCTGCAGTGGCCAACAGATCCAAAAGAGCTCATCATGACTTTTCCCCTGTTTGGTACACAGTTCAATGTTATCACGTGGCTTATATGTCGGAGTTTCATCCAGTTCTTAACAAATGGTATTAGCCAACGAGAATTAAAGGCACCATGGACGAGGGGTAGTCTATAAGAGCGAATAGGTGCAGCAAATGTGAAGTTCAAGGCTATAAGAAGAGTCATTGTACTACAATAACTTAGACTTTACTAGTATTATGTAGTAACTATCTACCCGGTTTTATTATGTAAGAGACTTGTTGTACTGCAAAATTTGATCTATTATTTCATTTGTGTTACAACTTATGAAGCAAGCTACAACATTGGAAGCCAAAATAAACCTACAACATAATAATCCATATGACACATAGAACGATACAACATTGGAAGCCAAAATAAACCTACAACATTATAATCCATACAATACATAGAACGATACACAACATTGGAAACCAAAATAAACCTACAACATAATATTCCATATGGTACATAGAACGATACAACTTTCGCATACACTACCCATTATGATATTTAGGAATTGTAGACTCAAGCGAGTCATATTTTTCCCGCATTCGATAAATTTCGGTCTTCGGTCGTGTATTCTCTTCTTGCATCTCCAGCGCATACTCGTGTCCTCTACGACACAATGGAGGATCCATCCACTCCGTATAACGACAACATGTAACCAAGTGGGGTACTTGTAACCAAACTGGATATCGTCCGCAAGCTTAGTATCGACGACCTGTGTTTGCCTTGCTTTTCACAACATGCACATGACAATAGACATTACAAGTGCAATATTGCCGTGGTATTTCCTCCCCAACAACTAAGGATCTCCCATATTTCTGTCGCCGTCGCCATCCACCGCAATAAAGTGTTTTTGCCGCATTTCTCTAGGAATTAAAGCTTCTATGCATGGTTCTTTGCCCGACCGACGTTGGTTCGATTCAAACTCGTCCATGTACTTTGCTAAAGAATCATCATCAATCTCCCTTTCATCCATTTCTAGTACATTTTCATAAAGTTTAGGTTTTTAATGGAGTACATTTGCTAAACGGAGCACCATCAATGGGCATGCCAAGCAGGACTGCCACACCATCCAAAGTGATGGTCATCTCGCCAACTCTAAGATGGAATGTGGATGTCTCTGGTCTCCATCTATCAACTAATGCAGTGATGAGATAACGATCCAGTTGGACGTAACCCAATCTGTGTACTAATAAGAATCCTGCACGATCAAGTAAAGCTAGTACGCCTGTATAAGTGGAGGTCACCAAGTCAACGGTAGACGTGTGATTTATGATTTACCTGAATTTTTACTCTGGATTTTTTTTAAGAAAAATGTAAGAAATACATACAAATAAATCGTTCCTTTTATTTTATTGAACTGAATGATTGCAGAAACTATTATTGAATGAAATGAAATGTTGATGCCGTACCATATTTAAATATGTGATGGCAACGGCTACATTGGCTCAAATAATATAAACAGAAAAGATATACGCATAAGTGGGCTGAAGCCCAATGGGCATATAATATACAATATCCTAACCCTTCAGTAAGCTGTTTTTATTACCTCTGCTCAAAATATACTAGGGTTTTCCGCCCTCTTCTTCTCTGCTGTCTCCATTAACCACTTCCAATTCTTCTCTAAGTCTTTGAAAATTCTTTGTGGAAAGTGCCTTCGTTAAAATATCGACTCTTTGATAGTATGCTAGCAAGTGATTCACTTCGATTTTTCCAGCTATCGTTTTCTCACGAACGAAGTGTAAATCAATTTCGATATGCTTCGTTCATGCATGCTGAACTGGGTTTGCTGATAGAGCTACAGCGCCGAGGTTATCACACCATATTTTTGGTCTTTTCGAAATCGATAACCCTACTTCTTGAGTTAGGGATTTAATCCATAGAACTTCTGTTGTCATGCCAATGACTTCTTTATACTCTGCTTCAACACCGGAATGTGATATGGTCGGTCGCTTTTTGAAGCACCATGAAATTGGGTTGGATCCCATATAAATCCAATAACCTGAAGTAGATCATCGATCGTCTGGGTCTGAAGCTCAATCTACATCGCTGTAAGCCTGTTATCAGCTCTTTGCTTGATGTAAGTGTAATTCTATGATTCTACGTGCCTTTTAAATATCTAGTATTCGTTTAACAACACGCCAGTGTTCGCTAGTAGGGCTTTGCATAAATTGGCTAACCTTGTTTACGCTGTAGCATAGCTCAGTTCTCGTAACTATAACATACTGTAAGGTAACCTCTATGCTTCTATAGTTCTTCACATCATTAGCGGCTTCACCTTTGGTGTCGGATAGCCACAAATTACCTGTCATGGGTGTAGGAAGTGACTTAGCATTCTCCATTTCTGCATGAGTTAAATTTTTTAAAAATATATGTAACACCCCATGATTCTACAATACATTCAGATGATAAGCTAAAGAATACTTAATTAAATATTGGGAATTAAGTAAAACGGACTACGCCATTACGTTCATCTCGGAATTATGCTTAAGATAGACTCTGAGTTTGCGTAAAACAGACACTATATAAAGAAGATATTAAGGTTTGAAGTTTACACACACACACACACACATATATATATATATATAAGCTAATTATATATAAAATAAACATTCCAAAAAATCAAAATTCAAAGGCGGGAAACAACACGGGAATCAGACCCGTTGGGGGTCAACCCACCCTAGGGGTGTTGAACCATGGGTCGACACCATCACAGGGGTGTCGACACCCATGTCGACACCTAGGTTGACACCCCCCCAGATCCGAGGCAGATTCAGCTTTGCATATGTGGACTTGTTTTCTGACCAGATTCTTTGACCCTAGGCTATAAATGGGACCCTATATTCACTGTTTTATTCATCTAATTCAATGGCAACAACGAGATGTTGCTCCAAATCAGATTAAATTGTCCTTTTCTTCATCAATGACGCTTCATACTTATTCAAAGATTGCTGATTCAACGTCAACACGCTTTTCTTAGTTTTCTTAGATCCATTCTATGTGAGTCTATGTTATTTTTAGATGTAAATACTTAAAAGTTATCTTGACATGTCTATGAATTGGATCTAAGCCTGTGACTATTTGAATCATATCAGATCTATCATTACCTGTATATCTTCACTGTTTAGATCTCATCTTGCCTCTTTATGATATCCCTATTCTATTCACCATGTCAGCTTATGCTTATTATGTTAGTTTGCTTAATCATGTCACTATGCCTATTCTGTTAGTATAACTAATTTTATCATCATATGCTAGTTTTATTTGCTATGCCTATTCTTGTTCTCTTCCTCCCCTTTTTCCCTTTTTGTTTTTATAGCTAGGCTACCTTCGAGCCAAAACCTATCGCTGAAATACGCGAACGTACGAAATTGGGAACGATTGAGAATGATTAGTTTGGGACGTAATTCTTATTGTAAAATATGATTGGGTATTTTGGGCATAACTTGTACCTTGAGTCAAAACTTATAATTTGGAGGCATAATCTAGATCTTGATCTAAATATGGGGTATAACTTGTATTGTAGAACGGATAGGGAATTGAGGAATAATGAACATGATAATTGGTTAATAATGAAAATGCCTATATTTACAGTAATTAGAAACTGTAATGGCGCTTAGACACGAGGTTAGATTACACTTGTGGTAGAAGCCTACCCGGAACCGCCCGACATATCCAACATCCATAAGTGGTAAATCTAATTGAGAGGTCTAAGTGCATAAACACGTGACGGTGCCAAGACATGAGGTTAAGTCCAACTTGTGGAAGAAGTCTTCCAGGACCCAAGCGGCATATCCAGCATCCGCAAGTGGTAGACTTAATGTGGGAGGCATTATAACCATAAATGAATGTATGGTGATGAACTTGTAATACTTAACCTATTTGAATCCGTAGGGATTACATGAATATGTTAACTTGAGTAGGGGTTAAGTAAACTTGCTTGAATCAGTGGGAAGGTTAAGTATATCTTGGGGCGGTGGGTAATATTTATATATATAGGCCCAAAAACTTAACCTGTGGGGTTATGCAATCTTGTTACACTGATAGGCATAACCTGTTGAGATCCTAGGAATGGGGATGCAAGCCTAAGGGAAGCTTGTATCATCTGGTGTGTGTGATCTGTTTCAGTTAGTAACCCATATATAGGTATCAGACGACTACTCCGAAGTACGTCGGAGTCGGGGCACGCTTACTGAGCTGATTATAACTCTTGGGAAAAGGTGTCTGACGGCGCGTTCCATCAGGCTCATGTGCGTGCATAGGTTCGCCTGCTAAGGAAGATAAGACGTTGTGGCATCAGTAGATATGGCCTTGCACATCCCGGAAACGAAGGGTTGCCACTTTAGGAAGTGATACATCCTACTGTGAGGCCAGCAAAGGGTATCTACGGAGTTAGGGAGCCGATCGATTGGGGTAGTAACTAGGGTACCTCTAGTCTCGCCTGGTTAGGAGCCCGTTATTATCCTCATGGGTAACACCGGTAAGTTCAGTTGGGCTACCAGTTATTGTATGGGGGTAAAACCTCTCATTAGAAGTAAGCCTAAGTCTACCATCTTGTACTTATTGGGGATCATCTTGTTCATATGATACTAGTATTGGTGTAGAGAAAAGTATTAGAGATGCGCAATGCCTGTTCTGTTCAGTTTATCTTGTTTACCTTGTCATACCTGCCTTATATGATGTTATCTCTCTCCAATACATATGCTTGTCATGATGCTTTTATTTATTTATATGCTAAAAGCAACTGGACTCACCAGACTTTATGTCTGACCCTTTTTGGTTCCTCTTCTTTCTCTTCCGTTTCCCCCAAGGTTCGCAGGGTGGGAATACTCAAGCTTGATCAGGATTCTTCTTTCCTTCTACTTGGAGCTGCTTAAATGTACTGGTTGATTTCATATCTTCTCTACTATGGCTATATTTTGGGGATTATGCTTCTTTATTCATTGTACTCTGATGATTTTAGTACAAGACAGAAGTTCTAAGTTGATGTACTGCATTTTATGTATTTCAGACTCATGATGTAACTATGTTTTGAACCACAATGATTTCTGCTCAATAAAGATTTAAATTCCGCTGTTATTTTATATTTGTCTTGTAATGTTTCTGTTTCTGTTTACCTATAACGCTTCACGAAACTTAATGCATTCTCTTAAAGAGTGACATTAACAGACTTGGGGTGCCACATTTGGTATCGGAGCTGAAGGTTACTAGAACGGATAAAAGATTTTGAAATTTGGTTTTCAAAAGGTTTTAAAAAAGGAAGCATTTTTAAAAGAAAAGTCTGTTTTGAAAAACATATTCCCAAAGCCATATATAATATCTTTCAATTCTCTGTTTGAATCCCTTTTTCCTTTTCTTTTCAGCATGTCTGGGGAACCTAATATTCCTGAGGGCGTTACGATACCGGGTTGGTTCCGTAGGTATCTTGAGGCCACGGTGCCTGCCGGTTGTCAAACAGACGTTCCTCCCCCAGCTGCACCCGTTGTTCCTCCTTCTCCTCCGCATGCTGATAATTTCTATAAGATATGCAAAGATTTCTGTGTTATGGGTGGAAAGCCATTTCGAGGAACTGAGATTTTATAGAAGTAAGGAATTGGCTTAAAGAGACGGAGTATTTGTTTGGAATTTTTGAAGTTGACGATCGTAAGAAGATTCAGCTGGCCATTTGGCAGTTGAAAGATTAGGCTTCATTCTGGTGGGAAGTGAAGCAAGTAGGGCGTCCAGTGGAAACTTGGGATGATTTCCTACAGAGGTTCGAAATGAAGTTTCTTTCACAAGCCGAGCGAAGCATGCAAATGGAAAGGTTTTTAGCGCTTAAGCAAGGAAGCATGTCTGTGAAAGATTATGTTAATAAATTTAATAAATTGACAAGGCTTGGTTTGGAGCCAGTGAATACTCCACACAAGAAGGCTTTGAGGTTTTCTAGAGGATTGAATGAACCCCTCCATGGGTTGGCTATGTCTCATATTCCGATGGGAGCAACTTTTGAGAAACTTGTTGGCATTGATGCATGATGAAGATAAAGGTGAAAAGAAAGAAGCTAAGACCGAGGAAACACAAAATAATAAAGTAAGGACCACGAAAGGACAACAACAACAAAAGAAGGGCAAAAAGGACGACAAGGCTAGAGATAAGAGGAAGTGTCATAATTGCGGACGCGAAGGTCATTTGATCAAGGACTGTAAAATAAAGAAGAACACTTGTTTCAATTGTGGAGAGGTTGGACACTTTTCTAAGGAGTGCCCAAAGAAGCAAGGACAAAGGTCAAACGGCCAGATCTTCGGGAGGGCAGGTGCAAACTCTCGCGGCCGGTGCGCTAGATAGAGGTAGGAAAGTTTCCGTTAAAGGTTTGATTTCTCTTTCCAATCATCCTGTTAGAACTCTTTTTGATTCGGGTGCTTTACATTCTTTTATATCTGATTTTGCGGTTGAATCTCTGCACCTTAGTACTAGTATGGTTTTGGATCCCGTTATTGTCTCAAACCCCATTGAGGGTACGATTCATTTGTCTATGATTTATCGGGGTTTGAGAATATCTGTGTTAGGCTTCGAGTTTGAATGTGATGCATATGTGCTTGGTTTCATGGGCTATGGTTTGATTCTAGGGACGGATTAGCTAGCCATGTATGGTGCTATTCTTGATTGTGAGAGGAGTGTCGTTAGACTTTTGACTTGCTATGGGAGGACCCTCGAGATTTCTTGTGACCCTAAAGGGTCTGTCATGCTTAGTTTCCTAGAGTCACTTGATGCACCTATTGATGATATGCGATTTGTACCAGTAGTCTGTGAGTATCCTGATGTTTTTGAGGAGGTTTGGGGATTACCTCCAAGGCACTAGATTGATTTCCCTATATACTTGGTGGACAACGCAAAGCCAGTTGCATTGCCTATGCGCCATATGGCTCCAAGAGAAAAGAGGAAACTTAACAAGCAAGTAGGGGGGCTGCTTGAGAAAGGGTTTATTTGGCAAAGCATATCTGGATGGGGTGCCCCAGTAGTATTTGCAACTAAGGCGGACAGTTCGCTTCGCTTATGTGTGGACTATAGAGAGTTGAATAAACTCATCAATAAAAATAGGCACCCACTTCCGAGGATAGATGACCTGTTTGACCAGCTTGTTGGTGCATCTGTTTTTTCTCAGTTAGACTTGCTACGGAGTTTCACCAGTTGAGGGTGGCCGAGGACATTATAGACAAGACCGTTGTAACACCCCGTATTTTCTGGGAATATTAAAATTAATAAATCTAAGAACACTTAATTTTTAAAAGAAGAATTAAGGGAAACGGGTTACGCCATTGCGTTTGTCTTGGAATTTTGCTTGAGATAGAGCCTGAGTTTGCGTGAATCGGACTCCGTATGAAGAAGTTATGGAGTTCAGAAGATTTCAAGAATAAACAGAAAATAATAATTAAATAATAAATCCAGTTCAATATTCAAAATTCGGACAGAACAGGCTGAGCGGGAAAATTCCCGCTCAGGGTGTCGACCCCCCCAGGGGGAGTCGACATAGGTGTCGACCCCTTTGAGATCTGCTTCTTGTGACGAGTTTCTGTAGTTCTGAGCTGATATGGCCTTCTCTGATTGACCAATGACTAATTTCTGAGGTGTTATGGATTATATGTCGTGCTATGGTTGGCTGGATGACACATCTCTTTGGTTTGATGGCTATGATTTCTCCTAGACTAATATAAAGGCTAGAATTAATCCTAGACATCTATATATACATAGCCAAACCTAGACCCTAACCTCATAACCCTAAGACTATGGTGTCGTCATGTTGTTCGCCTACAAGCTAGCCTATCCTCCTTCATCTTCTCCTAACTAGAAAAATAAATCCAAACTAGTAATCAATTAGAAGAACTTCAAATAAAACGTCTACCTCAAAGGAAAGCTTTTCAAATTCAGAAATCAGATCCCAGAATACAAGATCCATCCTTTTTCTGTAAGTTTAGTTATTATTTAGATTCAAACATGTAATAGAAATCATGACTGTAATAATCGGATCTAGAACGATGCCTAATTCTGATTCGTGCCTATCCTTTTGTCTAATTTAAATTGCTTATGCCTATGAGACTATTGTGATTGATGTAATGGCACCTATCATGCCTATGAGACTATTAGACTGACATAATACAACCTATCATGCCTATGAGACTGTTGGACTGACATAATAGAACCTATCATGCCTACGAGACTGTTGGACTGACATAAATGAACCTATCATGCCTTTGAGACTGTTGTGATTGATAGGATGGAACTTTTCATGTTGTACAACCTATGCCTAGGGGGAATTGTGATTTATCAAATGGGACTTGTCATGTTGTACATTAAATTAATAATTCTCTTAAGTCCAATTCTATCTAATCTTTATACCTATGGTGTGAATTGCTTAGCTTGTCTACACATAGTGTTAATGTACAACCTTGGAAAAATGATTTTTGAATTTGGTACATCTTTACATGCTATTTTTCCTTATGTCAATTCTTATGCTCCTTCTCTATTTTTCCCCTTTTTACTTGCTTTTGTGAATACTAAGTTCATTCGGAACTTAGATTGAATCTCGTTGTATGTGCGATTATAACGCGGGGAAAATTGGGTATAATTTAATTTAATAAATTTTGGGCATAGCTTGGGAATGTGGTATAAAATTGCATTTACTAGACTTGTGGAAAATTTAACACATAGATTTGGACACATATGAAAAATATGTAAATTGGCTAAAGATGAACATGCCTAACCCGAGCTTAGATTGACTTGCGGTGTAAGACTGTCCGGAATAGCCCGGCAAATCCATCTACCACAACAATATAAATCTAATGTGAGAGGTTAGCGCATTAAGCCCAAAAACCCGAGGTTACATTGAGTTGCGGTGTAAGACTACCCGAAACCGCCCGGTACATCCAGCAACCACAACAATATAGATCTAATATGAGAGGTTGGTGCTTTAATGAATGAATTAAAGCTAAGGAACAGACAGACTAAGAAGGTAGGGCTAAGTTAATTAAAGCAACACTTAACCAATACAACATGTTAGTTAAATAGATGGGTGGGGTTAGGTAAATTTGAGAGCACTTAACCGTTATAACATGTTGATTAGAAAACCCTAGTAACGGGGACCCATTTCAGCAGTAACCCACATAGATGTGTCACGGTACCCTGAACTAGGCAGGGTGGGGCACGATTACTGGGCTGGTTATAAGCGGTCAAAATAGCGGCGGGTGGTGCAGCAGTGTAGGTTCCGGCGGAGTATGGGCATGCACGTACACAAGGAGTGGATAAAGCAGGCACTGGGCATCATTAGTATAAACTTTGCATCTAGAATTTGTGTCGGGTTGCCACCATAGGAATTGATACACCCTATGGTGGGACCAGCACAGGTATCTACAATCAAGCAAAGCCGAATGACACAAGTAATAAATGCATGTGAGTAGAAGCCGATCGGAAAAGGGATCACTTTGTTATGAACACATGATGGTAGTTGAAACATTCGTAGTAGGTGCAGAGAAATGGAAATGAGTGCGATAGTATATTCAGTTTATCTTGCCTTATCTTTGTTATCTTATTTCTATGGTATTGTCCTATATTTAGTTTATTCATGTTATGATTCTTTTACCTGTTTACATGCTGAATAATCACTGGACTTACCAAATTTATGTTTGACCTATTTTCTTTCGCCTTCTTTTCTTCCGTCCCCCCTCAGGTCCGCAGGAGGGAATACTTCAGCTTAGTGCAGACCTTTTCCAGTTTGAAGAGAGTAGATGTATTTCTTGGATTCTCTCTTCTTGGACTATGGCTGTGGTTACACTTTTATTGGGGATTTATGCAGCTTTACTACTGTTTTATGCTTCTTTATGTACTTGGAGCTTTAAATCAAGACAGATGTTTCATTGGAATAATTTAGAAGTTGGGTTTTGAGACAATGCTTGTAATGTTTTGACTGAACCATGTTATTTATGAAATGATTTCAGTTTTCCGCTGTTTATATGTCTGTCTTGTAAATTATCTGTGTCTTTTACCTAAAATGCTTCACTAAAGTTAATGCATTCCCTTTGTGAGTGACCTTAACGGAGGTGGGGTGTTTCACTTGGTATCAGAGCGATGGCTTACCCAATCAGATAAAAAAATTTGAAAACTATTTTTCAAGGAGAAGTTTAAAGAAGCATTTTCAAGAAAAGTGTTGTTTTATTTTAAAGGCATAATCCCTAAAGCCATATGCATTATCTTTCTATCCTTTGTTTTAAACCTTTTCTCTTCGTTTCAGCATGTCTAGGGATCTTAATCTTCCTAAGGGCGAACCGATACCTAGCTGGTTCAGAAGGTATCTGGAGGCTTAGGCTAATGATGCTGGCCCAGCAGACGTTCCTCCTCCCCAGTTGCAGCCGTTCCTCCTCCTCCTCCTCCTCCGCGAGTGAATGCTTTCTCGAAGATATGTAGGGACTTTCGAGCTATGGGTGGAAAGAACTTTAATGGGACTGAGTCATTTGTGGAAGCAAGAAACTGGCTCAATGAAACTAAAGATTTGTTCGTTATCTTCGAAGTGGATGATAGGCAGAAGATACAATTGGCTGTATGGTTACTTAAGGACGAAGCCTCTTAATGGTGGGAAGTTACTAATGCTGAGAGACCATTTGAAACCTGGGAGGATTTCAGAAGGAGATTTGAAATGAAGTTCCTCTCGCAAGCTGAGCGAAGCCTACAGATGGAGAAGTTCTTAGCACTCAAACAGGGAAACCTATTGGTTAAGGAATACGTCAACCAATTCAATCAGCTGGCTAGATTTGGACTGGAGTTGGTAAACACTTCGCATAAAAAGGCTCTCTGTTTCATGAAAGGGTTGAATGAACCGCTGCACAGCCTAGCTATGTCCCATATACCTATGGGTGTGACTTTTGAGAGGCTGGTGGACATGACACTGTTACATGAGGAAGACAAAGGTGGCAAGAAAGAGGCAAAGGTGGATGAATCTCTAGACAAGAAAGTGAAGCGATCACAGAATAAGAAGAAGGATTCCAAGAAAAGCGGGAAGAATAACAAACCCCATGACAAGAGGAAGTGTAAATTTTGTGGCATACCTGGACATCTGATTAAGGACTGCAGAAAGAAGAAAAGGAAGATGGGTGGTTGCTTTCAATGCGGCAAGACAGTACATATGGCTAAGGATTTCCCAAAAAGGCAAGGCAAGGGCAGAGGACTGGATCCACTTCTAGAGGGCAGATTCACACTCTCATTGCACCTCTACAAGAAAGAGGTAGAAATATTTCTATTGAGAGTTTACTTTATCTTTCTGATCATCCAGTTTGTACTCTTTTTGGTTCTGGCGCATTGCACTCTTTTATATCTACTACTTTAGTTGAATCTCTGCACCTAGATACCAGTATATTAGAGGATCCCATGGTTGTTTCAAACCCAATTGGGGGCTCAGCTTATTTGTCGATGATTTGTTTGGATTTGGAAATTTCTATACTAAGCGTTGGGTTTAGATGTAATGCTTATGTTTTGGGTTTCACGGGCTATGGGTTGATTCTAGGCATGGATAATGGTGCCATCCTCGATTGTGAAAAGAGAGTGGTTATACCTATGACTCGCCTCGGCAACACTCTCGAAATCTCTTGTAATCCCATGAATTCTGTTATGCTTAGTTACCTAGAATCTCTTGATGCGTCTGTTGAAAACTTGCAATCTGTTAGAGTGGTCCATGAATACTCGGATGCATTTAAAGAGGTAAAGTGTTCACCTCCTAAGCAAGAGATAGACTTCCGCATATACCTTGTTGATAATGCAAAACCTGTTGCTTTACCCGTTAGATACATGGCTCCAAGGGAAAGGAAAGAGCTCAGCAAGCAAGTTAAAGAGTTGCTTGAAAAGGGGTTCATAAGGCAGAGTATTTCTAAATAAGGTGCTCTAGTGGTGTTTGCAACCAAAGTAGATGGTTCACTTCGCCTGTACGTGGGCTATAGGGAGCTAAACAAATTAACCAAGAAGAATAGGCACCCACATCCTAGAATAGACGACTTGTTCGACCAGCTCGTAGGTGCCTCATCTTTTTCCCAACTAGATCTGGCCACCGGATTTCATCAGCTAAGAGTGGTTGAGGACAACATAGATAAGATTGCATTCAGGACCCCGAATGGTTTCTTCGAATGGCTTGTCATACCTTTCGGCTTGACAAACACACCTGCCTACTTCGTAGACTTGATGAGTAGGGTATTCAGAGAGTTCCTTAATAAATTTGTAGTGGTCTTCGTGGACGACGTTTTGATTTTCTCAAAAAGTGAGGAAGAACATGCTTTGCATTTAAGGGAAGTTATGGATACTCTTTATGCACATCAGCTGAAAGCAAAATTCTCCAAATGCCATTTTTTGAGAGATGAAGTAAGGTTTCTTGGACATATGGTGTCCAAAGAGGGGATAGCTGTGGATCCTGCAAAATTAGTTGTGGTGCAAGATTGGAAGATCCCATGGAACGCAACTGAAGTACGAAGTTTTCTCGGACTGGCAGGCTTTTACAAAAAGTTCATTAAGGACTTTGCGAAGATCTCAGGCCAATTATTAGGTTGACAAAGAAGAGCCTAACTTTTTCTTGGGATTTGGATTGCGATGTTTCTTTCCAACGATTGAAAAGAGCTATAACAATAGCCTTGGTTCTGACATTGCCTGATGGGAGTAAGATGTTTACAGTATACATAGATGTATGTAGTACAGGATTGAGCGCTGTCTTGATGCAAGAGGTCAGAGTAGTTTGTTATGTTGGAAGGCAGTTGAAGGTACATGATAAAAACTACCCAACTCATGATTTAGAACTAGATGCCATTGTTTTTGCTCTTAAGTCATAGCGTCATTACCTGCTAGGAGAAAAGTTTGAATTGTTTACTGACCATAAATCATTAAAGTACATTTTCTCATAGAAAGATCTTAACTTAAGGCAACAAAGGTGGATGGAATTTCTTGCCTTATATGATTTTGAGATTGCTTATACCCCTGGCAAAGGCAATGTGGTAGAAGACTCCTTAAGTAGGAAAAAGCTGACCTTAAGTCCTCTCTTTGTAGAAAGGCAAAGCTTGGAGTACATAGCAAACTTTGGCTTTAGACCCTCCTTTGAATTTGTACCTGGTTTATTAGCATCACTAGATGTGCGGCCTACTCTTTTGGACTTAATAGGAACCGCGCAACGTGAAGACCCTCAGCTAGTTGATGTGATGGATAAGCTAATTAGAGGTGATTCTTCTAGTTACCTCAATAAATACTCCACCGATGACAAGGGTTGGTTGAGATGGGATGGAAGACTATGCATCCCACAAGCAAGGGATTTGGTGAAGAGCGTTCTCGAAGAGGCACACCATTCTAAGTTGACCATACACCCAAGCGGGGACAACATGTATAAAGACATAAAAAGGGTTTTCTTCTGGAATGACATGAAGAAGGATGTAGCTGAGTTTGTCTCTAAATGCTTGATATGCCAGCAAGTCAAGGTAGAGCAGAAGAAGCCTGGTGGTCTGCTTCATCCTCTAGAGGTCCCACAGTGGAAATGGGATAGCATTTCGATGGACTTTATTGATGGGTTGCCTAGATCAAGTAGGGGCAATACCAGTATTCGGGTAATAGTGGACAGGCTCGCTAAAAGCGCACTCTTTATACTTGTTAAGAGCAGGAGGGTTGCCGCATCGTTAACATCCATTTATCTTAAAGAGGTAGTTCGACTACATGGAATACCCTCCAGTATAGTAAGTGATTGAGACCCTATCTTTACGAGCAAGTTTTGGAAGAGTTTGCAAGAGGCTGTAGGCACACAGCTATGCTTAAGCACTGCTTATCACCCTCAAACCGATGGTCAGACGGAAAGGGTGAACAGAGTATTAGAAGATCTCTTGAGATTGTGCATTCTTGATTTTGGGGGAACATGGGAGGATCACCTTCCTTTGGTGTAGTTTGCCTACAATAATAGCTACCAAGCCACCATAGGCATGGCACCCTTTGAGGCTTTATATAGAAGACCCTGCCGATCACCAACTTGTTGGTGGGAGTCTACAGACAAGCTCATGCTTGGGCCTGACATGATCAGAGAAACTTCAGAGAAGGTGGACTTGATACGAAGAAGAATGAAGATCGCACAAGATAGACAGAATTCCCGCTGATAAAAGAAGGACCGACCTTGAGTTTGAGGTTGGGGACAGAGTTTTTCTTGAAGTATCTCCCTTGAAGAATGTCGTTCGCTTTGGGTCCATAGGAAAATTGGCACCAAGATTTGAAGGGTCGTTTCCTATCATTGAGAGGATTGGGAAGATGACTTATAAACAGAGCTGCTCGAAAGATTGGCTGGAGTACATAATGTATTTCATGTCTCTCATCTGCGAAAGTGCTTACATGAGTCTGCGGAAGTTGTGGAGTCAGGCATACTAGAGGAAGTAGAAGTGGAGCGTGAAGCAACAGTGAGAAGAGTTCCAACTCGTGTCTTGGGTACAGAAGTTAAAAAGCTATGCAATTGTGAGGTCAAGCTAGTTAAAGTACAATGGAGTGATGTTGAGGAAGACGCGACGTGGGAGACTGAGGACAAGATACGCGCAACCTACCCTTATCCTTTTGAGGGTACATTCTTGATCTCTTTTTCATAAGTTTGTGCATGCTTGTATATCTCCTCAGTCCTACCCTTGATCCTTAGGTAGAAACCAATGGATGCAAACATGTATTGAAACATGTTATGATTGATGGCTGCAAGTGGTTGCTCGTGGATGCATACACACACATACTAGGTGACACTAGGTACTAGATCGGCTCAGTCACTTTCATATTGCATATGCATATATGAATTTATATATGGATTGAAACTTGATATGTTATCATGTGGACATTGCATTTGTACGAATGATTGTGCACTCATGTAGAAGTTACAAAATACAACTAGGAATAATTGCATACATGATGGACTCATAACACTGACATGATTCGCATCAAGGAGGTCAACTGAATCAGTAGATCGCCTGATTTTGCGTTAGATAAGGACATATACACACACTATGCATATGATCATAAAAGCCTTATAAGTCTTTTAAGGACAATGGATGCCTGTGATTGATGGTTGAGTAGATGGATGTTGGATGTTAGGATACATTCTTCTTAACTTGGAGAGTTCGGGGACAAAATCCTTTAAGGAGGGGAGAATGTAACACCCCGTATTTTCTAGGAATATTAAAATTAACAAATGTAAGAATACTTAATTTTTAAAAGAATAATGAAGGGAAACGGGTTACATCATTGCGTTAGTCTTGGAATTTTGCTTGAGATAGAGTCTGAGTTTGCATGTATTGGACTCAGTATGAAGAAGTTATGGAGTTCAAAAGATTTCAAGAATAAACAAAAAACAATAATTAAATAATAAATCCAGTTCAAAGTTCAAAATTCAGACAGGACAGGCTGAGCGGGAAAATTCCCGCTCAGGGTGTCGACCCCCCCAAGGGGAGTCGACATAGGTGTCGACCCCCCCGTAGGGAGTCGAACCCTTTTAGATCTGCTTCCTGTGACGAATTTCTGTAGTCCTGAGCTGATGTGGCCTTCTCTGATTGGCCAATGACTAATTTCTGAGGTGTTAGGGCTTATGTGTCGTGCTATGGTTGGTTGGATGACACATCTCTTTGGTTTGATGGCTCTGATTTCTCCATGACTAATCTAAAGGCTAAAATTAATCCTAGATGTCTATATATACATAGCCAAACCTAGACCCTAACCTCATAACCCTAAGACTTTGGTGTCGTCATGTTGTTTGTCTACAAGCTAGCCTAGCCTCCTTCATCTTCTCCTAACTAGAAAAATAAATCCAAACTAGTATTCGATTAGAAGAACTTCAAATCAAACGTCTACATCAAAGGATAGCTTTTCAAATTCAGAAATCAGATCACATAATACAAGATCCGTCCTTTTTCTGTAATTTAGTTATTATTTAAATTTAAACATCTAATAGAAATCATGACTGTAATAATTGGATCTAGAACGATGCTTAATTCCAATTCGTGCCTATCCTTTTGTCTAATCTAAATTACTTATGCCTATGAGACTATTGTGATTGATGTAATGGCACCTATCATGCATATGAGACTGTTGGACTGACATAATAGAACCTATAATGCCTATGAGACTGTTGGACTGACATAAATGAACCTATCATGCCTGTGAGACTATTGTGATTGATAGGATGGAACTTTTCATGTTGTACAGCCTATGCCTAGGAGACTATTGTGATTTATCAAATGGGACTTATCATGTTGTACATTAAATTAGTAATTCTCTTAAGTCCAATTCTATCTAGTCTGTATACCTATGGTGTGAATTGTTTAGCTTGTCTACACATAGTGTTAATGTACAACATTGAAACATGATTCTTGAATTTGGTACATCTTTACAAGCCTATTTTTCCTTATATCAATTCTTATGCTCCTTCTCTATTTTACCCTTTTTACTTGCTTTTGTGAATACTAAGTTCATTCAGAATCTAGATTGAATCTCGTTGTACATGCGATTATAACATGGGGAAAATTGGGTATAATTTAATTTAGTAAATTTTGGGCATAGCTTGGAAATGTGGTATAAACTTGTATTTACTAGACTTATGGAAAATTTGACACATAGATTTGGACACGTATTACAAATATGTAAATTGGCTAAAGATGAACATGCCTAACCCGAGGTTAGATTGAGTTGCGGTGTAAGACGGCCCGGAACCGCCTGGCACATCCAGCTACCGCAACAATATAAATCTAATGTGAGAGGTTAGTGCATTAAGCCTAAAAACCCGAGGTTAGATTGAGTTGCAGAGTAAGACTGCCCGGAACCGCCCGGCACATCCAGCGACCGCATAAATATAGAGGTTGGTGCTTTAATGAATGAATTAAAGCTAAGGAACAGACAGACTAAGAATGGTAGGGTTAAGTTAATTAAAGCTACACTTAACCAATACAACATGTTAGTTGAACAGATAGGTGGGGTTAGGTAAATTTGAGAGCACTTAACCATTATAACATGTTGATTAGGAAACCCTAGTAACAGGGACCCATTTCAGCAGTAACCCACATAGATGTATCACGGTACCTTGAACTAGGCAAGGCGGGGCACGATTATTGGGCTGATTATAAGCGGTCAAAATAGCGGCGGGTGGTGCAGTAGTGTAGGTTCCGGCGGAGTATGGACGTGCACGTACTCCGGAGTAGATAAAGCAGGCACTCGGCATCAGTATTATACACTGTGCATCTAGAATTTGTGTCGAGTTGCCACCATAGGAATTGATACACCCTATGGTGGGACCAACACATGTATCTATAATCAAGCAGGGCCGAATGACACAAGTATTAAATGCGTGCGAGTAGAAGATGATCGGAAAAGGGATCACTTTGTTATGAACACATGATGGTAGTTGAAACATTCGTAGTAGGTGCAGAGAAATGGAAACGTGTGCAATAGTATATTCAGTTTATCTTGCCTTATCTTTGTTATCTTATTTCTATGGTATTGTCCTATATTCAGTTTATTCATGTCATGATTCTTTTACCTGTTTACACGCTGAATAATCACTGGACTTACCAGACTTATGTCTGACCTATTTTCGTTCGCCTTCTTTTCTTCTGTCCCCCCGGGTCCGCAGGGAGGGAATGCTTCAGCTTAGTGCAGACCTTTTCCAGTTTGAAGAGAGTAGATGTATTGCTTGGATTCTCTCTTCTTAGGCTATGGCTGTGGTTACACTTTTATTAGGGATTTATGTTGCTTTACTACTGTTTATGCTTCTTTATGTAATTGGAGTTTTAAATCAAGACAGATGTTTCATTGTAATAATTTAGAAGTTGGGTTTTGAGACAATGCTTGTAGTGTTTTGATTGAACCATGCTATTTATAAAATGATTTCAGTTTTCAACTGTTTATATGTCTGTCTTGTAAATTATCTGTGTCTTTTACCTAAAATTCTTCACCAAAGTTAATTCATTCCGTTTGTGAGTGACCTTAACGAAAGTGGTGTGTTTCAACCGCTTTTAGAACTCTATGTGGTTTCTTCGAGTGGCTCGTCATGGCTTTTGGGTTGACAAATGCACCCGCCTATTTTATTGATCTGATGAGTAGGGTGTTTCGAGAGTTTCTAAATAAGTTCGCTGTGTTTTTTGTTGATGACATCTTTATTTTCTCGTAGAGCAAGGAAGAGCATGCCCAACATTTGATGGAGGTTTTGAAAACTCTCCATGCGCACCAGCTTAAGGCAAAATTCCCCAAATGTCATTTTTGGAGAAAAGAAGTGAGATTTCTTGGGCATATGGCCTCTAGAAATGGGATAGCAGTAGATCCCACGAAGGTAGTTGCAGTTCAAGATTGGTAGATCCCAAAGAATGCAACGGAGGTGAGAAGTTTTCTTGGGTTAGCGGGCTTTTATAAGAAGTTCATTTAGGAATTCACAAAGATATCAACCTCACTCACCAGATTGGCGAAGAAGAATATGACATTTTCATGGGATATAGATTGTTACGATGCTTTCCAGCGATTGAAGAGGGCTCTGACAACAACCCCTGTCTTAAGCTTGCCTGAAGAGAACAAGGTGTTCATAGTATACACCGACGCATGTGGTATAGGGGTTGGTGCGGTTCTGATGCAAGAAGGAAGGGTAGTATGTTATGGAGGTAGGCAGCTAAGAGTTCATGAGAAGAACTACCCTACCTATGACTTAGAGTTAGCTGCCATAGTATTCATGCTTAATACTTGGCTCCATTATCTACTTGGGGAGAAGTTCAAGTTGTACACTGATCATAAATCTCTCAAGTACTTACTCTCGCAGAAGGATCTTAATTTAAGGCAACAAAGATGGATGGAGTTCCTAACGTCCTATGAATTTGAGATTGCTTATACCCTTGGCAAGGTTAATGTGGTGGCAGTCACATTGAGTACGCAGAGGAGGATGACGTTTAGTCCTCTATTTGTGGAGAGGAGAAGCATATAGTTCATATCAACTTTTGATTTTAGATCCTCCACCGAGTTTACTCCTGGTTTATTGGCATCACTAGAGGTGCAACCTACTCTTTTAGATCAGATAAGAACTTCACAGCGAGAGGATCCACAGATTTCATACATCTTGGATAGGCTCAGTAAAATGGAGACTTCGAGTCACCTCAGTAAATAGTCCACAGATGATATAGGGTGGTTGCGACAAAATGGAAGAGTCTGTGTTCCCCGAGTTGGGAGTTTGTTGAAGATAGTCCTTAAGGAAGCCCACCATTCAAAGATGACTATACATCTAGGCGGCGATAAGATGTATAGAGATATGAAGAGGGTTTTCTTTTGGGCTGGGATGAAGAAAGATGTGGCAGAGTTTGTTTCTCGATGTTTGATTTGCCAGTAAGTCAAAGCTGAGCAGAAGAAGCCTGGTGGTTTGCTTCATCCTGTGGAGGTCCCACAGTGGATGTGGGAGAGCATCTCGATGGATTTCTTCGATGGTTTTCCTAGATTGAGAAAGGACAATACCAGTATTTTGGTTATAATCGATAGACTTACTAAGAGCGCTCATTTCATTCATGTTAAGCGTAAGAGGACGACAGCATGGTTGGCAGCAGTTTACGTTCGTGAGATAGTCCGTCTTCCTAGAGTACCTTCCAGTATCATAAGTGATCGTGACCCCATTTTCACCAGTGAATTTTGGAGGATCTTGTAAGAAGCTTTAGGTACACAGTTGTGTTTGAGTACCTCTTATCACCCTCAAACCGAAGAACAGACGGAAAGGGTGAATAGAGTTTTTGAGGATCTTTTAAGGCTATGTATCCTAGACTTCGGAGGGACTTCGGAAGTGCATCTTCCTTTAGTAGAGTTCACCTAAAACAACAACTATCAAGCTAGTATTGGCATGGCACCCTTCGAAGCATTATACGGGCGACCCTGTAGATCACCGACTTGTTAGTGGGAATCTACAGAAAGTCTTCTACTTGGACCGGATATGGTTAGAGAAACTTTAGAAAAGATTGATCTTATTATAAGGCGCATGAAGATAGCTCAAGACAGGAAGAAATCCTACGCAGATAAGAGAAGGACCGACATTGAGTTTGAGATGAGATTCATGGTTTTCATTAAGGTATCACCTTTGAGGAATGTGGTTTGCTTTGGATCTATAGAGAAATTAGCACCCAGATTTGTAAGGCCCTTCCCTATAACAGAAAGGATTGGCCAAATGGCCTATAGAGTAAATCTACCAAAGAGACTATTGGCATTCATGATGTTTTCCACGTTTCTCATTTATGGAAGTGCTTGCACGATACCACAGAAGTAGTTGAGACGAGTATGCTTAAGGAAGTAGAGGTGGAACGGGAGGCGACAGTTAGACGAGTTCCTACCCATGTTCTTGGACCAGAAGTTATGAAGCTACGCAATAGAGAAGTCAAGTTGATGAAAGTACAGTGGGGAGATAACCAAGAGGATACAACTTGGGAGACTGAAGACAAGATTCGCGCTTCGTACCTTTTTCTTTTCAAGGGTATGTTCTTAACTTCCTTTCCAAAGCTTTTATTCATCCTTTTTTCTATCATTTAAAGTATATCTTGTCAATCGAATCTTTGACCTTTAGGCAGGAACCCCATGGATGTAAACATGTGTTTGAGACATGTTATGTTTGATGGATGCAAGTGTTTGCTAGTAGTTGCTCGTGGACGCATACACACACACATTAGGCACTAGATCGACTCAATCGCTCCCATACTGCATATGGATGTGTGTGTATTTTTCTTCTTTTAATGGATGAAAATAAGTGTATCATCATATGGATGTTGCATTTGGATGAATGATTGCGCACACATATAGAACATACATGTTATAGTAGGATTATTTGCATACATGTTGGATTCATGGGACTAACATACATTGCATTAAGGAGGTCAACTGAATCAGTAAACATCCTGATCTTTTGCATTAGTATAGGGACATATACACACAATTTTGCATATGTTCATAAGCATTAGAAATATTTTAAGGACAATGGATGCCAATGATTGGTGGATGAGTAGATGGGTGATGGATGTTAGTATATACATTCTTCTTGACATTGAGATTTTAAGGACGAAATCTTTTGAGTAAGGGAGAATGTAACACCCCGTAATTCTATAACACATTAAGATGATAAAATAAATAATACTTAATTAAATATTGGGAATTAAGTAAAACAGACACTGTATGAAGAAGATTTTAAGGTTCGAAGTTTACACACATATATAAGCAAATTATATATAAAACAAACATTCCAGAAAATCGAAATTTGAAGGCAGGAACCAACGTGGGAATCAGAACCATTGGGGGTCGACCCACCCTAGGAGTTTCAACCCATGGTTCGACACCATCATAGGGGTGTCGACACTGATGTTGACACCTCGGTCAACACCCCCAGATCCGAGGCAGATTCAGTTCTACATATGTGGAATTGTTTTCTGACCAGATTCGTTGACCCTAGGTTGTAAATAGGACCCTATATCCATTGTTTTATTCATCTAGTTCAATGGCGACAATGAGATGCTACTCCAACTCAGATTAAATTAGCCTTTTATTCAGCAACGATGATTCATGCGTATTCAAAGATTGCTGATTCAACGTCAACATGCTTTTCTCAGTTTTCTTAGATCCATTCTCTATGAGTCTACGTTACTTTTATATGTAAACACTTAAAAGTAATCTTGACATATTTATGAATTGGATCTAAGCCTATGACTATTTGAATCATATCAGATCTATCATTATTTATTTATCTAATTCACTATTTTGATCTCATCATGCCTGTTTATGATATCCCTATTTTGTTCACCATGTCACTTTATGCCTATTCTGTTAGTTTTCCTAATCATGTCACTATGCCTATTTTATTAATATGACCAATTTTATCATCATATGCCAGTTTTATTTGTTATGCCTATTCTTGTTCTCTTCCTCCCTTTTTTCCTTTTTGTTTTTATAGCCAGGCTACCTTCGAGCCAAGGCCTATCGCTGAAATACGCGAATGCGTGAAATTGGGAATGATTAATTTGGGGAGTAATTCTTGTTGTAAAACATGATTGGGGTTTTGGGCATAATTTGTACCCTGAGCCAAAACTTAGAATTTGGGGGAATAATCTATATCTTGATCTAAATTTAGGGCATAACTTGTAATGTAGAACGGACATGAAATTGGAGCATAATGAACATGATAATTGGTTAATAACAAAAATGCCTAGATTTACAGTAATTAGAAACTGTAACGACGCTTATACACAAGGTTAGATTACACTTGTGGTAGAAGCCTGCCCGAAACCATTCGGCATATCTAGCATCCACAAGTGGTAAATCTAATGTGAGGGATCTAAGTGCATAAACATGTGACGATGCTAAGACACAAGGTCAAGTCTGACTTGTGGAAGAAGTCTCCTCGGACCCAACAGGCATATCTAGCATCCACAAGTGATAGACTTAATGTGGGAGGTCTAGCGCATTATAACCATAAATGAATGTATGGTAATGAACATGTAATACTTAACCTGTTTGAATCCATAGAGATTACATGAACATGTTAACTTGAGTAGGGGTTAAGTAAACTAGCTTGAATCAGCAGGAGGGTTAAGTAAATCTTAGGGCGGTGCGTAATGTTTATATATATAGGCCCACAAACTTAATCTATGGGGTTATGCAATCTTGTTACACTGGTAGGCATAACCTGTTGAAATCCTAGTAGTGGGGATGCAAGCCTAGGGGGAAGCTTGTATCATCTGGTGTGTGGGTTCCGTTTCAGTCAGTAACCCATATATAGGTATCAAACGAGTACTCCAAACTAGGTCGGAGTCTGGCACGCTTACTGAGCTGATTATAAGAGGTCACTTCGAAAAAGGTACCTGGTAGCTCGTTCCATCAGGCTCATGTGCATGCATGGATCCGCCTGTTTGGGAAGATAAGATGCTGTGGCATCGGTAGATATAGTTGTGCACATCCTGGAAACGAAGCGTTTCCACTTTAGAAAGTGATACATCCTACTATGGGGGCCAGCACAGGATATCTACAGAGTTAGGGAGCCGATCGATTGGGGCTAGTAATTAGGGTACATCTAGTCTCGCCTGGTTAGGAGCCTATTATTATCCTTAGGCGTAACACCGGTAAGTTCTGTTGGGCTACCTGTTATCGTATGGGGGTAAAACCTCTCACTAGAAGTATGCCTAAGTCTACCATCTTGTACTTGTTGGGGATCATCTTGTTCATATGACACTAGTATTGGTGCAGAGAAAAGTACTAGAGAAGTGCAATGCTTGTTTTTTTTAAGTTTATCCTGTTTACCTTGTCATACCTGCCTTATATGTTGTTATCTCTCTCCAACTTATATGTTTGTCATGATGCTTTTATTTATTTATATGCTAAAAGTAACTGGATTCGCCAGACTTTATGTTTGACCCATTTTATTTCCTCTTCTTTCTCTTCCATTTGCCCCACAGGTTCTCAGGGTGGGAATACTCATGCTTGATCAGGATTCTTCTTTCTTCTTGGAGCTGCTTAGATGTACTGCTTGATTTCATATCTTCTCTACTATGGCTATATTTTGGGGATTATGCTAGTCATTGTACTTTGATGATTTTAGTACCAGACAGAAGTTTTAAGTTGATGTACTGGGTTTTATGTATTTCAGACTCATGATGTAACTATTTTTTGAACCACGATGTTTTCTGCTCAATAAAGTTTTAAATTTCGCTGTTATTTATATCTGTCTTGTAATGTTTCTGTTTCTGTTTACCTATAGCGCTTCATGAAACTTAATGCATTCTCTTAAAGAGTAACACTAACGGATATGGGGTGCCACAATATATCTCTTTTGAGATAAAATTACCTTGGTTTCGGATTTGTGAATCACCTGAATGCTTAGGAAGTAGTTCAGTTTTCCCAGATCTTTTATAGAAAAGGCTTGATTCAAGTAGTTGATGATACTTTTAATTTTTGTGTTGTCACTTACTGTAATTAAAATATCATGGAAAATTTCTTCATTAAAAACCACGTGCCTTGAAATGTACAACCTACCATCTTCATTCGAACACATATCTCTTTTGGTTGTTAGCATAGCCTAAAAAGGTATAAGGTCAAGATTTTGGGCTGAGCTTATGTTTATTATATGGTCTGAGATAAGGAAAACTCAAGCATCCAAATTTTTTTAATTCATCATATCTTGGCTTAGTCCCTCTTGAAATCAAAAATGATATTAACACTCCAAGGTGTTTAGCAACACTTCACTAAAAGGTAGGATTTATGATTATGGAGACACAAAATATAAAAGCAAGTCAAAACATGAGAATTTAAAGTGGTTCGGTCTCAGTTTTGACCTACATCGACTATAGAAGCTATTTTCATTATCATTGAAGAATTTACAAGGTACATCACTTCATTCATTTCACTTGTTTACTCATTATTATCTCTATTTCCTCTCTTTTTGCTCTTGATTTCACTTGGATTCACGGAGGAATGGATGAGATCTTTTGATTTGCGATGGTTATTGCATAGATATTCAACCATTATACATTTAGATGATCTTCCTTGGTTCCATGATCATTTTATGTTGAATTTAGGCTTGAGAGATAATTAATGGAGGTTGGAGAAGTTTAAAGTGGTGGAGAAATGAATTGGACAGCCCTTCGGGGTAGAAAAATCTGATCCCCTTGAATGGCGGAAAAGCGGGGTATTTAAAGGTGTGATTAGATTGTAATGGTAGTTCTGTAATTACGTGTGTACAGGTGCAAATAGGGTCGGCCCTAGCCTAGTGCAAGCCGTGCGACCACAAAGGTCCTATTAGGTCAGGGGGGCCAAAAAAAATATATTACCTTTACTAGAGCTGCTTTTTCTTGTCAGGATGCGTGTACTTGATAATAATTTATCTATGCAAAAGTAGATATGATTGTATGCTTTGTTGACATCAATCAATATATTAAAATGGAGATGTGGCTTGTGTAGACCTCTATTTGACATATTGAAAATGTGGGTAAAAACTTTATGTATTTGCTGAAACACGCAATTTTCTCAATGGAGATGCACAGTAGAAAAAGAAGATTTTCACTTAAGTTCAATTTCATAAAAAAAAAATTAAGGACCCAAAATTTTGGGTCCGCACTAGGCCTATAAATACTCAGGGCCGACCCTGGGTGCAAACAGCTGTCCCCAACAGTTTGAATGAGCTTCACGATTTGACTGTTATCGTTTCAATAAGCATGATGACCTGACTTCATTTACATCTCCACTCCCTCGTTAGCTAGGTCCATCATCAATCATATAAAGCTAGCAGTATATTAGCTGACAACAACTAATTATCACATGCGGCTTTGTGCCTCCATCGTACGACCTGTTGTACACCTTTGTGAACCATTTTCCATGAAACCAACGTCCTGCCTTTCACATTTATATAAGCTGATGCTCTGTATTTGTATGCCAACACCCATGTTTGACGAACCATCTAGCCACGTGGCAGTTTGCCATCGAACCGACCTGATGGCATCTATGGTCTCCATGACCTGGCAATCCATTTACGACTTGAATATGATGATGGCCTGATAATGTTTCAGCGGTTTAATGCCTTGGCGTTTACACTAGATGGTATGACGTCATGGTGGCGGCCTTATTATGTAGGAACAATCTAGGCAATACATGTCAATGACCTAATATATTTGCAATGGCCTACGACCTGATGTTGCCATGACGACCTACGACTTGATTAGAGCTACGACCTGATTGTGTTAATGAGATAAGAACATATATCGGTCACGACTTGATGCTGTGTTCCTCCTTTTATATCAGTTGTGGTCCACTCATATATTGCCATGTGTCACATTAGTATGTTTACAGTATAGCATATAACGACTTGACATTTATATGACAATCTAAATTCATGAATGGCCTGCTTTTAGCACATGCCAAACTGACCTGGTGTGAAGCCGTACTTTGCACCATTTGTTCATGTCCCATGCAAGTTGACGTGAAGTGATCCATACATACTTTGAAGCCCCAGACTTTATGAACATATTTGTGCACCATAATGATGTTAATATAAAGTACTCAATCCATTTTGAAGCTAGCTCATAACTGTAATTTATACATTTCTTTACGAGCTTCATGTATAAATGAATGACAGATGATCCATGTGTATGATTAATGATCTAAGTTAAGTCGCACATACGACCTACGGTCTAACAGTGGGTTACGACCTGAGTGCATACAGTGGTAACGGCTTGACTGCTTAGCTCTTACCCATGCTTCCATGATGAACGATCTGACTTATGTCAAGTTAATGTTCTGGAGCAGGTTATGCTAATGAACTTCCTTAGGTCGTGATCCATATTTATGGCTTCATGTAGTTTTCATATACAAACAACTTATCACTTTTAAGCCATCAACAAACTTTATGTATTTGCTGACATTCCAATATGTAATTTTCTGACCCGTGTTATAATAACTGGGTTAACAGTTCTGGAAATCATTTCTTCTGAACTTTTTCCCTTTAGAGTTTTTGTTGGCAATTTGTTGATTAAATAAACTGATGTCGCAAATGCCTCTATCCAAAGTTTCATTGTCAGTGACGCTTTCGACATTAGTGTTAATCCAGTGTCAACAATATACCTGTGTTTTCTTTCAACTAGACCAATTTGTTCCGACGTATACAGACATGTCATTATTTTCTTTATTCCTTTACTATCAAAATAATTTTTCAGTGGTTTAAATTCATTCCCTCCATCTGTTTGAATTATTTTGACAGTATGATTAGTCTGTTTCTCAACAAGAGTAATAAATTGCACTGTTATACCATGAACTTCTGATTTTGAATTAAGAATGAATATCCAAGTATATCTAGTATATGCATCAACAAAAGAGAGATAATATCTGTGATTTTAATTAGATTTCATTGGCAGTGGACCTCATAAATCTATTGCAATTAATTCAAAGGGACAACTATACACGGTTTCATAATTAGAAAATGGAAACTTGTGGCTTTTTCCAACATGATAGTGCGTGCAAATATATGTGTCAGGTAAGTCATCAAAAATAGTTTTATTCTCATTCAAAACATGTTTAACAGACATGATATTTAGATGACTCAATCTGCTATGCCACAAATCAGACACATTTCTTTTGTATTTAACATTTATCTCCACATTATTGCAACAATTTTGAAACTTTGTATTTAATCTTAGCCGCACACTGCAGAACTTATGTACTCCTTTATCCACGTTACCCTGCAATAATATATCCTTATTCAGTAAATCCCTAACTAAGCAGAATTTTGGGTGAAACTCAGAGTACACATTGTTGTCTCTTGCAAATTGTGAAACATTTATCAAATTCTTTTTAATTTTGGGTACTCTTAATAGCTTGTTGAGGTACAGATTTCTTTTACCTTTAATGTACCCTCTTCCAACATGAGATATACTTGTTGTTTCGCCTGTACCCATAAAAATAGACTGCGTACCTAAGTAACTTTTATTGCCAAGATTAAGGTTCTGCAAGTTGTTTGTTACATGATTCGTTGCACCGGAATTTGAATACCATTCATTAAGATTGATGTCCTCTGCTTTGCTTGATTACTCACAAACATTTGTTGACATTCTAGAATTGTTTGAACTATTTCTTGATTGATTTAGTTGTGCCACATTGACATTTCCACCCCATTGATCACTTTGACCTTGCTGTGTGACACTAAACTCATTATTAAACCTAAAATAACACCTGCTGGCCATGTGTCCAAATTTTTCACAAATCTGACATTTAATTTTGCTATTATTATTCCACCTACCTCCTTTTCCTCTACCTCTATGATTTTGATTTCCCCTTTGAGGTTGTGCGTTTAACATTATGATTGTAGTTTCCTTTTTGTTGACTTTTATTTCTTGAGGAAGAGGTTAAATTTACATTATACTCAGACTGTGCCAATCTTCTTTGTTCAACTCTTCCCTCATTAATGAGAAGAGTTGAATGAACGTACTATAGGTTTGGTATGGTTCTTTGAGAAGCAATGAAAGTTACCACTGATTCGTATTCCTCACCCAAACCACTGGTAATGTACAAGACTTGTTCATTATCAGAAATTTTATGATCAGTGGTTGCTTATCTATCATACAGGGTCTTAGTTTTGGTAAGATATTCATTCATACTCATGCTGTCTTTCTTTAAGCTTTGCAATTGTCTTCTATAATGCATTATCTTGGCTGTAGATTGTGAACTAAAAATCTGTTCTATGGCATGCCATATTTCGTAAGATGTGTTGTTTGCTATAACTTGTGACATGAGATTAGCACTTATAGATGATATAAGCCAAAAAGCAAGTAAACTGTCGTGCTTTTGATATAATTTATATGCTGAATTACTAATGATATTTTTGTCTTTGTCTTCTGTCATGATAGGTGGGATAGCATTGATTCCTTTGACATATCCTTGCAAGCCATATCCCCTTAATTCAGTTTCAACCTAAAACTTCTAGAGCATGTAGTTGTCTTCGTCAAGAAGAATGCTTATAACATGACTCTTGGGCTTGATGAGGGTGCATGATGATATAATCTCTGTAATATTCATGCTTGATGCAGCAGTGCTAATAGAATCATTTCCAGCCATGTTTGACTACTAACAGATTGAATTTCGACTATGCAGGATTCAGTAGATCAAGAATGGTAAGCTGGTGTACTAGTGAGGTAACTTCCAGCATATTCACGAATATCTTGATGCAAAAGAAGGGAAAATTATACTTCTTGGATGGAAAATTGTGCTAAAAGGTGCAATTTGCAACCGGAGTATGATAAGACCGTAGAAAACAGTTTCTTGGACGGTAGAAGGTGCAGAATTGCACTGATTGCAACCAGAAACAATGATATGATGACAAAAGTTTGATTAAACGATCTCAACAACAACCATAAGTCTATTTTGATCGCTAGGCGAGGCTGATTGAGATGAGCGAAGGAACAGAACAGAACTACAGGCTGAGAAAGGTACTCTCTAATGATGAAATTTAACCGAGGAGTGTAATAAGCCCTTTTTCTTCACATTATTGCTGTAATCTTTGATCAACTCTCTGAAAATGTATGTTTGAATGTTGCCATTAGGCTGATTTTCTCTGATACCATAAAATAATTTGTAATTCTTTTTATTATATTGAACTGAATGATTACATAAACTATTATTGAATAAAATGAAACATTGATGCCTTGCCCTATTTATATATGTGATGGCAACGACTACATTGGCCCAAATAATATAAACGGAAAAGATATATACATAAGTGGGTTGAAGCCTAATCGACATATAGTATATAATATCATAACCCTTCAGTAAGCCATTCTTATTACATATTTTGTCTGTTTTTCTGGTCATGTTGTTTTTCCTACTGTATACTTATCCATGGAAGAAAGAACTCCCCTTCCCAAGGTTGAAATCATATATCATATGTATTTCGTATTGGTTAAAAGCTGCTAGATCATTGATTAAATAACTAGCATTGGCAACATAATTAAAACTTAAATATCATGTACAATTATATTAGCATTGTTGACAAGCATTCATATTAGAACAATGATGCTCATTAGTACAATTATATTAGCTTTGTTGATTAAATTTTTGGATATACTATAGCGTTCATTGAACCGTTCTTGAGCATCATGGTATCGTTCGTGCTTCCGTGTTTGTGCTAATTGAAGATTCTAAAGACATAAGAAAATTCAATTGGGAGTTGGTTGGCATTGAGTGCATCTTAATTTGCAGTGCTTTGACTGCGATTTTGGCACTTACTCCTCTGTTCAAGATATCATCTATAGTCTATAGAAGTTATAAGCATTGTTTTTGCCAGACCTGTCTCTTCTAGGTAATTGGTGCCAACTCATGATATAACTCATGTATTTACGCAGCGATAGGAATACATATACAGTTCTTTACTTTTGTAGTTTATTTAATATGATCAAACCGACCGTCAGGGAGGTTTCCCTACTGTAAGAGGGCAAAAATCAATTTTCTAATCCAATTATTTTCTCCTAAAAATATCTTCATGCGTTCTTGTCGCTTCCTGTTGTTCCCATTTGACTCTCTCCAAGTCATTCTCAAAGTTTTCAGATTCGAATTTCTTGTTCTTTTCTTTCTCGATCCAAGTTTTTATATCCGAGCTTTTTGATTCATCACTTGCTGCCTCCTTTATCTTCATCTAAAATTAATTCACATAAATGAAAATGATTTAGCTCAACGTTCTCTCAACATATTTTGAATGGTTTGTTATTGTCCACCCTGTACCTCGCTACGTAGCAGTTTTTTCTTTTATATAGTTTGATTTTGGTTTTTTCACTCAAATAATAATTTACAAATTTCAATTTCTCTGCACTTATTTTAACGACTGACATTTCTCATATTATAAGTTGTTGTTTTTAGTTGGTTCATAGAATTTCAATTTAAACTTTTTTATCATCTTAGCTTATGGCAGAATAGATGAAGTTACATGCTGTTGTCAGATCTATCACTCTTTGATTTTCAGTAGTTAATGATGGTTGGGTCTAAAAGGTTGCTAGAAGTTTGGTTTGTGAATCTTAAATCTGTGGTAAATTTGATTATGTTTTCCTTTGCGAGATAGAGAGAATTAAACAAATTTATTAGTAATCAGTATAATGGACTGGATAATTTATTGGTCTGTTAACTCTTAATAATATCTGGATGTGGGGAATGTTAGCTAAATTGGTGGGCACGATAAAAGTTCCCTATTTCAAAAGATAATGCAAAACCATATATTCATTTTAATATTTAATGTTTGTAAATGCAATGGAAATACAAAGTTGGTTTATCCTCGCATAATTTTGAGTATTAAGAATCATGCCATGTTTTGCACACAAATAAGCGCTTTTATTTTGCAGCATAATGTTGGTTTACAGACAAAATTTTTACAATATGTTATTTCTAACTTCTAAGTTTCTAATGACTTTATTCCAAATAACGACTATATCTGATTTAATAGCAATACAACATTATTATCAAGAGTTTATAGGATGGAAACACAATGACATAAACCGCATATTGATAAAATTGAAATGTGGTGATCAATATGAAGCAGAGGACATCATGTAGACGAAATCAAGCTTACTTAGGAGGTATTAATATAACATATATACTTTATTTACCATCAAGTATATAGGAATAGCTTCAAGATTTTCAAATGAATGCTTTATGGATGATGTCTTATCCAGACAAAAATTATGTGGCGTATAAAAATCATTGCCATTGTAACGTAATCCACATGTCAATCTTTTCCAGTGTAAATTGACATATGCAATCGTATATAATTGTAACGACCCAAGGATTTTATGCCTTGAAAATCAACATAAATACCTTTATCGTATCTCATGCTGACCTTCCAAACACGGAAAACACTGGACGCTTATTAGAAAGAAATTAGAGGGTGAGATAAGAAAGGAAGAAATACTAGAATAGAAGAAGAAGAACAGACACAACATAGAGCCTCACATCGCAGCGGAACAAAATATAATACAAAAATAAATCTTTACTAAGAGCTTTTAAAAAAAATACTTACAATATCAGAGTACATCACACATCTGGACAGTGGTCATAACCTGTCCTCATATACAACCACATAGCGGAATAAATACTAGATACAATATATTTGAACACCTCCAGCTCACCTCTGGACATCGCAGCATCCGATAACCTAGACCTGTACACCTCGGTCTAACCCGAGCATTTACAAAACACTGGGTCAGCCTAGTGAACCAGAGTGAGAAAAACACACTAAGTTTAAGGGTATCACACAACTTGATTTTAAAGTCAAAATCTTTTCGAAAGCAAAGGATAATCGTAAGACCAAATCCACACATAAATACGGATGGTTTTTACCTTACGATAACCCAAAATATTTTTGAAATCAATATCTTTTCTGATATTATAATAGTGTCTAAATACAAGTAGATATCAATCTAGTGGAACGCTTGCATTTCACGCTCCACATATATAGTATACAATCAAAACCGCGGGCGCTTATTGGAGATTGGATCCCGACTATGACAAGGTATGGAACCACCTGCCGATAGTGTATCTCTAGAGGCGTATACACTGGGTTCAACAAGAACGACTTGCAACCCGGCCTACACATGACCGACCACTCATTTTGCTTAAGTGTATCGAATGTATATCACCGATGGTTGGGCTCAAACCATCGTTTCCCGTAAAGGGACAACATCGAAATAGATTAAAGAAGAAAAAGGAATTTCTCTAGATAGGTGATTATACACCCTAATGGGAGCGACCCACATAGCCATGCTGCCTGCCCGATTTTTGCTATTTCCCAGTTGATGAGGCTTGAGGTTTGAATTTATCTTTGAAACATCTGATCACCATTCACTTTGAATGCCACATCATCAGATCCATCAGATATCACTAATTGACATCCACAAAAATACTCTAGTTGATAAGCTAAGAGAAAGGCCTTTTCTCCGCCACCAACTATGGTACATTTGAAGAAATCAACATACGTAATTCTTTTGGACATACTCTGTCAGACATCTGTCCATACACGTCATCCAGGAACAGGATGAACCGAAGGTATCCTCCTACTGCATCCTAGGAATCACCCTATAGATCAGTAGCAAGAAGTCCTTGCAATCCGTAAATTCCAACCATGACATAATCACAGCTTATCTCTGCTTGCAAGGCAGAGAACATTAGTGGTTCTTCCGTTTATGAAGATCCACGGTCTTCAATGCTCCATCTCGAAAATCTTCTGATATCTTCACGTATTTGATGGTCGGAATGGTTTTTTGAATATAAATTCGATCCTGGTCTTTCCGTACCAACAATCGTATTGGATAGATTTGATAGTCGGTGATTTAACTATCAAAATAAACAGTGATTCAATCGTGAAAATCCAACAAATTTACTGGTTCAGTATTCAACATCACTTGGCTTTTTAATTAAAGCAAATGTAAATTTAAAACTCTTTAATATTCCGATATTATGAATATAGTTTTTTATGCTTCTTATTTAACATAAGGTTATTCTTTAACAAATTCATTTATTACTTAGGAAAATCCCATATCATATCCAATTTTCTATTTTCCCTTTCAAAACATTGGCCACATTATTAACCAATATTGGGAAATCAATTCAACTCATTACTCATAAAACAATGTTACGAAATCAATTTTATTCATTACTTGAAAATAATAACCATTGCTCATAGAATAGAACCCAACTCTTACATTTCCTTTCTAACTCTAAAATATCGTTATAATTCACGCAATCCGCTTTTTAATTCCCTTTTACTTTGGAATCCTCACTATATATATTATTCTCACATCTTTCACATTTCCTTTACTTCGGAACTCTCGTTATATATTCTCCAAACTTCCACCCGACATTGCATTATTATTTCACAAATAGAAATAATAAATTATCACTAACCCCTTATTACCATTGCAACTAATATCATCTTCTGATAATCCTGATGTTGTTCAAGCCTCTCAGACCTTGATCAACAATGTTCTTATCCTCAAATAAATATAAGTTGTAATCCAAAAACAATATACTATTACAGTCTCCAAAATAAATTCCATTTAACTATTTTATTCAAAATATAGTTTTATAAACCTTCTTACTTTTGGGAAATCTCTTTCCCGAATATAACCCTTCTTTCTTAATTCCATAATTAAGTAATTTCTTATAAATAACACCTTTTTAACTATGCCTCTTTAAACAAATTCCTTTATAGTTCATATTTGGTTGTACAACTCTCTGACCCACTTCTTTACCCAAATTCACTTTTACCAATCTCCTTTTCAATCCCATTCTACCATTTCCTGCTTGAAATTCTCATTTCAATTTCCCACTTTGGCTTGACCCCACTATTAAGTAATTTTAATGCAAAATTAACTCTTTTACACTTTAAATCTCATTTATATAACCATGGCTTATTTTAAGCCCTTTTATCTTACTTTCCTTTGAATTAGTCCACCTAAATTAAGTGATCGTATTCACTTAAATTCCTTTATAACTTCGTTATTTTAAATATAAAATCTGTACGTAAACTTCTTTTCACCATTCAAGTAGATTACATTCAATTTCGATTATTCCTTAAATGAATTTCCGTTGAAAGGAATTTTCTAAGTTATTATTAATTTAAATAATAGTTTATTTTAATCATTAACTACTCTAAAGTAGTTAATTCCTTTATTAACTAAAATAAAAATTAAATTATTTCCTTAAAATATTATTAAAATGAAACAAAATTTCGTTAAACTATTTTATTCAAAACACACCAATTTAATAATCAATCCCAATTAAAACGGTAGATTTAGTCAACTTCAAAACATGGTTATCTCATTAATCGATTCCCATTTCTTTCTCCCTTTAAATTAATTAATAGTATAATTAATTTAAATTGTTCCATTTAAATGTTACTTAACAATTAAATTATCCAAACTTAACGGTTAGGTTAATTTCCATTCACAAGTTTATTGATCTGATCAACATCAGAATTAACTTTACAAAATCAATTAACAATTAATTAAATAAATAATAAATATTTACTTCTCGTTTACAAACTTTTATTCAAAACATTATATTTCAAAATCTATTTCCAGTTATATAATAAATGTTATAATTTCGGTTCTATTAGTCCACCTGATGGTAAGTCAATATAAAACAAAACAATTTATTTTTAGGTCATTTACTGCCGATTACCCAACCAATATTGCCAATTGGTTAAAATAAAACACAGGTTGAATTTTCAATCAATGGTCACTGATCAAATCAATCACCCAATCATGATAGTTCATATATGATAATATGAAGATAAATAATATATTTGAGGAATCCCATTGGATCCCTCCAACCTGTTCTTCCCTGTATCAAACTGGTTATCTCAAATAATATTATTCAATTCCATTTAACTGATAATTTCTATAACAACAAATAACTACCATTTAACATCAATTAATCAACAAAACAACTCAAACAATTCAAACAATTAAACACGTTTATTTATCAACGTGACCAATAAGGTAAGTTACCTTCATCAGATCCAATCGTTAAAATAACGATTTGTTATTTCACTGAAATTAAACACAGTTTAATTTCATCGGTTAAATCAACAAATAATATATAACTGGCAAAACAGTCAACCATTGGCAAGCAGAGCACACAAAATAAAAACCCAATTTATATAAAATATAAATGGGGATAACTGAGTGGGTTTAACTTACCTTGAATTGATTTGTGGTTTAAATAGCTCGTTTTAATTAAATTAAACAGTTGTTTAATTTAATTAAAATCCCGGTTGATTCCAATTCCATCTCAGTCCGTTCCAAAATATAAAGTTCGTCCATATGGTCCTAGCACCTCTTTCCTGGTCCAATTCTTATTAGATATGAGCAAGTTATTTTCGTTTCAAGTTATATAAGTAATTTAACCTAATTTATTTCCAAATTTCTAAAATTAAATTATTAAACTAATTAGATTATTAAAAATTAACGGTTGAATTCTCGTTTGTTCATGCTTCAGGACCCAATTCCTTTCCGTTTCCCTGCTACCCTTCAATCTTCATTCACCTGTGAATAATTTAATTCAAATAAATATTCTTAAATTAAAATTAAAAATGTTAATTATTAAACTAAGTAACTAATTGCTTTCTTAATTATCTTTTAGTCCAAACCAATACCCTGCCTTTGAAATAAACGCCCGAACTGTTATTCATCCTTTATCTCTCAAGTTCACAATTTTCCTCAGTGTCCATACTCACGCAAGCACCAAAATCTGTTCATATATGCATGGTCATTAACATATTAATCTTATAGGTTATTAATTCAAATGATTAATCACTAATTAGGAGATTAGTTAAACTGAATTACGTTAGAACTATTTTGGCCGTAACAAAACCTTTCTCGTCTGTCTTTGGTTTGGTTTGTAGGACCCCGTGCTCATGAAAGAAAACCCACCACCGCGACAATAGAGCCCCACCGGAATACCATCTGAGTCGACCCATTGAAGCACCTGAACACCCTCGACAACTGCGCCAAACCACGCCCCCTAGTGCCTTCCTTCGCCTACAGCTGTACAACCACCACCGCCCAGTTCGTCTCAATTTCCGGTCACCCTAGCTTGTTAGTGGCAATCTCCACCGTTGGATCTCAAGAGCTTCTCGAGCTTAACAAAATTGTTGAAGAAAAATGATGAAATTATTTGGTTGATGATAAGTTATTTGCGGAGGAAGGATCAAATCATATTGGCCGTTCATTTCATTCCTAGAGGCGCATAATTGGGGTTGACCACGACATGTTGGAAATTAAGGTTTGACCTGATTCTTTGGGTATATATAAGAAAAGTTGGATAGAAAAATATGAATATAATATTGTAGTGAAACTTCATCACGAATTAACGTTTTAAACCACCACAAACGACTTCTGTTTTCCGATAAAAATGCTAATCCTAGCATAAAAAAATAATCCGAACACAATGGGACAGGTTTCGTCGTATTTCGAGACTGTTTCCCGGTACGCTATTTTTATACGCACCGCAATGCTATTTTAAACACCAAATTACCCAGTCTTTAAAAATAATAAACTATATACCTATTCTGACTCTAGTCGACGATACGAACTCAACGGAACTAGTTTCGTGGCCTAATTCGACCGTCTTCTCAAGTTACACTCAAATATCTCTCTGTTAAATTAAATTAATTTAATTATGCGCTATAGAAATTGATTGGTAATTTACGGCTACTGTGGTCAGATACGACATCGATTTGCCATGCAATTTGATTTTCTTACAATAGTTTAACGATACGGTTCCAATGAAACTAATTTCATCGAAAATGGAGTCCGTTTGCAAAATCGCTATTCTAAAGGCTTATATTTTAAATAACGATTTCCATAGCGACTATTTCAAAATTTGATTTGGCCATAACTAATAATCTATAACACGGAATCTAGATTTTTTCTCTTTTATATGAAAATTTCATCAATACGGTTCCAACGTCTCTTGTGTCACAGAATTCCGACTTATATCGGATCCTGTATATCCAATAACTCCATATTACGAACTGCCGCATCATTTCAAACTTGATTTATATTTATATAAATATATAACGTTCGAACTTCATTTAAATAACGAATTAAATATTACAATCCATTATTATTCCAAATAAAATATTTAAAACAAATAAATTAAATTAAATATTTGACTGCAAAAAATACGGGTTGTTACGTTCTTCCCCCCTTAAAATAATTTCGTTCTCGAAATTGCTCAAGTAAGAAAAATGCTACAAATCCCATTAATTTCCAAATCCATTTTGTTTTAAATTTAAAACCAATTTATATAACCAGTATAAATTTTCAAAATCTCGAAAATTTCTAGCACATTAAATTCCCGGGAAAGTTCGGCAGAGTCTCCCCTGCACGGAGTGACATCTGTGATACCGCAGGAACAAACAATGTAAATAGATCGACCCACACGGTCAGAAAACAAAAATCAAAACCCAACATTTCATATTTTCACGTAGACATACCTTTTACGAGCGCTATTGAGCATAATTGCTCAACGAATATGTGATTTACTCAACCAATATCAATCTGCCTAACCATCTGGCACCTGTTCTTAACTCAATTCACATAGGAGTAATAAATATATGAAATTCTAAAGTAATGTTTCACTAATCAACAAGTATAACTATTCCAATTCCAAGATCAAACCGATAACATCCATTTATTTTCAAATACAAGGTTAAATTATAATTTCTAATTCATATGCAGTTTCAATCCAGTTTAACTATACCGAAAATTATTCTTAAGTTTGTAATTCATTTAGCTCCATTTAATTGTTGATTATTCTATTCAAACAAACTATCATCTGATAATGAACAATTCACAACCAACAACCAATACATAACCAAATCAACTGAATTTATATTCAGTGTTAATATTTTATTTTGGCTTCCCATATTTGAACATCAATCGATTAATAAGCGATTGATTTCTATTTGATCACTATTTATTCAAATTCCAAATTATTTAATTCAATTTCAGTATCATGGTTAATTTAATTTTCACTTAACTAGGTTAGGTTTTCAATTCAAATTTTCAATCCAATTTGAATTCCATTCAAATTAATCAAACGTACTAATATCTCAATAGTTTGATAAAATTATTTCTTTTCAATACAAAAATATAATTTTGGTAAAATTATTTCATTTAACCTATTTACAAAACAATATTGTATCCATTGACAGTTCAATGCTTCTCAACACTTGAACCGATCAACCAACCCAATATAAAACATTTGCATATAAAATTTATAAATACGCTCTTATATATATGCACTCAATCTCGATCTAGGGTATTACAAACCCAATCTCTGTTGAGTTACACCACAGAGCCAAGGTTATTACTAAACCAATGGCTCTGATACCACTGTAACGACCCAAGGATTTTCGGCCTCGAAAATCAACATAAATACCTTTACCATATCTCATGCCGACCTTCCAAACACCGAAAACATGGATGGTTATTAGAAAGAAATTAGAGGGTGAGATAAGAAAGAAAGAAATAATAGAATAGAAGAAAAAGAACCGACACAACACAGAGCCTCACATAACAATGGAACAAAATATAATACAGAAGCAAATCTTTACTGAGAGCTTTTAAAATAATACTTACAATATCAGAGTACATCACACATTTGGATAGTGGTCATAACCCGTCCTCATATACAATCACACAGCGGAATAAATACTAGATACAATACGCCCGAACACCTCCATCTCGTCTCTGGGCATCGCAGCATCGGATAAATTGGACCTGTACACCTCGGTCTAACCTGAGCATTTACAAAACGCCGGGTCAGTCTGGTGAACCAGAGTGAGAAAAACACACTAAGTTTAAGGGTATCACACAACTTGATTTAAAGTCAAAATCTTTTCGAAAGCAAAGGATAATTGTAAGACCAAATCCACACATAAATACAGATGGTTTCTACCTAACGATAACCCAATATATTTTTGAGATCAATATCTTTTCCAATATTTTAATAGTGTCTAAGTACAAGCAGATATCAATCTAGCGGAAAGCTTGCATCTCACGCTCCATATATATAGTATACAATCAAAACCGCGGGCGCTTATTGGAGATTGGATCCCGACTATGACAAGGTATGGAACAACCTGCCGATAGTGTATCTATAGAGGCAAATGCACTGTGTTCAACAAGATCGTCTTGCAAACTGGCCCACCCATGACCGACCACTCATTTCGCTTGAGTGTATCGAATGTATATCACCAACGGTTGGGCTCAAACCACCGTTTCCCGAAAAGGGACAACATCAAAATAGATTAAAGAAGTAAAAGGAATTTCTCTAGATAGGTGATTATACACCCTAATGGGAGCGACCCGCGTAGCCATGCTTCCTGCCCGATTTTTGCCATTACCCGGTTAATGAGTCTTGAGGTTTAAATTTATCTTTGAAACATCTGATCACCATTCACTTTGGATGCCACATCGTCAGATCCATCAGATATCACTAATTGACATCTAAAAAATACACTTGTTGATAAGCTAAGAGAAAAGCCTTGTCTCCACCACCAACTACGGTATGTTTGAAGAAATAAACGTATGTAATTACTTTGGACATACTCTGTCAGAGATCCGTCCATACAAGTCATCCAGGAACAGGATGAACTGAAGGTATACTCCTACTACATCCTAGGAATCAACCTATAGATCAGTAGCGAGACTACCTTGCAATCCGTAGATTCCAACCACGACAGAATCACAGCTTATCTCTGCTTGCAAGGCAGAGAATTTTAGTGGTTCTTCCATTTATGAAGATCCACGGTCTTCAATGCTCCATCTCGATCATCTTCTGATATCTTTACGTATTTGTTGGTCGGAATGGTTTTTCGAATATAAATTCGATCCCGGTCTTTCCATACCAACAATCATATTGGACAGATTTGATAGTCGGTGATTTAACTATCAAAATAAATAGTGATTCAATCATGAAAATCCAATGAGTTTACTGGTTCAGTATATTTAGCATCACTTGGCTTTTTAAGTAAAGCAAATGTAAATTTAAAATTCTTAAATATTCCGATATTATGAATATAGTTTTTTTCGTTTCTTATTTAACATAAGGTTATTCTTTAACAAATTCATTTATTACTTAGGGAAATCCTATATAATATCCAATTTTCTATTTTCCCTTTCAAACCATTGGCCACATTATTAACCAATATTGAGAAATCAATTCAACTCATTACTCGTAAAACAATGTTATGAAATAACTTTTATTCATTACTTGAAAATAATAACCATTGCTCATAGAATAGAACACAACTCCTACATTTCCTTTCTAACTCTAAAATATCGTTATAATTCATGCAATCCCCCTTTTAATTCTCTTTTACTTTGGAATCCTCATAATATATATATATATATATTATTCTCACATCTTTCAAATTTCCTTTACTTCAGAACTCTCGTTATATATTCTCCAAACTTCCACTCGACATTGCATTATTATTTCACTAATAGAAATGATAAATTATCACTAACCCTTTATTACCATTGCAACTAATTTCATCTTCAGATAATCCTGATGTTGTTCAAGTTGAAGTATTTTAATTACCTCTCAGACCTTGATCAACAACGTACTTATCCTCAGATAAATATAAGTTATAATCCAAAAACTAATATTCCATTCCAGTCTCCAAAATAAATTCCATTTAACTATTTAATTCAAAATACAGTTTTATAAACCTTCTTATCTTTGAGAAATCTCTTTCTCGAATATAACCCTTCTTTCTTAATCCCATAATTAAGTAATTTCCCATAATTAACACCTTTTTAGCTCTGCCACTTTAAACAAATTCCTTTATAGTTCAGATTTGGTTATACAACTCTCTGACCCACTTCTTTACAGAATTCTCTTTTACCGATTTCCTTTTCAGTCCCATTCTACCATTTCCTGCTTGAAATTCTCATTTCAATTTCCTACTTTGGCTTAACCCCACTATTAAGTAATTTAATGCAAAATTAACTCTTTTACACTTTAAATCTCATTTACATAACCTTGGTTTATTTTAAGCCTTTTTATCTTAATTTCCTTTGAATTAATTCAAATGTTAAGTCCACATAAATTAAGTGATCGTATTCACTTAAATTCCTTTATAACTTTATTATCAAAAATTCGAGTTTTAAATATAAAACCCGTACGTAAACTTCTTTTCACCATTCAACTAGATTACATTCATTTTCGATTATTCCTTAAATGAATTTCCATTGAAAGAAATTTTCTAAATTATTATTAATTAAAATAATATTTTATTTTAATCATTAACTACTTTAAAGTAGTTAATTCCTTTATTAATTAAAATAAATATTAAATTCTTTTTTTATATCTTATTAAAGGATTTTGATATGCGTTTCATAAGATACACATATCTGTATCTACTGACATCATCAGTAAATATGATGAAGTAATAAAACCTGCCTCTAGTTTATGTGTTCATTGCTTCATATACATCATTATGTACGAGACCCAATACTTATCACTCATTCACTGCGTAAAGTGAAAGGTGATCCAGTTATTTTACCTAATAAATAAGATTTGTATTCTTCACATAATTCAAAATTAAATGATCTCAAAATTCCATCATTATGGAGTTTTGATATACACTTGTTTATTGGGTTAACCGGTAATACTAAAGGTATGTTGGATTTAAATCACTAAATTTAATCCACTCATTAATAATGTCAAGTACATTATAGTTAAGGATTTACAAAGATCATTAACTATTTGTGAAATTCCATATGATATTTCATTTAAATAAAATGAATAACAATTATTCTTTTATTACAAATAAAATTCAAACTTGTCTGAACAAGATTTAATGTAACATTTATCTTAAGTGGAATTTCATTATAACAATTATTTTATATAATTAAGCCAGTATAAAATCCCAATTAAAACAGTCGATTTAGTCAACTTCAAAACATGGTTATCTCATTAATCGATTCCCATTTATTTCTCCCTTTAAATTAATTAATGGTATAATTAATTTAAATAGTTCCATTTAATTGTTACTTAACAACTAAATTATCCAAACTTAACGGTTAGGTTAATTTCCATTCACAAGTTTATTGATTTGATTAACATCAGAATTGACTTTATAAAATAAATTAACAATTAATTATAAATTAATTAAATAATAAATATTTATTTCCCGTTTACAAACTTTTATTCAAAATATTATATTTCAAAATCTATTTCCAGTTATATAATAAATTTTATGATTTCAGTTCAATCGATCCACCTAAAATGGTAAATCGATATAAAACAAAACAATTTATTTTCAGGCCATTTACTGCCGTTTACCCAACCAATAATGCCAATTAGTTAAAATAAAACATAGGTTGAATTTTCAGTCAATGGTCACTAATCAAACCAATCACCCAATCATGACAGTTCATATATGATAATATGAAGACAAATAATATATTTGATAAATCCCGTTGGATCCCTCCAACCTATTCTTCCCTATATCAAACTGGTTGTCTCAAATCAAATTATTCAATTCCATTTAACCAACAATTTCTATAACAGCAAATAACTACCATTTAACATCAATTAATCAACAAAACAACACCAACAATTCAAATAATTAAACACGTTTATTTATCAACGTGACCAGTAAGGTAAGTTACCTTCATTGGATCCAATCGTTAAAATAACGATTTGTTATTTCACTGAAATTAAACATGGTTTAATTTCATCTGTTAAATCAACAAATACATATATAACTAGCAAAACAGTCAACCATTGGTAGGCAGAGCGCACAAAATAAAAACCCAATTTATATAAAATATAAATAGGGGGAAATGATTGAGTTTAACTCAACTTGAATTGATTTGTGGTTTAAATAGCTCGTTTTAGTTAAATTAAACAGTTGTTTAATTTAATTAAAATCCCGGTTGATTCCAATTCCGTCTCAGTCCGTTCGAAAATATAAAGTTCGTCCATCCAGCGTCTCTTTCCTGGTCCAATTCTGATTAGATATGAGCAAGTTATTTTCGTTTCAAATTATATAATTAATTTATTCTAATTTATTTCCAAATTACTAAAATTAAATTATTAAACTAATTACATTATTAAAAACTAACGGTTGAATTCTCGTTTGTTAATGCTTCAGGACCTAATTCCTTTCCGTTTCCTGCTACCCTTCAATCTTCATTCACCTGTGAATAATTTGATTCATGTGAATATTCCTAAATTAAAATTAAAAATGTTAATTATTAAACTAAGTAACTAATTGCTTTCTTAATTATCTTATAGTCCAAACCAATACCTTGCCTGTAGTAACCCGCATTTTAGCTATTGAACAATTTATTTATTTAATTATTAAATATCGATTTATCGATATCGAGAACGTGAATTAAATAATATTGAATATTTAATTAAGATTTATAATGAATAATAAATTGTAAATATCGAAATAGTCAGAAATAGTAGAATTCACAATAGAGTGTGAATTGAATAGTATACGAGATGTGGTTGAGTTTCGATTCGAAATATAATAACGAATATATTGAATCGACGACAGTGGAACGTATAGTTTATAATATATTTTTAAACGGGCTTGAAATGGCGCTGCAGTTCGCTATTTAGCGATTCGAACTTCAACTGCATGTACAAGATTCGTTTTAAGCCGGATTTCTATGAAACAAGAAACGTATGGAGCTGGTGGAGTATATTTTTCTAATGGAAGAGAAAAATCTAGATTTCGTTGTGTAGATTTTGATTTATGTCCAAATCAAATTTCAGAAAAGTCGCTGTAGAATTCCTTTATAATTTGCAACGCTTTATTTACGTTATAAAATGATTTTCGATATAAAGTGAATATCGATAAATCTAAAATCTGAAATATCAAACTGTAAAATCTGATATGATATTCTGGAGCTGTACGATATCATATGTGAAGATATACGATAATATTAAATTGTTAATATTTAATTTAATTTATTTAAATATATTTATATATTTAAATGGGCTATTCAAAGTGTTAAAAATAGCCACTTTTGCAAACGACCTCAGAATTCGACGAAACCAGTTTTGTTGGATCCGCAATATCGAATAGTTGTTAGATTTCCAGTTTCGTGATTTTTAGAGGCACTGTGTGGCCGTACGGATTTTTAGAGTGAAAAACAGTTAGTATTCTAACGGTTAAAAATACGCTGTGTGAGCAAACGAAGTCGGAATTTGACGAAACTAGTTTCGTTGGGACCGTAATGTCGAACTGTAGTTGTATGTCCAGTTTGGTGATTTTTGGGTATCGTGGGTGATCGCAGGGATTTTTAGAAGACGAATTAACAAAAGAATATTCCGGGAATATTCCCTTTCACAAAATATCTAGATATTTTTATCCTCTATAAATACCCGAACTAAATTTCTAAACCTAAAATTTCATTTCACGGTTAACCAAATGTGAGACGCCACAATTTTTTTCCATCTCCAGTAAATGTTCAATCTTTGAAAATCAAGATCAATCCAAACCAAAATCCTAAAATCGAGTAATCCATATATATGAGATCCTCAAGTATCACTCTTCGATTTCATACCACTTTGAGGGGGTGCGATTGTAATTTCTGGAACCGACATTTACCTAGCGTCGAGCTAGGACTGAAAATCGATGGACATTGGGGTCTCGATTCGTGAAGGGGAGGTTGGATTTGCGATAAGCGGATTGAATGGGTCATGCTGGCAAAGTTTTGGAGGTTCTGGGTCATATGGGTGTCGCGCGTCTACTGTGAGACGCACAGGAACCCACATCGACGGAATCTGGAAGAGGGCGCCGGAGTCGGTGCCGTGGTGGCCAGCAGGTGCGGGATTGGATGGTGAATCAAGTGGGGGTGTTTTTGTCGGAGATTGATGACCGAAGTGGTGGTTGAGTGTGGTCAAAAGCAGGGTCAAACGGTGGAAAAGGGGTTACAGGCTCCGGCCGATTTTGTGTAGGAGATGAAGAGGAAATAAGAAGCGGGTATGGGCTTTATCAAAAAGGAAGATGGGCCAAGGGTGTTTGCAAAAAGGGTAAGGGCCCGTAAAATAATTATAATTTAATGTTTAAATAAGTTCAAACTTGTTGATATCGTAACTTGGTCATACGAGGTCAGAATTGAGAACCGTAAGTTGCGTTGGGACCGTATGGACGAGAGCTTCACAATGAAGCTGACTGGAAGTGGATTGGGACCCGTAGGAATTTATGGCGAAATAAACTGTTTGATTCAAATCAAATAACAGTTTATCGTTCTTTAACGATGAACTGCAAATGTGAGTAAAACTCACCAACTCTGAACAGTTATATTATTATAATGTATTCTTAGAACTGTTAATCATCTGTTGATTTCTGTGTGTTGGTTGATTGATTGAACTGCTAGTCAGTTAGTTAAATTTCTATATTGATTCTGTTTAACAGAATATATCATATGGAACTGAAAGTGATGTTATCTATATTGTCTAACATCTGTGATACAGGGAAACAGGTTGGAGGAATCCGACTGGATTCCTCAACAGTTATTTTATTGTTTTTCATATATTTTAATATATGATGTGAATTATAACCTGTTGTTGATTTGTGTGTGTTGGACGATATTGAACATCGTGATTTGATATGATTGAATACCATGACATACCGGGATGTTGATAAGGAGACTTTCAAAGTGATATTGAAAACAGAATATTTATAAATTGGAATATTTATAAATAAGAGATATTTATAAAGTGGAATATTTATAAATAAGGAATATTTATAAATTGGGATATTTATAAATAGGAGATATTTTAAAAAGGAAATAAATTTAAAACATTTCTTTTTGAGTAGAAAGGCCTGTGTGGCGAGTTTGGGGATTTTCCCGATACTCCCGTTACAAAGGAGGTTATGGCGAATTTTCCCGAAAATTTAAGGAGTTAGAATATAAATTTAAAAAGGAAATATTTGTAGACCATTTACAAATAGAATTGAAAAGGAAACGTTATAAAAAGGAAATCATTTTTAAAGTGTAGAACCATTATTTAAAAGTAAATCTTTTCAAATGAATAAAACGTTGTTAAAAAGGAAGCCTTTATAAAGTGAATAAAGAAATCGAATTTAGACATTCGAAGTTAGTTAATCGAATATAGACATTCGAAGTTAGTTAATCGAATATGGTATTCGAAGTTAGTTAATCGAGTATGGTATTCGAAAGTTAGTTAATCGAATATGTTATTCGAAAGGGGTTAGCCGAGTCGAGTTAGTTGAATAGAGTTAATCAGTTAGAGTTAACCAGTTAGAGTTAACCAGTTAGAGTTAAACAGTAGAGTTAATCAGTAGAGTTAACCAGTTAGAGTTAAACAGTAGAGTTAATCAGTAGAGTTAACCAGTTAGAGTTAAACAGTAGAGTTAATCAGTAGAGTTAACCAGTTCAGTAGAGTTAACCAGTTCAGTAGAGTTAACCAGTTCAGTTAGAGTTAACCAGTTGGGTTAAGTAAGTCGAGTTAAGTTAGTCAATTTAGTCGAGCCTAGTTAATCGAATCGAATTGGTCGAACCAAGTAAGTCGAGTTAAGTTAGTCAAGTTAGTCGAGCCTAGTTAATCGAATCGAATTGGTCGAACCAAGTAAGTCGAGTTAAGTTAGTCAAGTTAGTCGAGCCTAGTTAATCGAATCGAATTGGTCGAACCAAGTAAGTCGAGTTAGTCGAGTCAAGTTAAGTTAGTCGAGTTAAATTAATCGATGTTAGTTTCATCGAAAGGAGCTATCGATGTTAGTTTCATCGATAGGAGTTATCGATGTTAGTTTCATCGAAGGGAGTTATCGATTATAGTTTAATCGAAGTGAGATTTTCAAATATGAGATATTTGAAAAGGAAGAGTTATCGAATATTAGTTATTCGAAGAGAGATTATCGAATATCGTTTATTCGAGAAGAAGTAAATCGATATAGGTTATTCGAAGAAGAGTTAATCAGATAGAGGTTTCTCGAAGAGAGTTAATCGGCAAATTCGATTATATCGAATTCGGGAAAGTACTTATACTTCCCAATGTCTAAATAGAGATTTATTTATTTATAAATAAATAAATGTTAGGTTAAGTATTCACTAATAATAATAGAAGTTAAAATTAAAGTTAGATAATTCGAAAGTAGGGATTATAACGTTATCGTTATAACCAATGTTTTAAATATAGAAGTGGACTAGTAAAATTGAATCCGAGAAAGGCGTAAAGAAGTTGTTAAAGATTAAAAGACAAACTTTGACCATTTCGAAGTTATAACGTTGTTCAGTTAAGGTCTGAGAGGTAATTATACCCCAACTTGAGTGACTTCCTTCTTAACTAAGAAATGGTAAGGTTTGATCGTAAAGGAGTTTTGGAAATGTTTTCCAAACGAGAATCAGAAATGTTTTCTGATAAAAGAAAATAAGAATTTAGAATATAGGGAAATAGGAGATAAGTAAATAAATGAACTAAAGAAATTAATGTTAAATGATGTTTGTTCGATATAATTTCCATCTGGGAATAATATCGTTGTTTGCACACTTGTTTTTCTTTGATGGTTAAATCACAGACTATCGAAGTTTTGACCATTTTAACGTTGTTAATATGGAGAGACCGGTTGGATTATTATCCAAAGAACCACTCTGTATTGGCATAAGCTTCGCGAATCATATATGCCAAAGATAATTGAAGACGGAGTAAAATGCAAGGGCTATCCTATTTACAGAATAATGCCTTAGGTTTGTCCAGTCCCAGGACAACTTATATGGATGAAGGTCTGACAGAGTATATCCAATGGATCGCGTAAGTTGATCTGTTCAAACGTATTCACGTTTGGTGGCGGAGGAATTCGTTTCTCTTAGCTGTATACCCGTGTTATTTTTGGATAAGTCAATTTGTGATTTGGCGGGTATGACGATGTGACATTCTAAGTGAATGAAGATGGATGTCTGACATAGTATTTCCAGAAAGGTCACGTACATTGATTTCTTCAACCGTACCAAGAGTGGAAGCGGAGAAGGAAACTTCTTTTAGCTGACATGTAATGTATTGTTGTAGACGTCAATTAGTGATTTTCGATGGATTTGACAATGTAGCATTCGAAGTGAATCTGATGTAATGATAAAGCGTAGCTTCTAGCCTCATCAACCGGTAAATGACAGAAATCGGGCAGGCAGCATGGCTAAGTCGGTCGCACCGAAGTAGGGTGTATAATCACCTATCTAGAGAATATTCATTTGTTTCTTAAATCTATCAATGTTGTCCCATATATATACGGGAACGGTTGCTGATCCCAACCGTTGGTGATGTACATTCGATACACTCAAGCGAAATGAGTGGCCGGTCATGTGTGGCTGAGTTGCAAGATGTTCTTGTTGAACTCCAGTGTATCGTTCCTAGAGTACACTGATCGGAAGGTGGTTCCATACCTTGTCATAGTTGGAAATCCAATCATCCAATACGTGCTTGCGATTTTGATTGTATACTATATATGTAGTAACGTGAGATGCAAGCGTTTCTGCTAGATTGATATTTATTTGTACTTGACATTATTATAATATCAGAAGGATATTGCTTTGAAAAGTTATTTGGATTCTCATAAGGGAAAAACCCGTTCCGTATTCACGGCGTGGTCTTATGAGATATCATATATCTGTTTAAATGATTTGAGTTTATTCACACCAGTCCCATGACTGACCCGGAGTTTATTTTGTTGTTTTCCCTAAACTCTTGGGTGCCTAAATTTGTACGGGAAGTCAAGTAGTCGGGATTTTACAGATACACTTGGAGAGCTTGGAGCAGGAGGCTTCAGGATTCTATAGCTATTATTATTTCCGCTGTTGTTGTAAGTGTTGTACTCTGATAAGTGTTATTGTATACATATACTGATGTTATTTCAAAGATATGTTATGTTATATTTTATTCGTTCCGCTGTGAGATTCGTGTTTACTCTGATGATGATGTTCTTCTCCTTCTTCTATTCTATAAGTTCTATCTTATCTATCCTCACCCTCTGTCTTCTTTCTATTAGTTTCTTGAATTTCCTGTGCGATTTGGGTTGGACTTATGTTATTTAGTCAGCTCAAATTTCCCCGGATTTTCGGGTCACTACAGTTGGTATCAGAGCATTGGTTTAGTTAATACCTTGGCTCTGTGGCGTGATACAGTAGAGATGGGATTAGTATTATCCTAGACTGAATTTCAGTGTATATATACGAGTGTGTATTTGTTAGTTAATATAAAGTGGTTTTATATTGTGGAGATTTATTGGTTGAGTGGCTTATAAATTCTGGTCGATCAGTTTGATCCACTGTATCGGTAGGAGTTTTATAAACACTTGAACACGATGAACCGACATGGTATGTTTTGAAATTAACATAGTATATTAGTTGTGTTGGTTGTTATTATAATCGAATAAGATTATAAAAAGGTAAAATGATTATAAATGACTAATCAGAATTCATATAAGTAAAGTATATGAAATAAAATGAAGAAAAATCTGAATTTAAATCAGATTGGAATTAAAATAAGGAAATTTTAAGTTCCTGGGAGATTTTGAAAATGTTTTTCAAACTGAAGGTGATATAGTATTGAACTCACTTCGATTGCTGGAAAATAGATTCTGATGATGAATCGCGACATCATCAGTGTTCATTTTCGAGTTCTAAGTGACAGACTACTACCAAAAGTTTTGTTTTTGAATTGTTTTGAGAAAACAATTATTTAGAAATTCAAAGGTTTTGAATTGGCATTGTAATTTCAAATTGATTTGAAATAGACCCAGGAAATTAAGTTTCGGAATTTAATTTTAACTTATGAAGTTAAATATAATAAGATAGTAGAAATAAATTGAAATATTAACTTGAACCGAGTTAAATAGAATTGAATTGGATTAGAGAATAATCTGTTATGGAATTGGGTTGATGAGTTAAGAATTTGAAATTTGATATTCGGGTTTGAATGAAATTCGATTTGGTTTTGAGGATATGAACTGATTGGAATTTGATGGAAATAACACTGGTATATGCTGAGTTGATAGCATATGGAAGTGATAGAGTTGATATTCCCGAAAAAAAGGTACCAGTTTATATTATATATGGATATGAGATTTATGAGCCGAATTGGCAAGCCGCTTGGCTGTTTGATTTTCTTTTGGGTTAAAGAAGGCCCAGAGAGGCGAGTTGGAGTTTGAGATATTGACCAGTACAAAGGAGGTGCTGGCAAAAATTTTCGAAAAGTTAAGGTGTTGGAAAATTTTCAGAATTTTTGAAAATTTAGTTAGTCGGAATAAATTAATATTTTAGTCGATATTAATTGGTTCAGTTGAAACCGGAGACAAGAGGTAAACAGATAAATTTTTACCCAGAAGATAGGGTCACCCCCTAGCTTAGCAATTTCGAGGACGAAATTTTATTAAGGGGGGAAGATTGTAGTAACCCGCATTTTAGCTATTGAACAACTTATTTATTTAACTATTAAATATCGATTTATCGATATCGAGAACGTGAATTAAATAATATTGAATATTTAATTAAGATTTATAATGAATAATAAATTGTAAATATCGAAATAGTCAGAAATAGTAGAATTCACAATTGAGTGTGAATTGAATAGTATACGAGATGTGGTTGAGTTTCGATTCGAAATATAATAACGAATATATTGAATCGACGACAGTGGAACGTATAGTTTATAATATATTTTTAAACGAGCTTGAAATGGTGCTGCAGTTCGCTATTTGGCAATTCGAACTTCAACTGCATGTACAGGATTCGTTTTAAGCCGGATTTCTATGAAACAAGAAACGTGTGGAGCTGGTGGAGTATATTTTTCTAATGGAAGAGAAAAATCTGGAATTCGTTGTGTAGATTTTGATTTACGTCCAAATCAAATTTCAGAAAAGTCACTGTAGAATTCCTTTATAATTTGCAACGCTTTATTTACGTTATAAAAGGATTTTCGATATAAAGTGAATATCGATAAATCTAAAATCTGAAATATCAAACTGTAAAATCTGATATGATATTCTGGAGCTGTACGATATCATATGTGAAGATATACGATAATATTAAATTATTAATATTTAATTTAATTTATTTAAATATATTTATATATTTAAATGGGCTATTCAAAGTGTTAAAAATAGCCACTTTTGCAAACGACCTCAGAATTCGACGAAACCAGTTTTGTTGGATCCGCAATATCGAATAGTTGTTAGATTTCCAGTTTCGTGATTTTTAGAGGCACTGTGTGGCCGTACGGATTTTTAGAGTGAAAAATAGTCAGTATTCTAACGGTTAAAAATACGCTGTGTGAGCAAACGAAGTCGGAATTTGACGAAACTAGTTTCGTTGGGACCGTAATGTCGAACTGTAGTTGTATGTCCAGTTTGGTGATTTTTGGGTATCGTGGGTGATCGCAGGGATTTTTAGAAGACGAATTAACAAACGAATATTCCGGGAATATTCCCTTTCACAAAATATCTAGATATTTTTATCCTCTATAAATACCCCAACTAAATTTCTAAACCTAAAATTTCATTTCACAGTTAACCAAATGTGAGCCGCCACAATTTTTTTCCATCTCCAATAAATGTTCAATCTTTGAAAATCAAGATCAATCCAAACCAAAATCCTAAAATCGAGTAATACATATATATGAGATCCTCAAGTATCACTCTTCGATTTCATACCACTTTGAGGGGGTGCGATTGTAATTTCCGGAACCGACATTTACCTAGCGTCGAGCTAGGACTGAAAATCGATGGACATTGAGGTCTCGATTCGTGAAGGGGAGGTTGGATTTGCGATAAGCGGATTGAATGGGTCATGCTGGCAAAGTTTTGGAGGTTCTGGGTCATATGGGTGTCGCGCGTCTACTGTGAAACGCACAGGAACCCACATCGACGGAATCTGGAAGAGGGCGCCGGAGTCGGTGCCGTGGTGGCCAACAGGTGCGGGATTGGATGGTGAATCAAGTGGGGGTGTTTTTGTCGGAGATTGATGACCGAAGTGGTGGTTGAGTGTGGTCAAAAGCAGGGTCAAACGGTGGAAAAGGGGTTACAGGCTCCGGCCGATTTTGTGTATGAGATGAAGAGGAAATAAGAAGCGGGTATGGGCTTTATCAAAAAGGAAGATGGGCCAAGGGTGTTTGCAAAAAGGGTAAGGGCCCGTAAAATAATTATAATTTAATGTTTAAATAAGTTCAAACTTGTTGATATCGTAACTTGGTCATACGAGGTCAGAATTGAGAACCGTAAGTTGCGTTGGGACCGTATGGACGAGAGCTTCACAATGAAGCTGACTGGAAGTGGATTGGGACCCGTAGGAATTTATGGCGAAATAAACTGTTTGATTCAAATCAAATAACAGTTTATCGTTCTTTAACGATGAAATGCAAATGTGAGTAAAACTCACCAACTCTGAACAGTTATATTTTTATAATGTATTCTTAGAACTGTTAATCATCTGTTGATTTCTGTGTGTTGGTTGATTGATTGAACTGCTAGTCAGTTAGTTAAATTTCTATATTGATTCTGTTTAACAGAATATATCATATGGAACTGAAAGTGATGTTATCTATATTGTCTAACATCTGTGATACAGGGAAACAGGTTAGAGGAATTCGACTGGATTCCTCAACAGTTATTTTATTGTTTTTCATATATTTTAATATATGATGTGAATTATAACCTGTTGTTGATTTGTGTGTGTTGGACGATATTGAACATCGTGATTTGATATGATTGAATACCATGACATACCGGGATGTTGATAAGGAGACTTTCAAAGTGATATTGAAAACAGAATATTTATAAATTGGAATATTTATAAATAAGAAATATTTATTAAGTGGAATATTTATAAATAAGGAATATTTATAAATTGGTATATTTATAAATAGGAGATATTTTAAAAAGGAAATAAATTCAAAACATTTCTTTTTGAATAGAAAGGCCTGTGTGGCGAGTTTGGGGATTTTCCCGATACTCTCGTTACAAAGGAGGTTATGGCGAATTTTCCCGAAAATTTAAGGAGTTAGAATATAAATTTAAAAAGGAAATATTTGTAGACCATTTACAAATAGAATTGAAAAGGAAACGTTATAAAAAGGAAATCATTTTTAAAGTGTAGAACCATTATTTAAAAGTAAATCTTTTCAAATGAATAAAACGTTGTTAAAAAGGAAGCCTTTATAAAGTGAATAAAGAAATCGAATTTAGACATTCGAAGTTAGTTAATCGAATATAGACATTCGAAGTTAGTTAATCGAATATGGTATTCGAAGTTAGTTAATCGAGTATGGTATTCGAAAGTTAGTTAATCGAATATGTTATTCGAAAGGGGTTAGCCGAGTCGAGTTAGTTGAACAGAGTTAATCAGTTAGAGTTAACCAGTTAGAGTTAAACAGTAGAGTTAATCAGTGGAGTTAACCAGTTAGAGTTAAACAGTAGATTTAATCAGTAGAGTTAACCAGTTCAGTAGAGTTAACCAGTTCAGTAGAGTTAACCAGTTCAGTTAGAGTTAACCAGTTGGGTTAAGTAAGTCGAGTTAAGTTAGTCAAGTTAGTCGAGCCTAGTTAATCGAATCGAATTGGTCGAACCAAGTAAGTCGAGTTAAGTTAGTCAAGTTAGTCGAGCCTAATTAATCGAATCGAATTGGTCGAACCAAGTAAGTCGAGTTAAGTTAGTCAAGTTAGTCGAGCCTAGTTAATCGAATCGAATTGGTCGAACCAAGTAAGTCGAGTTAGTCGAGTCAAGTTAAGTTAGTCGAGTTAAGTTCGTCGAGTTAAATTAATCGATGTTAGTTTCATCGAAAGGAGCTATCGTTGTTAGTTTCATCGAAAGGAGTTATCGATGTTAGTTTCATCGAAGGGAGTTATCGGTTATAGTTTAATCGAAGTGAGATTTTCAAATATGAGATATTTGAAAAGGAAGAGTTATCGAATATTAGTTATTCGAAGAGAGATTATCGAATATCGTTTATTCGAGAAGAAGTAAATCGAATATAGGTTATTCGAAGAAGAGTTAATCAGATAGAGGTTTCTCGAAGAGAGTTAATCGGCAAATTCGATTATATCGAATTCGGGAAAGTACTTATACTTCCCAGTGTCTAAATAGAGATTTATTTATTTATAAATAAATAAATGTTAGGTTAAGTATTCACTAATAAGAATAGAAGTTATAATTAAAGTTAGATAATTCGAAAGTAGGGATTATAACGTTATCGTTATAACCAATGTTTTAAATATAGAAGTGGACTAGTAAAATTGAATCCGAGAAAGGCGTAAAGAAGTTGTTAAAGATTAAAAGATAAACTTTGACCATTTCGAAGTTATAACGTTGTTCAGTTAAGGTCTGAGAGGTAATTATACCCCAACTTGAGTGACTTCCTTCTTAACTAAGAAATGGTAAGGTTTGATCGTAAAGGAGTTTTGGAAATGTTTTCCAAACGAGAATCAGAAATGTTTTCTGATAAAAGAAAATAAGAATTTAGAATATAGGGAAACAGGAGATAAGTAAATAAATGAACTAAAGAAATTAATGTTAAATGATGTTTGTTCGATATAATTTCCATCTGGGAATAATATCGTTGTTTGCACACTTGTTTTTCTTTGATGGTTAAATCACAGACTATCGAAGTTTTGACCATTTTAACGTTGTTAATATGGAGAGACCGGTTGGATTATTATCCAAAGAACCACTCTGTATTGGCATAAGCGTCGCGAATCATATATGCCAAAGATAATTGAAGACGGAGTAAAATGCAAGGGCTATCCTACTTACAGAATAGTGCCTTAGGTTTGTCCAGTCCCAGGACAACTTGTATGGATGAAGGTCTGACAGAGTATATCCAATGGATCGCGTAAGTTGATCTGTTCAAACGTATTCACATTTGGTGGCAGAGGAATTCGTTTCTCTTAGCTGTATACCCGTGTTATTTTTGGATAAGTCAATTTATGATTTGGCGGGTATGACGATGTGACATTCTAAGTGAATGAAGATGGATGTCTGACAGAGTATTTCCAGAAAGGTCACATACATTGATTTCTTCAACCATACCAAGAGTGGAAGCGGAGAAGGAAACTTCTTTTAGCTGACATGTAATGTATTGTTGTAGACGTCAATTAGTGATTTTCGATGGATTTGACAATGTAGCATTCGAAGTGAATCTGATGTAATGATAAAGCGTAGCTTCTAGCCTCATCAACCGGTAAATGACAGAAATCGGGCAGGCAGCATGGCTAAGTCGGTCGCACCGAAGTAGGGTGTATAATAACTTATCTAGAGAATATTCATTTGTTTCTTAAATCTATCAATGCTGTCCCATATATATACGGGAACAATTGCTGATCACAACCGTTGGTGATGTACATTCGATACACTCAAGCGAAATGAGTGGTCGGTCATGTGTGGCTGAGTTGCAAGATGTTCTTGTTGAACTCCAGTGTATCGTTCCTAGAGTACACTGATCGGAATGTGGTTCCATACCTTGTCATAGTTGGAAATCCAATCATCCAATACGTGCTTGCGATTTTGATTGTATACTATATATGTAGTAACGTGAGATGCAAGCGTTTCTGCTAGATTGATATTTATTTGTACTTAGACATTATTATAATATCAGAAGGATATTGCTTTGAAAAGTTATTTGGATTCTCATAAGGGAAAAACCCGTTCCGTATTCACGGCGTGGTCTTATGAGGTATCATATACCTGTTTAAATGATTTGAGTTTATTCACACCAGTCCCATGACTGACCCGGAGTTTATTTTGTTGTTTTCCCTAAACTCTTGGGTGCCTAAATTTGTACGGGCAGTCAAGTAGTCGGGATTTTACAGATACACTTGGAGAGCTTGGAGCAGGAGGCTTCAGGATTCTATTGCTATTATTATTTCCGCTGTTGTTGTAAGTGTTGTACTCTGATAAGTGTTATTGTATACATATACTGATGTTATTTCAAAGATATGTTATGTTATATTTTATTCGTTCCACTGTGAGATTCGTGTTTACTCTGATGATGATGTTCTTCTCCTTCTTCTATTCTATAAGTTCTATCTTATCTATCCTCACCCTCTGTCTTCTTTCTATTAGTTTCTTGAATTTCCAGTGCGATTTGGGTTGGACTTGTGTTATTTAGTCAGCTCAAATTTCCCCGGATTTTCGAGTCACTACATTGCCTTTGAAATTAACGCCCGAACTGTTATTCATCCTTTATCTCCCAAGTTCACTGTTTTCCTCGATGTCCATACTCGCGCAAGCACCAAAATCTGTTCATATATGCAAGGTCATTAACATATTAATCTTATATGTTATTAATTCAAATGATTCATCACTAATTAGGAGATTAGTTAAACTGAATTACGTTAGAACTGTTTTGGCCGTAACAAAACCTTTCTCCTCTGTCTTTGGTTTGGTTTGTAGGACCCCGTGCTCATGAAAGAAAACCCACCACCGCGACAACGGAGCCCCACCGGAATACCATCTGAGTCGACCAACTGAAGCACCTGAACCCCCTCGAAAAATGCGCCAAACCACGCCCCCTAGTGCCTTCCTTCGGCTACAGCTGTACAACCTCCGCCGCCCAGTTCGACTCAATTTCCGGTCACCCTAGCGTGTCAGTGGCAATCTCCACCGTTGGATCTCAAGAGCTTCTCGAGCTTAAAAAAATTGTTAAAGAAAAATGATGTAATTATTTGGTTGATGATAAGTTATTTAAGGAGGAAGGACCAAATCGAAATGGCCGTTTATTTCGTTCCTAGAGGCGCATAATTGGGGTTGACCATGACATGTTGGAAATTAGGGTTTGACCTGATTCGTTCGGTATATATAAGAAAAGTTGGATAGAAAAATATGAATATAATATTGTAGTGAAACTTCATCACAAATTAACATTTTAAACCACCATAAACGGCTTCTGTTTTCCGATAAAAATGCTAATCCTAGCATAAAAAAATAATCCAAACTCAATGGGATAGGTTTCGTCGCATTCCGAGACTATTTCCCGGTACCTAATTTTATACGTGCCGCAATACCATTTTAGACACCAAATTACCCGGTCTTCAAAAATAACAAACTATATACCTATCCTAACTCTAATCGACAATACGAACTCAATGGAACTGGTTTCGTGGCCTAATTCGATCTTCTTATCATGTTACACTCAAATATATCTCTATTGAATTAATTTAATTTAATTACTTGCTATAGAAATTGATTGGGCGTTTACGGCTACCGTGGTCACATACAACATCGATTTGCCACGCAATTTGATTTTCTTATAATAGTTTAACGATATGGTTCCAGTGAAACTAATTTCATCGAAAATGGATTCTGTTTGCAAAATCGCTACTTTAAAGGCCTATATTTTAAATAACGATTTCCATAGTGACTATTTCAAAATTTGATTTGGCCATAACTAACAATCCATAACACGGAATCTAGATTTTTCTCCTTCATATGAAAATTTTCATCAATACGGTTCCAACGTTTCTTGTGTCACAGAATTCCGACTTATATCGGATCCTGTATATCCAATTGAAGTTCAAAACTCCATATTACGAACCGCCGCGTCATTTCGAACTCGATTTATATTTATATAAATATATAACGTTCGAACTTCGTTTTAATAACGAATTAAATATTAAAATCCATTAATATTCCAAATAAAATATTTAAAAAAAATAAAATAAATTAAGTATTTGACTGCAAAAAATACGGGTCGTTACAATAATAGACTTATGTTGTATTAAATTTAATTCTGAAGATCCCCCTATGTTCATGTATAACCAATGCAAAAAAGTCTTTGGGGACTCGTTTGGGTGTTGCAGGACCAAGGCATTCCATTAAAAATTTCCGGAAACTTCAATTGATGGTTTGACCAGGAGTGGCGATTCTGACTCGATGATTACCATGGCATAAAAAAACTCTTCGCATAGGGAAACTTCTCCTCCTTCATTTCGTAATTACTGTAGACCATTCTATTCACATGAATTCAGTTTATGGCATAATTTTTATTTAGGGGGACAAAATCTAATTATTCAACAAGGTCACTAGGGTAACTTCAGAAATCATTATTACCTTATGAGTAGGGAATGTTCGTATCCGGCTGATAACAGATTTTAGTGTGCAGCATTTAAGATGTGTTATCATGGTAGTCCACATTAGTTTCAGTTTCAGGATTTCTATTATTTCGTAGTTATAGATTTTGAAGCAACTTATGATAAAGAAAAGAATCCTCATCCTCAAGAAATTATTGATTTCCCATATATTGTTAATTATATTATTGGGAAAATTGGATCCTCCTTTCAGATATATGTACGACCTTCACATCATCAAATCTTACTGATTTCTGCAAGGAACTTACTGGAATTCAGAAATTTAAGGTTATATTTTCTTCACAGATTCATATTTTAATGTTTTAATTAGAACATACTCGCGCATTTTGCTATAAATAACAATTGAAATTAAATCAGTGTTCAATCTGCTTTTGTATGCTATTACTAAGAAAGAACAAACCAATTACGCAACATACTACCACAGCAATTTGTAAAATATTAAATTCGATTATCCACAATGTAAATATGTTTAGATAGCTTAGTTCTCTCATTTTTCTTTTTTACTGCAATAGCCGGATAAATCTAAAAATATCTGTTACAATTGTCCAAGATCAAACCATAACATGTTCTAAACAATGATGCAATTTTCACTAATGTTATAATCACATACCAGGGGAACCTGATAGCAAAGGCATGATTAATGCAAGCAGACTAAGATAGTATCAATTGTTTTTTGTAACATGGGATCGATTGTTGTGTATTGTATCGAGGGATGTTCGCTTGAAATCACCTGATTTCATCATGGATTTCAATTTTTGGGTAATGGATATACTATAGCACTGTGCTGCATTGGTTCTTGCAATCCACTTGACTAATACTCACATATTTAATTTGAGTTCACTTTTGAGGATAATCTAGCACATTAGTGCAAGAAATTTTGACAAGATTAGGATATATGAACCTATGACATGTTAAGTAATGTTATTTTTGTACATATGCTATATAAAACACTGGAAATTAGTCCTATCAATATTGTTTTAGGGAAGAAATGTGGATACCGAGCTTTAAATCTTTGAAATATAGAATGTCACACTGACAAATAAGAGAGAAATTCCCCTGTACCCAAAATCCCCAATATCCCTATACCCAACCAATTAAAATTCCCGATTTCCAACTTTCTACAATTAATTCAAAGAAAAAAAGAGGGTTCAATTGCAAAAAGGTGGAATTCAAGAGGTTTTAATTGGTTGGGTATAATGGGATAGAGAATTTTAGGTACAGGGAATTTGATTTGGATAGGTAAACCTTGTAAGTATGAGTAATTAGGTTTTACAAATGAAAGTGACAAGGGTAGCCAGACCTTCTTTATGAAAATTCATTTTTTTTGAAGTGTAGACTATTACGTTCAAACAACAACATAGCTTTGATATTATATGCTTAGAATGTTTTATGTTCGAGTTATATTATCATGACCCAGTTAGCCTTTTAGTGTGAAAAATTCATCATGTTAACTTTGCCACTAAATTTTCATCCTCTTAAATGTAAACATAATTCATCGACATTGCTTTCTATAGGTTTTATTATTTGAACTTTGGAACCTTGCTTGAATCTTAAGTGCTACATGACCATCCAGGTGGGTCTTTTTCTGTTTTCTTCCTTTTTTATAGCTAATTGTTTGATTAGGCAAGTTTTTCATTAAATGACAGAATTACTGAAGCAAGTGTGCATGCGTGCATTTTATAAAAAAGGTTTGAAAACAAGTTAAACAATATAGTTATAGCTGCATATGTTTTTCATTTCATACATAATTTAATTTGAAGCACCGTTCAATTATAACTGTGATGTTATGTGAACCAAGACTTATAGCTAGGTCACTAGGACATTCTTTGATCTGTATATAAGACTTTCGCAAACCCATTTTTTGTGCAAATCAAGCAAGGAGACTTTGGTAGACCTTGTAGAACCTAACTTGTATATTCTCATTTCAATAGTACACAATTTTTGACTTCATAACATCTCATTTCAACTTTCATTTTCATAACATAAAAAAGGAACAGGTATATTGCATTGAAGTAGGTGTTTTGTATATTGGATAGATGATGGTAATGATGATGAAATTCAGAGTTTGCATCTTATGAGTTTATTCACCGATAAACCGAAGATTGTATTTTTGTAGTGTTAGTCGGTCTTTTTATGACGTGTTAGTACAAAATCTATACTTTTTCAAACCAAATTTTTATATGTTCCTTGAGTTTTACAAATTGAGAGTTTGATTGATCTGTATGGAGCTGCTAAACTGGTTACTTCTAGAGTACTGTAACATTATTATCGTCGTCTGTATAAACTAACCTAAAGTAATATTGACATGTTGAATCACATATTGCTAGTTTTGGTAATTTGTACATTCATACCTATTCCATTTAAATTGACAGTAATTAGAAACCCTTGAACACTGTTCAGAATTGACTACATATTCATGGTCTACATAAGCTTCATGCCAGAAACTTACAATTTTGGTTTTGTACAAAAATAATGATAACTAAATTCCTTGAAGTTGAACCTAAGACATATAAGCTTATGTTGATACTGTTAAAAGCTCTTTAGCACCAGTTGTCTTTTATGGCTCCATAATTTTTCATACTCCTAGAAAATACAGTAATTGCTTACCTTAACCGATGTTATTTAATTGCTTACCTTAACGGATATTATTTTCATGTCCTATAAATGTGTGATTGGTACGTGCTTATGATTACAATAAAGACAGGAATCTATCATGGATATTTTCTTATATAGAATTTATAATCTATGTAATATTCTTATAGTGCTTCTTCCATAGACAAATGTTTTAGTCGTAAGGTATATTTGATTATTGCTTGATATGATTCTTGCTGTCTTTAATCATAATGCACTTCCCTTTTATTTTGTATGATGTATAGTTACATTTCTATGGCTATCCTCTATTTTGTCTGCTTGTAAAATTTCAGTGAATCACATTACAATAATAATTATTTCCTACATGAATGAAAACCAAGCAATGTCTCCATGATTTATTTCTATTTGAAATACGCGACTTGCTAGAAGCAAATAACATATTTTGTTTGAATACACTTTTTAATGAAATCCATGTATTTTTACCTTTAGCCTTTAGGACCTGGTTCATATTGTTTATTCATCAAACCAAGTTCAACTGCAGTAAGAATACTTCTTTTTAAGATCTGAATAAAAAACCAGATATAACAAATAATTTTATATTTTATATTAGATACCTTAATGGTCGGTTTTTTCCACAGTTATGCGATTATACTAGTATACTGTGTATTTGGTTACAGAAACGGAAACAGACATGAACCTATATGCTAACTAGGACCAAGTTTGGTGAGGTTATCTTTCAAATTTCTTCGTTTTAGATGTTAGTAAACGTCAAACTTGGATGTCTGTTTACATCGTAAATTGCATTTAAAGATCTATGAAAATAGCTTCTAAAAGTAACTGGTTAAATGTATTTTGAACAAGGACACACACAAACATGACAATAAAATTTTCAATCATAGAAAATACAAGATCAAGAAACAAAATTGAATTGAAATTCGAGTTTCGAGGCAGTAAATTTATCCTTCTGCATGAAGTAGAACATCAAAAAAATTACCTGGGCTCACATGTAACTAACCAGAAAGTGTTGCATTATTAAAAGTTTAAAACTTATGATCTGGTCCAAAGATCATTTAAGTGCTAAGAGCAACAACAAAATATCCGATAACCATAATGGCCGAAGTTACAGAAAATTCTAGTCCACAATCATGGATAGAAAGGTAGTGAAAATGTTGTACAAAGTTTGTAATGAAATAAGAAACTTGTATTATTGCTTTCAAATAGTTACAAAGGACACACACACACACACACACATATATATATATATATGTTGAAAATAAGAGTAGTGGAAATGGAAGCTCAAAAAGATTATTATGCTTTATTATCCAATAAAAGCATCTTATAAAGACAGTGCACAAACCATTCGATGAAACACATAAAAACAGGACAAACAACAAATCAAATGTGCTAACTAAAGAATAGGACAAATAATGAAAGAGTCATTATTTCTAATAGCCTCCCTAAAAGTGGATGCACTAACATCAAGTTTACAAAGCAATGAACCGTGCTTCTTAATTTTTTCATTGCCTTGCATAAACGAACTCAGGCAATAATATCATCTCTACCTGGTTAGACTTTCTCAACTGTTTCACATTGATTGGTGCTTTACACTATCAACAAAACTGTTGGTTTCCGCTTAGCGATCCACTGACCTCTCCATTCAGGTCATCCCTACTACCATTGTATCTGTAGTCCCACAACAACTGAGAACCGCATGTAACGACCCAGCGATTTTCGACTCCGAAAATCGACACCAAACCCAGCGTCGACTGTTCAGACATCGAAAATACCGGACCATTAATAGAAAGAAGTTAGAGGATGAGATAGAAAAGATAGAACTAATAGAATAGGAGAAGAAGAACACAGCTGAACATAATCAGAGTAAACACGAATCTTACAGCGGAACGAATAAAATATGTTATATAACATAACTTTGAAATACAAAACTATACATACCATTTATCAGAGTACAATACAACATATCACAGCGGAAATAATCTCTAACTAACTAATAGTGAAGCCTTCTGCTTTCAGCTCCTCCAAGTGAATCTGCAAAGCCTGAAACACTTGACTGCCCGTACAAATTTGGGCACCCAAGAGTTTAGGAAAAACAAAACAAAATAAACTCTGGGTCAGTCATGGGACTGGTGTGAGTAAATTCCAACCATACGGTTTAACTTTGAAAATCCTTTTTGAAACAAAAAGGATAATAGTAAGACCAGCCCACACATAAACATGGACGGTTTTTACCTTACTATAACCCAAAATATTTTTGATATCAAAATCCAGTGATATTATAATAATGTCTAATCAAATAAATAACCAAATAGTAGAACGCTTGCATCTCACGCTCTACATACATAGTATAAAAATCAAAACCCGCAGGGCGCTTATTGGAGATTGGATTCCGACTATGACAAGGTATGGGACCACCTTCCGATAATGTATCTCTAGAGGCGAATACACGGGGTTCAACAAGAACATCTTGTAACCCGGCCCACACATGACCGACCACTCATTTCGCTTGAGTGTATCGAATGTATATCACCAACGGTTGGACTCAAACCACCGTTTCCCGAATGGGCAGAATCGATAGATTTAGAAACAAAAGGAATTTCTCTAGATAGGTGATTATACACCCTAATGGGAGAGACCCACATAGCCATGCTGCCTGCCCGATTTTTGTCATTTCCCGGTTGTGAAGCTTGAGGCTACGCCTACCTTTTAGAACATCTGGCCACCATACACTTTGAATGCCACATCGTCAAACCCGTCAAATCACTAGTTGGTCTTCCCAAACATATTACGGGTATAAAAGCTAAGAGAAACGAATTTCTCCGCCACCAGACGTAATACCTTGAAAAGATCGTCTTCTGTGACCCTTAGGAATACTCTGTCAGACATTCGTCCATACAAGTTGTCCTGGGACTGAACAAACATAACAGTTCTTGAATTTTCACTCCGTCTTCGATTATCTTCAACATAATCTAATTCGCAATGCCTATGCCTATACGGAGTGGTTCTCGGATATCAAATCCAACCGGTCTCTCCGTATCGACAACGATGGTCAAAACACTTCGATAATCGGTTGTTTAACTATCGAAGTAAAAACAACATCCATTCAATGTACAACCAATATCACACAAATCACAGGCACTTTTTATTTAACATTCGTTCTTATATTTCTTTGGGCAAACGTCATTACTTATTCCTTTTGAATAAGTGAATTTCAACACAAGCTGTTTCCCTTCCCTAGGAAGTGCTACTGTATATAAACATCACGCTTAAGTTTGGTTAACAGCGTTTCATTTATCGTTACAGTTCAAACTAGCTATACGCTGCTATATCCCTTTATAACTAATCTTGACATAACAGTCACGCTTAAGCCTAGTCAACAGCGTTACTTTACTGCTATAGTTCTGAGACTTGCAATATGCTACCATATTCCACTTTATAATTAATCTCAACACCTCTTTCCGTTACAAATTCTTGACATCTCTTTTCATTACAAAAACTTAACATCTCTTTTCGTTACAAAAATCTTGATATCTCTTTCCGTTACAAAATCTTGACATCTCTTTCTGTTACAACCCAAATACCATCCCTCGATAATTGTGAAGCCGTTCAAGTTGGGGTATTTTAATTACCTCTCAGACCTTGATCGACGACGTTCTTACCTTAGAATAGATATAAGTTCGTAACTCTAATTCCTTATACTTTAAAATCAGTCAACCGTACTTCTTGTTATATTTTAAATATGGTTTTATGACGCCATATCCTTGTTTTGAAAACTCGGTTATTTACATTTGCTTCAACTCCCTTGTTCAAACCCATTTTAAACATTTTTCTCCGCTTCGTCTTTCTTAGACAAATCTCTTTTTAAACATTCCTCTTCGCTTTGTCTTCTTTAGACAAATCCCTTATACCTTAAAATCTTATTTAAACTAAACCAACTATTCGTTAATTTATTACATTAGATTAATCATCCCAATCTAATTTAATTAAATAACCAATTATTGATCAAAACAGTTTGCTTGATAAATATTTAGCCATGATTAACCCACTAATCAATTCTAACAAATCTTTTCATTTTGAATAAATAACATTTATAAATCCAAATAATTTCACTTGTATCGATTACTATAGAAAAATAATTTGTTTCTAAATAATCTCATTTACTATTATTAAATAAATAATAATTGATTCTAACTAATCTTACTTAATATGAAATCAACCATAATCCATTTGTATATATCTCATTTACTTGTTCTTAAAACAATAAATACTTGTTATTAATCATCAAGTTCATCTCCGCCTACATACTTATTAATCTTATCAATATAAGAATCTACTTACCAAAGCATTTAGTAAGTACGGTGAAACACGTGCTTCGCACACGGTGGGATTTGGTAAAACAATAGCGGTTTAAAACAAATGATACATTTATGGTTGGTTGTTGCCACTTTCTTAATCGATATCATTTATTGATTAAATCAAATAACGTTTGAATTTCCATTCAACGCTAATATCAACACAAGGTTTCAAAAGTCATTTGGGTTCAAACAGTGCATCTATATAAAACACACAATACATATAAATATTCAGGAATCCGGTTGGATTCCTCCAACCGGTTTCCTGCATCCACCGATGTTAGTCAACAACTAACACTTATTCCATACTAGGAAATATTATACTCGATGGAATCAGTCCAACCAATGATGTGTATATATATATGCAACGATATATAATTCAACCAATTTAACCATGATCTGCCTAAACAATCATCACACAGCATTCAACCATTATTTAAAATATAATTAAAATATTTTAAATAAAAAGAGAGTTAGTGAATTTACTCACCTCGGCGCGTTAACCGTTAAATAACGATTTGCGTCAGTCCAGTATCGTACGTTCAAGCCCGCTTACGCTTCTTTTCCCACAAATGGTCTTCTTCCAGTAAACTTTTCTCATTCATTACTTTACCCAAAGTCATTGCCATGGCCTCATTCGACCATCTGACGCCCTAGTCCCGGCTCCGTCTGCTCCTTCTCTTTGGTTCATGCACGAGCGCGCCTCCGAATATGCCACACACGCGCAACTATTATACACATGCTACTCTCATCCTTAATCCACGACGGTCCTTGCCGTTGAACAACGGCCTCCGGTGACGAGCGCCAGATTTTGAGCTCACCATGCACCAATCATGTTCAAAGAATGTCCACCGTTTTCCTGCGCTTTCCAAATCGTTGCTCCTAACCCAGTTCTCCACGCAATGCTCCTCTCACCAAAACTCCTACACCCCTCGCTTCCCGTCATAGTCTCAAAACCGTACCCCTGCTCCCTGAGGCTGCATGGCTGATCACGTCCGTCCTCCCTGATGTACTACATGGGTTTACAAAACCAACTCCCATTCTCACTGTATTTACGCAATCGACTCCCATCCCTATCCTTACCAAAAACTTCAGCATTTACAATACTCCCTTCTCCACGTGTTTACTCTTCCGCTCCATCCAAACTCCCACGTCATTCTCACTTCTCGCCGTAAACAAAATGCTCCAGCCCTCCCTACAGTTCCCATTTGCATGCCGATCTCTCATCACATAACCGTACTGCTGAAAATGCCAGATCCAAAACGTCTTCTGTTGGAAAAATATTTGCACCAGACTTCAGTAAACTGCCGCGACCTTAAACTTCCCCTCCTCAGTCCACATAAACAACCAATGCAAACTGTTTTCGCACCAGAGATTTCCGCTCCAGTATTAAAAGAAAATACCCCCATGCAGACTTCTTTTCATAATATAGATTGGAAACTCAAGTTCTGGGTTAGAACTAGTGAGCATATAAGAGAATAGAAAATGAGGAGAACAGCAAGAGTTTAGATTGCCATCGCTGTTCTGTACGAGAGAAGTAACCTAACTGCGTTTATATAGACTGTGTTGCCTTGGGTGCCAAGGCATTAATACATATGTAGGTCGGCTTCAAGGACAGAACATAGGTGGGCTGTGTAAATTACTTTGTCTCCATGATTTCCTTAAGCACAAAGCACTAAAATATGGGTTGCAGTATGGTATTTCATTTCCATTAGATTGACAACTCGAGGTAAAAACTGTGCAGTACTTGTGTCGGGTTTCTTTTCATTAACAGTTGTTGCTTTGAACCAATGTTTCTGTATGATGGCACATCACTAGCTGTATTTTTGGTGTGTAGAGACAGCTAAGTTTAGTAGGTTATCCTATATATTTATTTCCTTTGTATACGGTTTCAAAAGCAATGTAGAATGGAAGGACAAAAGTATATGGGAGGATGTGGCACAAAATCACATTGTAGAATGTACGTGCTGCATGAATGAGGTGTTTATTTTCTTCACATTTATGTACACACCACGTTACCCTTGGTTTCCTTTTTCCTCCAAAGTTCAAAATTAGCCAGCAAACAAAAAGTGGGATATTAAGATGTGAACAACTAAATGAGGGCATCTATACACGCTCTGCACAGGTTGAAACTATTCCATTTGTTTTATTTCGGACTGGTGTACGTAAGGTGTAACGTTGTTTTAAAGTTTATGCGGTCTTTGTTACACCCAATTTCATTTATTTTGGACCACTACGGACAGAAGTAATAATACGATCGTGATGAGCGATGTGCTCTGATCCCGAAAATATATTAATATCGGTAGTTTAACTTATATTGTGAAATCCCAAAATACCGATACAGGGTGCAAAATATTCCAAATAAAAAGTTGCTTATTTAATTATTTAAAAATTACAGTAAAATTCTAAAAATTAAATTATCGCTATGTCTCAAAAGAACCTTGTCTAAATTCGAAACCGATAAGAAGTTATTTCAAATAAACCGTTATGCTCGATATACGATTTCATAGCGACTTTCTGAATATTTGATTTTTACATATCTTGCAATCTATACGACGAAATCTCCATATTTCACTTCTGTCAGAAAGATACAGTTCAACAGATTCCAATATGCCTTGTTTTGCAGAAATCCGATTTAAACTGGTTTCTGTATACTCAGTTGAAGTTCAGAACGTTAAATTACGAACTGCAACGTCGTTATGAGCTCGATTATATTTAATATATATTTTTATACGTTCAACTTCGTTTTAATTAATATTTAAATCTACTTATATTAAGAATTCAATATTTAAACTGATTTAAATATTCAAATATAAACCGATAAAAAATGCGGGACATTACATTCCTTCCCCCTTAAAATAATTTCGTCCTCGAAATTGTTAAGATGGGGAAAATGCTACAATTTCTGTTGCAAACAGGTTAAAAATCTTTTTGGTTTACTTCCTAATTTCAGTTTTCAACTGAACTGATCAAAATATTAATTCCCTTCTTTGTAACGAAAATTTTGAAAATTCTAAAATTTTTCTAACACTTTAATTTTCGGAGAATTTCGTCAGCCTCTCTGTTGCACGGTTCATTTGGTACTATTACCACACGCCACTCTGGCCTTCTCCATTTATTGGGCATCCAACTTTCTCGCTTCCGTTTGCAATCCATTCAACATACCCAAATGCATCTCTAACTGATCTCCAGTTAGTTTATTCTCAATCAGTAATCCCAACTCAAATTTCTTTTTCAAACCCCAGTTCAATTCCAATTCCAAATAATCAAACTTCCCAACCAAGTTTGGTTCCATTCCCAATCTCATTTCACAACTCAACTACTTTGCCCAGTCAAATCCTTATTCCAGTACGATTTCCACTTACTTGGCTTCAATTCAACTCAAATTTTATTTAACTTATTTAAATTCTCTGTTTATTTATTTCATAAGTAAATTTTAAATTTCAGAATTCAAATTCCTGGGGTTTTCATGTCAAATAAGTTTGAAATCATATGTATTCATAGTAATTCAAAACATTTTAATTTACGAACAACCTATTTCAAAACAAAATCTTTGGTAGTAATCCGTCACTTAGAAACTCGAAAATGGACACTGATAATGCGGCCGTCATCATCAGAATTTATTTCCAGCCATCAAAGTGAGTTCAATACTATATTACTTTTCAAAATTCATTTTAAAACACTTTCATTTTGAATTTTTCTTCAAAATACCTTTCACAACACTTGGAAAATAGTTTCAAATCTCCAAGGATTTTAAAATCCTCATATGTTTAATTCAAATCCATTTACGATGACTTCTCAAATTTCTAGGGTTTTAACTCCATTTCTGGTTTATCATCAGATTCAATTTATCTGATTTATATATAATATTCATATAATATTCCGATTGGTTATTTATATAACCAACTCACTTATATATCCTTATCTGATCATAATAATGATCAATACATCTAATATACTATAATCTCAAGATATATGCTTCTCTTTATATCAAAATATATTCCGAGTAAAATTATTTCATTTACCCTCTTTCAAAACAATACTATGTCGAAATTCTCTATCCAAGCATTTATAAATCCCTATCGACCTCGTCAGCTAAACGCGTCGATCTGGAATTTATATACCACTCATCAGATCAATCAACACAATATAAAACAGTTTTTATATAAATTTACAAATACGCGCTCATATATATACACTAAAACTCAATCTAGAGTATTACTAACTCCATCTCTATTGAGTCACGCCACAGAGCCAAGGTAACCACTTAACCTTCAGCTCTGATACCACTTTAACGACCCAGCGATTTTCGACTCCGAAAATCGACACCAAACCCAGCGTCGACTGCTCAGACATCGAAAATACCGGACCATTAATAGAAAGAAGTTAGAGGATGAGATAGAAAAGATAGAACTAATAGAATAGGAGAAGAAGAACACAGCTGAACATAATCAGAGTAAACACGAATCTCACAGCGGAACGAATAAAATATGTTATATAACATAACTTTGAAATACAAAACTATACATACCATTTATCAGAGTACAATACAACATATCACAGCGGAAATAATCTCTAACTAACTAATAGTGAAGCCTTCTGCTTTCAGCTCCTCCAAGTGAATCTGCAAAGCCTGAAACACTTGACTGCCCGTACAAATTTGGGCACCCAAGAGTTTAGGAAAAACAAAACAAAATAAACTCTGGGTCAGTCATGGGACTGGTGTGAGTAAATTCCAACCATACGGTTTAACTTTGAAAATCCTTTTTGAAACAAAAAGGATAATAGTAAGACCAGCCCACACATAAACATGGACGGTTTTTACCTTACTATAACCCAAAATATTTTTGATATCAAAATCCAGTGATATTATAATAATGTCTAATCAAATAAATAACCAAATAGTAGAACGCTTGCATCTCACGCTCTACATACATAGTATAAAAATCAAAACCCACAGGGCGCTTATCGGAGATTGGATTCCGACTATGACAAGGTATGGGACCACCTTCCGATAATGTATCTCTAGAGGCGAATACACGGGGTTCAACAAGAACATCTTGTAACCCGGCCCACACATGACCGACCACTCATTTCGCTTGAGTGTATCGAATGTATATCACCAACGGTTGGACTCAAACCACCGTTTCCCGAATGGGCAGAATCGATAGATTTAGAAACAAAAGGAATTTCTCTAGATAGGTGATTATACACCCTAATGGGAGCGACCCACATAGCCATGCTGCCTGCCCGATTTTTGTCATTTCCCGGTTGTGAAGCTTGAGGCTACGCCTACCTTTTAGAACATCTGGCCACCATACACTTTGAATGCCACATCGTCAAACCCGTCAAATCACTAGTTGGTCTTCCCAAACATATTACGGGTATAAAAGCTAAGAGAAACGAATTTCTCCGCCACCAGACGTAATACCTTGAAAAGATCGTCTTCTGTGACCCTTAGGAATACTCTGTCAGACATTCGTCCATACAAGTTGTCCTGGGACTGAACAAACATAACAGTTCTTGAATTTTCACTCCGTCTTCGATTATCTTCAACATAATCTAATTCACAATGCCTATGCCTATACGGAGTGGTTCTCGGATATCAAATCCAACCGGTCTCTCCGTATCGAAAACGATGGTCAAAACACTTCGATAATCGGTTGTTTAACTATCGAAGTAAAAACAACATCCATTCAATGTACAACCAATATCACACAAATCACAGGCACTTTTTATTTAACATTCGTTCTTATATTTCTTTGGGCAAACGTCATTACTTATTCCTTTTGAATAAGTGAATTTCAACACAAGCTGTTTCCCTTCCCTAGGAAGTGCTACTGTATATAAACATCACGCTTAAGTTTGGTTAACAGCGTTTCATTTATCGTTACAGTTCAAACTAGCTATACGCTGCTATATCCCTTTATAACTAATCTTGACATAACAGTCACGCTTAAGCCTAGTCAACAGCGTTACTTTACTGCTATAGTTCTGAGACTTGCAATATGCTACCATATTCCACTTTATAATTAATCTCAACACCTCTTTCCGTTACAAATTCTTGACATCTCTTTTCATTACAAAAACTTAACATCTCTTTTCGTTACAAAAATCTTGATATCTCTTTCCGTTACAAAATCTTGACATCTCTTTCTGTTACAACCCAAATACCATCCCTCGATAATTGTGAAGCCGTTCAAGTTGGGGTATTTTAATTACCTCTCAGACCTTGATCGACGACGTTCTTACCTTAGAATAGATATAAGTTCGTAACTCTAATTCCTTATACTTTAAAATCAGTCAACCGTACTTCTTGTTATATTTTAAATATGGTTTTATGACGCCATATCCTTGTTTTGAAAACTCGGTTATTTACATTAGCTTCAACTCCCTTGTTCAAACCCATTTTAAACATTTTTCTCCGCTTCGTCTTTCTTAGACAAATCTCTTTTTAAACATTCCTCTTCGCTTTGTCTTCTTTAGACAAATCCCTTATACCTTAAAATCTTATTTAAACTAAACCAACTATTCGTTAATTTATTACATTAGATTAATCATCCCAATCTAATTTAATTAAATAACCAATTATTGATCAAAACAGTTTGCTTGATAAATATTTAGCCATGATTAACCCACTAATCAATTCTAACAAATCTTTTCATTTTGAATAAATAACATTTATAAATCCAAATAATTTCACTTGTATCGATTACTATAGAAAAATAATTTGTTTCTAAATAATCTCATTTACTATTAAATAAATAATAATTGATTCTAACTAATCTTACTTAATATGAAATCAACCATAATCCATTTGTATATATCTCATTTACTTGTTCTTAAAACAATAAATACTTGTTATTAATCATCAAGTTCATCTCCGCCTACATACTTATTAATCTTATCAATATAAGAATCTACTTACCAAAGCATTTAGTAAGTACGGTGAAACACGTGCTTCGCACACGGTGGGATTTGGTAAAACAATAGCGGTTTAAAACAAATGATACATTTATGGTTGGTTGTTGCCACTTTCTTAATCGATATCATTTATTGATTAAATCAAATAACGTTTGAATTTCCATTCAACGCTAATATCAACACAAGGTTTCAAAAGTCATTTGGGTTCAAACAGTGCATCTATATAAAACACACAGTACATATAAATATTCAGGAATCCGGTTGGATTCCTCCAACCGGTTTCCTGCATCCACCGATGTTAGTCAACAACTAACACTTATTCCATACTAGGAAATATTATACTCGATGGAATCAGTCCAACCAATGATGTGTATATATATATGCAACGATATATAATTCAACCAATTTAACCATGATCTGCCTAAACAATCATCACACAGCATTCAACCATTATTTAAAATATAATTAAAATATTTTAAATAAAAAGAGAGTTAGTGAATTTACTCACCTCGGCGCGTTAACCGTTAAATAACGATTTGCGTCAGTCCAGTATCGTACGTTCAAGCCCGCTTACGCTTCTTTTCCCACAAATGGTCTTCTTCCAGTAAACTTTTCTCATTCATTACTTTACCCAAAGTCATTGCCATGGCCTCATTCGACCATCTGACGCCCTAGTCCCGGCTCCGTCTGCTCCTTCTCTTTGGTTCATGTACGAGCGCGCCTCCGAATATGCCACACACGCGCAACTATTATACACATGCTACTCTCATCCTTAATCCACGACGGTCCTTGCCGTTGAACAACGGCCTCCGGTGACGAGCGCCAGATTTTGAGCTCACCATGCACCAATCATGTTCAAAGAATGTCCACCGTTTTCCTGCGCTTTCCAAATCGTTGCTCCTAACCCAGTTCTCCACGCAATGCTCCTCTCACCAAAACTCCTACACCCCTCGCTTCCCGTCATAGTCTCAAAACCGTACCCCTGCTCCCTGAGGCTGCATGGCTGATCACGTCCGTCCTCCCTGATGTACTACATGGGTTTACAAAACCAACTCCCATTCTCACTGTATTTACGCAATCGACTCCCATCCCTATCCTTAACAAAAACTTCAGCATTTACAATACTCCCTTCTCCACGTGTTTACTCTTCCGCTCCATCCAAACTCCCACGTCATTCTCACTTCTCGCCGTAAACAAAATGCTCCAGCCCTCCCTACAGTTCCCATTTGCATGCCGATCTCTCATCACATAACCGTACTGCTGAAAATGCCAGATCCAACGCGTCTTCTGTTGGAAAAATATTTGCACCAGACTTCACTAAACTGCTGCGACCTTAAACTACCCCTCCTCAGTCCACATAAACAACCAATGCAAACTGTTTTCGCACCAGAGATTTCCGCTCCAGTATTAAAAGAAAATACCCCCATGCAGACTTCTTTTCATAATATAGATTGGAAACTCAAGTTCTGGGTTAGAACTAGTGAGCATATAAGAGAATAGAAAATGAGGAGAACAGCAAGAGTTTAGATTGCCATCGCTGTTCTGTACGAGAGAAGTAACCTAACTGCGTTTATATAGACTGTGTTGCCTTGGGTGCCAAGGCATTAATACATATGTAGGTCGGCTTCAAGGACAGAACATAGGTGGGCTGTGTAAATTACTTTGTCTCCATGATTTCCTTAAGCACAAAGCACTAAAATATGGGTTGCAGTATGGTATTTCATTTCCATTAGATTGACAACTCGAGGTAAAAACTGTGCAGTACTTGTCTCGGGTTTCTTTTCATTAACAGTTGTTGCTTTGAACCAATGTTTCTGTATGATGGCACATCACTAGCTGTATTTTTGGTGTGTAGAGACAGCTAAGTTTAGTAGGTTATCCTATATATTTATTTCCTTTGTATACGGTTTCAAAAGCAATGTAGAATGGAAGGACAAAAGTATATGGGAGGATGTGGCACAAAATCACATTGTAGAATGTACGTGCTGCATGAATGAGGTGTTTATTTTCTTCACATTTATGTACACACCACGTTACCCTTGGTTTCCTTTTTCCTCCAAAGTTCAAAATTAGCCAGCAAACAAAAAGTGGGATATTAAGATGTGAACAACTAAATGAGGGTATCTATACACGCTCTGCACAGGTTGAAACTATTCCATTTGTTTTATTTCGGACTGGTGTACGTAAGGTGTAACGTTGTTTTAAAGTTTATGCGGTCTTTGTTACACCCAATTTCATTTATTTTGGACCACTACGGACAGAAGTAATAATACGATCGTGATGAGCGATGTGCCCTGATCCCGAAAATATATTAATATCGGTAGTTTAACTTATATTGTGAAATCCCAAAATACCGATACAGGGTGCAAAATATTCCAAATAAAAAGTTGCTTATTTAGTTATTTAAAAATTTCAGTAAAATTCTAAAAATTAAATTATCGCTATGTCTCAAAAGAACCTTGTCTAAATTCGAAACCGATAAGAAGTTATTTCAAATAAACCGTTATGCTCGATATACGATTTCATAGCGACTTTCTGAATATTTGATTTTTACATATCTTGCAATCTATACGACGAAATCTCCATATTTCACTTCTGTCAGAAAGATACAGTTCAACAGATTCCAATATGCCTTGTTTTGCAGAAATCCGATTTAAACTGGTTTCTGTATACTCAGTTGAAGTTCAGAACGTTAAATTACGAACTGCAACGTCGTTATGAGCTCGATTATATTTAATATATATTTTTATACGTTCAACTTCGTTTTAATTAATATTTAAATCTACTTATATTAAGAATTCAATATTTAAACTGATTTAAATATTCAAATATAAACCGATAAAAAATGCGGGACATTACACCGCAGCTCTTCTTCCTTACTTGTTGGGTGACACAAAACCGAGTCTTTCTCACTCAGCCTATTTCATAAGTAGGCATGTTTATCTTTTTATAGACATATCTTAAAACAGTTCCTCTTGAGTGCTCCATAAATATCCAACTTCATAACCGAAATTATATCCTTCTTCGTGTCCATTTTATACTCACATCTCTTACACACATGCAATTAGCTCATTCTTTCCCTTCACTTAATGCATCTTTGCTGTAATTATTCTTCACACAATACATTTCTTCTTTAATCACCAACAAACAATCACCTTACACTTGTTCAAACCTGCTAGTTCAACAATTCACTTCTGTAACACCCCAAAAAATTTAATGCATTGTAACCATACTTTAAGGATAATAAATTGGGAGTTACTTAATTAAATATTCAGAATTAAGTAAAACCAGCTTTACTATTGCATTCGTCTCGGAATTCTTGTTCAGATAGACCCTAAGTTTGCATAAAATAGATAACATATGAAGAAGTTATGGGCATCAGAAGTTTGTATACATATAAGGGGGTTATATACATATAAATTCAAAATAATTCAGATGAAGTAAACGCCAGAAATAGATCATTATGGGACGAACCACAATTGGCCTTGGTCGACCTATGGGTCGACCCCATAGGTCGGTTGGTCGACCCAGAGAGATCCGGTGCAGGTTCTGGTTTCTGAATTCGGACTGTTTTGTGGCTATGTTCTTTGCGGACTCAGCGCTACATGTGTGGCATAGATTAAAACCCTAGAGTCTAAAGGCTGAGGATAACTCTGTAAATCTATAAATAGGTGGCTCTCTCACATTCCTAAACACTCAATTTCTTCTTACCTTCTGCCTCCATGAATCTATTCGAATATATATACATACATACACATATATTTATATATATAATAGGGAGATGCTGCCGAAGCCAAGATCTATAGAGATAACTCAAAATACAAGATTTTCATACAACAACAAAAGGGATATAAGTGGATCTATTCTACAACGGCATATATATATATATATATATATATATATATATATATATATATATATATATATAAGAGATCTAATCTCTTCTTCACCAAGACCTGCTGCGAGTTCCCTATCATTTTCAGATCTGATATCTAGAAATATATCATGACAATTAAATAAAATTGGCTTTAGGATATATATAGTGTTTATAAGTTATATCCTATGTCTATTCTTCACTGTTAATCACTTATGTCATTGTTATAAGTAAAATATATGCCTTTACTATTGGACAATTAATTAGTTATGTGTGCCTGTCTTCCTTTTCCCTATTTCTACTATTTTAGTTTATTTCTAGTCTTGCCTATATGCCTATGTGATTTGATTCTATTCTCCTTCCTCTATTTTCCCTTTTATTTATGCTAAGCCTAGGCCTTTAGAAGGTTAGGCCATGTCTGATTAAAGTTTACGTATAGTAAGAATGGGGATAATAAGAAATGACGTGAAAAAGAGGAATTCAGGCATATTGATAATTTGAGGACTGATTGACTGTAACTTGGAAAAAGGATAATATGCATATACTTGTAACTACTGAATGTAATAGGAATGCATAATATGCATAATACTTGTGCATGTTGTAATTTGGGGACATAACTGAATGGATCAGTATGCATATGTAAAAACAAGTTAGATTTGATTTAATACAAACATTAAGTAAAAAGGACATGTCAAAATTATGTAAGTACCATATGTAGGTTAGGTAATTATACATACATCTGGGTAAGTGTATTGGGGAAGGGTTGTATACACCTAATAACATGTAATATTACAACCACGCTTGTTAGTAAACCTAAACCTGCTAGGTTAAACCTGATTATCAATAAGCTAAGCGGTCCCTAGTTCTGTTGTTGTATCGGGTTTTGGGGACTCTTAAATCCAAGTTACTTAAGGGCATAAGCTTAGGGGGTTTGGCTTGTGTCAATCTGCTATTTGGAGTCCATATCAGTCAGTATCCCTATTGGTATTTTGTTAGAGGGCCTTACCCTATGTAGGGGTCAGGGCATGCTTTACTGAACCAGATAGTAAGAGGTTCACATGGGGAAGGTGCATACGAGCGCGTTCCAATGGAGTCAGAGCATGCATGAGTTCAATTAGGGAAAATTAGTCATTGTAACATAAGTAAATAGGTATATGTTATATAAATTTTTGGGTTAGGGAGTGATACACCCTACTACCGGGGCCGACACAGGGTATTTACGTAGTAGGGAGCCAATCGAATGGGTAGTAATTAGGGAACACCTAATCCTGCTGTTATGTAATTAGGGTAACACCTAATCTTGCGTAATTAGGGTATGCCTAATCCTGCTGTTTAATTCTATTTTTTATCTTGCTATTTCAGTTAAGTAATTAGGCTAATGCCTAATCCTGTTATACTAGTATTGGTACAGACATAACCTATTTTAGGGATAAAAATGTGAAGAATTACTCAATTATTGTTGTTCTATTTATTCTGGATACCTATTACCTTATAAGTTATTGCACTTTCTCATCCAGTCTTGTTTACCTGTCTTGATATCTCTATTTTATGCATATTTGAAAACCACTGGAACTCACCAGATTTTTTGTCTGGCCTTTGTTTTTGCTTCTTTCTTCCTCTCCTCCCAAGTCCTCAGAGTGGTAGCACTCCTCAATGATTAGAACTTTCTCTTTCAACTTGGATATGGGCTTTCTGAAATGTAACGCTTTGACTTACTTTCTACTCTGTTATGGCTTACGGTTTTATATTACTTCACTCTGTTATTTTTCATTATGAGACAGATTTGAGATCCTTGGTTTTGATGTAACTGGTTTAATAATGTAATCTATTTTGAGACTATGTTTTATTTTTCAATAACAAAGTTGAAAATTTTCCGCTGCTTATTTTATATTTGTCTTGTGAATTTCTGTACTATTTACCTATTGCGTTTCACGAAATTTAGTGTGTTCTCTTATGAGTAATATTAACAGACGTAGGGTGCCACATTTGGTATCAGAGCTGAAGGTTACAAGATAAGAGAAAAAGTTTTGGAAAAGTTGTTTTCAAAAGAAAAGTATTTTCGTATAAAAACCGGTTTTTGAAAACCATATCCTCTCAAGCCATATTCGATATTCTCTCGATCTCTTGTTGAATCTTTTGTTTCTTCTCTTTTAAGCATGTCTGGGGCACCCAATCTTCCTGATGGCATTCCACTACCAAGTTGGTTCCATAGGTATGTTGAGGCTACAAAACCTACCGGAGGTCAAAGAGATGCCCCATCCCCAGGTGCAGCCGCTCCACCTCCACGAGTAGTTAACTTTTCTAAGCTATGTAAAGACTTTTGCGGTATAGGAGGAAAACCATTCCGTGGTACTTAGAGCTTTCTTAACGCATGGAATTGGCTAAGAGAAACGGAAAATGTGTTTGCCTTTTTGAAATCGATTATAGAAGGAAGATATAGTTGGCCACATGGAAACTGAAGGACGAAGCTTCCTACTAGTGGGAAGTAACGCAGGCAGGAAAACCAGTAGCAACTTGGGATGATTTCAGACAGAGATTTGAGATGAAGTTTTTTCTCAGGCGAAAGAGGGATTACAGATGAAGAGATTCTTGGCTTTGAAACAAGGGGACATGTCTGTGAAGGATTATGTGACTTAGTTCAATCAACTGGCGAGATTTGGTCAGAACTTGGTGAATAATCCCATAAGAAGGCTCTTAGGTTTGTGAGAGGATTGAATCAACCTCTGTAAGGAATTGCTTTATCTTATATACCGATGGGGGCAACGTTTGAAAGGCTGGGTGACATGGATCTTATGCATGAAGATGGCAAGGATGAGAAGAAAGACAATAGGACTTAAGAGACACAAACTAAAGGTGAGAAACATAAATGGTGGCCCAAGAAAGGAAAGCAAAAGAAAGGAGGAAAGGCTGACAAGGCTCAGATCAAGAAAGATATCAAGTGTCGTGGTAGCGAAGCTATAGGTCATTTTTTGAAGGACTGTAGAAAGGCAAAGAAAGCCTGTTTAATTGTAGACAAGTGAGACACTTCACTAAGCAATGCCCTAGCAAGCAAGGACAAGAGGCAGGAACTTCTGAACAAGTACACGCTCTTTAGGCTAGTGGACCTGATCGAGGTAGGAAAGTCATAGTTGAAGGTTTGATTTGCCTTTTTGACTATCCTGTTAGAACCCTATTTGATTCTAGCGCTTCACATCATTTGTATCCAGTTCTTTAGTACATAATCTGCACCTTAATACTAGTGTTGTCTCTGATCCTATAGTGGTCTCAAACCCTATAGGAGGTACGACTCATTTATCCATGATATGTAGGGGTTTGAGAATTTCCATCTTGGACGTCGAGTTTGAATGCGACGCATATGTGCTTGGCTTTATTGGCTATGTTTTGATTCTAAGAATGCATTGGCTAGCCATGTATGGTGTCATTCTTAATTGCGAAAAGAGAGTAGTTAGACTTCTTACTTGTCATGGTAGAACTCTTGAAATTTCCTGTAACCAATGGGGGTTGGTGATGCTTAGTTTTCTAGAATCACTTGATACTTCTATTGACTATTTGTGATCTGTACCCAAAGTCAGAGATTATCTGGACATGTTTGAGGAGGTTAAGGGACTGCAGCCAAACCGTGAAATAGACTTCTGGATTTACTTGTTAGAGAATGCGAAGCCAGATGCTCTACCAGTGCGCCACATTGCTCCTAGAGAGAGGATGGAGCTTAGCAAGCAATTAGGGGAGATATTCAAGAAGGGTTTTATTAGACAGAGCATACTAGAGTAGGGATCTCTAGTCGTCTTTGAAACTACGGAAGATGGCTCACTTCATTTATGCGTGGATTATAGGGAGATGAATAAGCTCACCAAGAAGAATAGGCACTTACTACCAAGGATTGATGACTTCTTTGATCAGCTAGTAGGCGCATCAGTTTTCTCGCAGATGGATTTGGCCATAGGATTTTATCAGCTGAGGGTGGCAGAGGACAACATTGATAAGACTGTATTCATAATTTCAGATAGTTTCTTTGAAGGGTTGGTTATGCCTTTTGGGCTAATCAATGCACCCACGTATTTTGTAAACTTGATGGTTTGGGTGTTTAGAGAGTTTCTGAATAAGTTTGTGGTGGTCTTTATGGATGACATTCTAATATTCTCAAAGAATGAGGAGGAGCATCCCCAACACTTAGGAGAGGTTATATGTACTCTCAGATCGCATCAGCTCAAGGCAAAATTTTATGAGTGTCACTTTTAGAGAAAGGAAGTAAGGTTCCTAGGGCATGTGGTCTCCAAGGAAGGGATAGTAGTGGACCCCGCTAAAGTCATCGTAGTTCAAGATTGGAGGGCTTCAAATAATGCGATGGAGATGTGAAGCTTTCTAGGGTTGGCGGGCTATTATTGAAAGTTTATTAAGGGCTTTGCAAGGGTACCAGCCCCGCTCAATCGATTGACGAAGAAGAACGTGTCCTTTTTGTGGAGCATTGATTGCGAGGATACCTTTCGGAGATTGAAGAGGTCTCTGACAATAGCCCCTGTTCTGACTCTCCCCGTTGGAAGCAAGATGTTCACAATTTACACAGATGCTTGTGACATAGGACTTGGTGCCATTTTGATGCAAGAAGGAAGGGTATTATGCTATTGTAACAGACAGTTGAGAGTTCATGAGAAGAACTGCCCTTCCCATGATCTAGAGTTGGCTGCAATATTGTTCGCATTGAAGTCTTGTCGACATTATCTACTTGGTGAGAGATTTGATCTATACATTGATCGTAAGTCGCTCAAATACTTGTTCTCACAGAAGGATCTCAACCTAAGGCAGCAACCGTGATGGAGTTCCTAGCACCCTACGACATTGAGATAACTTATACCCTGGGAAAGGATAATGTAGCGGCGGACGCATTGAGTAGGCAGAGGATGACTTTGAGTCCTCTATTCGTAGAAAGGAGGGACTTGGATTATATCTCGACCTTTTATTTTAAGCCATCTACGGTTTCACATTGGGACTGTTAGCATCGTTGGAGGTGCGACCTACTCTATTGGAGTGTATTGAATCTATGCAGAAGGAAGACCTGTAGATATCATACATTTTGGATAGGCTTGGTAGAGGAGAGACTTCTAGTCACCTAGCTAGATATACCATAGACGAGAAAGGGTAGCTAAGACAAGATGGAAGGCTATGTGTCCCTAGGATTGGGGAATTGCTAAAGGTAGTGCTTGAGGAAGCTCATCATTTTTAGATGACTATCCATCCAGGAGGCGACAAGATGTATCGAGACATGAAGAGAGTTTTCTTTGGGGCTAGCATGAAGAAGGATGTGGCGGAATTTGTGGCCCGATGCTTGACTTCCCAACGAGTAAAGGCTGAACAAAGGAAACCTGGTGGATTGCTTCAACCCTTAGATGTCCCATAATGGAAGTGGGAGAGCGTATCTATGGATATCATCGATGGATTGCCCCTAATCGAAGAAGGGAAATACGAGCATTTGGGTGATAGTAGACAGACTAATGAATAGCGCTCACTTTATTCCTATCAAGAGTAAGAGGGCGGCGACTTGGCTGGCATCAGTATATCTTCAAGAGATAGTCCGACTTCATGGGTACCTTCTAATATAGTAAGCGATCATGACCCCATCTTCACTAGTGAGTTTTGGTAGTGCTTACAAGAGGCATTAGGTACATAGCTACATTTGAGCATGACATACCACCCACAGATCGATGGAAAGATTGAGAGGGTGAATAAAGTTCTTGAGGATCTTCTAAGACTGTGTATCCTAGACTTAGGAGCGACTTGGGAGGAGCATCTCCCATTGGTTGAGTTCGCCTACAACAATAGTTACCAATCTAGCATAGGCATGGCACCCTTCGAAGCGCTATATACATGACCTTGTAGATCACCGACTTGTTGGTGGGAGTCTACAGACAGACTTCTGCTTGGGCCTAAGATGATTCGAGATAATTCTGGGAAGATTGATCTTATCTTCCGAAGAATGAAAGCAGCTCAGGATAGACAGAAATAATATGTTGATAAAAGGAGGACTGATTTGGAATTTGAAGTGTGAGATATGGTCTTCATTAAATTATCACCGCTATGGAATGTAGTTCGCTTCGGCTTAGTAGGGAAGTTGGTGCCGAGATTTGTAGGGCCATTCCCTATAGTGGAGAGGATAGGTCAAATGACCTATAGGATCAAGCTATCGGGTAGATTGGCGGGCGTGCACTACTTCTTTTCTAAGCTTTTTACCTTGCATTTGCTTCTATCATTCAAGTATGTTTATCCTATCATTCGAACCTTCTATCATTGAAGTATGGTTTCAAGTGGATGTAAGTGTTTGCTAGTGGTTTCTCGTGGATGCATATACACACACTAGGCACTAGATCAGCTAAAACACTTACATATTGCATATGGATGTGTGTGCATTTTTATTTTTTCTATGGATGGAAATGTGTGAATCATCATATGGTTTTTGCATTTTGGTGAATGATTGTGCACACATATAGAGTTTATATGTTATATTAGGATTATTTGCATACATCTTGGATGCATGACACAAACAAACATTGCATTAAGGAGGTCAACTGAATCAGTTAACCACCTGATTTTTGCACTAGTATAGGGACATATACACACACCTTTGCATATGTTCATACGAGCATTAAAAATTATTAAGGACAATGGATGCCTTTGGATGATGGATGAGTAGATGGTTGTATGTGGTTGATAGGATTGTAACATTCTTCTTAACTTGGAGATTTCGGGTATGAAATCCTTTATGTATGGGAGAATATCACACCCAAAAAATTTAATACACTATAACCATACTTTAAAGGTAATAAACTGGGAATTACTAAATTAAATATTCAGAATTAAGCAAAACTGGCTTTACAGTTGCGCTCGTCTCGGAATTCTGGTTCAGATAGACCCCAAGTTTGCGTAAAGCAGATAACATATGAAGAAGTTATAGGCATTAGAATTTTGTATACACATAAAGGGTTATATACATATAAATTCAAAATAATTCAAATGAGATATACGTGCAGAAATATACCATTATGGTATGACCAACAATGGGCCTGGGTCGACCTATGGGTCAACCCAAATCACGTTGGGTCGACCTACTGAGATTCGGGGCAGGTTCTGGTTTCTGAATTCGAACTATTTTTTGGCTAGGTTCGTCGCTAACTTAGTGCTACATGTATGACTTACATTAAAACCCTAGAATCTAAAGACTAAGGATAATTCTATAAATCTATAAATAGGTGGCTCCATTCCAATACACACAATATTTTCATACCTTCTACCTCAATGAATTTATACTAATACACATACACACACACATAATGAGGAGATGCTGCTGAAGCCTAGATCTACAGAGATAACTCAAAATACAAGATTTTCATACAAAAACAAAAGGCATAGAAGTGACCTTTTCTACAAATGGCATATATATAAGACATCTAATCTCTTCTTTACCAACACTTGTTGTGGCTCCACTATCATTTTCAGATCTGATACCTAGAACAATATCATGACAGTTAAATACATTTGTGATTAGAATATACAGTGTTTACAAGATAATTTCTATGCCTATTCTTCACTTTTAATCACCTATGCCATTTTTATAAGTAAAATATATTCCTTCTACTGTTGGATAATTAATAGTTATGTGTATCTATCTTCCTTTTCCTTATTTATTTTGTTTTAGCTTATTTCCAGTCTTGCCTATGTGATTTCATTCTATTCTCCTTCCTCTATTTTTTTCTTTTGTTTAAGCTAAGCCTAGGCTTTTGGAAGCCAAGGCCATGTCCGATTAAAGTTTACGTATAGTAAGAATGGGGATAATAAGAAATGACATGGAAAAGGGGAATTGGGCATATTGATAATCTGAGGACTGATTGACTGTAATTTGGAAAAGGGATAATTTGCATATACTTGTACCTGCTGAATGTAATAGAAACGGATAATATGCATAATACTTGTACATGCTGTAATCTGGGGACATAATTGAATGGAACAGTATACATATGTATAAACAAGTTAAATTTATATTAATAGAGACATTAAGTAATAAGGCATGTTAAAATTATGTAAGTACCGGACGTAGGTTAGGTGATTGTACATACATCTGGGCAGGTGTTTTGGGGAAGGGTTGTATACACCTAATAGCATGTAATATTACAACCACGCTTATTAGTTAACCTAAACTAGCTAGGTTTAACATGATTATTAATAAACTAAGAGATCCCTCGTTCTGCTATTGTATCGGATTTTAGGGACTCTTATATCCTTGTTACTTGGGGGTACAAGTTTGGGGGTTTGGCTTTTATCAATATGCTATTTGGAACCCATATCATTCAGTATCCCTATTGGTATTTTGTTAGAGGGCCTCGCACTAGGTAGGGGCCAAGGCACGCTTTACTGAACTGGACAGTAAGAGGTTCACATGAGGAAGGTGGGTACGGGCATGTTCCGGCGGAGTCATGAGGGTGCATGAGTTCGATTAGGGAAACTAAGCCGCTGTAACACAAGTAAATAAGTCAGTGTTATATAAGTTGCTGGGGAAGGGAGTGATACACCCTATTGTCGGGGCTGACACAGGGTATTTACAAGTAGAGAGTCGATCACATGGGTAGTAATTAGGGTATACCTAATCCTGCTATTATGTAATTAGGGTAACACTTAATCCCATTGTGTAATTAGTGTATGCCTAATCCTACTATTTAATTCTGCTATTTAATCCTGTTGTTTAATCCAGCTGTTTCTATTAAGTAATTAGGCTAATGCCTAATCTTGTTATACTAGTATTGGTGTAAACATAACCTATTTTAGGGATATAAATGTGAAGCATTACTCAATCATCGTTGCTCTGTTTATTTTGGTTACCTGTTACCTTATAAGTTACTACACTTTCTCATCTAGGCTTGTTTACCTGTCTTGATATCTCTATTTTATGCATATTTGAAAATCACTAGATCTCGCCAGACTTTATGTCTGACCTTTTTTTTCCGCTTCTTTCTTCCTTTTCCCCTAGGTCCTCAAAGTGGTAGTACTCCTCGGTGATTAGAACTTTCTCTTTCAGTTTGGATCTGGACTTTTTGAGATGTAAGTCTTTGACTTACTTTCTACTCTGTTATGTTTTGCTGCGAGCGATACGGTTTTATATTACTATACTATGTTACTTTTCATTATGAGACAGATGTGAGACGATTGGTTTTGATGTAACTGGTTTGATGATGTAACCTGTTTTGAGACTATGTTTTATTTTTCAATAATAAAGTTGAAAATTTTCCGCTGCTTATTTTATATCTATCTTGTGAATTTCTGTACTGTTTACCTATTGCGCTTCACGAAACTTAATGTATTCTTTTGTGAGTGACATTAACGGACAGGGGTTGCCACAACTTTACTGCACTTCTCACACAAGCTTCAACAAAACTTGCGCATCACTTCATCCATGGCCAAAACAAACACTGCAGAATTCAAACACTGTAACAACTCGTATTTCGATAACATGTTAAAACGAGAATCAAGGCAGAATTTAATTTTAAATTCTGAATCAGGTAAAACGAGCTATGCCATTGCGTTCGTCTCGGAAAAATACGCGAAATAAAGTCCGAAATTTTGTAAATCGGAGTCCGTATGACCCGGTTAAGGCCCAAAGAAGTTTTCGGGAAATTTGAATTTCGAAACATGCAGAGATGGGGCCAGGCGGGAAAATTCCCGCCCAGACAAGTCGACTTGGCTGTCGACAGGGCTGTCGACTTGCAAGTCGACAGGCATGTCGACAGGCAAGTCGACAGGGCTGTCGATTTGCCCTGTCGGCTGATTCTAGCCTGGTGCACCTATTTTCTATCTTGGCTAGGTTTTTGGGCCTGGTTTGAAATCTGACGGTTCAGGTTGGTCCTAGGGTTAATCTAAGGGTCCTAACTAGCCTAATCTTCTATAAATAAACCCCTAACCTACCCCTAAACCCTCATTATTCACTCACGTAACTAAACTATGGCCAAATTTCTACTCTCATGGCCTCCACTCAACTATCCTAGCCTCCACTTCATTTCTATGAGAGGTTTCATGATCATGAGAGTATTAGAGAGTCCCTATGTTAGTATGAGAGCTCCTCAAGTTGATTTCAAGGCAAAAGCTTTGGTCTTTGTTCATAAAGATGGTGTATTTGTCGATTTGGAGCATCCATCTTTGGGTTTTTGGATGATGGCATGCATAAGCTTCATCACAAGCTTTAGTTTAATCGATTTAGGCCTTCATAGCAAGGTAAGCCCTTCCCTACTCTTAGATATTAACCATGAAGTTAAATGTTCATGTTGAAAGTTTCGGTTTGATTAATTAGAATGATGCATGCTATCATGTTATGCAAGTTTATGAAGTCATTATCTTGATCTTATGAGCTAAAAGCCACAACCTTTATGTTGAAATGTTGCATTATGCAACATGAGAATCTTCATAATCATTATGTCAACTTGCATATGAAGTCATAATCCTTATATGATGATATATGCGAGTTTCTAGCCATCATTCCATGTCTTTTGTCACCATGATTCGCTTATGTGCCAAGTTTGGGTTTATGCATGTTTTTGAGGCTTAAGAATGTAACATGCAAGCTAATGAACACATTTGTGCCTCATTTGCCACCATGATTAACTTGTGGCTTAATACCCATTTTTGTCATTCCTTTGCCAAGTCTCTTCTTTTAATCCATTACGTTGTTGCGAACGTATATGCGAGTTTAAAAGCGTTGGGTTATGTTATGGGTAATTTCTAATGACGTGAGAATATAACTTGAAAACATGGCTTGAAATATAACATGGAAGATGACATGTAAGTATGCATAAAAACATAAGCTTGGGAATTTACCTATTAAGTTAGGTCTACCCTTTGGGAATTTACCTATTAAGTTAGGTCTACCCAAATGCTTGAAAAACTTGTAACATGTTTTGGAAACATGATGAACATGACACTTAGATAATATAAGTGTGGCCAACTCGAGGTTGGGTTGAGTTTGCAACGTAAAACTACCTGGAACCGACCGGCCTAACTAGTAGTTGCAAACAATAGGACCCAATGTGAGAAGTTGGTCATGTTGTGCTTGAACCCGAGGTTAGACCAAGTTGTGGTGTAAAGCTACCCGGAACCGACCGGCTTAACTAGTAACCACAACAAAGTCTAATGTGAGAGGTTGGGGTGCATTAAGTAATTAATGTCACATGATAGGGTTAAGTTAATTTGATTAATGACTCTTAACCAAATATGACGTGGATAAAGGGGTTAAGTAAATTGATTAGGCTAATGGTACTTAACAAAACATGATAGGGTTGGTGTAACAACCCGAAAATCTGGGCCAGTTTAAATTTTTTATTTTGGCCATTTTAGCGAATTTTGAATATTTAAAATGAAATTATTTTAAATAATATCGACAAAAAATTTATTTTGAATATAATTCGAACGTATATATTATACGCGTCGTCATTAGAATATAAATAATTATATATAATTATAAATAGAATTGAAAATGGCGCGGTAGTTCGATAATTCGATTTCAAACTTCAATTGAATGTACCGGGTGCAAAACAATCCGGATTTTAGTGAAACCAAAAACGATAGGATCTTTTTGGGAATATCTTTCCAACGAATCCGAAAGATCAAGATTTCATATCGGGAATCAAAAGATATGTCCAGTTGAAAATTCTGAATAGTCGCTATGGAATTCAGGCCCTTAAAAATGGACATTTTGCAAATGACCTCGGATTTCGACGAAACCAGTTTTGTTGGGTCCGTGATGTAAAGTTATTGCTAGGTTTCAAATTTAATAATTTTTCGAATCAATATGTGAGCGTGGCAAAGGAAAACGCGTTTGACCAGTTTCAGTTGATTTTAATCGACTGGAAATTGGCCATTTTTCTAACGGTCTCAGAATTCGACGAAACTAGTTTTGTTAGGACCGTATCGTAAATACGAAGCTAGAAAATATTTTTCTGGAATTTTTAGAGTTAGTATGTGACCCCGGTAATTTGAAATGTACGTTTAAAATTCAATATAGTGATTTAAATGTAAATTCAACGGAAACTGATTCAAACGGTCAAATCAGCCTACGATACATATCCCATTGCGTTCGGAATGGGGGTATTGCCCTAGGGACGACAGTCGGTGGGCTCAAAAAGGAGTTCGAATTTTTAAAGTAACTTTTTGAAGATAAAATTAAATTAAAAATAATAAAATAATATATATAACTATATAAATCTCACCCCTCTTCTCTCTCTCATATCAGAAAAGTAATCGAAAAAAAAAAAAAAAAAATTTAAAAACCCGTCAGCCCCTGTCGACTTCATCCGCCGCCACCCCTGGAGGACTCCGTCGCCGTCGATCTCCGGTAGACCCCCCCCCCCAAACGCCTCGTCGCCCCCTTTTTCCGCCTCGAACCCCTCGAAACCCCAACCCGCGGACCAGAAACCCATACCCCTCGAACCCTCATCCGCCCCCAACCCCTCCTCCACAGTAAACCGCCGCACCTCCTTTGGCCCCTCCTGAACTCGAGCGCGCCCCCACCGAATACTGTAAGTTTTTTTTTAATTTTATTATTTTATTTATCTGAATTTTATTTTTATCAAAAACTGATTTTGACCTTATTTTTAAAACTGATTTTGACCTTATTTTTAAAACTGAGTTTTTACTTTATTGTTAAAACTGATTTTTACTTTATTGTTAAAACTGATTTTTACTTTATTTTTAAAGTGATAAAAATATAGTTTTTATATTTTTAAAGTGATAAAAATATAGTTTTTATATTTTTAAAGTGATAAAAATATAGTTTTTATATTTTTAAAGAATTAAAAATATAGTCTTTACTATATAGGAATATTAAAAATATAATTTTTATCTATTTGACATAGCGATAGAAAAAGTCAATTTTTATATATTGAACTTCGATAGAAAATTCGATTTTTATATATTGAATAGCGAACTAAAAATTCGATTTTTATATATTGAATAGCGAACTAAAAATTCGATTTTTATATATTGAATAGCGAAGTAAAAATGTGATTTTTACATATGTAGTGAAAGCGGACAACTAAAGCGACGAAAGGCGAGTTGGCGAAGATTTCCTGCATTAGAAGTGCCGAGGAGCTAGGATAGCTATATGTGAGAATTTCTCACTCTTCAATTTATTTTCTAGTTATATATATATACTAGGATGCAGACGGTGCTTAGTAGCACCCGACACAATCGTCCACAGACCATGGACTTGTTTGTTTGGCTGTTTGGTTATTGTTTGCGAGATTGGTTTGAATGTGGTTTGTGGTGTGAAAAATCGAATCGATAAATTGGTTAGGATTAGACATGCGCCGTTATAAGGCGAAGGAGTAAGGCTAGGTTAGACTCTTACTCCACATTTTGTGGTTTGCATAACGAAATTGATTTGATTGATGTGTGAATGGCGTGGGCCTTCACTAGACCGGGGATAAGGCTAGGCCTTGTCCCGTTTCTAGTATCGTGCCGTTATGCCGCCGAAATTTTCTAAAATGTGTTAGAAAAATAAAAATATCATTTTATTTAAAGAATGAACTTAATCGAAATTCATATGTTGGAATAAAATGTTTTATCGTTAAAAATATAATTTTTAACGTGGATGTGAATAAATAAATATTCATTTACAAACCAAACGGTTTGTTTATGTACACTTATTTGAATGACATTGATTGGGACGATAAATTTTACACATCGCCCAACTGCACAACTAAAATCTGTGTTTGATTGTTTGAAACCCCACACGGGTGTTGGGATGAAATATGAATTTCACTCATCCTGATTGATTAAATATGTCGATCGATTGATTGACAGGCTGTTATGAGCGTTGAATATCTATATTTGATGCTTATACAGTGTAGTGCACTTTGGTTGATGGTTGATTATTTTCAATGTTATTATATACATGTGTTGTATGAAAATCCATATAATTAATTTTATATGGTAATTGATTGGGCCTCATTCCAATCGTGAAAATAAAGAATATTTTGATAATAACAAATCTTTTGATGATAGGAAATATTTGAAATAGAATATTTGAAAATAGAAATTTATGAAGCCGTGTTGATTAGTTTGACGCCATTTTGACGTGAACGATAGTTATATCGATTTTATTCATTTAGAATTGAATTGAAAACGATTTCGAAATGAATTGAATTGAAAACGATTTCGAAATGAATTGAATTGAAAACGATTTCGAAATGAATTGAATTGAAAACGATTTCGAAATGAATTGAATTGAAAACGATTTCGAAATGAATTGAATTGAAAACGATTTCGAAATGAATTGAATTGAAAACGATTTCGAAATGAATTGAATTGAAAACGATTTCGAAATGAATTGAATTGAAAACGATTTCGAAATGAATTGAATTGAAAACGATTTCGAAATGAATTGAATTGAAAACGATTTCGAAATGAATTGAATTGAAAACGATTTCGAAATGAATTGAATTGAAAACGATTTCGAAATGAATTGAATTGAAAACGATTTCGAAATGAATTGAATTGAAAACGAATTCAAAGTGAATTGAATTGAAAATGAATTCAAATTGAATTGAAATTTGAATTGAATTGAAATTTGAATTGAATAGAAATGAATTTTAAAACGAATTTATAAGGAAGAATTCAATTTTTCTTTGAATTGAAATGGAAGTTGAAATAGGTTTTGAAACGATTTTAAAACTATTTATATAATTCGTTTTGAATAGAAATCGACGAAATATATATTATATATATTTTATATATAATATAATGGCCTGAATAGAACGCGCCGCGCCGCGGCAGTTCGTGAATTTCGACCATTTATTTCAAACGGACATTACGGGAGATCCGACCGTCGGATTCTCCTAAAACCGGAACCGTTGGGTTCGTATCGAAAAGAGCTTTCTAATGAATGTTAGAAATTTGAAATCTAACGGTTGGATTTGGAGATACGTCCAAATCAAATTCGAAAAAGGTCGCTGTAAGTGCAGTTCGATGGCCGTTAATGGAAATCGACTGTACGGACCTTGATAAAATTATTAAAAATAGTAATAATTTGTGTAAAATCATAAGAAATGATTTGTGAAGATTTGGGATGAAAAACTCCATATTTGAAAAGATAAAAATAGATTTTTATCGAAATGAACTAGTTTTGAACTAGAATTATAATTCTATTTATTTTTAAATAAATAAATTGAATTTGAAATGGTTTTGAAAATAACCAAAATTTCCAATGATTGCATTGGAGTGGATTTGAATCGAAATTGTCTTCGGAATATTTCGATGTTGGAATTCGTGATATTACAGGTGTTGTTATGGAAATTTGAAAGATATATATTTGTATCGTTATTTCCAATACGACATTTGTTAGTCGTAGAATTCGATATTGAATATAAGCCGATATATTTTCTATTCAGAGCCTTGTATTGAATACCGAATGTGATTTGGGTTTGTAGTGAATGGTGTCTTCACTAACACTGTTCTTGAACCCAGTTGAGAAAAGATTAAATCTTTTTATTTAGATTTAATGAAGTGTACCAATTAAATGATATTTAATTGGAATTGAATTGGTATTGATTTTTGGGTTTATCGTGAACAGTGTTTTAAATAACACTTGTTCTTTAACCCGATAATTAATCGAATGTGATTTGGGTTTGTCGTGAAGGGTGTCTTCACTAACACTGTTCTTGAACCCAGTTGAGAAAAGATTAAATCTTTTTATTTAGATTTAATGAAGTGTACCAATTAAATGATATTTAATTGGAATTGAATTGGTATTGATTTTTGGGTTTATCGTGAACAGTGTTTTAAATAACACTTGTTCTTTAACCCGATAATTAATCGAATGTGATTTGGGTTTGTCGTGAATGGTGTCTTCACTAACACTGTTCTTGAACCCAGTTGAGAAAAGATTAAATCTTTTTATTTAGATTTAATGAAGTGTACCAATTAAATGATATTTAATTGGAATTGAATTGGTATTGATTTTTGGGTTTATCGTGAATCGGGTTTTTAAATGACACTGATTCTTTAACCCAGATAATGATTAAAACTAAGTGGAGTTTTAATGAATGTTTAGTTAGATTGAAAAGATCGAGAATGGAGTATCACCAGTTCTTGTTGCTGGCCCTGAGTAGGTCGGGTACACATGATAGGGGGTTCTATGCTAAGATGCAAATGATCAAGGCTTCTGTTGAAAAGCAAAGTATTGTGGTGATGATCAAAGCACGGCCTGTGTGGCGTAGCTTTGTGTAACGTTTACTTCGCGTGTTTCACACCCGGTATGAACCAAAAACGGGAGACGGACCTCAGGGAGGACTTGCGTTTCTTTCTAGCTAGAAGTGGCGTCAATGGTTTTACACGCCCTGACGAGTTTGACTTATGTGTTTTGTTGTGGTTTGTTCTCGAACTATCCGACGCTTTCCTTTACGGGGAAGTTTCGGGTCTTCACAGTTGGTATCAGAGCTTTGGTTTACAAAGCTCAGAGAACAAGACACATTAGAACCATACGAAAGAATTCATCAGATATTGGATTAGTAATATCCAATTAGGATGACTCGTTAGAGATGGGATCAGTAGTATCCTAGAACGAGCATGAAGAGTACATTTTTAACATGAAAACAAATTTTGTTTTGAAAATTTAAATCAATTATTCATATTTGATCATTTTATATTGATTAGGACAATCCAAAATATAAAGATTTTTGCGTATGCGCCTAGCTAGCGTGTATTCGAAGTTTTGATATATTGGATAGATATAGAATTACACTCTAATCGCCCGGAGATGATTTTGATGATGGAGCTCCATCATTAGAATTTATATTCGAGTGACGAACGTGTAGTATCTATATACTTCCTATTGACTGGTGTGAGAACCAAAGTTAGATAGGGCTTATTGTTGTGATTTGGCATCAAAAATCTGATTTTTTGATTATGTATCAAAATTATGAATTTGAAACTCTAATTTACTAATTGATTGATGTTTGTGTTGTTTGTTTATTTGTTTGCTAATTTTTAGCCATTTAGCCTAATTGAAACAAATATTGAATTGTATTGAAATTGGTTGCATTTGCTTGCATATACATATATATAATTGAACAGGTCATAGCAAGGAGGCTAGAGCAGAGAATAAAATTTGTTTGCCCGACAAATAGGTACATGTTTACTACATAATTTACAGTTTTGTTTGGGTGATGATGATTTTATGAGCCTATTGGCTAGCAGCTTGGCTTTTTCTTTTTCTTTTTGAGATCTGAAGGACCGGGGAAGCTATTTGAAATTCCCCGATGCTCCCGGTGCAGGGGAGGTTATGGCGAAATTTTTCAAAAATTTAGGGTGTTAGCCAAATTTTTGAGATTTTGAAAATTCTCAGAAACTAAAGAGTTGGAGAATGGAAGCCTGATCGAGCGTAGAGTTGATTAATCAAACCACTTTCGACTTTGTTCCTTTTCGGGGACGAAAAGTTTTAAGTGGGGGAGATTGTAACAACCCGAAAATCTGGGCCAGTTTAAAATTTTTATTTTGGCCATTTTAGCGAATTTTGAATATTTAAAATGAAATTATTTTAAATAATATCGACGAAAAATTTATTTTGAATATAATTCGAACGTATATATTATACGCGTCGTCGTTAGAATATAAATAATTATATATAATTATAAATAGAATTGAAAATGGCGCGGTAGTTCGATAATTCGATTTCAAACTTCAATTGAATGTACCGGGTGCAAAACAATCCGGATTTTAGTGAAACCAAAAACGATAGGATCTTTTTGGGAATATCTTTCCAACGAATCCGAAAGATCAAGATTTCATATCGGGAATCAAAAGATATGTCCAGTTGAAAATTCTGAATAGTCGCTATGGAATTCAGGCCCTTAAAAATGGACATTTTGCAAATGACCTCGGATTTCGACGAAACCAGTTTTGTTGGGTCCGTGATGTAAAGTTATTGCTAGGTTTCAAATTTAATAATTTTTCGAATCAATATGTGAGCGTGGCAAAGGAAAACGCGTTTGACCAGTTTCAGTTGATTTTAATCGACTGGAAATTGGCCATTTTTCTAACGGTCTCAGAATTCGACGAAACTAGTTTTGTTAGGGCCGTATCGTAAATACGAAGCTAGAAAATATTTTTCTGGAATTTTTAGAGTTAGTATGTGACCCCGGTAATTTGAAATGTACGTTTAAAATTCAATATAGTGATTTAAATGTAAATTCAACGGAAACTGATTCAAACGGTCAAATCAGCCTACGATACATATCCCATTGCGTTCGGAATGGGGGTATTGCCCTAGGGACGACAGTCGGTGGGCTCAAAAAGGAGTTCGAATTTTTAAAGTAACTTTTTGAAGATAAAATTAAATTAAAAATAATAAAATAATATATATAACTATATAAATCTCACCCCTCTTCTCTCTCTCATATCAGAAAAGTAATCGAAATAAAAAAAAAAAAAATTTAAAAACCCGTCAGCCCCTGTCGACTTCATCCGCCGCCACCCCTGGAGGACTCCGTCGCCGTCGATCTCCGGTAGACCCCCCCCCCCCCAAACGCCTCGTCGCCCCCTTTTTCCGCCTCGAACCCCTCGAAACCCCAACCCGCGGACCAGAAACCCATACCCCTCGAACCCTCATCCGCCCCCAACCCCTCCTCCACAGTAAACCGCCGCACCTCCTTTGGCCCCTCCTGAACTCGAGCGCGCCCCCACCGAATACTGTAAGTTTTTTTTTAATTTTATTATTTTATTTATCTGAATTTTATTTTTATCAAAAACTGATTTTGACCTTATTTTTAAAACTGATTTTGACCTTATTTTTAAAACTGAGTTTTTACTTTATTGTTAAAACTGATTTTTACTTTATTGTTAAAACTGATTTTTACTTTATTTTTAAAGTGATAAAAATATAGTTTTTATATTTTTAAAGTGATAAAAATATAGTTTTTATATTTTTAAAGTGATAAAAATATAGTTTTTATATTTTTAAAGAATTAAAAATATAGTCTTTACTATATAGGAATATTAAAAATATAATTTTTATCTATTTGACATAGCGATAGAAAAAGTCAATTTTTATATATTGAACTTCGATAGAAAATTCGATTTTTATATATTGAATAGCGAACTAAAAATTCGATTTTTATATATTGAATAGCGAACTAAAAATTCGATTTTTATATATTGAATAGCGAAGTAAAAATGTGATTTTTACATATGTAGTGAAAGCGGACAACTAAAGCGACGAAAGGCGAGTTGGCGAAGATTTCCTGCATTAGAAGTGCCGAGGAGCTAGGATAGCTATATGTGAGAATTTCTCACTCTTCAATTTATTTTCTAGTTATATATATATACTAGGATGCAGACGGTGCTTAGTAGCACCCTACACAATCGTCCACAGACCATGGACTTGTTTGTTTGGCTGTTTGGTTATTGTTTGCGAGATTGGTTTGAATGTGGTTTGTGGTGTGAAAAATCGAATCGATAAATTGGTTAGGATTAGACGTGCGCCGTTATAAGGCGAAGGAGTAAGGCTAGGTTAGACTCTTACTCCACATTTTGTGGTTTGCATAACGAAATTGATTTGATTGATGTGTGAATGGCGTGGGCCTTCACTAGACCGGGGATAAGGCTAGGCCTTGTCCCGTTTCTAGTATCGTGTCGTTATGCCGCCGAAATTTTCTAAAATGTGTTAGAAAAATAAAAATATCATTTTATTTAAAGAATGAACTTAATCGAAATTCATATGTTGGAATAAAATGTTTTATCGTTAAAAATATAATTTTTAACGTGGATGTGAATAAATAAATATTCATTTACAAACCAAACGGTTTGTTTATGTACACTTATTTGAATGACATTGATTGGGACGATAAATTTTACACATCGCCCAACTGCACAACTAAAATCTGTGTTTGATTGTTTGAAACCCCACACGGGTGTTGGGATGAAATATGAATTTCACTCATCCTGATTGATTAAATATGTCGATCGATTGATTGACAGGCTGTTATGAGCGTTGAATATCTATATTTGATGCTTATACAGTGTAGTGCACTTTGGTTGATGGTTGATTATTTTCAATGTTATTATATACATGTGTTGTATGAAAATCCATATAATTAATTTTATATGGTAATTGATTGGGCCTCATTCCAATCGTGAAAATAAAGAATATTTTGATAATAACAAATCTTTTGATGATAGGAAATATTTGAAATAGAATATTTGAAAATAGAAATTTATGAAGCCGTGTTGATTAGTTTGACGCCATTTTGACGTGAACGATAGTTATATCTATTTTATTCATTTAGAATTGAATTGAAAACGATTTCGAAATGAATTGAATTGAAAACGATTTCGAAATGAATTGAATTGAAAACGATTTCGAAATGAATTGAATTGAAAACGATTTCGAAATGAATTGAATTGAAAACGATTTCGAAATGAATTGAATTGAAAACGATTTCGAAATGAATTGAATTGAAAACGATTTCGAAATGAATTGAATTGAAAACGATTTCGAAATGAATTGAATTGAAAACGATTTCGAAATGAATTGAATTGAAAACGATTTCGAAATGAATTGAATTGAAAACGATTTCGAAATGAATTGAATTGAAAACGATTTCGAAATGAATTGAATTGAAAACGATTTCGAAATGAATTGAATTGAAAACGATTTCGAAATGAATTGAATTGAAAACGATTTCGAAATGAATTGAATTGAAAACGATTTCGAAATGAATTGAATTGAAAACGAATTCAAAGTGAATTGAATTGAAAATGAATTCAAATTGAATTGAAATTTGAATTGAATTGAAATTTGAATTGAATAGAAATGAATTTTAAAACGAATTTATAAGGAAGAATTCAATTTTGCTTTGAATTGAAATGGAAGTTGAAATAGGTTTTGAAACGATTTTAAAACTATTTATATAATTCGTTTTGAATAGAAATCGACGAAATATATATTATATATATTTTATATATAATATAATGGCCTGAATAGAACGCGCCGCACCGCGGCAGTTCGTGAATTTCGACCATTTATTTCAAACGGACATTACGGGAGATCCGACCGTCGGATTCTCCTAAAACCGGAACCGTTGGGTTCGTATCGAAAAGAGCTTTCTAATGAATGTTAGAAATTTGAAATCTAACGGTTGGATTTGGAGATACGTCCAAATCAAATTCGAAAAAGGTCGCTGTAAGTGCAGTTCGATGGCCGTTAATGGAAATCGACTGTACGGACCTTGATAAAATTATTAAAAATAGTAATAATTTGTGTAAAATCATAAGAAATGATTTGTGAAGATTTGGGATGAAAAACTCCATATTTGAAAAGATAAAAATAGATTTTTATCGAAATGAACTAGTTTTGAACTAGAATTATAATTCTATTTATTTTTAAATAAATAAATTGAATTTGAAATGGTTTTGAAAATAACCAAAATTTCCAATGATTGCATTGGAGTGGATTTGAATCGAAATTGTCTTCGGAATATTTCGATGTTGGAATTCGTGATATTACAGGTGTTGTTGTGGAAATTTGAAAGATATATATTTGTATCGTTATTTCCAATACGACATTTGTTAGTCGTAGAATTCGATATTGAATATAAGCCGATATATTTTCTATTCAGAGCCTTGTATTGAATACCGAATGTGATTTGGGTTTGTCGTGAATGGTGTCTTCACTAACACTGTTCTTGAACCCAGTTGAGAAAAGATTAAATCTTTTTATTTAGATTTAATGAAGTGTACCAATTAAATGATATTTAATTGGAATTGAATTGGTATTGATTTTTGGGTTTATCGTGAACAGTGTTTTAAATAACACTTGTTCTTTAACCCGATAATTAATCGAATGTGATTTGGGTTTGTCGTGAAGGGTGTCTTCACTAACACTGTTCTTGAACCCAGTTGAGAAAAGATTAAATCTTTTTATTTAGATTTAATGAAGTGTACCAATTAAATGATATTTAATTGGAATTGAATTGGTATTGATTTTTGGGTTTATCGTGAACAGTGTTTTAAATAACACTTGTTCTTTAACCCGATAATTAATCGAATGTGATTTGGGTTTGTCGTGAATGGTGTCTTCACTAACACTGTTCTTGAACCCAGTTGAGAAAAGATTAAATCTTTTTATTTAGATTTAATGAAGTGTACCAATTAAATGATATTTAATTGGAATTGAATTGGTATTGATTTTTGGGTTTATCGTGAATCGTGTTTTTAAATGACACTGATTCTTTAACCCAGATAATGATTAAAACTAAGTGGAGTTTTAATGAATCTTTAATTAGATTGAAAAGATCGAGAATGGAGTATCACCAGTTTTGCTCCAGGCGATAGTTAAATCTTTAATTAGATTTGAACGTGAAATTTAGAAACTAACTGTCGGTTAGCCAAGCAGAATGGTTTTCTGGATATTGATCTGATGTTGGTTTCGGCCTTCGGGGTTAATATTTGGGGAATTATTCTCTTGATTAATTTACGGTTAGTGACTAATGAATTGGAATGAGGCGTATGTTGTGTTTGTGTAACACTTATTTAAAATATACGCGAGTTATTCGGAAAGACCGGGTTTATCCCATTCTGAATAACTGATGCGACGATAAGTCGAAGATGAAGACGATGGTCGAAGACCGGAGGTCTTCACGTCGTTTGGGGGATAACTGATGATCTTGATTGGGCTGTACACCCAAGAAGATGGAAACAGTTAGTGATCGTCCAGACGTACATGGAGATCGATGGATATGCGGGGTACTAGGTGCCTCCGGTTTCGTTCAGACCCAGAACGGACTTGTAAATGGACTGTGTGTCTGACATCGGATTTCATTCTGTGTGACTGATATCGGTTGCATAGGATGGTTTGCCTGTGTGGCATGCTAAGATGCAAATGATCAAGGCTTCTGTTGAAAAGCAAAGTCTTGTGGTGATGATCAAAGCACGGCCTGTGTGGCGTAGCTTTGTGTAACGTTTACTTCGCGTGTTTCACACCCGGTATGAACCAAAAACGGGAGACGGACCTCAGGGAGGACTTGCGTTTCTTTCTAGCTAGAAGTGGCGTCAGTGGTTTTACACGCCCTGACGAGTTTGACTTATGTGTTTTGTTGTGGTTTGTTCTCGAACTATCCGACGCTTTCCTTTACGGGGAAGTTGCGGGTCTTTACAGTTGGGTAGGTTAAGTGATTTGATTTGCCTAATGACACTTAACCATTTTTATACGACTAGTGGACGGGGATTAAGTTAACCAATACTTAATCAATCCAACATGATAACTTGATAAGGTTAAGTGGGATCGGGTTTGATTTCTTAATGACACTTAACCATGCAAGATGATTAGGGGATGGGGTTAAGTAATTTACACTTAACTAATCAGACTTGGTAATTAGATGGGGTTAAGTAATCCACACTTAACTAATCTGAACACGGTAATTAGATGGGGTTAAGTAATCCACACTTAACTAATCTAAACACGGTAATTCGATGGGGTTAAGTTAAACACTTAACCAATTTAAACTTGGGAATTCAATAAGGTTAAGTAACCAATACTTAACCAACTTAACGTGATAATTTAATGGGGTTAAACAACTTATACTTAACCAATTATACATGATGACTTGATGGGGGTTAAGTAACCTACACTTAACCAATCTAATACGCGGACTTGATAAGGTTAAGTCACAAGACCTTTTTAGAATATACTTAACCATTGTAGTACGATTAGAGGATAGGGTTAAGCCAACCTATACTTAACCAATCCGACCCGATAATTTGATGGGATTAAGATAATCTATGCTTAATCGATCTAGCAAGATAATCCGATAGGATTAAGGTAAGCTAGTACTTGACCAATTTGACTTGATAGGGTTAAGTCATGAGCCTCTGGGTACACTTAACCAACTTGTAGGACTAAGTCTTGAACTTAAATACTTAGCCAATCTTTGACGTGATTCGTGGGCGGGTTAAGTCATGGACTTGAATGATAACACTTAACCCAATAAACAAACCCTAGCTAGAAGAACTAGGTAGAAAACCGTGGTTAATCAAGGATAACGGGAAAGGAAGCTAAGTGGTAAACCTTAGTTAAGGGTAACTAAGTAATAATTCTTAGCTAAGGACATAGGAATAATTCTCAAAGCGATGAGTAACCTGATACGGTAGGTCATCGCTTAGTATACGAGGAGGAGCAAGCTATCTGACTTGGATAAAAGCTCCAGCGCACTGGGTGCCGAAGTGGAAGCTTCGGGGGACGTGAGGATATTCTTGGGATCCCTCTGTGGGCTGCCAGGTAATTATACTAGGCCCATGAGAGGTTAAGGTCTGCATTAGAAGGACCAAGAGTATGCCTTGGTTGCTATGCGAGCGACCTAAAGACTGGGATGGATTAGCGTGGAGTCGACGATTCTTGTTTTTGCCCTGGATAGCGCATCGCCGACTACCTACCATCTTTAGTCAATCGTGTACGTGCGGAAAGGCAGGGAACCCCCAACAGACCATGTGCTTGCTATCGAGTCATGGGTGAGGTTGGCCCGTAGGAAAGTGGGCTATAGTGGGGCCGGGGAGTGGTTCTTATACATGATTTTTCTTGGATTGCCTTTCAATAGTTGAGGGAGGGGTCACGTGGGACCATAGCCACGGGTACAAAAACAGACCTTGATATATGCATCGGCAGACGATTTAAAGCTCCCGACCGAGTTGCGTATTTCTTGATTTGCCCTGGCACGGAACTCGGATGGCACATTGGGGAACATGTGCATCTAGACATGGAAAAACGATTCACGATACATACGTGGGATCAAGGGCGCGGTTGACGGGTGGCGTAATCCCTAGTGGTCCTAGGTGGCCAAAACCCAAACCGAGACACGGAAACGTTCATTAGGTAGCATAATCCCTAGTGGTCCTAGGTGGCATAAATCCTAAGTGGACGCGCGATAGTTCATGGTAAGGAAACACAACTAGATCAAGGGTTGCAGTCCAAAACAACTTCAAGGATAAACCGTTTACATGGGAAAGCCCGTACAGCCTACGGCAAAGGACTGAACTTATACATGGAAAGAAACATATGAGTTGAGTAACCTATATATGCGGCATATTAGGTTGACATGGACCATTACACGACTTTTGAGTAGGGGTCATTCACGGATAACACGTAATACAGTTGGGATACTAGTACGGTAGGTGCAGAGCGGATATACAGGATAGATGCCATGGGACGTTATACGTGATAGATATCTTGGGGATATTATACTTGATAGAAACCTGACGATGTGATACCTTGTTTTATCTTGACATCGTAATTTATCATGACACCTTAGTTTACCTGAGTTCAGTAGTTCATCCTGTTATTTTGGTTTAGCCTATCTATCTTGTTATCATGCTTATGTTCATCTCAGTTTCTCATGTCAGTTAACTTTACTAGTTTTTATACTAATAGTAGATAGGGCTTACTCAGTCTTTTTGACTGACCCGTTTTGTTTCGCCTCTTTTCTTCCGTTTCCCCCCCAGGTTACAGGGAGGAAATACTGTTGTTTAGTTCGGACTTCTTCTGCTTGAAGGTCATCATGGATGGCTTGGACTTTTCCTGGCTATGGCTACTTTACTGTTTTTATTTGGGGAATAATTTATGAAAAAGTCTTTATGCTTCTTTACTATTGCAAGACAGGTTTTGATGTACTCTGATGTAAAAGGCTTTAGACCTTATGTATTCATGTTTATGAAAGTTCGATTTTACTTCCGCTATTTTATATGTTCTGTCTTGTGATATTTCTGTGCATGTTTACCAATAATGCCCCTCTAAAGCTAGTGCATTCCTTTGCGAGTGACCCTAGCGGAGGCGGGGTGTTACATTTGGTATCAGAGCAGAAGGTTACCAGACTGGGCAAAAGTTTTTAAAACCTTCTGAAAACTATTTGGAAAACCGTTTATAAAGAAGCATTTTTCAAGAAAAGTTTGTTTCAAAAAGGCTATTCCCCAAAAGCCATTAGCACCATCCTTTGATTCCTTGATTAAATCTCGTTTCCTTTCTTTCCTCCATCTGTGGTCACAGTAGTTCTCACTGTGACTAATCTTTATCTAGCCACGTAGGTGTTTCCCGTACGATGGAGGTGGTTCTCGAGAGACCCATTGCCGTGTTACAAGAAAGGATAATAAAGAGCAAGGGTAAAGGATACGAGTTTAAGGATGAGCAACTTGTTGGTATGGCTCAACCCAGAATGAGAGAGAAAGATGAACAATGAAACCCATGACGAGAGAGTACCTTTGGCATGGTGAAACGGGGCAGATAGTTAAGTATCATGGGACAAGGACAAGATCATCGGGAGGGCAGTAGTATGCTCTCATTTCTAGGGTACCTCGGAAGGAGGGTAACGATCTTGTTAAAGGTTTAGCTTTTCTTCGCTATCATCCCGTTAGGACTTTGGTTTGATCATCGTATCATTTAAGTCTGCTTCGATAGTTGAGTCTTTGCACCTTAAGTACTAGCGAAATAGAGAATCCCATTTTTGTCTCAAGTCCTGTGGAGAATCGGTCCATTTATTCATGACTTGTTTTGGATTTGAGAATGACATGCCTCGGTTATGGATGGATTCTAGGGATGAAGTGGTTATCCAGTAAGGGGTGCCACTCTCGGTTTTGATAGAAGGGTAGTTAGACTCTTGACTAGCCTTGGTAATACCCTCGAAGTCTCGTGGAACCTTTTGGGTTCGGTCATGATTAGTTACCTAGAATCCCTTGATACCTTTATTGGAAATTTGAAGCCCGATCGAGTGGTGTTCGCCGATAAGACGGATGGTTTATTTCACTTATGCATGGGTTATGGAAATCAACCTAGTAAGTGCACTTGATAACCCGGTTGGCATCTGTTTACTTTCAAGAGAAAGTTCTACTACGTGGAATACCTTATGGTACGAGGTCCGAGATTCACTAGTGAATTTTGGAAGGCTTGCATGAGATCATGAGTACGCAGTCATGTTTGCGTCAAGTATTCTAGAAAGAGGATAAGTGCAAGTGGAACGAGAGGCGACGAAGAAATGAGTTCCAGCTCATGTTATGGAAACAGGAAATAAGAAGCTACGAAATCGCGAAGTTAAAAGACGGTCAAGGCACAATGGAATTGAGCTCAAGGAAGTACGAATTTGATGGTCAAAGACTAGATACGCGCATGATATCTCTTTTTGGGAGTATCTCCTTGATCCCTGTTTCTGTAGAGCTTACTTGTAGGCTATCTTTTGTGGACACCCTCTCGGTCCTATTTTCTGTTACAAACCCCGTAAGGAGTTTGCCTTGTTTATCTTCTCGACCCTGTTTCAGGGAATCCTCGGTAGAACCCTATGGATGCAAACATGTATTTGAAACATGTTATGATTGATATGGTTGCAAGTGGTTGCAAGTGGTTGCTCGTGGATGCGCGAATATACATTAGACACTAGCTCGACTCGGTCACATTTCATATTGCATATGCACGAGTATTTATACTTGTTCATGGATGAAATCGAATGTGTTATCATGCGGTTGTTGCATATGAATGAATGATTGTGCACGCATATAGCATCTATATGACTAGGACTATTTGCATACATGTTGGATTCATGGCACTTAACATATCTTGCATTAGAAAGATCATTCAGGCCTGATCATTAGCATTAGCTAAGGAACATGTACACACACGTTTTGCATATATTCATATAGCATTAGAAATCATCTAAGGACAATGATTGCTTGTGGATGATGTTTTGAGTAGATGGATGATGGATGGTAGGATATGTTCTTCCTAACTTGGAGATTTCGGGGACGAAATCCTAAAAGGTGGGGAGAATGTAACAACTCGTATTTCGATAACATGTTAAAACGAGAATCAAGGCAGAATTTAATTTTAAATTCTGAATCAGGTAAAACGGGCTATGCTATTGCGTTCGTCTCGGAAAAATACGCGAAATAGAGTCCGAAATTTTGTAAATCGGAGTCCGTATGACCCGGTTAAGGCCCAAAGAAGTTTTCGGGAAATTTGAATTTCGAAACATGCAGAGATGGGGCCAGGCGGGAAAATTCCCGCCCAGATAAGTCGACTTGGCTATCGACAGGGCTGTCGACTTGCAAGTCGACATGCATGTCGACAGGCAAGTCGACATGGCTGTCGACTTGCCCTGTCGGCTGATTCTGGCCTGGTGCACCTATTTTCTATCTTGGCTAGGTTTTTGGGCCTGGTTTGAAATCTGACAGTTCAGGTTGGTCCTAGGGTTAATCTAAGGGTCCTAACTAGCCTAATCTTCTATAAATAAACCCCTAACCTACCCCTAAACCCTCATTATTCACTCATGTAACTAAACTATGGCCAAATTTCTACTCTCATGGCCTCCACTCAACTATCCTAGCCTCCACTTCATTTCTATGAGAGGTTTCATGATCATGAGAGTATTAGAGAGTCCCTATGTTAGTATGAGAGCTCCTCAAGTTGATTTCAAGGCAAAAGTTTTGGTCTTTGTTCATAAAGATGGTGTATTTGTCGATTTGGAGCATCCATCTTTGGGTTTTTGGATGATGGCATGCATAAGCTTCATCACATGCTTTAGTTTAATCGATTTAGGCCTTCATAGCAAGGTAAGCCCTTCCCTACTCTTAGATATTAACCATGAAGTTAAATGTTCATGTTGAAAGTTTGGGTTTGATTAATTAGAATGATGCATGCTATCATGTTATGCAAGTTTATGAAGTCATTATCTTGATCTTATGAGCTAAAAGCCACAACCTTTATGTTGAAATGTTGCATTATGCAACATGAGAATCTTCATAATCATTATGTCAACTTGCATATGAAGTCATAATCCTTATATGATGATATATGCGAGTTTCTAGCCATCATTCCATGTCTTTTGTCACCATGATTCGCTTATGTGCCAAGTTTGGGTTTATGCATGTTTTTGAGGCTTAAGAATGTAACATGCAAGCTAATGAACACATTTGTGCCTCATTTGCCACCATGATTAACTTGTGGCTTAATACCCATTTTTGTCATTCCTTTTCCAAGTCTCTTCTTTTAATCCATTACGTTGTTGCAAACGTATATGCGAGTTTAAAAGCGTTGGGTTATGTTATGGGTAATTTCTAATGACGTGAAAATACAACTTGAAAACATGGCTTGAAATATAACATGGAAGATGACATGTAAGTATGCATAAAAACATAAGCTTGGGAATTTACCTATTAAGTTAGGTCTACCCTTTGGGAATTTACCTATTAAGTTAGGTCTACCCAAATGCTTGAAAAACTTGTAACATGTTTTGGAAACATGATGAACATGACACTTAGATAATATAAGTGTGGCCAACTCGAGGTTGGGTTGAGTTTGCAACGTAAAACTACTCGGAACCGACCGGCCTAACTAGTAGTTGCAAACAATAGGACCCAATGTGAGAAGTTGGTCATGTTGTGCTTGAACCCGAGGTTAGACCAAGTTGTGGTGTAAAGCTACCCGGAACCGACCGGCTTAACTAGTAACCACAACAAAGTCTAATGTGAGAGGTTGGGGTGCATTAAGTAATTAATGTCACATGATAGGGTTAAGTTAATTTGATTAATGACTCTTAACCAAATATGACATGGATAAAGGGGTTAAGTAAATTGATTAGGCTAATGGTACTTAACAAAACATGACAGGGTTGGGTAGGTTAAGTGATTTGATTTGCCTAATGACACTTAACCATTTTTATACGACTAGTGGACGGGGATTAAGTTAACCAATACTTAATCAATCCAACATGATAACTTGATAAGGTTAAGTGGGATCGGGTTTGATTTCTTAATGACACTTAACCATGCAAGATGATTAGGGGTGTGACGTATCCCAAAATCCGAGGGGCGGTATTAAGGATAATCATTAGGAAATAACACATTAATCATCATAGCAGAGTACAGATAATAGCAGAAACAATAAATAAAATAATTTTACATGGATATGACAGCGGAATCACAACATGTAGGAATATCAGAATAGCATAACGTGGGGATACACTTAGTAAAAAGGAAGGGAAGTGATCAGTCATCATCGCCAAAGGCGGAATACATACATGCAGTGACAAAATAAGAATATCAGTCTACATCGCCGAAGGCGGAATACATATACATATCGTGAGAAATACGGAAAGTAAATCAGTCTGCATCGCCAGTGGCGGAATCATAATATACACAGTAATGGCGGAAAATATCTAAGTCAACACTATGAAGTCAGCCTCGCCATGAGCCAAAAGTGCATGCTGTGCAGCAGTGCAGAACCAAAAATCACCTGTCACCTGTGTACTAGGCTGCCCGTGTGAAAATAAGGGCACCCGCGTTTGCAAAGTGAAACAAACAACGAGTCAGTCATGGGGACTGGTATGAGGAATCTATTTAACAGTTAAACAACAGTAATAGCAAATCATAGGACCACGCCACTTTCGCGGAACGGGTTTACTCCAGTGATTGCTAGTGCATTTTAAAATAGAGTAAATTCTTTTAAAACAATCGCAATGCTTTTAGAAAGAATGAAGCTATTATAAGACTCAGGTCCCATCACACAATGCAACGCAAGCCGGAGGATAGAGTTTTACCTTATAATAGCCAAATATGCTTGGTACGTATAAAGAGAAATCATTTGATATTATTACTAGTGCATATATGTTTCAAAAACGAATAGCATCATAAATATCAATCATAGGCGGCATAGCTACCATATACTATGTCACCATACTAGTTCTACAATTAAGTCCGTTGTTTCGTATTGGAAATTGGATTTCCGTCATGAGTCGAGGCAAGGGGCAAGCTCCTCTCCGCTTCGAGACACTCTAGCAAATGCCTCAGGATTACGCACACTGGGTAACCCCTGGATCGGCTGGGCCGGTCCTCACTTACGTTAGAGGATTGGCAATTCCTGAACACACGTTTCCCGGTCCTTACAGACCTATAATCGAGGCGCCTCGCATTCCAACAACCACAAAGGTGAAAAATAGATATATATGTCAGGGCTGGTAAGTCACTGACACCACCATAGCTAGAAAGAAACGTCGTGCTCTCCCAGCGGCCCGTATCCCGTTTTTAACTCATACCGAGGTGTGAGGTTCGCGAATCTACGAAATACACAAAGCTAGGCCACGTAGACCTTGCTTTGATCATCATCCACAAGACTTTGCTTTGCAACAGAAGCCTTGATCACAACATCTTGGCATGCCACATAGGCAGTCCACTCCATACGATTGATTTCCATCGATATATAACCTCTAAGCTCGTACGTCTCAGAGAAGGGCGTTAAGCAAGAGAATAAATTCTCCGCCGCCAAACAGATATATATTTAACAGAGATCAATCAGTATAGAACAAAATCCAATGTCAGACACACAGTCCATTTACAAGTCCGTCCTGGGTCTGAACGAAACCGGAGGCGTCAAATTCCTCGTATATCCGTTCAATCAACATACACGTTCAGACGGCTACTACTTCCGTCCCTTTCCGGTAGCTACTCCGGTTAGGAACCTCAGTAGCGCCCATCCAACCGATACGAAGATCGTCGGTCTTGAATCGTCTTTGCATCTTCCAATTCGAATCGCTCGATGAATTACTTGAAATGAGGGTTAGCTCGGCCTTTTCAAATAACTCACGTCATTAGAATTTAAATCGATTCTTTATATGGTTATACTATTCGACATCCATCTTTCAGTTATTTAGTGTTATTTTCATGTCATACACATACAACCATCAAATATCAAACAATTCAAGCCCAACTGGTTTATTTGCAACCTATGTTGCTTATAATATTTTATAACTATTTTTCGCCATTTTTATTTATTTAAAAATGGCCATAATTAATTAAACGACGTTTCAGGTCGTTTCGTGTCACTGGCGCTGTTTTTCCCTTAATTTGTTTTACACATATCGGAAAATCTAACCGTTGGATCTTCACAAATTTTACATCAGTGGGAAGATATTCTGTAACACCCCACTCCCGCTATGATCACTCACTAAGGGAATGCCATAGCATCGGTGGAGTATTTTAGTGAATATAGAACAGAAAAATTACAACAAGACAGATATAAATAGTACTTGAAATTTTAAAACATCATCTCATAACAGCGGAAGTAAAACATGTCTGGTTACATCATAAAACCACAATAAAGGTCAAGTACAATATCCATCAAAATAAAGAAGTACATAATCCCACTCTCATACAATAGCCAAACAAAAGAAAAGATAACTGGATAACTGGAGCTTTACATCTATCCAAGCTCCTAAAGACTGGAACAGCAATCCGATCAAGCTCCACTACTGCTAGGATCCACCGTAGGACCTGAGGGTTGGGAAAAAGATAAAAACAACAGGGTCAGACATAAGTCTGAGCGAGTCCTATAACTTTAACAATACAATCGTTAAAGTAACCAGAGAAGACATAAGCTGATATACGGTAACATATAGGGATGAATGGCTACCCTAAGCAGTCAACTAAACGAAGATAAAGGATAAAGACGCATCTACCCTCCCTAAGGTAAATTACCAAACTGCACCTCACCAGTCGTTCCTAACTTAAAGGTTGATCCCACCCAAGGACTTATAAAATTTACTAATTAGTACCTGCGTACCCCTAGGTGACCAAGTAGGCGCCACGGGGCCCTACAATCCACTAGGTGTACACACTACTTCCCATTCGATCGGCTCCCTAACGTAGATACCCGTGCTGGCCCCACCGTGGGATGTATCATTCCCCAATATGGCAACCTGATGAAACTAAAGGTGCACGGCTTATATCTACTCGATGCAACAACGGCTTACCTACCAGCCCGGGCCCACTCACGCATATGAAGCCCGTTGGACTTGCGTTGCCACCGCTAACCCGTTTGCCTCTTACAGTCAAGCCCAGTATGCGTGTCCCGTCCTCGACATGGGTCGAGCCCACAAAGATACGTATGGGTTACTGGTTGAAATGGGCCTCCACAAGCTACCCACCTAAGCTTGTCCCTTTTTCTAGTATATCCCACTTAACCCTTTAATCGTGTTTTAATTACATGTTCTATTTTGGTTAAGTATTCTAATCGTATTTTCTATTGCCACCCAAGGCAACCACTAGATTTTCTCATGCCACCCGAGGCACCCACTTAACCCCTCATGTCCCTCTACATCCTAATGTGGTTAAGTGTTTCTTAATTAATTAATTAAGAACGTAACCTTTGTAAAGACCTCTCACATTAGACTGTCTTTTATGACCGCTGGTTAAGCCGGTTGGGTCCGGGCAGCCTTATGTCATAACAGAGTCTAACCTCGTGTCTTTACATTAATTACGTATTTAGTTTGTGCCTAAGACCTCTCACATTGGGCTAACATTTGTAGCAACTGGTTAAGCCGGTTGGGTCCGGGCAGTTTTACGCTACAACTGAGTCCAACCTCGTGTCTTAGTCAATTAATTACACCTAATTAATCACCCTCATAATTTTATATTAATTATCCCTAATTAATCAAGTTTTCTTAACATGGGTAGACCTAACTTAATAGGTAAATTCCCATGGGGTAGACCTAACTCAATAGGTAAATTCCCAACACATAGTATGGGTACACCTAACCAAATAGGCAAATTCCCATACTATGTTTATTTATTTTGTGTTATGCATAATTATATTAATTTCACACAATCTTATTAACTTATGCATTTAATTACCCCATCGTTCCCACGTAATTTCGTTCATGATATAACACATATAAAAGGTGTCAACTTGCATATGAATGAACATGTTTCAAAGGTGCCATCTTGCATATTAACAAACACATAACTTGCATATGAACTTGCATAACATGTCACATAACTTGCATATAATATGTCACATAACTTACATATTCATTTTGCATAACAAACTTGCATATTAGCTTATAGACTTGCATAATGTGTCATCATGAACTTGCATATTAATAAACATGTAACTTGCATATTTACATACATGTAACTCGCATATTAACAAACATGTAACTTGCATATAAAGAAACATGTAACTTGCATATTTACATACATGTAACTTGCATATTAACAAACATGTAACTTGCATATTAACAAACATGTAACTTGCATATTTACATACATGTAACTTGCATATTAACAAACATGTAACTTGCATATTAACAAACATGTAACTTGCATAGCATATTACCATGAACTTGCATAACATGCATATGATTACATAGCCCACAACTTGCATATTTAGCATCATGCAAACATAACATACATCATATTAAACTTGCATAAGCTTACATACTCAACATGCATAAACATAAGATTAATGCTAACATCATATCATATGATTCAAAGCTCATTAACCCACATACAAAACCATAAATCTCATCACATCTCATCTAATTAGTTTACCAAAAGATCATCAAAGTGATAGAAACTCACAACTAGCAACTTTGAACACCAAATGAAGAAGATTAAGATGCTAAGAAGGGATTAGAAGTTGATTAGAGAGTGATTAGTATGCAACCCTCTTCATAAAATTAGTGGAGGCCATGAGAGCTAGCATTTTGCCATAGTTTAGTCACTAGGTTTAATTATGAATGAATTAGGGTAGGTTAGGGTCTTATTTATAGATTAGGCAAGTGTTTTAGGCCATAGGATTAACCCTAGATTCAATCCAAGCCATCAAAGCATGTCTTGGGGAAGAAGTCAAGTGTAGGAACCATCTAGGGCCTTTAGATTAAAGATGGACCATGAGAACCATTCAAATGCAAAATCTGCACTTGAGCGAATCGGCCCACGGGTTGACAGCCAAACACCCTGGATTAACCCCTAGTCGACCCAGCGGGCTCGGGTCGACTTCAAAAATCGGCCGGTTCGGTTATTCCCCTCTCCCAATTCGCTGTTTTGAGCATTTTTGCATATTTATTTATTAAATTTTCAATTATATATATATATATATATCAATATATATATATATATATCTACACAACCCATTTCACTTAATTAAGTATACTTTAATTTGGGAATTTTCGTGAAACTTCGCGAGACCATATCTTGGTCATACGGACTCCGATTTTCGAAAACTCGGACTCTATTTCGCGTATTTTTCCGAGACGAACACAATGGCATAGCCCGTTTCCCTTGATTCCCATTTTAGAATTAAATTCTGCCTCGATTTATGTTATTACAGGTTATTGAAAATACGGGTTGTTACATTCTCCCCTCCTTAAAGGATTTCGTCCCCGAAATCTTCAAGTTAGGAAGAACGTATCCTACCATCCAATCATCCATCTACTCAAAGCATCATCCACGAGCAATCATTGTCCTTACAAGATTCTAAATGCTGGATGGATATATGCAAAAGTGTGTGTATATGTACTTACCTAATGCAAAAATCAGGCGGTTACTGATACAGTAAACCTCCTTAATGCAAACCATGATAGTGCCATGCATCCAATATGTATGCGAAACCCTATTGACACATACAAATTTCTACATGCGTGCACAACCATACACAAAAATGCATCATCCATATGATAACACAGCCATGATACATCCATCAATCTAACTACCACATCCATTTATGCAATATGCAACATGAAGTGACTGAGCCGATCTAGTGCCTAATGTGTGTGTATATGCATCCACGAGCAACCACTAGCAAACAATTGCATCCATATGCATCCATCAACCATAACATGTTTCAAACACATGTTTCAACCATAGGTTTTACCCTATCTAAAGGTCATAGGTATTAGCGAGAGGATATACTAAAGATAAGATAAGTACTAGACAAGCAATAAAGGAGAAGTTAAAAGACATACTCTCAAAAAGAAATGGATACAAAGAACGCATCTTTGCTTCCGTCTCCCAAGTAGCATTGCTTTCGTCATCTCCCCATTGCACTTTAACTGGCTGAACTTCTCTGTTCCTCAACTTCCTAGTTTCTGACCCAAGGATGCGAGTAGGAGCTCGTCGAATCGTCGCATCACGCTCTACCTCTACATCTCTAAGCAAGCTCGGCTCTACCACCTCCGCGGTCTCATGTAAGCACTTCCTCAAATGTGATACATGGAATACATCATGAACACCACTAAGTCTGTCGGGCAACTCCACCCTATATGCCATCCGTCCAATCCTTTCCTTAATAGGAAACGGCCCAACAAATCTCGGTGCTAACTTCCCTACGGACCCAAAGCGAACAACATTTCTCAATGGAGATACTTTGACAAAAACCATGTCCCCAACCTCAAACTCAAGATCCGTCCTTCTCCGATCCGCATAAGATTTCTGTCTATCTTGCGCTGCTTTCATCCTTTTTCGAATTAAATCAATCTTCTCTGAAGTCTCTCTAACCATATCCGGCCCAAGCAAGATCTTATCCGTAGATTCCCACCAACATGTAGGAGATCGACAAGGCCTTCCATAAAGAGCTTCGAAAGGAGCCATACCAATACTGGACTGAAAGCTGTTATTATATGCGAACTCCACCAAAGGAAGATGTTCTTCCCATGTACCTCCAAAATCCAAGATACAAAGCCTCAAAAGATCTTCTAAGATACGGTTCACCCTCTCGGTCTGACCGTCCGTCTGAGGATGATATGCGGTGCTCAAACACAACTGAGTCCCTACCGCCTCTTGCAAACTTCTCCAAAACTCACTAGTGAAAATAGGATCTCGATCACTCACAATGCTGGATGGTACGCCATGCAATCTAACAATCTCTCTAACATAGACTGAAGCAAGCCATGGAGCGGTCCTCTTACTCTTTACGGGTATAAAATGGGCACTCTTTGTAAGTCTGTCTACCACAACCCAAATTCCCGTATTGCCCTTCCTCGATCTCGGTAACCCGTCGATGAAATCCATCGAGACACTATCCCACTTCCACTGTGGAACTTCCAATGGGTGTAGCAACCCACCGGGTTTCCTTTGCTCCACTTTAACTTGTTGGCACACTAAGCATCTAGCCACATACTCGGCCACATCTTTCTTCATACCGGCCCAAAAGAAAACTCTCTTCATGTCTTGGTACATTTTGTCTCCACCGGGATGAATAGTCATTCTTGAACGATGTGCATCATCCAAAATAGCCTTCTTCAAACCCTCATCTTGCGGTACACAAAGTCTACCGTCTCTATGCAACCATCCCTTATCATCTATGGTGTATCTACCCAAATGGCTGGACGACTCCCCTCTTATAAGCTTCTCTACCAACACAACCAACTGTGGGTCGTCTCGCTGAGCCTCGCCAATCCGTCTCAAAAGAGTAGGTCTAACCTCCAAGGATGCCAACAAACCAGGTACAAAATCAACAGAAGGTCTGAAGTCAAACAAAGAAAGAAACTCCAAGCTTCGTCGTTCCACGAACAATGGACTCAAAGATAGCCTTTTTCTACTTAAGGCGTCTGCCACCACGTTACCCTTACCAGGGGTATACGCTATCTCGAAATCATAGGATGCTAAGAACTCCATCCACCTTTGCTGTCTTAAGTTTAAATCCTTCTGAGAGAATAAGTACTTCAATGATTTATGGTCGGTGAACAACTCGAATCTCTCACCAAGAAGATAATGGCGCCAAGACTTAAGTGCGAAAATAATCGCGGCCAACTCTAGATCATGGGTAGGGTAATTCTTCTCATGCACTCTCAATTGTCTCCCTCCATAGGCTATTACCCTTCCCTCCTGCATCAAGACTGCGCCTAATCCTGTTCCACAAGCATCGGTATAAACAACAAACGGCTTACTCCCATCCGGGAGCACTAAAACTGGAGCGGTGGTCAAAGCTCTCTTTAACCGTCGGAAAGCATCATCACAATCTACATCCCACGAGAAAACCAGATTCTTTTTCGTCAAGCGGGTTAATGGGGCTGATATCTTCGCGAAGTCTTTGATGAACTTCCTATAATATCCTGCCAACCCCAAGAAACTTCTTACCTCGGTAGCATTTCTAGGAACTTTCCAATCCTGGATAGATACTATCTTTGCGGGATCCACAGCTATCCCTTCCTTAGAGACCACATGCCCTAAGAATCGCACTTCTCTTCTCCAAAAATGGCATTTAGAGAATTTAGCTTTAAGACTATGCGCTCGAAGAGTCTCCAACACTTCCTTGAGATGTAAGGCATGCTCTTCTTCATTCTTGGAAAAGACCAAGATGTCATCCACAAAAACTACTACAAACTTATTCAGATACTCTCTGAACACTCTACTCATGAGATCAACAAAGTATGCGGGGGCGTTTGTCAACCCAAATGGCATCACTAGCCACTCATAAAAACCATCCGGAGTCCGAAAAGCAGTCTTCTCTATACTGTCCTCCGCCACTCTTAACTGATGAAACCCTGTAGCTAAGTCCATCTGCGAAAATACTGACGCGCCAACCAACTGATCAAAGAGATCATCTATCCTCGGTAATGGGTGTCTATTCTTCTTCGTGAGCTTATTAAGTTCTCTATAATCCACACAAAGTCTGAGGGACCCATCCGCCTTCGTGGCAAACACTACTGGAGCTCCCCACTCCGATATACTTCGCCTTATGAACCCCTTCTCAAGCAACTCCCCTACTTGCTTATGAAGTTCTCTTCTCTCACGAGGAGCCATGTGGCGTACTGGCAAAGACACTGGTTTGGCATTATCCACCAAATAAATTCGGAAATCTATCTCCCGCTTCGGAGGCAAACCCTTTACTTCTTCAAACACATCCGGATATTCCCGGACTACTCTGACAGAACACAAACTCTCGACCGAAGCATCGAGCGATTCAAGATAACTTAGCAAAACAGATTCCATGGGATTGCAAGAGATCTCGAGAGTGTTACCCAAGCGGGTCATGAGCCTGACAACTCTCCTTTCGCAATCAAGAACGGCACCATTACTGGATAACCAGTCCATGCCCAAGATCAACCCATAGCCCGTGAAGCCCAATACAAAAGCATCACATCTAAACTCAACGCTAAGTATAGAAATCTTCAAACCCAAACATATCATAGACAGATATATAGAGCCCCCAATTGGGTTTGAAACAACCAAGGGATCATCAACTAGACTGGTGTCTAAGTGCAGTGACTCAACTAACGATGATGAGATAAAAGAATGCGATGCGCCAGAGTCAAACAAAGTACGTACTGGATGATCAAACAGAAAAACCAGACTTTCAACGGAAATAGTTCTACCTCTCTGCTGAATCGGTGGAACTGAGAGAACCTGAACTTGCCCCCCTGACTGAGGTGGTGCTATAAGAGCTTGCACCTGGCCTCCTGAGGTAGACCCCGTCTTCTGCCCCTTCTTTGGGCAGTTTTTCACAAGATGCCCTGCTTCACCACAATGAAAGCAACCGGTCTTCTTCTTTTTGCGACAATCCTTACTGAGGTGTCCTGGTGTTCCACAATTGAAGCACTTCTTCTTCGTCTTCTTTTTGTCACCATTGCCTTTTCCGCCCTTGCCTTGTTGTTGCTGTTGCGGTTTCTTCTGATCCCCCTTTTTCTCTGGTGCCTTAGAATTCTTATCATCCTCATGCATAAGTGCCATGTAGACAAGCTTCTCAAAGGTGGCCCCCATAGGAATGTGAGTCATAGCTATTCCTTGCAATGGTTCGTTCAAGCCTCTAACGAACCTCAAAGCCTTCTTCTCCGGTGTATTCACCAACTCTATGCCAAATCTTGCTAATTGATTGAATTTGTTGACATATTCTTTCACCGTGAGATTCCCTTGCTTCAAATTCAAGAACTTCTCCATAAACAGATTCTCTTCCGCCCTTGAGAGAAACTTAGCCCCAAATCTTTGCTTAAAATCTGCCCAAGAGTCAACAAGGCGTTCTCCATTAGTGACCTCCCACCAGAATGAGGCCTCTCCCTTCATTAACCAAGCCGCCAACTTGACTTTCTTTCCCTCTTCCACTTCAAAGATATCTAGCAACTCTTCCACTTCCTTAAGCCAATCTCTAGCCTCTACGAAAGTCTCTGAACCAAGAAAAGGTTTTCCTCCTATAGCCTTGAACTCCTTGCAAACCTTAGCAAAATTATCCACTCTAGGCTGAGGAGGAGGAGCGGTTGTCTCTGGTGTAGTAGCATTGGCCGGACCCGCAGCCGCGGCCCTAGCCTCTTGCAACCTCCTATACCATAGTGGTATAACTAAACCCTCCGGGATGTTAAGATCTTCAGCCATGCTGAAACGAAAGAGGAAAGATTCAAAAAGGAGATTCCGAAAGATAAAGATATGGCTATTGGGGATTATGCTTTTCTTTTTCAAAAACTTTTTCTCTTAGAAGACATGCTTTTAAAAATCCTTTCTTCGAAAATACTCTTAGAAAGTAGTTTTTCTCAAAAATTTTATCTGTTCTGGTAACCTTAAGCTCTGATACCACGTGTAACACCCCACTCCCGCTATGATCACTCACTAAGGGAATGCCATAGCATCGGTGGAGTATTTTAGTGAATATAGAACAGAAAAATTACAACAAGACAGATATAAATAGTACTTGAAATTTTAAAACATCATCTCATAACAGCGGAAGTAAAACATGTCTGGTTACATCATAAAACCACAATAAAGGTCAAGTACAATATCCATCAAAATAAAGAAGTACATAATCCCACTCTCATACAATAGCCAAACAAAAGAAAAGATAACTGGATAACTGGAGCTTTACATCTATCCAAGCTCCTAAAGACTGGAACAGCAATCCGATCAAGCTCCACTACTGCTAGGATCCACCGTAGGACCTGAGGGTTGGGAAAAAGATAAAAACAACAGGGTCAGACATAAGTCTGAGCGAGTCCTATAACTTTAACAATACAATCGTTAAAGTAACCAGAGAAGACATAAGCTGATATACGGTAACATATAGGGATGAATGGCTACCCTAAGCAGTCAACTAAACGAAGATAAAGGATAAAGACGCATCTACCCTCCCTAAGGTAAATTACCAAACTGCACCTCACCAGTCGTTCCTAACTTAAAGGTTGATCCCACCCAAGGACTTATAAAATTTACTAATTAGTACCTGCGTACCCCTAGGTGACCAAGTAGGCGCCACGGGGCCCTACAATCCACTAGGTGTACACACTACTTCCCATTCGATCGGCTCCCTAACGTAGATACCCGTGCTGGCCCCACCGTGGGATGTATCATTCCCCAATGTGGCAACCTGATGAAACTAAAGGTGCACGGCTTATATCTACTCGATGCAACAACGGCTTACCTACCAGCCCGGGCCCACTCACGCATATGAAGCCCGTTGGACTTGCGTTGCCACCGCTAACCCGTTTGCCTCTTACAGTCAAGCCCAGTATGCGTGTCCCGTCCTCGACATGGGTCGAGCCCACAAAGATACGTATGGGTTACTGGTTGAAATGGGCCTCCACAAGCTACCCACCTAAGCTTGTCCCTTTTTCTAGTATATCCCACTTAACCCTTTAATCATGTTTTAATTACATGTTCTATTTTGGTTAAGTATTCTAATCGTATTTTCTATTGCCACCCAAGGCAACCACTAGATTTTCTCATGCCACCCGAGGCACCCACTTAACCCCTCATGTCCCTCTACATGCTAATGTGGTTAAGTGTTTCTTAATTAATTAATTAAGAACGTAACCTTTGTAAAGACCTCTCACATTAGACTGTCTTTTATGACCGCTGGTTAAGCCGGTTGGGTCCGGGCAGCCTTATGTCATAACAGAGTCTAACCTCGTGTCTTTACATTAATTACGTATTTAGTTTGTGCCTAAGACCTCTCACATTGGGCTAACATTTGTAGCAACTGGTTAAGCCGGTTGGGTCCGGGCAGTTTTACGCTACAACTGAGTCCAACCTCGTGTCTTAGTCAATTAATTACACCTAATTAATCACCCTCATAATTTTATATTAATTATCCCTAATTAATCAAGTTTTCTTAACATGGGTAGACCTAACTTAATAGGTAAATTCCCATGGGGTAGACCTAACTCAATAGGTAAATTCCCAACACATAGTATGGGTACACCTAACCAAATAGGCAAATTCCCATACTATGTTTATTTATTTTGTGTTATGCATAATTATATTAATTTCACACAATCTTATTAACTTATGCATTTAATTACCCCATCGTTCCCACGTAATTTCGTTCATGATATAACACATATAAAAGGTGTCAACTTGCATATGAATGAACATGTTTCAAAGGTGCCATCTTGCATATTAACAAACACATAACTTGCATATGAACTTGCATAACATGTCACATAACTTGCATATAATATGTCACATAACTTACATATTCATTTTGCATAACAAACTTGCATATTAGCTTATAGACTTGCATAATGTGTCATCATGAACTTGCATATTAATAAACATGTAACTTGCATATTTACATACATGTAACTCGCATATTAACAAACATGTAACTTGCATATAAAGAAACATGTAACTTGCATATTTACATACATGTAACTTGCATATTAACAAACATGTAACTTGCATATTAACAAACATGTAACTTGCATATTTACATACATGTAACTTGCATATTAACAAACATGTAACTTGCATATTAACAAACATGTAACTTGCATAGCATATTACCATGAACTTGCATAACATGCATATGATTACATAGCCCACAACTTGCATATTTAGCATCATGCAAACATAACATACATCATATTAAACTTGCATAAGCTTACATACTCAACATGCATAAACATAAGATTAATGCTAACATCATATCATATGATTCAAAGCTCATTAACCCACATACAAAACCATAAATCTCATCACATCTCATCTAATTAGTTTACCAAAAGATCATCAAAGTGATAGAAACTCACAACTAGCAACTTTGAACACCAAATGAAGAAGATTAAGATGCTAAGAAGGGATTAGAAGTTGATTAGAGAGTGATTAGTATGCAACCCTCTTCATAAAATTAGTGGAGGCCATGAGAGCTAGCATTTTGCCATAGTTTAGTCACTAGGTTTAATTATGAATGAATTAGGGTAGGTTAGGGTCTTATTTATAGATTAGGCAAGTGTTTTAGGCCATAGGATTAACCCTAGATTCAATCCAAGCCATCAAAGCATGTCTTGGGGAAGAAGTCAAGTGTAGGAACCATCTAGGGCCTTTAGATTAAAGATGGACCATGAGAACCATTCAAATGCAAAATCTGCACTTGAACGAATCGGCCCACGGGTTGACAGCCAAACACCCTGGATTAACCCCTAGTCGACCCAGCGGGCTCGGGTCGACTTCAAAAATCGGCCGGTTCGGTTATTCCCCTCTCCCAATTCGCTGTTTTGAGCATTTTTGCATATTTATTTATTAAATTTTCAATTATATATATATATATATATATCAATATATATATATATATATATATATCTACACAACCCATTTCACTTAATTAAGTATACTTTAATTTGGGAATTTTCGTGAAACTTCGCGAGACCATATCTTGGTCATACGGACTCCGATTTTCGAAAACTCGGACTCTATTTCGCGTATTTTTCCGAGACGAACACAATGGCATAGCCCGTTTCCCTTGATTCCCATTTTAGAATTAAATTCTGCCTCGATTTATGTTATTACAGGTTATTGAAAATACGGGTTGTTACATATTCCCAAAGCGAACCCAACGGTTCCAGTTTCGTGAGAATCCGACGGTCGGATCTTCCACACTAGTCGTTTGAAGTTACGGTTTCAATTTACGAACTGCAGCGTCGTAATTCGATTAAATTTAATTATATTTATATATATATATAAATATAATCGTTTCTGGCGCTGTTTTTCCTTAATCTTGAATTAAACATTCCAGACAATCCAACCGTTGGATTTTTACAAGGTTGGTGCCGTTGGAAAGATTATTCCAAGGCGAACCCGACGGTTGAGGTTTCGGGGAAATTCAATGGTCTGATTTCCCGCACTAGTCGTTTGAAATCACGGTTTCAAAATACGAACTGCACGGCCTCGTTTCGTTTTAATTTTATTTATATTTATATATTTATATAAATATAGTTCATTCGATGATTTCTATATCGTTTTCATTTCAAATATTTTTCTAACTCCCTAAATTTTGGAAAAATTTCGCCATAACCTCCCCTGTACCGGGGGCATCGGGAAATCGCAAATAGCGTCCCGGTCCTTCTAATCTCAAAAAGAAAAAGAAAAAGCCAAGCGGCTAGCCAACAGGCTCAAAAATCATCACCCAAACAAATCAGTAAATGTGTACCTATTTGTCGGGCACAAATTTTATTCCTCTTCTCTAGCCCCTTTGCTATAACCTGTTCAATAAATATGCAGGTACATATATATACAGTTCTTGTCAATTATCATTTTCTATCCAACTTCATATTTGATTTCTGTTTGGTTTAAAAACACCATTCATTCTAATGTTACATAAATAGGTGCAAATCATTTCATTAGCTAATCAATGAATGTTTCAACTCATATATGTTTATTTTGAACAAGTGGCTATTTTTAACACTTCACATTTCAACGATTTATGCATACAATAAAATGTGATTTTTATTGCAAAAAAAATTCATTTCAAAAACACTGTTCTTCTATATAGTTCAAGTTGGTGATAAAAATGGGATTTTTATCATAAAACAATTTCTTTTAAGACGAGATTATTTTACACAGTTCATATAGTCAATAAAAGGCGATTTTTATTATCTAACAATTTATTTCAAAATATGAATATCATTCAACACATGAATTTCTAAACAACGAATGAATAGCAATTCAACACATGAATGTTTTCTATAGTTTCTATATATAGATAAAAATGTGATTTTTATTATCGAACGGTTTATTTCAGAATATGAATATCATTCAACACATGAATTTCTAAACAACGAATGAATAGCAATTCAACACATGAATGTTTTCTATAGTTTCTATATATAGATAAAAATGTGATTTTTATTATCGAACGGTTTATTTCAAAATATGAATATCATTCAACACATGAATTTCTAAACAACGAATGAATAGCAATTCAACACATGAATGTTTTCTATAGTTTCTATATATAGATAAAAATGTGATTTTTATTATCGAACGGTTTATTTCAAAATATGAATATCATTCAACACATGAATTTCTAAACAACGAATGAATAGCAATTCAACACATGAATGTTTTCTATAGTTTCTATATATAGATAAAAATGTGATTTTTATTATCGAACGGTTTATTTCAAAATATGAATATCATTCAACACATGAATTTCTAAACAACGAATGAATAGCAATTCAACACATGAATGTTTTCTATACAATGAATAAATATAGTTAAAGCATATGAAAATAATTCAAACACAAGAATATTATTCAAAATTTCGGCAGCATAACGGCAGGGTAGTTACACCGGCACCGTCCCTAGTACGGCTCCTCGCTCTACCTTAAAACCTCGCGGTTTTTGACAATGGGAATCATGCATCTAATTCGCACGCAGGCGGCATGTTTATTTTTATTTCATTTCCACAAACTAATCCTATGTGGTTTCAACCAAATATTTCTCAACCACAAACGGGTATTTTTCAACCACAATCCATCCATATCAATCACAAACAATCCCAAACTATGAATCAATTTTCACCACAATTTCAACCAATAAATATCGTCCATGGTTTGTGGACGAGGGGCGTATATATATATATATATAGATATTTATATATAGCAATTCACTTTCATTTTCAACTTATATATATAATTATAAAGAGGAATTGAAGAGTGAGAAATCCTCACCAATAGCTATCCACTCACACGATTGATTTCCTTAATAGAAACTTCGCCTACTTGTCCTTCTTGTTGCTTTCGTTGACTGTATCCTCTACATAGGTAAAAATCGAATTTCACTATGTTATTCAATATATAAAGATTGCATTTTGACTTCGCTATTAAATATAAAGATTATATTTTTATTATTCTTTCAAAACTGCTTTTATAATCTTTTTTTTCTTTTAAATAAATGCAGTTTTTATCTTTAAAATAAATGCAGTTTTTTTCCTTTTAGAAAAATAGTTTTCATCTTCTAGAAAAATGCAGTTTTTACTTTCTAGAAAATGCAGTTTTTATTTTCTAGAAAATGCAGTTTTTAAAAATCCCTTTTAAAAATGAATGCAGTTTTTATATTCTTTTTCAAAATGCAGTTTTGCCTTTTTCAAAACAGTTTTTAAATTATTTTTCAAAACAGTTTTTAAAACTCTTTTATAAAAATGCAGTTTTTAAAATCTTTTTTAAAAATGCAGTTTTTAAATTATTCTTTTTTAAAAATGCAGTTTTTAAAAATCCCTTTTAAAAATGAATGCAGTTTTTATATTCTTTTTAAAATGCAGTTTTTTCCTTTTTCAAAACAGTTTTTAAATTATTTTTCAAAACAGTTTTTAAAACTCTTTTATAAAAATGCAGTTTTTAAAATCTTTTTAAAAAATGCAGTTTTTAAATTATTCTTTTTTAAAAATGCAGTTTTTAAAAATCCCTTTTAAAAATGAATGCAGTTTTTATATTCTTTTTAAAATGCAGTTTTTTTCCTTTTAGAAAAATACAGTTTTTTCTATTCTTTTAAAAACAGTTTTCACTTTTAAATTTCTGTTTTTTTTAAATTCTTTTATATGAAAAAAAAACAGTTTCAAAACTTAAAAAAAAAAAAACAGTTTTATTACTTAAAATAAAAACTCAGTTTTATTTTCTTTTAAAAAAAATTCTGTTTTAAAAACCTAAAACAAAAATCAGTTTTATAATTCCCTTTAAAACAGTTTTTAAATCATATAAAAAAAAACAGTTTATACATTTAATGTAAACAAAAACAAAAAGCAAAAATAAAATAAAATCAAATTAAACGCTCACCGAGCTTCGAATGGGAGGAGGAAGTCGGCGGTGGCTCGTGGCGTTCGGAGGTGACGGGGTTGTCGCGGCGGTGGTTTAGGAGGTGTCGAGGGCGAGGGTTGCTCGATGGTTCGTTCGGTGGGAGGAGGAGGTTGCGAGGGTGGTGGGGCGATCTGGCGTGGGTTCGTCGGCGGCTCGAGCTAAGGGGCGGCGCGATTTAGGGTTAGGTCTTTTTTTTTTTTTTTTCGTTCTGTTATTATGAAAGAGGGATCGGGGGGCCAACGAAGAGAAAAGGGGAGAAGTATATTCTTTTTTATTATTTTATTATATTATTTAATTATTAAATTATGCACAAGGGTTGACTTTTACATATGACCTCGAAATGAGGTCCACCGCCTGTCGTCCATAGCGTTTTACCCCCATTCCGAACACAATGGGATATGTATCGCAAGCTGGTTTGATCGTTACAATCAGTTTCTGTTGAAATTTACAATTTAAATCCTTATATTGAATTTTAAACGTACATTTCAAATTACCGGGGTCACATACTAACTAGAAAAATTCCAGAAAAATATTTTCTAGTTTCGTATTGACGATACGGTCCTAACAAAACTAGTTTCGTCGAATTCTGAGACCGTTTGAAAAATGGCCAATTTCCAGTCGATTAAATTCAATAGAAACTGGTCAAACGCGTTTTCTTTTGCCACGCTCACATATTGATTCGAAAAATTATGAAATTTGAAACCTAGCAATAGTTTGACATCCCGGACCCGACAAAAGTGGTTTCGTCGAATTCCGAGGCCATATGCAAAATATCAATTTTCAAACTGACTTACTATTTCTTAACTCTCTAATTTATTGAAATATTCTATATTTTATGGGAATAGGCTATTTTAATCATTCAAATTTCTTGTTAATAACCGAATTTAAAAAATTTTAAACTGGTTCACATTTTCCGGGTTATTACAATCTCCCCCACTTAAAACTTTTCGTCCTCGAAAAGGAAATAATAGTTAAGCAGGAAATAAAATGTAAATGCAAAGTATTGTAAAGGTACCTTGCACCGGAGTTAGTCAGAGATGTCCACTCTGCATTTGGGATAGGCTTGTTTAATGCTCTCCTCAGTTTCCCAAGTACAGTCTCTAGGATCACTACTCCACTGCACTTTGACTAAGTGAATCTTTTTCCTCCTTAGCTCTCTGGTTTCTTTGCCCACTATCTTTAATGGATCTCTTTTGAGTGCTAATTCTGGAGTTATGTCAACATCCTGTTGTGCTGCTTCTTCCACAACAAGATCTGGATCATGAACATGTTTTCTGAGTTGAGATACGTGGAACACATTATGTACACCAGGCAACCAATCAGGTAATGAAACCCTATATGCAAGAGTTCCAATCCGTTCAAGTATAGGAAAGGGACCAATAAATCTCGGTGCCAACTTCCCAGTCTTGCCAAATCTGATTACTCCTCGCATTGGAGAAACTCTTAAATAAACATAATCGCCAACGACAAACGATATATCCCTTCTTCTCGCATCAGCATAACTTTTCTGTCGGCTCTGTGCGGTTTTTAATTTCTTCTTAATGGAATCGACTTTATCCGATGCTTCTTGAATCATATCGGGCCCTAACACTAGTCTGTTGCCAGGTTCTACCCAACATGCGGGAGATCTGAACGGTCTACCGTATAGTGCTTCAAATGGAGACATTCCCAAACTTGCTTGATAGCTATTGTTGTAAGAGAATTCTGCTAAATGTAAATGATCTTCCCATGAGCCTCCAAAATCTATAACGCAAGCCCGCAGCAAATCTTCTAAAATTCTATTCACCCGCTCAGTTTGGCCGTCTGTCTGAGGGTGATAAGCGGTGCTTAGATTCAATTTGGTTCCCAATTCTGTCTGGAATGCTTCCCAGAATTTGCTAGTGAACAGGGGATCTCTATCACTGACTATATTGAGCGGTACTCCATGAAGTTTAACAATTTCTTTGAAGTAAATCTGTGCCAGACTTTGAGCCGTTCTGTTGGATCGGACAGGTATAAAATGGGCAGTCTTCGTGAAGCGATCTACGATTACCCATATACTGTCGTTTCCTTTCCTAGTCCGAGGCAAGCCATCGATAAAATCCATCGAGATTTGTTCCCACTTCCAACCTGGAATTTCTAATGGTTGTAATAATCCAGCCAATTTCTGCTGATCACTCTTGACTAGTTGGCAAGTGGAGCATCTGCTAACATATAATGAGATATCTCTCTTCATTGACCTCCACCAGAATGTGCGTTTGATATCGTTATACATTTTGCTCACACCTGGATGGATACTTAATTTGGATTTGTGGCATTCATCAAGTATTTCTCTCCTGAGCTCGGGAAGGTTTGGGATGCAGATTCTACCCTTTAATCTTAGAACTCCCTTGTCATCGAGTCTAAAACTTGTGGATTCACCTCCTTTGACCCTCTGACTGATTCTTTGAATAAATTCATCGTCTTTCTGAAGAGTCGAGATCTTGTCTATTAATGAAGACGTGATGACAAAACTGGCGATGATTTCATTTTTCCTGCTGAGCGCATCCGCCACAACATTGGCTTTCCCTGGAGTGTATATAATTTCAAAATCGTATGCTGCAAGGAATTCTAACCAACGCTGTTGTCTCAGGTTTAGATCTTTCTGGGTGAAAAGGTATTTCAGGGATTGATGATCGGTGTATAGTTCGAATTTCTCGCCCAATAGATAATGCCTCCATATTCTTAAAGCGAACACGATAGCTAATAACTCAAGATCATGAGTAGCATAGTTTCTTTCATGTGGCTTTAGTTGACGACTGGCATATGCGATCACTTGGCCTTTTTGCATTAACACTGCTCCTAGGCCTCTAATAGAAGCATCAGTCCATACTGTCAAGTCTTGGTTACCTTCTATTATTGTCAATACCGGAGCGGTTGTCAACTTCAGTTTCAGCTCCTGGAAAGCTTCTTCACATTCGGGAGTCCATTTGAATTTCTCATGCTTCTTTGTAAGCTTTGTCAATACTCCTGATATCTTTGAAAAATCCTGAACGAATTTCCGATAGTAACTAGCTAATCCCAGGAAACTACGAACTTCAGTGGGTGTAGTAGGTTGTTTCCAGTTCTGAATCGCTGTAATTTTGCTTGGGTCTACAGCAATTCCTTCTTTTGATACGACGTGGCCAAGGAATTTAACTTCATTCTGCCAGAAGACACACTTAGAAAATTTAGCTTTCAAGACATTTCTTCTCAGAATTTCCAACACTTGTTCTAAATGTTTTGCATGTTCTTCTTCCGACTTAGAGTAGATTAGAATGTCATCGATGAAGACTAGAACAAATTTATTCAACACACCACGGAACACTCTGTTCATAAGATCGACGAAGTATGCCGGAGCGTTGCACAAGCCGAACGGCATTACTAACCATTCGTAGAATAGATCGGGACCCCTGAAGGCTGTCAAAGGAACACAGTCTTCGGCTATACGCAATTGGTGGAAACCTGTAGCTAGGTCCATTCTGGAGAATACGGTTGCTCCATTTAATTGATCTAACAGATCGTCTATTCGGGGCAAAGGATATTTGTTCTTCAGTGTTTGTTTGTTGAGATCCCTGTAATCGACGCAAAGTCTTAGAGTACCATCTGATTTAGGGACAAATACTACTGCGGCTCCCCATGCTGAAAAGCTTGGTCTGATCAGACCTTTCCAAAGTAATTCTCGGGTTTGGCTACTTAGCTCTTCTTTTTCTTTCGGGGCCATTCTTCTTATTGGATGTACTACTGGTCGGGCATTCGGAATTAGATCAATTCTAAATTCAATTTCTCTTTGCGGCGGTAAGTTCTCTACTTCTTCAAACACATCCGCATAATTTTTCACGACCGGTATCTTTTCTATTGAAGGGGGAGTAATTTCTAAGGAAGCCCAGAATTCTGTTCTATCTATTTCTGAACCAAGACATGGTATGGTGATATGCCCCGATTTTGTTTCAACTTTCACAATTCTTTCGGCACATCTAACTTCGGCCTTATATGTTGTCAACCAGTCAAGTCCCAATATCATATCAAATTCGGAAAGGTCCATGACAATCGAATCAAAAGGAAATCGGTATCGAGAAAAAGAAATAGGCACTTTACAATATATACCGAGACTAACAGAACCTCCTATCGGGTTTTGGACTTTAATCGGTTCCCTTAGAATTCTTTGTTTTAATTTTAACTTGTGTACAATTTTACCAGAAATGAAGCTACGTGATGCACCAGTATCAAAAAGTACAGAAACAGGAATATTTTTGATAGTAAGGGTACCTCCCAAGACATCGGGTTTACCTGATCCGTCGGTGATAGCTGGCGGGGTATTCCCGTCATAAACATGGGCCACTAGTGCGCTCTTCTTCAAAGGACAATTATTGCTGTAGTGCCCCTTCTTGTGGCAATTGTAGCATTCAACTGAGTCACTGGCCCTTGGCTTCTTTGGGGCTTTGCATACATTAGAGAAATGGCCGGGCTTCCCGCAATTATAGCAGTTGCCTTTTGGGATCTTTGCGGATTTTTGAGTCGCGGCCGCGGTGATGCTAGATTCAGGTTGGTCAGTTGAGGTCTTGCGCTTAATCCCTGCTTGGCTCTTAGCGCGGTCTTGGCTAGCATGCCTCTCATCCATGTCCTCGTAGTTGCAAGCCATCTCTACGAGTTCGGTAAAAGAAAGTTTGATGTTGCTCATAGCCCTATCATGATATTTGCGCTTCAGCCCAAAAATGAATCTTTTATTCTTCGCTTTGTCAGTCAAAACCAACTCTGGGGCATAGCGCGATAGCTGAGTGAACTTATTCAGATAGTCTTGAATTGAGAGGTCTCCCTGCTGGAGATTAGCAAATTGCTCCCGCATCCTCTCAAGAGCTTGTTCTGGCACAAACTTCTCATTGAATAATGTCCTGAACTGCTCCCATGTTCGGATAGTACCAGCTGCATCTCCAGAAGTAATGGCGTCCCACCACAGCTCTGCCTCTTCCTGAAGAAGCCAAATGCCAAGTCGGGCTTTATTGTTAGTTCCCATGCCCATACCTTCGAAGATTTTCTCGCAGGTCTTCAGCCAAGCGATAGCTTCAGTCACTGTGCCTGTGCCTGTAAAAGGTTTCCCTCCAAGATTTCGGTATCTCTTTGCCACTTTATCCAACTCAAAGTCTTCGGGAGCTGGTGCCTGAATAATAGGGATCTCCGCAGCTACGGGGATATTCCCCCGTCCTCCTGCTGCATCTCCTCGGCCTCCACGGCCTCCTCTGGCTGCTGCTGCTCGTGTAGCCATCTAAGAATACTGTATAAGCAAGAAAAGAGTCAAGCTCACAGATTTGATAATTTTCATAAATGATAAAGCAAGGAAATACAAGGAAAGATAATGATGATGTACTGATCAAATTGTTTTGCTAATCTGCTTAGCTCATTCTAGGACATTGCTAATCCTATCTCTAATGAGCTACTCGCATTAGAACACTACTGATTCTATTCTGACGAGGTGTTTAATGTGTTAGATCCCAGAACTAAGGTTAACCAAAGCTCTGATACCAACTGTGACGTATCCCAAAATCCGAGGGGCGGTATTAAGGATAATCATTAGGAAATAACACATTAATCATCATAGCAGAGTACAGATAATAGCAGAAACAATAAATAAAATAATTTTACATGGATATGACAGCGGAATCACAACATGTAGGAATATCAGAATAGCATAACGTGGGGATACACTTAGTAAAAAGGAAGGGAAGTGATCAGTCATCATCGCCAAAGGCGGAATACATACATGCAGTGACAAAATAAGAATATCAGTCTACATCGCCGAAGGCGGAATACATATACATATCGTGAGAAATACGGAAAGTAAATCAGTCTGCATCGCCAGTGGCGGAATCATAATATACACAGTAATGGCGGAAAATATCTAAGTCAACACTATGAAGTCAGCCTCGCCATGAGCCAAAAGTGCATGCTGTGCAGCAGTGCAGAACCAAAAATCACCTGTCACCTGTGTACTAGGCTGCCCGTGTGAAAATAAGGGCACCCGCGTTTGCAAAGTGAAACAAACAACGAGTCAGTCATGGGGACTGGTATGAGGAATCTATTTAACAGTTAAACAACAGTAATAGCAAATCATAGGACCACGCCACTTTCACGGAACGGGTTTACTCCAGTGATTGCTAGTGCATTTTAAAATAGAGTAAATTCTTTTAAAACAATCGCAATGCTTTTAGAAAGAATGAAGCTATTATAAGACTCAGGTCCCATCACACAATGCAACGCAAGCCGGAGGATAGAGTTTTACCTTATAATAGCCAAATATGCTTGGTACGTATAAAGAGAAATCATTTGATATTATTACTAGTGCATATATGTTTCAAAAACGAATAGCATCATAAATATCAATCATAGGCGGCATAGCTACCATATACTATGTCACCATACTAGTTCTACAATTAAGTCCGTTGTTTCGTATTGGAAATTGGATTTCCGTCATGAGTCGAGGCAAGGGGCAAGCTCCTCTCCGCTTCGAGACACTCTAGCAAATGCCTCAGGATTACGCACACTGGGTAACCCCTGGATCGGCTGGGCCGGTCCTCACTTACGTTAGAGGATTGGCAATTCCTGAACACACGTTTCCCGGTCCTTACAGACCTATAATCGAGGCGCCTCGCATTCCAACAACCACAAAGGTGAAAAATAGATATATATGTCAGGGCTGGTAAGTCACTGACACCACCATAGCTAGAAAGAAACGTCGTGCTCTCCCAGCGGCCCGTATCCCGTTTTTAACTCATACCGAGGTGTGAGGTTCGCGAATCTACGAAATACACAAAGCTAGGCCACGTAGACCTTGCTTTGATCATCATCCACAAGACTTTGCTTTGCAACAGAAGCCTTGATCACAGCATCTTGGCATGCCACATAGGCAGTCCACTCCATACGATTGATTTCCATCGATATATAACCTCTAAGCTCGTACGTCTCAGAGAAGGGCGTTAAGCAAGAGAATAAATTCTCCGCCGCCAAACAGATATATATTTAACAGAGATCAATCAGTATAGAACAAAATCCAATGTCAGACACACAGTCCATTTACAAGTCCGTCCTGGGTCTGAACGAAACCGGAGGCGTCAAATTCCTCGTATATCCGTTCAATCAACATACACGTTCAGACGGCTACTACTTCCGTCCCTTTCCGGTAGCTACTCCGGTTAGGAACCTCAGTAGCGCCCATCCAACCGATACGAAGATCGTCGGTCTTGAATCGTCTTTGCATCTTCCAATTCGAATCGCTCGATGAATTACTTGAAATGAGGGTTAGCTCGGCCTTTTCAAATAACTCACGTCATTAGAATTTAAATCGATTCTTTATATGGTTATACTATTCGACATCCATCTTTCAGTTATTTAGTGTTATTTTCATGTCATACACATACAACCATCAAATATCAAACAATTCAAGCCCAACTGGTTTATTTGCAACCTATGTTGCTTATAATATTTTATAACTATTTTTCGCCATTTTTATTTATTTAAAAATGGCCATAATTAATTAAACGACGTTTCAGGTCGTTTCGTGTCACTGGCGCTGTTTTTCCCTTAATTTGTTTTACACATATCGGAAAATCTAACCGTTGGATCTTCACAAATTTTACATCAGTGGGAAGATATTCCCAAAGCGAACCCAACGGTTCCAGTTTCGTGAGAATCCGACGGTCGGATCTTCCACACTAGTCGTTTGAAGTTACGGTTTCAATTTACGAACTGCAGCGTCGTAATTCGATTAAATTTAATTATATTTATATATATATAAATATAATCGTTTCTGGCGCTGTTTTTCCTTAATCTTGAATTAAACATTCCAGACAATCCAACCGTTGGATTTTTACAAGGTTGGTGCCGTTGGAAAGATTATTCCAAGGCGAACCCGACGGTTGAGGTTTCGGGGAAATTCAATGGTCTGATTTCCCGCACTAGTCGTTTGAAATCACGGTTTCAAAATACGAACTGCACGGCCTCGTTTCGTTTTAATTTTATTTATATTTATATATTTATATAAATATAGTTCATTCGATGATTTCTATATCGTTTTCACTTCAAATATTTTTCTAACTCCCTAAATTTTGGAAAAATTTCGCCATAACCTCCCCTGTACCGGGGGCATCGGGAAATCGCAAATAGCGTCCCGGTCCTTCTAATCTCAAAAAGAAAAAGAAAAAGCCAAGCGGCTAGCCAACAGGCTCAAAAATCATCACCCAAACAAATCAGTAAATGTGTACCTATTTGTCGGGCACAAATTTTATTCCTCTTCTCTAGCCCCTTTGCTATAACCTGTTCAATAAATATGCAGGTACATATATATACAGTTCTTGTCAATTATCATTTTCTATCCAACTTCATATTTGATTTCTGTTTGGTTTAAAAACACCATTCATTCTAATGTTACATAAATAGGTGCAAATCATTTCATTAGCTAATCAATGAATGTTTCAACTCATATATGTTTATTTTGAACAAGTGGCTATTTTTAACACTTCACATTTCAACGATTTATGCATACAATAAAATGTGATTTTTATTGCAAAAAAAATTCATTTCAAAAACACTGTTCTTCTATATAGTTCAAGTTGGTGATAAAAATGGGATTTTTATCATAAAACAATTTCTTTTAAGACGAGATTATTTTACACTGTTCATATAGTCAATAAAAGGCGATTTTTATTATCTAACAATTTATTTCAAAATATGAATATCATTCAACACATGAATTTCTAAACAACGAATGAATAGCAATTCAACACATGAATGTTTTCTATAGTTTCTATATATAGATAAAAATGTGATTTTTATTATCGAACGATTTATTTCAAAATATGAATATCATTCAACACATGAATTTCTAAACAACGAATGAATAGCAATTCAACACATGAATGTTTTATATAGTTTCTATATATAGATAAAAATGTGATTTTTATTATCGAACGGTTTATTTCAAAATATGAATATCATTCAACACATGAATTTCTAAACAACGAATGAATAGCAATTCAACACATGAATGTTTTCTATAGTTTCTATATATAGATAAAAATGTGATTTTTATTATCGAACGGTTTATTTCAAAATATGAATATCATTCAACACATGAATTTCTAAACAACGAATGAATAGCAATTCAACACATGAATGTTTTCTATAGTTTCTATATATAGATAAAAATGTGATTTTTATTATCGAACGGTTTATTTCAAAATATGAATATCATTCAACACATGAATTTCTAAACAACGAATGAATAGCAATTCAACACATGAATGTTTTCTATACAATGAATAAATATAGTTAAAGCATATGAAAATAATTCAAACACAAGAATATTATTCAAAATTTCGGCAGCATAACGGCAGGGTAGTTACACCGGCACCGTCCCTAGTACGGCTCCTCGCTCTACCTTAAAACCTCGCGGTTTTTGACAATGGGAATCATGCATCTAATTCGCACGCAGGCGGCATGTTTATTTTTATTTCATTTCCACAAACTAATCCTATGTGGTTTCAACCAAATATTTCTCAACCACAAACGGGTATTTTTCAACCACAATCCATCCATATCAATCACAAACAATCCCAAACTATCAATCAATTTTCACCACAATTTCAACCAATAAATATCGTCCATGGTTTGTGGACGAGGGGCGTATATATATATATATATATATATAGATATTTATATATAGCAATTCACTTTCATTTTCAACTTATATATATAATTATAAAGAGGAATTGAAGAGTGAGAAATCCTCACCAATAGCTATCCACTCACACGATTGATTTCCTTAATAGAAACTTCGCCTACTTGTCCTTCTTGTTGCTTTCGTTGACTGTATCCTCTACATAGGTAAAAATCGAATTTCACTATGTTATTCAATATATAAAGATTGCATTTTGACTTCGCTATTAAATATAAAGATTATATTTTTATTATTCTTTCAAAACTGCTTTTATAATCTTTTTTTTTCTTTTAAATAAATGCAGTTTTTATCTTTAAAATAAATGCAGTTTTTTTCCTTTTAGAAAAATAGTTTTCATCTTCTAGAAAAATGCAGTTTTTACTTTCTAGAAAATGCAGTTTTTATTTTCTAGAAAATGCAGTTTTTAAAAATCCCTTTTAAAAATGAATGCAGTTTTTATATTCTTTTTCAAAATGCAGTTTTGCCTTTTTCAAAACAGTTTTTAAATTATTTTTCAAAACAGTTTTTAAAACTCTTTTATAAAAATGCAGTTTTTAAAATCTTTTTAAAAAATGCAGTTTTTAAATTATTCTTTTTTAAAAATGCAGTTTTTAAAAATCCCTTTTAACAATGAATGCAGTTTTTATATTCTTTTTAAAATGCAGTTTTTTCCTTTTTCAAAACAGTTTTTAAATTATTTTTCAAAACAGTTTTTAAAACTCTTTTATAAAAATGCAGTTTTTAAAATCTTTTTAAAAAATGCAGTTTTTAAATTATTCTTTTTTAAAAATGCAGTTTTTAAAAATCCCTTTTAAAAATGAATGCAGTTTTTATATTCTTTTTAAAATGCAGTTTTTTTCCTTTTAGAAAAATACAGTTTTTTCTATTCTTTTAAAAACAGTTTTCACTTTTAAATTTCTGTTTTTTTAAAATTCTTTTATATAAAAAAAAAAACAGTTTCAAAACTTAAAAAAAAAAAAACAGTTTTATTACTTAAAATAAAAACTCAGTTTTAATTTCTTTTAAAAAAAATTCTGTTTTAAAAACCTAAAACAAAAATCAGTTTTATAATTCCCTTTAAAACAGTTTTTAAATCATATAAAAAAAAAAACAGTTTATACATTTACTGTAAACAAAAACAAAAAGCAAAAATAAAATAAAATCAAATTAAACGCTCACCGAGCTTCGAATGGGAGGAGGAGGAAGTCGGCGGGGGCTCGTGGCGTTCGGAGGTGACGGGGTTGTCGCGGCGGTGGTTTAGGAGGTGTCGAGGGCGAGGGTTGCTCGATGGTTCGTTCGGTGGGAGGAGGAGGTTGCGAGGGTGGTGGGGCGATCTGGCGTGGGTTCGTCGGCGGCTCGAGCTAAGGGGCGGCGCGATTTAGGGTTAGGTCTTTTTTTTTTTTTTTTTCGTTCTGTTATTATGAAAGAGGGATCGGGGGGCCAACGAAGAGAAAAGGGGAGAAGTATATTCTTTTTTATTATTTTATTATATTATTTAATTATTAAATTATGCACAAGGGTTGACTTTTACATATGACCTCGAAATGAGGTCCACCGCCTGTCGTCCATAGCGTTTTACCCCCATTCCGAACACAATGGGATATGTATCGCAAGCTGGTTTGATCGTTACAATCAGTTTCTGTTGAAATTTACAATTTAAATCCTTATATTGAATTTTAAACGTACATTTCAAATTACCGGGGTCACATACTAACTAGAAAAATTCCAGAAAAATATTTTCTAGTTTCGTATTGACGATACGGTCCTAACAAAACTAGTTTCGTCGAATTCTGAGACCGTTTGAAAAATGGCTAATTTCCAGTCGATTAAATTCAATAGAAACTGGTCAAACGCGTTTTCTTTTGCCACGCTCACATATTGATTCGAAAAATTATGAAATTTGAAACCTAGCAATAGTTTGACATCCCGGACCCGACAAAAGTGGTTTCGTCGAATTCCGAGGCCATATGCAAAATATCAATTTTCAAACTGACTTACTATTTCTTAACTCTCTAATTTATTGAAATATTCTATATTTTATGGGAATAGGCTATTTTAATCATTCAAATTTCTTGTTAATAACCGAATTTAAAAAATTTTAAACTGGTTCACATTTTCCGGGTTATTACAAGGGGATGGGGTTAAGTAATTTACACTTAACTAATCCGACTTGGTAATTAGATGGGGTTAAGTAATCCACACTTAACTATTCTGAACATGGTAATTAGATGGGGTTAAGTAATCCACACTTAACTAATCTAAACACGGTAATTCGATGGGGTTAAGTTAAACACTTAACCAATTTAAACTTGGGAATTCAATAAGGTTAAGTAACCAATATTTAACCAACTTAACGTGATAATTTAATGGGGTTAAGCAACTTATACTTAACCAATTATACATGATGACTTGATGGGGGTTAAGTAACCTACACTTAACCAATCTAATACGCGGACTTGATAAGGTTAAGTCACAAGACCTTTTTATAATATACTTAACCATTGTAGTACGATTAGAGGATGGGGTTAAGCCAACCTATACTTAACCAATCCGACTCGATAATTTGATGGGATTAAGATAATCTATGCTTAATCGATCTAGCAAGATAATCCGATAGGATTAAGGTAAGCTAGTACTTGACCAATTTGACTTGATAGGGTTAAGTCATGAGCCTCTGGGTACACTTAACCAACTTGTAGGACTAAGTCTTGAACTTAAATACTTAGCCAATCTTTGACGTGATTCGTGGGCGGGTTAAGTCATGGACTTGAATGATAACACTTAACCCAATAAACAAACCCTAGCTAGAAGAACTAGGTAGAAAACCGTGGTTAATCAAGGATAACGGGAAAGTAAGCTAAGTGGTAAACCTTAGTTAAGGGTAACTAAGTAATAATTCTTAGCTAAGGACATAGGAATAATTCTCAAAGCGATGAGTAACCTGATACGGTAGGTCATCGCTTAGTATACGAGGAGGAGCAAGCTATCTGACTTGGATAAAAGCTCCAGCGCACTGGGTGCCGAAGTGGAAGCTTCGGGGGACGTGAGGATATTCTTGGGATCCCTCTGTGGGCTGCCAGGTAATTATACTAGGCCCATGAGAGGTTAAGGTCTGCGTTAGAAGGACCAAGAGTATGCCTTGGTTGCTATGCGAGCGACCTAAAGACTGGGATGGATTAGCGTGGAGTCGACGATTCTTGTTTTTGCCCTGGATAGCGCATCGCCGACTACCTACCATCTTTAGTCAATCGTGTACGTGCGGAAAGGCAGGGAACCCCTAACAGACCATGTGCTTGCTATCGAGTCATGGGTGAGGTTGACCCGTAGGAAAGTGGGCTATAGTGGGGCCGGGGAGTGGTTCTTATACATGATTTTTCTTGGATTGCCTTTCAGTAGTTGAGGGAGGGGTCACGTGGGACCATAACCACGGGTACAAAAACAGACCTTGATATCTGCATCGGCAGACGATTTAAAGCTCCCGACCGAGTTCCGTATTTCTTGATTTGCCCTGGCACGGAACTCGGATGGCACATTGGGGAACATGTGCATCTAGACATGGAAAAACGATTCACGATACATACGTGGGATCAAGGGCGCGGTTGACGGGTGGCGTAATCCCTAGTGGTCCTAGGTGGCCAAAACCCAAACCGAGACACGAAAACGTTCATTAGGTAGCATAATCCCTAGCGGTCCTAGGTGGCATAAATCCTAAGTGGACGCGCGATAGTTCATGGTAAGGAAACACAACTAGATCAAGGGTTGCAGTCCAAAACAACTTCAAGGATAAACCGTTTACATGGGAAAGCCCGTACAGCCTACGGCAAAGGACTGAACTTATACATGGAAAGAAACATATGAGTTGAGTAACCTATATATGCGGCATATTAGGTTGACATGGACCATTACACGACTTTTGAGTAAGGGTCATTCACAGATAACACGTAATACAGTTGGGATACTAGTACGGTAGGTGCAGAGCGGATATACAGGATAGATGCCATGGGACGTTATACGTGATAGATATCTTGGGGATATTATACTTGATAGAAACCTGACGATGTGATACCTTGTTTTATCTTGACATCGTAATTTATCATGACACCTTAGTTTACCTGAGTTCAGTAGTTCATCCTGTTATTTTGGTTTAGCCTATCTATCTTGTTATCATGCTTATGTTCATCTCAGTTTCTCATGTCAGTTAACTTTACTAGTTTTTATACTAATAGTAGATAGGGCTTACTCAGTCTTTTTGACTGACCCGTTTTGTTTCGCCTCTTTTCTTCCGTTTCCCCCCAGGTTATAGGGAGGAAATACTGTTGTTTAGTTCGGACTTCTTCTGCTTGAAGGTCATCATGGATGGCTTGGACTTTTCCTGGCTATGGCTACTTTACTGTTTTTATTTGGGGAATAATTTGTGAAAAAGTCTTTATGCTTCTTTACTATTGCAAGACAGGTTTTGATGTACTCTGATGTAAAAGGCTTTAGACCTTATGTATTCATGTTTATGAAAGTTCGATTTTACTTCCGCTATTTTATATGTTCTGTCTTGTGATATTTCTGTGCATGTTTACCAATAATGCCCCTCTAAAGCTAGTGCATTCCTTTGCGAGTGACCCTAGCGGAGGCGGGGTGTTACAAACACCGTCAATAATGCACTACCACTTTCGCATTCACTAAATATGCATATCGTTCCAATAACAATGATGGAAAATATCATAATCTTCCCAAGGACGAAAGCATATAATACATGCGCTACAATTTGTAATGAGGTGAAAATCCCTGCATAGTAAGTACTTCATCTCGAGTTAATAAACACCTTATTACATAACAAGGGCATCAAAAATATAACAAGTTTACCTCATTAGCTCCAGTAGGTACTCTGATAATGTTTTTATATGCACGCCTATAAGAAATCCCATGGTTCACTCAACTACACTTGATACTTGGGAATAATTCCAAATACTCAAAAGAATAACCAATATTTGATCAAACTGGATCAACTTCTTTTGATATCTCCATCAATAAAAGCATGCCTCATCAACACAATCTCTTTCACAAGGTTTCTATATGTAAATGGTCGCAAATCATCTCTCAAAAATAACTCCGGTGGTACCTTACTTTTCTTATCCCTTCTTTTCGAACCACTGAATTATTCTTTCTTACTCAAGAAATAATTCCTGCAACTTATATACAACATCATAAACTACATGCTTCACGTACACTCTTCTAGCAACAAAAAAACCATCTCAATTATCACCCCTTTACTTTCCCTGCCTGTCACCACCACTATCATCGGATAGAAGCAACAAACCTGACCATTGCTCCACCCTCCCACGCACACTCCATTAACAAACTCCCACCTTCAAACACAGCTAGATCTACATGATGCAAGCACAATCAATTCAGTTACAGACCATCGAAAACAACATTAGGTGGGACTCACTAAATTGGCATCTCCAGATCAATGACCATTGGCTCTCAACTTTCACCAACACAAGCCACATTTGATTCAGTAAAAAATCATTGCACCATCCACCTTCATCTATTACAACATCCAAGCTGCAACTTCTCTACCATCAAGCGTCGACCACTTTTCACCGAAACCTTGCACAAACCATTCTCTACCTTGCACTTAACCATGATTTTGTTTCCAATCAATCCTATTCTTGCAGCAAGGACAAGAACAAATGATTTCTAACAGGGTCCTGAGACCTAGATTTAACCTCCAATTTCTATTTCGTTAACTTTAACTCTAGCATGAGGTAACCATGCACACTTGTTTACGTATTTTGGCAGCCCGCTTCTTTTTATTGATGTTTTTCTTTGAAGAGAAAAAGAGAAGAACTCAACGCAAACCCAAAACAAGACAAATATATAAATAGAGGCTTACTGCTTATAACAGTGTAATGATCACAGTGGTGTTTTTGCTTAGGAATAAATACCATAAAACCTTAAAATAATGCATAAAATGTAATTAGGTTACATCTGTAGTGGCGTCCCATTCGCTACACTATATACCATAAATACTTTGCTGCATTGATTAATTTGCAAATCAACTACAGCTTATGAGAGGTACATGTCCTTTTGTGGCCTCAAGCTCGTTGATGTAGAAGTTAATGGAAACCTCCTCCAAGACCCAATGGATTCTCCTCTAACTCCACATTTTATCATCATCATCAACCATGTTATCACTACTGTCATTTCAAACCATCTTATCATCTTTATTGTCTTCATCTGTCCTGATCATTGCAATTTGAGCTTGTGCCCTTTCAAGAATCTCCCTCTTTTGCATCTCCAAATCCCTATAAAATTCTTTTCTCATCTTTTCAATTTGCAACATTTTCTCCCTCTTCTTAGTTTCTATTATTTCATACACGTCGCCAAACTTCTTTATTAAATCTACTAATAATTTCAATGGTGACACTGGCGCCACCTTATTATTGTTGTTAAGAATAATATAAGTAGGTAGAGGCAATCCATCATCATCTTTGTTTTCACTAGTTGTGTCACCATATTATCTTTCATCTCATCTATTGCATTTTCCCTATTCCTATACACCTCACTATTTGCAGTAACATATTCCCCTACATCAACCCCACATGTCAATCTTAAAGGTGAACCCGAATTCATGTTCATATTGGAACTAATATTCCTTTTTGCCTGGACAGGATTTGAAAACACACTGGGAATAAAAGAGTCCATCTTTTAGAAATAAATCCAGCCACCTTTAAAATTCACGTTTTCCTCCATCCTTGCTTTCTCCTTCTTATACATCTTCCTCAATGTATCTAACCTTGTAACACCCCGCATTTTATGACAATTTATTAATTAAATAATGCATATGTATTTATATATGCACATACATAAATGTATATATGAAGAATAAAATAAAGATAATGGAAATAAAAATGTAATGCATTCATTAAAAGAAAGAAAGGATTGGTTGCATGCATTGTTAATATGTTGCACACACTGATTTAAAAATATTATACATTAATAATAAAAGAGAAATAAAAGAAAAAGATTCATGCAATGGGTTGAATGAAATATTGTAACAAACATGAAAAAGAGGAATAAGAAGAGAACAATAATTACCATTGTTCTAAGCCTTATTAACAATATCCTAAGTAGTTCAGTTGGTTAGAGCATGTGACTTGCGTATAAGAGGTACAAAGTTCGATCCCCACCACCGTCATATTTTTGTTTTAAGAGAACGACCAAAATAACACATGTTCATGAGAGAAAATATGTATAAACACACATATAAGAAAAAATATACACATAAGAAAGTAAAGAAAATATATGTATATGTATATATATATATATATATATATATAAGAATATATATATATATATGTATATATTTGCAAATATATATATATATACACACACAATAGATAAAGTTCAAGATAAGGCTACAATCAAAGAAATATGGCAAGAATCAAATAACAGCGCAACACCGTTTGAATTTTGAAAACGAAACAAAAGTTGTGCGTGTATATATATATACACGCGTAAAGGTCATTAGAAGATTTGTATACACATAAGAAGATTACATACGAATATAACAGATAAATAAATTCTAGAAATTCAAACATTCAAAAATTAGATTTCTACGCCAAAACAGCTCGTGGGACCCATAGGGGGGTCGACACCCCAGGTAGGAGTCGACACCGAGTCGACACCCCCAGATCCAGCCAGATTCATCGATGAATCTAGACCATTTTCTTGACAACGTTCAATGCTGACTCAGCGCTGCGTGTACGATAAGATCCTGAACACCTATAAATAGGCTAGAGAGCCTAGGCTAAATCACACATTCTCTGAGACAACGTCTAAGCTCTACCATATTTCCTCCTCCTCAAATCTCTTCAGAAAAATATGATAATTAGTTTAGGAAAATTCTGAATCAAGATCTGGAGGAAAAGAATGAAAACTAATAAGAAGGTGTTCAGAATCATACGCGAATAAGGTAAATTCTTAGATCTGGTCTATTCAATTTTCTTCCTCTTTCTTCCCTTTTTCTTTTAGTAAGAATTATGGATCCATGGTTGTTAGGTTCTAAATACTATTAGGGGAAAACAATGAAATGCAAGATCCGGACCATGCTCAGGAATTAGAAAGCAATTTAGGTGAGTGGATTTAAGTTATATCATTTTTGATAATGATCTATCATCATTTAACATTCCCCGTTATTATGCAATGTAAGGTGATAAAATGCTAATATGACATGTTAAAATATTAATATGTAAAAATATTAATATGTTGGAAAATTCATATTTGTAACGTTTAATATGATGAAATGTTCATTTATGGAAACGCAAACTTGTTAAAAAAATGTGTAATAATTACTATTGTAATTACATGATTCACTTGTGGCATATTTTGACCATGAATTATTAGTCGTAGAACTGAGAAAATGACAAGTTAATTTGTTAGATTTGATCAGTTACATGATTAAATGATTAAATTTTAAATTAGAATAATTACTTGATTTGACGATCACATGTTATTTTGAGATGAAACTAATTATATGTTAGGAGGAACATATGACATAAAGTGGGCTTAATATGATGACATGTAAAATAGGTTGCAGTAAAAATATGGAAAGAATAATGTGCCTAAATCTATAGTAAATAGAAAACTGTAACACACCTAGACACGAGGTTAAATTGAACTTGTGGTAGAAGTCTGCCCGGAACCGCTCGGCAAATCCAGCGTCCACAAGTTGTTAATTTAATGTGAGAGGTCTAGTGCATCAATAAAACATGTAATGGTGCTAAGACACGAGGTTAAGCTAACTTGTGGAAGAAGTCTACCTAGAACCGCCCAGCAAATCCAGCATCCACAAGTGGTAGGCTTACTGTGAGAGGTCAAGTACATAAGGATATATATATATATATATATATATATATATATATATATATATATTAAAGGATATAATTAAATGGCACTAATTGTGATGAATGGAAATGAATAAGGAAAGGAATGAAAGATAATTACAACAGTAAAAGAAATGGAATGAACGGGGAATGATAATAACCTATTATGAATAAACTACATTAATGAGAATGTTATATAATAGGTAGGCTTGTTGGACAAGTGGCGATTATAACTTATGTTATAATAAACAATAAGGAAATAGGAATAACTTATGTAATGAGATAAGTTGTACTTAATTGTAAATTAAGTTATGTGTGAGAACTAGAATATGAGATATGCTGACAAGGACAACATAAGTTATATTTATGAAAAGGGAACTTATTAGTAAACCTTTGTTAAGAGAACTAACTTAATAAGTAAACAACGATAAGTTGTAGTGACATTATAAGATGAAATTATGATTAAATAAGAAAGAATGAGGCAAACTTATGAAATGAAATAAGTTATATTTAATCATAAACAATGACTGACATGTTAAATAGAAAACATGCGAATTGAGATATACTTAATTACATATTAAGTAGAACATGTTACTGTTGAATCAAACAAGAATATAAAGGGATTGTGGATCACAGACCTTGGAGCACAATCGAGAAAATAACATGTTGTGGGCTTATAAGTAGGCTTAAATGGGTTAAGTTATATGAATGAAATTAATAAGCAAGAGGAACTTGGTAAGTTGAATAAGGCATTGTAAATGGGAATAACCAAGTTAAATGGAAACCTGATGAGGTAAAGCAAGCGCATAAAGGAATGTTTAGACGTGGTCTATAACATATTAAAATGAGGCGCTTGGACCAATCCGCACGTTTGAGGGTGAATAACCCAATAGGGGTAGATCATTGCGTTGTCATGAGGCACGAGGGGAGCACTTGTTTATCTGATTATTCTGTCGACTCCAAAGGACTGGAAGGGGAAGCACGCAGCTTCCTGAGATACATAAGGTACTCATGGTAGTCCTTTGTGCGGTGGCAGATGTTTAGGCTGTACTCGTAGAGGTTGGGTCTGCGTGGTACTACTAGGTGAGTGGGCCTTGACTGCAAAACTAGATTTGTAGCCAGAATGCTCTGGCGAGGTAACACTAGGGTGATTCGGTGATTGCCTCAATGGAAGGCGAGGTCAGGACCAACAAGGATAGCAGATCGTCGGGTACCATCATCGGCAGCCAATGGGATGTGAAAAGACCAGAGTGAAACCCAGGACACCATTCACCTTTCACTATCAAGGTACGGTGGTTGAGGAAGATGCCAACTAGATGTTTCGATTGTTTGTTAGTGGAAAGTCTCTTTGCTCTTGTAGTTTCTACTTGTTGCGGGAGGGGCCGATGTGGGGCCATAGCCTCCATGAAAAACAGACCCAAGGGATATCTGTATTTTGAGGCCCTTAAAGCTGGGCCTATACAAATATGGAAAAGCTCCCTACCGAGTTTCATGTTTTTTGTATAGCCCTGCCACGAAACTCGGTGCACATTATAGGTTATGTGTGGTTTAGACATCGAATACGATTGACGATATGTACATGGGAAAGTCTAGGTACATGCATGTCAGCTCTGGGTGGTGTATCGTAGAATTGAGGGCATTACTCTGTGATGGAATTTGATTCGATCAAAGGTGGCAGTCCGTACGCTTACGTAACATAGTAATGGCAGATATAAGCTCTGACACCCCATGTCCGTTAATGTCACTCACAAAAGGGAATGCATTAAGTTTCGTGAAGCATTATAGGTAAATAGACACAAAAAAATTACAAGACAGATATACAGAATAACAACGGATTAAAAACTTTATTTATCATAAGATACCGTGATCCAAAAACATCACATGTCTAAAACATAAAAGCCCATTACAACATAAAAGTTACTGTCTTGTAATTCAAAAATATCAGAGTACTTAAAAGAATTAAAATTCCCGAAGAACAAAATATAGCCATAGCAACAAGGACAGGAGCTTGAGCCATACATATCAGCAGTTCCAGCAAAATAAGTAGAATCGCGGTCAAGCTTGAGTGTTTCCTCCCTGAGAAACTGGGGGGGGGGGGGAATGGAAGAAAGAAGGAGAAACAAAAGGGGTCAGACATAAAGTCGGGCGAGTCTTGTTACTTTTAGCCAGTAAATAAATGGAAGTAGCATGACAAGCATATAAAGTGGATAAGAGAGATCGCTACATAAATGGAGGGTGTGACAAGGTAGACATGATAAGTTGTATATGCTTCTGATGATTACTCTGCACTATTACTAGTATAACCAGAATGAGAAGATCCCTTACACTTCAAGGTGGTATACTTGGGCATACGTCCAAATATACCCTAACTATTACCTTAATCAATCGACTCCCTATTCTGTAGATACTTTGTGTCAACCCTACGGTAGGATGTATCACATCCTAAAGTGGCAACCCCTCACTGATATGCACAGCCCCATATCTACAGGTATCACAGTCATCTTGTTCCTCTTTGTATGGCTCATGCACGCACATGGCCCGGTCAGTTTGCGCCGCCCACACCGTCCTCCCCGTTTGGATCTCTTACAATTAATCAGTAAGCACACCCCTTCTCCGCTTAGTACAGAGTACTTTATTTGATACCTACTCCGGGTTACTGACTGAAATGGGTCCCCCACAATATGATACAAGCTCTCCCCTTTGTCTTATATCCCCCATTAGGTTTTCACTAACTATGTATACCACTAGGTATCTTTAATTACATAGCCCTATACCAGTTATACTTACCCTAAAAGGTGTCTTTAATTACATAACTTTTATATTTTCCACTGGTTGTGTATACCACTAGTTGTCTTTATTTACATAACCTTACTGGGTTAAGTTTGTGAGCCTATATGTAAATATTAACCACCCCTTCAGATTTACTTAACCCTCTCACAGTCCAACCAATTTTACTTAACCCTAACTTAAGTTCATAATCATACAATCCCTATGGATTAAATTAGGTTAAGTAGTCGAATTCATTATCATGTCCAATTATGGTATATAATGGGCTAGACCTCCCACATTAGGCCTACAACTTGTGGATGTTGGATATGCCGGTCGGGTCCGGGCAATCTTATTCCACAGTTGGGTCTAACCTCGTGTTTTAGCCAGATTCATATTTGCGCAGTTAGACCTCTCACATTAGGTTCAACATTAGTGGCTGCTGGAGATGCCGGTCGGGTCCGAGGAGACTTCCACCACTAATGCAACCTAACTTCGTGTCATAAGTGCAATTACAATTTCCAATTGTAATCCTAGGCATTTATTATTAATTATACCTATGTCAATTAGAGGTTTTATGCCCCTTTTTCCCAATTATGTCAATAATTGATTTTATGCCAATTTTATTCATATTTATTACTCCAATTAATAACCAAATTAGCATTCAAATTTCCAATTATACTCTTAATGGATTATATGTCCAAATTCATATCAAGCTATGCCAAATCTAATATTTTCCCCCGTCCCCTAACTAACGCATTCACATATATTTGGCAGCATACCTAGGCTAGAAAGTAGCCAAGGCATATACAGTAAAAAGGGAAAGGTAATGGGAAAAATTACAATAGTGATCACTCTAACAAAGGTGACATGAACATATATACTGGCATAGACATGTTTTGGCATAATAATAAGGTGGACATAAAAACAGATCTAGCATAATTATAAGGTGGACATAAAAACAGATCTAGCATAATTAGGATGACATAGTGTCATGTTTAGATCTAAATATGGATTCACATGTCCAATTTACAACATATCTAAATGGATTACAATATGACAGGTGAAAGGTGATTTACATAAAAAATTAGATCTAACCAAGTTTGTAACTGTCAAATTAATAGATTTACATTAACCACAATATAGTTACAAATCAAGATCCATAAAGGCGACATAATAAAAATAACCATAATTGAATTAGATCTAGAGAAGTAGATCTATCATGACATAGTATAAGATTTAATAATAGCATAGATCAATAGTTTACAACATAAATCACAGTCTTTCACAATTTACTTTTATTTGTTTAAACCTAAAAGTAACCAACTCACAATGTTTGGATTGTTAATATGATAGAAAAGAAATTGGTGTTGAATCGATGCTTGAATCTCAGAATTTGATTTGTGATGAATAGAATTAGGTTTAGTCCATCTACTGACAACATCTGGCCTTTATTGCATTTCAGGACAGAAAACAAGTGAAAATGGACCTTTATTTGTAGCTGCTAGCCTCCAAACCAACTATGCCACATCAGCCATAGGCATGTCAACACGTTGTAGGTGGGTCAACCCCAGGGTCGACCGGGTCGACACCCCTCTTGGGGGGTCGACCCCCTAGAGCGGGAAATTTGCCACTCGTTCTGTTTTCATGCATTTTCGAATTTTGACCTTTTTGGATAAGTTTTGACTCATATCTAACTCATATGTATACGTATATAATTCTTCTACGCGTATATAAACATAAAACCCTCATAACTTCTTCATACGATGTCCGTTTTATGCAAACCAAATGTCTATCTTAACTAGAATTTCGATACGGACACAATTGTGTAGTCCGTTTCCCTTAATTCTGAATATTAAATTAATTATTATTTAATTTGACCTCTTTTAGTGTTGTTAAAAAATTCATGATGTTAAATTCTCCCCTATTAAGGGATTTCGTCTCCGAAATTTCCAAGTTAAGAAGAATTTATCCTACCATTCATCATCCATCTACTCATCCACCAATCACAAGCATCCATTGTCCTTAAGAACTTCTAATGCTTATATGAAAATATGCAAAGGTATGTGTATATGTCCCTACACTAATACGAAGATCAGGCGGTCTACTGATCCAGTTGACCTCCTTAATGCAATGTATGTTAGTACCATGAATCCAATATGTATGCAAATAAACCTATTATAACATGTAAGTTCTATATGTGTGCACACTCATTCGTCCAAATGCAACATCCATATGGTAATACATCCATTTCCATCCATAAAAGAAGAAGAAAATGCACACACATCCATTTGCAGTAGAGAGTAATTGAGTCGATCTAGTGCCTACTGTGTGTGTATATGCATCCACAGGCAACCACTAGCAAACATTTGCATCCACTTGCATCCATCAAACATAACATGTTTCAAACACATGTTTACATCCATAGGATTCCTATCTAAAGGTTGAAAAATACTATGGATACGATATACTAAAATAATAGAAGCAAGCATTGATAAAACTTTGAAAAAGGAGTTAAGAATATACCCTCGGAAAGGAAAGGGTACGAAGCCCGAATCTTGTCTTCGGTCTCCGAAGTCGCATCCTCTAGGATATCTCCCCATTGAACCTTTAGCAACTTGATCTCCTTATTGCATATCCTCTTAACTTCTGATCCAAGAATACGGGTACGGACTCGCCTAGCTGTCGCCTCCCGTTCCACTTCTACTTCTTCCAATACCATCGGCTCAACAATTACTGCGGTGTCATGCAGGCACTTCCACAGATAAGAAACGTGGAAAACATCATGAACACCACATAGATTTTCCGGGAGCTTTACTCTATAGGCCATTTGCTCGATCCTCTCGGTTATGGGAAATGGTCCCATAAACCAAGGTGCCAAATTCCCTATCGATTCGAAGGGAACCCCATTCCTCAGAGGTAATACTTTGATAAAAACTAAGTCTCCCACATCATATTCGATGTCAGTCCTTCTCTTGTCTTCATAAGACTTCTGCCTATCTTGAGATGTTTTCATCCGCTGTCGAATAAGGTCAATCTTTTTGGACGTTTCTCTAACCATATCTGGTCCAAGTAATAATCTTTCTGTAGATTCCCACCAATATGTTGGTGATCTACAGGGTCATCTGTACAATGCTTCGAAGGGTTCCACACCAATGCTGGTGTAAGGACCCGTAACTTCCCCATGAAAGAAAGAGCAGATACTTTGAGTACAAACAACATCAGAACGCAAACGGAAGAACATTTCATTGTTTGTTACAATAATTGCATCAGAATACAAGAATATACAGAGTATGAATAAATAATATACATCACAAAATATCAGAGATTACAATACATTACATAGCAGCGGAAAAATAATACAATACACAACTGAAAACATATACACGGATACAGAGCTTTCCGAATACCGCTTCAGCTATAAATCAGGATCCTGTGAATATAAATCTAAAACTACTAGCTGCCCATGTAAAAATAAGGGCACCCATAGTTTAGGTTCAAACAATAAACTCCAGGTCAGTCAAGTGACCGATGTGAGAACTAAAACGGTTATTTAAAACTTTACTTTAAATCAGGTATATCAAGGGACCACGCTGTATAACACGGAACGGGTTTCCTCCCAAGAATACCAGTGCATATAACAAAACAGTGCAATGCTTTTTGGAAAAATGAAGCTATTATAAGACCCAGGTCCCATCACACAATGCAGCACAAGCCGGAGGATAGGGTTTTCCCTTATAATAGCCAAACATGCTTGGTAGTTAAAAACAAATCCTTTGATACTATTATAAGTGCATAGTGTATAAAACAACTTCAAATATAAATGTATTAATCCTAGACGGCATGGGTACCATTTATCATGTCGCCATACTAGGCTCTACAATCAAAACCGCAAAGTCACGTATTTGGAAATTGGATTTCCATCTATGAACCGAGGCAAGGGATCGTCCTCTACTGAATTCGAGACTGCCTAGCCCAAGTCATAGGAACAGAACGCATCGTCCCTTAGATCGTCAGGGCCGGTCCACCGATGTAGATTAAAATGCCTGAACACTGCGTTTCCCCGCCCTTTGGGGCATAAATGGGCCAAATGACTCCATTAGCTCCACATAGTCACCGATATATCCGAGGCGCCTCGCAACATCAACAACCACACATGTGAAAATAATATAAATATCAGGGCTGGTAGTTCACTGACACCACCCTAGTTAGAAGGAAATGCATGCCCTCCCTGAGGTCCACTCCCGTTTCTGGTTCACAACCAGGGTGTGAGGCTCGCGAATTAACGCTACACAAAGCTATGGCACACAAGCCGTGCTTTGATCATCAACCACAAGACTCAGCTTTTCAACAAAAGCCTTGATCATTTGCCACTTAGGCATGCTACACAGGTAGTTCACTCCATGCGATTGATATCCATCAATATATAACCCCTGATCTCGTACGTCTTAGAGAAGGGCGTTAAGCAAGAGAATAAATTCTCTGTCGCCAAACAGATATATATTTAATAGAAATCAATCACACAGAATAAAATCCAATGTCAGACACATAGTCCATTTACAAGCTCGTTCTGGGTATAAACGAAACCGGAGGCACCTTGCACCTCGAATATCCATCGATCTCCAAGTACGTCTGGATGATCACCAACTGATTCCCTCCTCTTGGGTGTACAACCCAATCAAGATCATCAATAATTATACAAATGATGTGAAGACCTCAAGTCTTTGACCATCGTCTTCATCCTCGACACATCGTCGAATCAGTTATTCAGAATGGGATAAACCCGGACTTTTTGAATAACTCGCGTATATAATAAACAAGTGTTACACGAATATACTTTTATTCAAATATTCTTATACTTTAAGAAATGTTCCCATTAATTTTATCAAAGACAAATTCTTTAAATTTATTCTTTAATCTTCTTTTGAATACCAATTCAAACCAAATTATGGTTTATCCAAACTAGTCCAGATTAACGAACCTTACCGAAGTAATCATTTTTTTTAATTTCCCAATCCCAACCTAATCATCCCATGAAGTAAAACTGGTAATACTTCATATCTAACACCACGGTATTATTGGTAAATTCAATTACCATTTCACGTTCAAATCTAATTAAAGATTTAACTATCGCTTGTAGCAAAACTGGTGATACTCCATTCTCGATCATTTCAATTTAACTAGAGATTCATTAAAACTCCACTTGGTTTTAATCTTCCCAAAAATCACATCGATGATTGTTTAACTTGGGAAATCATATCCTGCCTTTAACTGGGTTAAAGAACCAATATCATTTAAAACACGGTTAACAATAAACCCAAAAATCAATTCAAATTCAATTCCAATTAAATATCATTTAATTGGTATACTTCATTAAATCTAAATAAAAAGATTTAATCTTTTTCTCTACTGGGTTAAGAACAGTGTTAATAAAGACACCATTCACGACAAACCCAAATCCCATTTGATATTAAATACAAGGCTTTAAATAAAAAATATATCGGCTTATATTCAATATCAAATTCTACGACCAACAAATATCGTATTGGAAATAACGATATAAATATATCTTTCAAATTTCCATAACAATATCTGTATAATCACGAAATCCAACATCGATATATTCCAAAGACTATTTCGATTCAAATCCATTTCCACTTTATATATTGGAAATTCTGGTTATTTTCAATACCATTTCAAATCCACTTTATTTATTTTAAAAATAAATGGGATTATAATTTTGTTCAAAACTAGTTCATTTCGATAAAAATCTATTTTTATATTTTCAAATATGGAGTTTTTCATCCCAATTCTTTACAAATCATTTCTTATGTTTTTAAACAAATTATTACTATTATTAATAATTTATCACGACCCGTACAGTCGATTTCCATCAACGGCCATCGAACTGCATTTGCAGCGACCTTTTCCCAATTTGATTTGGACATAATTCCAAATCCAACCATTAGATTTCAAATCTCTAATATTCGTTAGAAAGCTCTTTTCAACACGAACCCAACGGTTCCGGTTTTTGGAGAATCCGACGGTCGGATCTCCCGCAACGTCAATTCGAAGTCAATGGTCGAAATTCGCGAACTGCCGCAGCGCGGCGCATTCGATTCAGGCCATTTAATATATATATTATATATATATTTCGTCGATTTCCTTTTAAAATGTATTTTATAAATCGTTTTAAATTTGTTTTCGAAACGATTTCAACTTCATATTCAATTTCGAATCAAAATTGAATATTCCACATCATCGATATACAAATGATAATATTTTCAAAATATTATATTTTAAAATCACTTCTTTTTCTATAATCATTATAAAAACGAATATAATCGATATAAATATCGTTCATGTCAAAATGGCGCATATCTAACCAACACGGCTTTATATATTACAATAACTTTATTATTCTATTCAACAAATGAATATTTTCTTCTATTCAACACATGAATTTTTATTCTAATCAACACATGAATTTTAATTCTATTCAATACATGAATTTTATTCCATTCAACAAATGAATTTTCTTTTATAATATTCCTTATTTTCCAAATTGGAATGAGGCCCAATCAATTACCATATAACGTTAATTATATGGATTCCATACAACACATGTATATAATAGCAACGATAAATAATCAACCATCATCCAGAGTGCACTCTACACTATATAAGCATCAAATATAAATATTCAACTCTTATAACAGCCTGTCAATCAATCGATCGACATACAGCTAATTATTGGGATTAGTGTATGTTCAATTTCATCCCAACACCCGTGTGGGGTTTCAAACAATCAAACATAGATTTTATTTGTGCAGTTGGGCGATGTGTAAAATTTATCGACCCAATCAATATCAGTCTAATGGGTGTACATAAACAAATCGTCCGATTTGTTTATTAATATTTATTTTATATACACATTAAAAATTATATTTTTAACTATAAAATATTTTATTCATTCCACATCACACGATCAATTTTCACAGCACATCAATCAAGCAAACAAGTCATCCATGGTCTGTGGACGACGGGTGTCGGGTGTTGCTAAGCACCGTCTGCATCCTAGTATATATTTCAACTAGAAAATAAATTAAAAGTGAGGAGTTCTCACCGAGGGTTCCACTCCGCCGTTTTATTCCTGAATTTCTTAATGGCTTGAATTTGTTTGAAATTCCAATACATTCCTTACCACGCTGTTCATAATAAAAATTATATTTTTATTGCTTCATTCCAATAAATAAAAATCACATTTTTATTTCTACTTCATACTTTTTTTCGACACTTCTTTCTATATAAAATTTTTATTTTAATATTCCTACTTCTTTATAAAGATCGAATTTTTATTTCGACACAATAAAAATCACATTTTTATCACAACATATATATAATAAAAATCAGATTTTTTTTTTTTGAAATTGGGTAAATATTTTATTAGGCATTTTCAGCCCAAAGAGAAAAGTTTACAAACAGGCCGAAGCCCATGTATCTCGCCAGCCATTAACTAAGAGATACATAATTACAACTCGAACCTTCCGCAAATAAAACCCATCGTCTTCTCCTTTTCAAATCAACGTCATTTCTGGAGCTTTCATGGCGGATCAAACTCTCTACTGGTTCCTGGAGTTTGTGCGGACGCTACCTTCAGATCCTTTTTTGGCCATCCAGCGAGTACAGATTCCAAGTTATCGGTATCAACCCCCCCTCTGATTTGTCGTTTACTTAGTTTAATGTCAATAATAACCATTTTACTTACTATCTCCACTGTATTTGTTTTCTCTTTGAAAATTCTTGCATTTCTTTCTCTCCATATTGCGGCAACAGCATACGTCAAGGCAACCTTGTCGAATTTGGCTATCAAACGATCGTTGTAATGTTAAAAATCAGTTTTTTATTTCGCTACATATATAAAAAATATATTTTTATATTCTCTATTATATAAAAATCTTTTTTTATTCTTTCTATAATATAAAAATCATATTTTTATTCTTCCTATAATATAAAAATCATATTTTTGTAATGTTAAAAATCTAATCTTTTCATTTATATAAAAAATCTAACCTTTCATTTATATAAACATCTATCCTTTCTTTTATATAAAAATCTATCCTTTCTTTTATATAAAAATCTATAACTTTCTTTACAAAGTTATGAATAAAAATCAAAATTTATTTCTCTATATACACTAAAGACCGGATTTTTTTTCTTTACAATGTTATTTATGTTCAAAACTAAAAATAAAATCAACTTCATTAAAAAAAAGAAACTCACACTGATTTTGTTTGTTGAAGGAGGCGGTTTTGGTGGCTCTAGGGGAGGCGCGACGATCGGAGCAGGCGGCATTAGGCGAGGCTCGGCGGCGCTGGCCCTAAGGGGGCGACGACTAGGGTTTAACTGGGGGTTGCAGCGGATTAGGGTGCTCTCGGGTTTAGGGCTTGGTGGTCTCGAACCGGGCACTGAAGCGAGAAGAGGAGGTATGGAGTGGCGGCAGGCGTCCATGGGGAGGGCGACGGCGATCGTTGTCGGCGGTGGAGGGCCTGGGCGGCGGGATCGAGTGCCTTCTTCCTCTTTTTTATTATTTAGAGATATCGTGTTTGACTTTCTGAAGAGCGAGAAGGAGGTGTTTAAGGGAAAGGATTTTGTTTAATTATTTAATTATCCATAAAGGTACTTTTTATTTCAACCTAGAAACGAGACCCACCGACTATCGTCCATAGCTAAATACCCCCATTCCGAACACAATGGGATGTGTCCTGTAAGCTGATTCGACTGCTTCGATCAGTTTCCGTCAAAATCAAAATATATATATATATATATATATATATATATATATATATATTGAATTCGAACGCACATTTCAACTTACCGGGGCCACATACGAACTCTAAAAATTCCCGAAAAATATTTCCTAGCTTCGTATTGACGATACGGTTCTAACAAAACTAATTTCGTCAAATTCTGAGACCGTTTGAAAAATGACCAATTTCTGATCGATCCAAATTGACTAAAACTGTCAAAATACTTTTTCTTTTGCCACGCTCACATATTGATTCATAAAATTATGAATTTTGAAATCTAGCAATAATTTGACATCTCGGATCCAACAAAAGTGGTTTCGTTGGAAACCGAGGTCGTTTGCAAAACTTCCATTTCTAAGGGCTTATATATATATATTAAAATATATATAAATTCCACAACGACTTTTTAGAATTTTAAACTGGACGTATCTTTCAACTTCTAAAGTGAAATCTCAGTTTCTTAACTTCGTTAGAAAGATATTCTTATACAGAGTCAAATATTTCTTGTTTCGTCCAATTCCGACTTAAAACGAATTCTGTATATTCATTTGAAATTCAAAATTGAATTTTCAAACTACCGCACCATTTCAGGCTCGTTATATAATTAAAATAAAATTATTCGTTTTAACTTCGTCGAAAATAAATTTTTTGTCATTATTATTTAAAATAATTCATTTTAAATAACCAAAATTCATTAAAATCGCCAAAATTAAAATTTTAATTTGGCTCGGATTTTCCGGGTTATTACAATCTCCCCCATTTAAAACTTTTCATCCCTGAAAAGGAACGAAGCTGAAAGCTGTTTAAATAATCAACTCAACTTTCATTATTTTCATTATGGCTTAAGTTCTTCAACTTTTCAGTTTCTAAGAGCTTTTCAATTTTTTCAAAAATTTGGCTAACACCCTAAATTTTGGAAAAATTTCGCCATAACCTCTCTGGCACTGGGAGCTTCTGGATATTTCAAATAGCCTCCCATGGCCCTCACCAATCCTAAAAGAAAAAGAAATAGCCAAGCGGCTAGCCAATCGGCTCATAAAATCATCAAAAACCCAAGAAATACAATAATCATGTACTATTTGTCGGGCAAACAATTTTATTCCTCTGCTCTTGTGTAACAACCCGGAAATGCGAGCCAGTTTAAAATTTTTATTTTGGCAACTTTAGCGAATTTTGAATATTTAAAATGAATTATTTTAAATAACATCGTCGAGAAATTTATTTTGAATAGAATTCGAACGTATATATGATATAGATCATCGTTAGAATATAAATAATTATAAAAGGAATTGAAAATGGCGCGGTAGTTCGATAATTCGATTTCAAACTTCAATTGAATGTACCGGGTGCAAAATAAACCGGATTTTTGTGAAACCAAAAATAATAGGATCTATTTGATAATATCTTTCCAACGAATCCTAAAATTCAAAATTTCATAGCGGGGATAAAAAGATATGTCCAGTTGAAAATTCAGAATAGTCGCTATGGAATTCAGGCCCTTAAAAATAGCCATTTTGCAAACGACCTCGGATTTCGACGAAATCACTTTTGTTGGATCCAAGATGTGAAGTAATTGCTAAGTTTCAAATTTCATAATTTTTCGAATCAATATGTGAGCGTGGCAAAGGAAAACGCGTTTGACCAGTTTCAATTGATTTTAATCGATTAGAAATTGGCCATTTTTCAAACGGTCTCAGAATTCGACGAAATTAGTTTTGTTAGGACCGTATCGTTAATACGAAGCTAGAAAATATTTTTCTGTAATTTTTAGAGACTGTATGTGGCCTCGGTAATTTGAAATGTATGTTTAAATTGAATATACAAAGAATTATACTTTGATTTAAATGAAAACTGATTGTAACAGCCGAATCAGCTTATGATACATTTCCCATTGTGTTCGGAATGGGGGTAATTAGCTATGGACGTTAGGCGGTGGGCCTCGTTTTGAGGTCGAAAATAAAAGTTGCTTTTTGAAATTAAATAAATAAAAATTATTAATCCACCCTCTCTCTCTCTTCCTTTTAACTCCTCTGCCCCCCCCGTTCTTCATTCGATCCAAAAAAAAGAAAAAAAAGAGAGAAAGAAAAGGGTGGACCCCGCCCATTGACCTCCAGCGCACCACCGCCGGAGGAGCTGCCCTCTACCGCGCCACAGGCGCAGCCAACACCGCGAGCCACCTCTTCTTCTTCTCCCCTCACCACATCTAGCCCCCCCCCCCCCCACGATCTGGCGCGCCGCCTACCTTGGCCGCCTCCCCAGTCGCCACCCCCCCCGAACCCCTCTCGCGTCCCCCGAACCCACCTCGCGCCCCCTCGTTCTCCACATGCGAGCCTCCCAACCACCGAAACACAAACCGCCGCCGCCCTGCCGATTCGCCTCGCCACCATCTCCAGCTCCTACAGCATCTGCAGCGAACTCTTCCCCTCCTGCTGTAAGTTTTTTATTTTATTTTTATTTATAAAATCAATTTTTTAATATATGAATTAGCATTTATAAATTCTAAAAATAAAGTATATACGAAGATAGGATTTTGTATATCTAAATAAAATAGAAGTTTGGATTTTTATATATAGGAAAGACTAGATTTTTGAAAACAAAAGGGTTAGATTTTTGACTAAGTAAAAAGGCGATGTTTTTAACATATAAAAGATACGATTTTTAACAAATAAAAATTCGATTTTTATGTGTATACTAGCATGGTAAAAATATGATTTTTGTTGTAGCAAGATCGAATTTTTACAAAGTAGAAAGAGTGGGTTTTTAATAGAGAGAAAGATTTGATTTTTAATCTAGTAAAGAAGTGATTTTTAATTATATAAAAATATAATTTTTATATGATGTGAAAATATAATTTTTATAGTGACGAAATAAAAATTAAATCTTTATATTTGAAAAGGCGAAATCTTTATATTTGAAAAGGAGAAATCTTTATATTTGAAAATGCGAAATCTTTATATATGAAAAGGCGAAATCTTTATATAGAGAATAGCGTGATAAAAATATAATCTTTATTATATGAACACCGATGTAAAAATAGAATTTTTATCTATATAGTAACGATGTAAAAATAGAATTTTTATCTATATAGTAGCGATATAAAAATAGAATTTTTATCTATATAGTAGCGATATAAAAATAGAATTTTTATCTATATAGTAGCGGTGTAAAAATATGATTTTTATATACATAGCAACAATATAAAAATGTTATTTTTATATATGTAGTGGCTACGGGCAAAGAAAATGACAAAAGAGAAAAAGGTGAAGATTTCCTACATTTGAAGTGTCGTGGAGTTGGGATAGCTTTGGTGAGAACTTCTCACTTTAAATTTCTTTTTCTAGTTATATATATATACTAGGATGCAGACGGTACTTAGCAGCACCCGACACCCGTCGTCCACGGACCATGGACGGCTTGTTTGTTTGATTGATGTGTTGTGAAAATTGATTGTGTTGTGGAATGATTGAATAATAAAATATTCTTGTGTTGAAAGGAAATAAAATATTTATATAGTTAAAAATATTTTATCGTTAAAAATATAATTTTTAACGTGAATGTGAATAAATAAATAATTATAAACAAATCGGCCGATTTGTTTATATACACTGATTTGACTGATATTGATTGGGACGATAAATTTTACACATCACCCAACTGCAAAAATAAAAATCTGTGTTTGTTGATTTGAAACCCCACACGAGTGCTGGGATGAAATTTGGCATACACTAATCCCAATTATTTAAGTGTATGTCGATCGATTGGTCGACAGGCTGTGTAAGCGTTAATTATTTATATTTGATGCTTATGCAGTTGTGTGGTGCACTTTGGATGATGGTTGATTGTTTATCATTGCTATTATATACATGTGTTGTATAGAATCCATATAATTAACATTATATGGTGATTGATTGGGCCTCATTCCAATCGGGAAAATAATGAATATTATAAAAGAAAATTCACGTGTTGAATATACAAATAGTCATGTGTTGACGATGTTCATGTGTTGAAACTATTTATGTGTTGAGTGAAATATTTTAACAATAAAATTTACATCTTTATCATATTTAAAATTAGAACTACTTCACGGTGGAGTCTGATTGAAAATCAAACGATAGATATCAAAATTTTATAATGTATTTTACATAACAAAAATAGTTGTGTGTTGACAGTACTCATGTGTTGAGATTGGTCGTGTGTTGAAAGAAATATAGATTCATGTGTTGAATAGAATAAATATTCATTTGTTGAATAGAATAACGAATTTATTGAAATATATAAAGCCTTGTTGATTAGAGTTGCGCCATATTGACGTGAACGATATTTATATCGATTATATTCGTTTTTATAATGAATATTGAAAAGGGTAGTGATTTCAAAATATAACGTTTTGAAAATATTATCATTTATATAGTAATGATATGAAATATTCAATTTTGATTTGAAATTGAATATAAAGTTGAAATGGGTTTGAAAACGAATTTAAAACAATTTATAAAATACGTTTTAAAAAGGAAATCGACGAAATATATAATATATATATATTATATATATATATATAATGGCCTGAATAGAATGCGCCGCGCCGCAGTAGTTCATGAATTTCGACCATTGACTTCGAATTGACGTTGCAGGAGATCTGACCGTCGGATTCTCCTAAAATCGGAACCGTTGGGTTCGTATCGAAAAGAGCATTCCAATGAATATTAGAAATTTGAAATCTAACGGTTGGATTTGGAATTATGTCCAAATAAAATTTGGAAAAGGTCGCTGTAAGTGCAGTTCGATGGCCGTTGATGGAAATCGACTGTACGAGCCTTGATAAAATTATTAAAAATATTAATAATTTGTGTAAAATCATAATATGTGAAATGGAAAGAACTGGGATGAAAAATTCCACATTTGAAAGGATAAAAATATATTTTTGTCGAAATGAACTTGTTTTGAACTATAATTAAAATCAATTTATTTTTGAAATAAATAAATTGAATTTGAAAGTGATTTTAAAAATAATCGATATTCCCAATACGTGAATTGGACGGGAGTTGAATCGAAATTATCTTTGGAATATTTCGATATCGGATTTCGTGACTATACAGATATTGTTATGCGAATTTGAAAGATATATTTTATATCGCTATTTCCAATACGATATTTGTTGGTTTCAGGATTTGATATTGAATATAAGCCGGTATATTTTCTATTCTGAGCCTTGTATTTAATATCAAATGTGATTTGGGTTTGTCTTGAATGGTGTCTTCATTAGCACTGTTCTTAAGCCCAATAGAGAAAAAGATTAAATCTTTCTATTTTGATTTAATGAAGTGTATCAATTAAATAATATTTAATTGGAATTGAATTTGAATTGGTTTTCGGGTTTATCGTGAATGGTGTTTTGAACAACACCTGTTCTTTAACCTGATTAACAATAGAGTGTGATTTTGGGTTTATCGTGAATCGTGTTTTAGATGACATTGGTTCTTTAACCCAGTTGAAGACAGGATATTGATTTTTGAAAAGATTAAAACGAAGTGGAGTTTTAATGAATCTTTAATTAGATTGAAATGTTAATTGATAATTTAAACTATAGAATTTGAAAAGCGATCGAGAATGGAGTACCACCAGTTTTGCTCCAAAGCGACAGTTAAATCTTTAATTAGATTTGAACGTGAAATGGTAATTAATTTTACCGATAACACCGTGGTGTTAGATATGGAGTATTACCAGTTTTCTCCATGGGATAAATAGGTTGGGATTGGGAAATAAAATAAATAATTACTTCGGTGTGGTTCGCTAATCCCGACTAGTTTCGAAAACCATAATATGGTTTGATATGATATCCAAAGGAAGATTAAAGAATAAATTTAGAAGAATTTATCTTGGATAAAATTAATGGGAACCTTTCCCTAAGAATGTGATTTTGTGAATAAAAGAATATTCTGAATTGGAATGAGGCGTTCGTTGTGTTTGTGTAACATTTGTTTATTATATACGTGGGTTATTCAGAAAGGTCGGGTTATACCCATTCTGAATAACCGATTCGGCGATAAGTCGAAGATGAAGACGGTGGTCGAAGACCGGAAGTCTTCACATTGTTTGGATGATTACTGATGATCTTGATTGGGCTATACACCCTAGATGAGGGAATCAGTTGGTGATCGTCCAGACGTACTTGGAGATGGATGGATATGCGAGGAATGTGCCTCCGGTTTCGTTCAGACCCAGAACGAACTTGTAAATGGATTGAGTGTCTGACATTGGATTTTATTCTATGTTCATTGATCTCTATTAAATATACCTCTGTTTGGCGGCGGAGAATTTATTCTCTTGCTTAACGCCCTTCTCTGAGACGTACGAGCTCAGAGGTTGTATATCGATGGACATCAGTCGCATGGAGTGAATTGCCAGTGTGGCACGCGTAAGTGGCAATTGATCAAGGCTTTTGTTGAAAAGCAAAGTCTTGTGGTTGATGATCAAAGCATGGTCTGTGTGTCGTAGCTTTGTGTATAACGTGGATTCGCGAGCCTCACACCTCGGTATGAGTCAAAAACGGGATAAGGACCCAAGGAGTGCACGACGTTTCTTTCTAGCTAAGGTGGTGTCAGTGACCTACCAGCCCTGTCATTTATATACTTTTCACCTGTGTGGTTGTTGGAATGCGAGGCGCCTCGGATATAGGTCTGTAAGGACCGGGAAACGTGTGTTCAGGAATTGCCAATCCTCAAAAGTAAGAGAGGACCGGCCTTGGAGGATCCAGGGATTGCTGTGTGCGGTCCTGAGGCATTTGCTAGAGTGTCTCGAACGGAGAGGAGCTTGCCCCTTGCCTCGACTCATGACGAAAATCCAATTTCCAATACGTGATATTGCGGTTTTAATTGTAGAACTAATATGGCGACATGATAGATGGTACCCATGCCGCCTATGATTGATATTTATGACTGAATTGTTTTGACACAATACACTTATTATAGTATCAAGTGATTTGTTTTAAACGTACCAAGCATGTTTTGCTATTATAAGGGAAAACCCTATCCTCCGGCTTGCGTTGCATTATGTGATGGGACCTGGGTCTTATAATAGCTTCATTTTTCCAAAGAGCATTGCGCTGTTTTGTTATATGCACTAGTATTCTTGGGAGGAAACCCATTCCGTGTTATACGGCGTGGTCCCTTGAATTACTCTCTTTTAAAGTAAAGTTTTAAATAACTGTTTTAGTTCTCACACCAGTCCCATGACTGACCTGAAGTTTATTGTTTAAACCTAAACTCTGGGTGCCCCTATTTTCGACACGGGCAGCTAGTAGTTTTGGTTTTGCAGATTTATATTCACAGGATCCTGATTTACAGCTGGAACGATGCACAAAAAGCTCTGTATCCGTGCATTATTTCTAGTTGTGCTTTTGTATTATTTTCCGTTGCGATGTATTTAAATGTAATCTAAATCTCTGATATTATTCTAATGTATTTTATTCATTTATGCTCTGTATATTCTTGTATCTGATGGAATTGTTGTAATAATAATGAAATGTTCTTCTGTCTGCGTTCTATTTTGTCTTGTCCTCAACGCAATCTGTGCTTTCCTTCACGGGGAAGTTCTGGTCGTGTCATCTTGCCTTTTTGCTATGACCTTGTAACAACCCGAATTTTAAACAACGTGTTAAGACAAGAATCAAGGCAGAATTAAATTATAAAATCTGAATCAGGATAAAAGGGTTGCGCCATTGCGTTCGTCTCGGAAAAATACGCGAAATAGAGTCCGAAATTTCGTAAATCGGAGTCCGTATGACCCAGTTAAGGCCCAACGAAGTTTCAGGAAAATTCAAATCCGAAAACAGATTTGAATTCAGCCCAAAAAGAGAAGGCAGGAAAATTCCCGCCAGACACACAGGGTGTCGACACCCATGTCGACATGGGTGTCGACCCCCCTCCAGGTGGTCGACATGGGTGTCGACCCCTGGGTCGACCCCCCCCCCCCCCCCCCGCAGAACACCGACCTGGTGCACCTAGTATATCTTGCAAGTTTGAATCTTTATCTATGAAATGTTAGCATGAACCTTTGGGAACCACTTGACTTGTGAAACATGGGCAAAGACTTGACTTTGGGGCTTATGCATGTTGGTGGCCAAATTACCTTAGAATGCTATGCATGTTTGTGGCCAAATTCACTTATGATACTATGCATATTTGTGGCCAAATTCCCTTATGACACTATGCATGTTTGCGGCCAAATTCCCTTATGACACTATGCATGCTTGTGGCCAAATTCCCTTATGATACTATGCATGTTTGTGGCCAAATCCCCTTATGATACTTTGAATGTTTGTGGCCAATATGTTGGCATAATACCCTACTATGTGACTCGCTTCCACTTGGGTTGGGAATACGTTTGGGTAGCTTAGGAAAAACGTGCGTATGACATGAAAAACTTGACATGGGGTTTACATGAGAACATGACATAAATATGGTCATGACACGTGGGGAAAACATGGAACTTGAACTAGACATGGGTGGGTTGTAAGTGTAATAAGACATTAGACCAAACATGAAAGTGGCCAACTCGAGGTTGGGTTGAGTTTGTAGCATAAATCTACCCGGACCCGCCCGGCTTAACTAGTGGCTACAAACAATAGGACCCAATGTGGGTAGTTGGTCATGTAGCACTTAAAACCCGAGGTTAGACTAGGTTGTGGTGTAAATCTACCCGGACCCGCCCGACTTAACTAGTAACCACAACAAAGTCTAATGTGAGAGGTTGAGGTGCATTAATCTAATTAATGCCACATGAAAAGGTTAAGTAATTTTGATTAATGACACTTAACCGATATGACACGAATGGGTAGGTTAAGTTAAACCGGACTTGGTTCCTTAATGACACTTAACCATATAAGACAATTAGGGGATGGGGTTAAGTAATTTACGCTTAACTAATCCGACTTGGTAATTAGATGGGGTTAAGTAATTTACACTTAACTAATCCGACTTGGTAATTAGATGGGGTTAAGTAATTTAGACTTAACTAATCTAAACACGGTAATTAGATGGGGTTAAGTAACCTATACTTAACTAATCTAAACACGGTAATTCGATGGGGTTAAGTTAAACACTTAACCAATCTAAACTTGGTAATTCAATGAGGTTAAGTAACCAATACTTAACCAATATAACATGATAATTTAATGGGGTTAAGTAACTTATACTTAACCAATTATACATGATGATTTGATGAGGTTAAGTAACCTACACCTAACCAATCTAATATGTGGACCTGGTAGGGTTAAGTCACAAGACCTTTTAAATTAGGCTTAACCATTGTAATACGATTAGTGGATGGGGTTAAGTTAACCTATACTTAACCAATCGACTCGATAATCTGATGGGATTAAGATAATCTATGCTTATTCAATCTAACATGATAATCTGATAGGGTTAAGACAAATAAATACTTAACCAATTTGACTTGATAGGGTTAAGTCATGAGCTTCTTGGTATACTTAACCACCTTGTAGGGCTAAGCCTTGAACTTAAATACTTAGCCAATCTTGACATGATTCGTAGGCAGGCTAAGTCATGAACCTGAATAACAACACCCAACCCAATAGACCAAACCCTAGTTAGAGGAACTAGGTAGAAAATCGTGGTTAATCAAGGGTAACGGGGAAAAGAAGCTAAGTGGTAAACCTTAGTTAAGTATAACTAAGTAATAATTCTTAGTCAAGGACATGGGACTAGTTCATGAATGGATGAGTAACCCGATATGGTAGGTCATCGCTTAAACACACGAGGAGGAGCAAATTATCCTACTTGGATAAAGGCTCCAACGAACTGGGTGACGAAGCGGTAGCTTCGGGGGACGTGAGGGTACTCTTGGTATCCCTCTGTGAGGTGGCAGGTGGTCCATGAAACCCGGCCTCACAGAGGTTAAGGTCTGCGATAGAAGAGCCAAGAGTATGCCTTGGTTGCTAGGCGAGCGACCTAAAGACTGGAATGGATTAGCGTGGAGTCGACGATACTTGATTTTGCCCTGGATAGCACGTCGCCGACTACCTACCATCTTTAGTCAATCGTGTACGAACGGAAAGGCAGAGAACCCCCAACAGACCATGTTCTTGCTATCGAGTCATGGGTGAGGTTGGCCCAAAGGAAAGTGGGGCTATAGTGGGGCCAGGATGTAGTTCTCACACACGATTTTTCTTGGATTGCCTTTCAGTAGTTGAGGGAGGGGTCACGTGGGACCATAGCCACGGGTACAAAAACAGACCTTGATATCTGCATCAGCAGACGACTTAAAGCTCCCGACCGAGTTCCGTATTTCTTGATTTGCCCTGGCACGGAACTCGGATGGCACATTGAGAACATGTGCATCTAGACATGGAAAACGATTCACGATACATACGCGGGATAAAGGGCGCGGTTGACGGGTGGCATAATCCCTAGTGGCCCTAGGTGGCTGAACCCAAACCGAGACACGGAAACGTTCATTAGGTAGTATAATCCCTAGTGGTCCTAGGTGACATAAATCCTAAGTGAACACGCGATAGTTCATGGTAAGAAAACATAACCAGATCAAGGGTAGCAGTCCAAAATAACCTCAAGGATAAAACGTTTACATGGGAAAGCCCGTATGGCCTACAGCAAAGGACTGAACTTATACATGGAAAGAAACATACGAATTAGGAAAACCTACATATGCTATATATATTAGGTTGACATGGACCATTACATGACATTGGGCAAGAGACATTCATAGTGGACACATGACGTGGGTTGGGATACTAGTACGAGAGGTGCAGAGCAAATATACATGATAAATACCCTGGGATGGTATACGTGATAGACACCATGGGATGGTATACAGGATAGATACCTTGGGATAGTATACTTGATAGAAACCTGACGATGTGATACCTTGATTTATCATGACACCGTAGTTTATCATGATATCTTAGTTACCTTGCTACAGTAGTTCATCCTGTTACCCTGGTTTAGTTTATCTATCTTGTAGTCATCCTTATGTTTACTTTCAGTTTATGCATGTCATGTTACCTTTACCTGTTTTTATACTGGAAGTAGATAGGACTTACCAGTCTTTATGACTGACCCCGTTTTGTTTTGCCTCTTTGTCTTCCGTTCCCCCCCCAGGTTTCAGGGAGGAAACACTTTTATCTAGTTCGGACTTCTTCTGCTTGAAGGTCATCACGCATGGCTTGGACTTTTCTTGGCTATGGCTACTTTACTGTTTTACTTGGGGAGTAATTTATGAAATGGTTTTATGCTTCTTTACTATTGCAAGACAGGTTTTGATGTATTCTGATGTAAAAGGCTTTAGACCTTATTTTATAAGGTAATAAAATTTGTTTTACTTCCGCTGTTTTATATATGTTCTGTCTTGTAATATTTCTGTGCATGTTTACCTCGATAATGCTTCACCAAACCTAGTGCATTCCCTTTTGTGAGTGACCCTAGCGGAGGTGGGGTGTTACATTTGGTATCAGAGCAGAAGGTTACCAGACTGGGCAAAAGTTTTAAAAAAAACCTTCTGAAACTATTTGAAAAACCGTTTAGAAAGAAGCATTTTCAAGAAAAGTTTTGTTTTAAAAGGCTATTCCCCAAAGGCCATGAGCACTATCCTTTGATTCCTTGATTGAATCTCTTTTCCTTTCTTTCCTCCATCTGTAGTCACAGTAGTTCTAACTGTGACTAATCTTTGTCTAGCCACGTAGGTGTTTTTCGTACGATGGAGGTGGTTCTCGAGAGACCTGTTGCCGTGGTACAAGGAAGGATAATAAGAGTAAGGATAAAGGACACGAGCTTAAAGATAAGAAACTTGTTGGTATGGCTTAGTCCATCAAGGAGGACAAGGACAAGATCATCAGAGAGGGCAATTGTACGCTCCCATTTCTAGGGTATCTAAAAGAGATGGTACCATTTCTGGTAAAGGTTTAGTCGTTCTTTTCTATCATCCCGTCCAGACTTTGTCTTGATCATCGTATCATTTAAGTCTGCTTGGATAGTTGAGTCTCTGCACCTTAGTACTAGCATGGTAGAGGATCCCAGTTTTTGTCCCAAAAATCTGGTTGGAGAGTTGGTCCATTTCTTCATGACTTGTTTGGATTTGAGAATGACATGTCTCGGCTACGGATGGATTCTAGGGATAAAGTGGTCACCCAATAAGGGGTGCCATTCTCGGTTTTGGAAAGAGGGTAGTTAGACTCTCGACTCACCTTGGTGATACCCTCGAAGTCTCGTGTAACCTTTTGGGTTCTGTCATGGTTAGTTACCTAGAATCTCGGGATGCAGTTGTTGGTAATCCGTTCGAATAGAATTCGCCGCTAAGGCTGATGGTTCGTTTCGCTTATGCATGAGTTATGGGGATCACCCTAGTAAGTACTCTTGGCAACATGGATTGGCATCGGCAAACGAGATCCAGAATTGCCTAGTGAATTTTGGAGAGCTTGCATGAGTAAGTGGATACGTTTGAGCCAAGTATACTAGGGAAAGGATAAGTGAAACTTGAATAAGAGGCGACAATGAAATGAGTTCTAACTCATATCTTGGAAATAGGAATCAAGGAGCTACGAAATCATGGAGTTAAAAAGATGGTCAAGGCACCGAGGAATTAAGCTCAAGGAAACGCGACTTAGAAGACGTAAGGCTAGACACGCGCATCGTACCTCTTTTTAAAAGTGTATCCTTGATCCCTGGTTTTTCCTGTAGAGCTTGCTCGCATGTTATCTTTTGGTGAATATCCTCTCGGTCCTGTTCCTGTTGCAAACCCCGTAGGGAGTTTACCTTGTTTATCTCCTCGATCCTATCGTGAGAACCTTAGGTAGAATCCTATGGATGTAAACATGTGTTTGAAACATGTTATGATTGATATGGTTGCAAATGGTTGCAAGTGGTTGCTCGTGGATGCGCGAGTACACATTAGATACTAGATCGACGCACTCAGATTTCATATTGCATATGCATGAGTATTTATACCTGTTTATGGATGAAATTGAATGTGTTATCATGTGGATGTTGCATATGAATGAATGGTTGTGCACACATATAGTGTTTATATGACTAGGACTATTTGCATACATGTTGGATTCATGGCACTAAACATATTTTGCATTAGAAGATCATTCAGGCCTGATCATTAGCATTAGCTAAGGAACATATACACACACTTTCTTGCATGTGTTCATAAAGCATTTGAAGCCTTTTAAGGACCATGTTTGTTTGTGGATGATGTTTTGAGTAGATGGATGATGGATGGTAGGATACGTTCTTCCTAATTTGGAGATTTCAGGGACGAAATCCTTAAAGGAGGGGAGAATGTAACAACCCGAATTTTAAACAACGTGTTAAGACAAGAATCAAGGAAGAATTAAATTATAAAATCTGAATCAGGATAAACGGGTTGTGCCATTGCGTTCGTCTCGGAAAAATACGCGAAATAGAGTCCGAAATTTCGTAAATCGGAGCCCGTATGACCCAGTTAAGGCCAAACAAAGTTTCACGAAAATTCAAATCCGAAAACAGATTTGAATTCAGCCCAAAAAGAGAAGGCGGGAAAATTCCCGCCAGACACACAGGGTGTCGACACCCTTGTCGACATGGGTGTCGACCCCCCTCCAGGGGGTCGACATGGGTGTCGACCCCTGGGTCGACCCCCCTCCAGGGGGTCGACATGGGTGTCGACCCCTGGGTCGACCCCCCCTGCAGAACCCCGACCTGGTGCACCTGCTTGTCATGTTGGCTCGGTTTTGGAGGCTTGTGACGATTTTGGATGGCTTGGATTCGATCTAGGGTTAATCCTATCGCCTAAAATGCTCGTAATCTCTATAAAAAGACCCCTAGACCTAGCTTAAACCCTCACAAATCACTCATGCCACGAAGTGATGCCCAAATGCCAAGTGATCATGGCCTCTATCTCCAACTCCAAGAGACTATGAATGCAAATCGGATCCGAATCGAAAGGTGCAAGCTTGCTACACCAAATCGAGGCTCGATCAACGTTGCTACGGCGATTTCATGACGGTTCTTCATCAAAGGAGCCACCTTTCTTCGTCACGACGATGCATAATCCTTCCCTAAGCCTCGCTATGTAAGTTCTAGCTACTTGTAGATTCTAACGGTGGTTCTAATGTGACATGGGATAAAATGCGATGAAACATAAGTATGCTAGCTTATGTGAACCTAAATTTGCCCCTTTTCTATGATCTATGACCTTGGGCTAAGTTGTAGCGACTTAATCATGCCATTCATGTTATGTTTAACCTAGTATATCTTGCAAGTTTGAATCTTTATCTATGAAATGTTAGCATGAACCTTTGGGAACCACTTGACTTGTGAAACATGGGCAAAGACTTGACTTTAGGGCTTATGCATGTTTGTGGCCAAATTACCTTAGAATGCTATGCATGTTTGTGGCCAAATTCACTTATGATACTATGCATATTTGTGGCCAAATTCCCTTATGACACTATGCGTGTTTGTGGCCAAATTCCCTTATGACACTATGCATGCTTGTGGCCAAATTCCCTTCTGATACTATGCATGTTTGTGGCCAAATCCCCTTATGATACTATGCATGTTTGTGGCCAATATGTTGGCATAATACCCTACTATGTGACTCGCTTCCACTTGGGTTGGGAATACGTTTGGGTAGCTTAGGAAAAACGTGCGTATGACCTGAAAAACTTGACATGGGGTTTACATGAGAACATGACATAAATATGGTCATGACACGTGGGGAAAACATGGAACTTGAACTAGACATGGGTGGGTTGTAAGTGTAATAAGACACTAGACCAAACATGAAAGTGGCCAACTCGAGGTTGGGTTGAGTTTGTAGCATAAATCTACCCGGACCCGCCCGGCTTAACTAGTGGCTACAAACAATAGGACCCAATGTGGGTAGTTGGTCATGTAGCACTTAAAACCCGAGGTTAGACTAGGTTGTGGTGTAAATCTACCCGGACCCGCCTGGCTTAACTAGTAACCACAACAAAGTCTAATGTGAGAGGTTGAGGTGCATTAATCTAATTAATGCCACATGAAAAGTTTAAGTAATTTTGATTAATGACACTTAACCGATATGACACGAATGGGTAGGTTAAGTTAAACCGGACTTGGTTCCTTAATGACACTTAACCATATAAGACAATTAGGGGACGGGGTTAAGTAATTTACGCTTAACTAATCCGACTTGGTAATTAGATGGGGTTAAGTAATTTACACTTAACTAATCCGACTTGGTAATTAGATGGGGTTAAGTAATTTAGACTTAACTAATCTAAACACGGTAATTAGATGGGGTTAAGTAACCTATACTTAACTAATCTAAACACGGTAATTCGATGGGGTTAAGTTAAACACTTAACCAATCTAAACTTGGTAATTCAATGAGGTTAAGTAACCAATACTTAACCAATTTAACATGATAGTTTAATGGGGTTAAGTAACTTATACTTAACCAATTATACATGATGATTTGATGAGGTTAAGTAACCTACACCTAACCAATCTAATATGTGGACCTGGTAGGGTTAAGTCACAAGACCTTTTAAATTAGGCTTAACCATTGTAATACGATTAGTGGATGGGGTTAAGTTAACCTATACTTAACCAATCCGACTCGATAATCTGATGGGATTATGATAATCTATGCTTAATCAATCTAACATGATAATCTGATAGGGTTAAGACAAATAAATACTTAACCAATTTGACTTGATAGGGTTAAGTCATGAGCTTCTTGGTATACTTAACCACCTTGTAGGGCTAAGCCTTGAACTTAAATACTTAGCCAATCTTGACATGATTCGTAGGCAGGCTAAGTCATGAACCTGAATAACAACACCCAACCCAATAGACAAAACCCTAGTTAGAGGAACTAGGTAGAAAATCATGGTTAATCAAGGGTAATGGGGAAAAGAAGCTAAGTGGTAAACCTTAGTTAAGTATAACTAAGTAATAATTCTTAGCCAAGGACATGGGACTAGTTCATGAATGGATGAGTAACCCGATATGGTAGGTCATTGCTTAAGCACACGAGGAGAAGAAAATTATCCTACTTGGATAAAGGCTCCAACGAACTGGGTGATGAAGCGGTAGCTTCGGGGGACGTGAGGGTACTCTTGGTATCCCTCTGTGAGGTGGCAGGTGGTCCATGAAACCCGGCCTCACAGAGGTTAAGGTCTGCGATAGAAGAGCCAAGAGTATGCCTTGGTTGCTAGGCGAGCGACCTAAAGACTGGGATGGATTAGCGTGGAGTCGACGATACTTGATTTTGCCCTGGATAGCACGTCGCCGACTACCTACCATCTTTAGTCAATCGTGTACGAACGGAAAGGCAGAGAACTCCCAACAGACCATGTTCTTGCTATCGAGTCATGGGTGAGGTTGGCCCATAGGAAAGTGGGGCTATAGTGGGGCCGGGATGTAGTTCTCACACATGATTTTTCTTGGATTGCCTTTCAGTAGTTGAGGGAGGGGTCACGTGGGACCATAGCCACGGGTACAAAAACAGACCTTGATATCTACATCAACAGACGACTTAAAGCTCCCGACCGAATTCCGTATTTCTTGATTTGCCCTGGCACGGAACTCATATGGCACATTGAGAACATGTGCGTCTAGACATGGAAAACGATTCACGATACATACGCGGGATAAAGGGCGCGGTTGACGGGTGGCATAATCCCTAGTGGCCTAGGTGGCTGAACCCAAACCGAGACACGGAAACGTTCATTAGGTAGTATAATCCCTAGTGGTCCTAGGTGACATAAATCCTAAGTGAACACGCGATAGTTCATGGTAAGAAAACATAACCAGATCAAGGGTAGCAGTCCAAAATAACCTCAAGGATAAAACGTTTACATGGGAAAGCCCGTATGGCCTACGGCAAAGGACTGAACTTATAGATGGAAAGAAACATACGAGTTGGGAAAACCAACATATGCTATATATATTAGGTTGACATGGACCATTACATGACATTGGGCAAGGGACATTCTTAGTTGACACATGACGCGGGTTGGGATACTAGTACGAGAGGTGCAGAGAAAATATACATGATAAATACCCTGGGATGGTATACGTGATAGACACCATGGGATGGTATACAGGATAGATACCTTGGGATAGTATACTTGATAGAAACCTGACGATGTGATACCTTGATTTATCATGACACCGTAGTTTATCATGATATCTTAGTTACCTTGCTACAGTAGTTCAGCCTGTTACCCTGGTTTAGTTTATCTATCTTGTAGTCATCCTTATGTTTACTTTCAGTTTATGCATGTCATGTTACCTCTACCTGTTTTTATACTGGAAGTAGATAGGACTTACCAGTCTTTATGACTGACCCCATTTTGTTTCGCCTCTTTGTCTTCCGTTTCCCCCCCCAGGTTTCAGGGAGGAAACACTATTATCTAGTTCGGACTTCTTCTGCTTGAAGGTCATCATGCATGGCTTGGACTTTTCTTGGCTATGGCTACTTTACTGTTTTACTTGGGGAGTAATTTATGAAATGGTTTTATGCTTCTTTACTATTGCAAGACAGGTTTTGATGTATTCTGATGTAAAAGGCTTTAGACCTTATTTTATAAGGTAATAAAATTTGTTTTACTTCCGCTGTTTTATGTATGTTCTGTCTTGTAATATTTCTGTGCATGTTTACCTCGATAATGCTTCACCAAACCTAGTGCATTCCCTTTTGTGAGTGACCCTAGCGGAGGTGGGGTGTTACAGACCTGCTCAATGTAAGTACATGTATATGCATGAAAATGTGATAAATTTTAATACAGCTCAATATTTGGTTCAATTTGGCTAAAGGTTCAACATTTAATTAATCAAACAATAATCAAACAACACAACCAGCAATCAATTAGTTGATTAATGTTTCAAATTCATAATTTTGGTACATAGTACAAAAATCAGATTTTTGATGCCAAACCACTACAAATAATCCTATGTAAGTTTTGGCTCTCACACCAGTCTAATGGAAATATATAGACATCTCACTTTCGAAACACGAACATAAATCCTGGTGATGGAGCTCCAACATCAAAACCATCTCTGGGCGACTAGAGTTTAATTCTATATCTATCCAGTATATTAAAACTTCGAATACACGTGGATCAGACGTATATACAAAATCTTTATATACTCGATTGTCCAAATCAATTTAAAATAAATATTCAAATACGTATAATATGATTTAAATTTTCAAAACAAAAATTGTTTTCAATTTAAAAATATACTCTTCACACTCTTTCTAGGATACTACTGATCCTATCTCTAACGAGTCATTCTTTTTGGATATTACTAATCCAATCTCTGATGAATTCTTCCGTATGTTTCTAATGTGTCTTGTTCTCTGAGCTTTGTAAACCAAAGCTCTGATACCACTGTAAGGACCCGTAACTTTCCCATGAAGGAAAGAGCGGATACTTTGAGTACAAGCCACATCAAAACGCAAATAGAAGTACATTTCATTATTTATTATAACAATTGCATCAGAATACAAGAATATACAGAGTATGAATAAATAATATACATCACAAAATATCAGAGATTACAATACATTACATAGCAGCGGAAAAATAATACAATACACAACTGAAAACAAATACACGAATACAGAGCTTTCCGAATACCGCTTCAGCTGTAAATCAGGATCCTGTGAATATAAGTCTGCAAAACCAAAACTACTAGCTTCCCGTGTCAATATAAGAGCACCCAGAGTTTAGATTCAAACAATAAACTACAGGTCAGTCATGTGACTGGTGTGAGAACTAAAACAGTTATTTAAAACTTTACTTTAAATCAGGTATATCAAGGGACCATGCCGTATAACACGGAATGGGTTTCCTTCCAAGAATACCAGTGCGTATAATAAAACAGCGCAATGCTTTTTGGAAAAATGAAGCTATTATAAGACCTAGGTCCCATCACATAATGCAACACAAGCCGGAGGATAGTGTTTCCCTTATAATAGCCAAACAAGCTTGGTACATGAAAAACAAATCATTTGATACTATTATAAGTGCTTAGTGTGTAAGACAACTTCAAATATAAATGTATTAGTCCTATACGGCATGGGTACCATATATCATGTCGCCATACTAAGCTTTACAATCAAAACCGCAAAGTCACGTATTTGGAAATTGGATTTCCATCTATGAACCGAGGAAAGGGATCGTCCTCTACCGAATTCAAGACTGTCTAGCCCGAGTCTCAGGAACAGAACGCATCGTCCCTTGGATCGTCAGGGCCAGTCCACCGATGTGGATAAAAATGCCTGAACACTGCGTTTCCCCGCCTTTTGGGGGCGTAAATGAGCCAAATGACTCCATAGACTCCACATAGTCACCGATATATCCGAGGCGCCTCGCAACAACAAAAACCACACATGTGAAAATAATATAAATGTCAGGGCTGGTAGGTCACTGACACCACCCTAGCAAGAAGGAAACACATGTCCTCCATGAGGTCCTCTCTCATTTCTTGTCCACAACCGGGGTGTGAGGCTCGTGAATTAACGCTACACAAAGCTATGCCACCAGGCTGTGCTTTGATCATCAACTACAAGACTCTGCTTTTCAACAGAAGCCTTGATTATTTGCCACTTAGGCATGCCACACAGGCATTTCACTCCATGCGATTGATACACAGCAAAATGTAACCCCTGAGCTCGTACATCTCAGAGAAGGGCGTTAAGCATGAGAATACATTCTCCGCCGCCAAAGAGATATATATTTAATAGATATCAATCACATAGAATAAAATCCAATGTCAAACACACAGTCCAGTTACAAGTTTGTTCTGGGTCTGAACGAAACCGGAGGCACCTTGTACCTCGCATATCCATCGATCTCCAAGTACGTCTGGACGATCACCAACTAATTCCCTCCTCTTGGGTGTACAGGCCAATCAAGATCATCAGTAATTATCCAAACGGTGTGAAGACCTCCAGTCTTTGACCATCGTCTTCATCCTCGACATATCATCGAATTAGTTATTCAGAATGGGATAAACCCGGACTTTCTGAATAACTCGCGTATATAATTAACAAGTGTTACACAAACACAACATACGCCTCATTCCAATTCAGAATATTCTTTTATTCAAATATTCTTATACTTTAAGAAATGTTCCCATTAATTTTATCAAAGATAAATTCTTTAAATTTATTCTTTAATCTTCTTTTGAATATCAATTCAAACCAAATTATGGTTTATCCAAACTAGTCCGGATTAACGAACCTTACCGAAGTAATAATTTGTTTTAATTTCCCAATCCCAATCTATTCATCCCATGAAGTAAAAATGGTAATACTTCATATCTAACACCACAGTGTTATTGGTAAATTCAATTGCCATTTCACGTTCAAATCTAATTAAAGATTTAACTATCGCTTGGAGCAAAACTGGTAATACTCCATTCTCGATCATTTCAATCTAAATAATAATTCATTAAAACTCCACTTGGTTTTAATCTTCCCAAAAATCATATCGATTATTGTTTAGCTTGGGAAATCATATCCTGTCTTTAACTGGGTTAAAGAACTAATGTCATTTAAAACACGGTTCACGATAAACCCAAAAATCAATTCAAATTCAATTCCAATTAAATATCATTTAATTGGTATACTTCATTAATTCTAAATAAAAAGATTTAATCTTTTTATCAACTGGGTTTAAGAACAGTGTTAATGAAGACATCATTCACGACAAACCCAAATCCTATTTGATATTAAATACAAGGCTCCAAATAGAAAATATATTGGCTTATATTCAATATCAAATTCTACGACCAACAAATTTCGTATTGGAAATAACGTTATAAATATATCTTTCAAATTTCCATAACAATATCTGTATAATCCAACATCGAAATATTCCAAAGACAATTTCGATTCAAATCCATTTCCACTTTATATATTGGAAATTCTGGTTATTTTCAAAACCTTTTCAAATCTACTTTATTTATTTTAAAAATAAATGGGATTATAATTCTAATTCAAAACTAGTTCATTTCGATAAAAATCTATTTTTGTATTTTCAAATATGGAGTTTTCGATCCCAATTATTTCCAAATCATTTCTTATGATTTTACACAAATTATTACTATTTTTTATAATTTTATTAAGGCCCGTACAGTCGATTTCCATCAACGGCCATCGAACTGCAATTACAGCGACCTTTTCCAAATTTGATTTGGAGATAATTCCAAATCCAACCCTTAGATTTCAAATAGCTAATATTTGTTAGAAATCTCTTTTCGATACGAACCCAACAGTTTTGGTTTTAGGAGATTTCGACGGTCGGATCTCCCGCAATGTCAATTCGAAGTCAATGATCGAAATTCGCGAACTGCCGCGGAGCGGCGCGTTCTATTCAGGCCATTTAATATATATAATATATATTTCATCGCTTTCCTTTTAAAACATATTTTATAAATCGTTTTAAATTCGTTTTCAAAACGATTTCAACTTCATATTCAATTTCGAATCTAAAATGTATATTCCACATCATCGATATACAAACGATAATATTTTCAAAATATTATATTTTGAAATCACTTCTTTTTCTATAATCATTATAAAAACGAATATAATCGATATAAATATCATTCGCGTCAAAATGGCGCATATCTAACCATTACAGCTTTATATATTTCAATAACTTAGTTATTCTATTCAACAAATGAATATTTTCTTCTATTCAACACATGAATTTTTATTCTATTCAACACATGAATTTTTATTCTATTCAACACATGAATTTTATTCTATTCAACACATGAATTTTCTTTTATAATATTCCTTATTTTCCAAATTGGAATAAGGCCCAATCAACTACCATATACCGTTAATTATATGGTTTCCATACAACAAATGTCTAAAATAGCAACGATAAATAATCAACCATCATCCAGAGTGCATTCTACACTGTATAAGCATCAAATATAAATATTCAATGCTTATAACAGCCTGTCAATCAATCGATCGACATACAACTAATTATTGGGATTAGTGTATGTCCAATTTCATCCCAACACCCGTGTGGGGTTTCAAACAATCAAACACAGATTTTATTTGTGCAGTTGGGCGATGTGTAAAATTTATCGTCCCAATCAATATCAGTCAAATCGGTGTACATAAACAAATCATCCGATTTGTTTATAAATATTTATTTTATATACACATTAAAAATTATATTTTTAACTATAAAATATTTTATTCATTCCACATCACACGATCAATTTTCACAACACATCAATCAAGCAAACAAGTCATCCATGGTCTGTGGACGACGGGTGTCGGGTGCTGCTAAGCAACGTCTGCATCCTACTATATATTTCAACTAGAAAATAGATTAAAAGTGAGGAGTTCTCACCAAGGGTTCCACTCCGCTGTTTCATTCCTGAATTTCTGAATGGCTTGAATTTGTTTGAAATTCCAATACAGTCCTTACCACGCTGTTCATATTAAAAATTAAATTTTTATTGCTTCATTCCAATAAATAAAGATCACATTTTTATTTCTACTTCATATATTTTTTGACGCTTCTTTCTATATAAAAATTATATTTTTATATTCCTACTTCTTATATAAAGATCGAATTTTTATTTCAACACTATAAAAATCACATTTTTATCTCAACATATATATAATAAAATTAGATTTTTATTTCGCTACATATATAAAAATTATATTTTTATATTCTCTATTATATAAAAATCATATTTTTATTCTTTCTATAATATAAAAATCATATTTTTATTCTTTCTATAATATAAAAATCATATTTTTGTAATGTTAAAAATCTAATCCTTTCATTTATATAAAAATCTAACCTTTCATTTATATAAAAATCTATCCTTTCTTTTATATAAAAATCTATCCTTTCTTTTGTATAAAAATCTATCCTTTCTTTTATATAAAAATCTATAACTTTTTTTACAAAGTTATAAATAAAAATCAAATTTTATTTTGCTACATACACTAAAGACCGGATTTTTTTCTTTACAATGTAGTTTATATTTTGAAACTGAAAATAAAATCAACTTAATTAAAAAAAGAAACTCACTGATTTTTTTGTTGAAGGAGGCAGTTTTGGTGGCACTAGGGGAGGCGCGATGATCGGAGCAGGCGGCATTAGGCGAGGCTCGGCGGCGCTGACCCTAGGGGGCGATGGCTAGGATTTAATTGGGGGTTGCAGTGGATTGGGGTGCTCACGGGTTTAGGGCTTGGCGGTCTCGAACCGGGCACTGAAGCGAGAAGAGGAGGTGTGGAGGGGCGACAGGCGTCCATGGGGAGGGCGACGACGATCGTTGCCGGCGGTGGAGGGCCTGGGCGGCGGATCGAATGCATCTTCTTCCTCTCTTTTTTTTATTTAGAGATGTCAGGTTTGACTTTCTAAAGAGGGAGAAGGGGGTGTTTAAGGGAAAGGATTTTAATTAATTATTTAATTATCCATAAAGGTACTTTTTATTTCTACCACTGAACGAGACCCACCGATTGTCGTCCATAGCTAAATACACCCATTTCGAACATAATGGGATGTGTCCTGTAAGCTGATTCGACTGTTTCGATCATTTTCTGTCAAAATCAGAATATAAATATATATATTGAATTTGAACACATATTTTAATTTACCGGGCCACATACGAACTCTAAAAATTCCCGGAAAATATTTTCTAGCTTCATCTTGACGATACGGTTCTAACAAAACTAATTTCGTCAAATTATGAGACCGTTTGAAAAATGACCAATTTCTGATCGATCCAAATTGACTGAAACTGTCAAAATGCGTTTTCTTTCGCCACGCTCACATATTGATTTAGAAAATTACGAATTTTGAAACCTAGCAATAATTTGACATCCCGAATCCAACAAAAGTGGTTTCGTCGAAAACCGAGGTCGTTTGCAAAATTTCCATTTCTAAGGGCTTTTATATATATTAAAAAAAAATATAAATTCTACACCTAGTTTTCTGAGTTTTAAACTGGACGTATCTTTCAACTTCTAAAGTGAAATCACAGTTCCTTAACTTCGTTAGAAAGATATTCTTATGCAGATTCAAATATTTCTTGTTTCGTCCAATTCCGACATAAAACGAATTATGTGTATTCATTTGAAATTCGAAATCGAATTTTCAAACTACCGCGCCATTTTAGGCTCGTTATATAATTAAAATAAAATTATTCATTTTATCTTCGTCGAAAATAAATTTCTGGTCGTTATTATTTAAAATAATTCATTTTAAATAAACAAAATTCATTAAAATCGAGAATATTTTTTTTTAAATTGGATCGAATTTTCCGGGTTATTACAGCTGGATTGGTAGCTGTTGTTATAGGCAAACTCTACTAAATGAAGGTGCTCTTCCCAAGTCCCTCCGAAGTCTAGGATACACAGCCTCAAAAGATCTTCAAGAATCCTGTTCACCCTCCTCGTCTGACCATCGGTCTGAGGATGATAAGCGATGCTCAAACACAACTGTGTACCTAATGCTTCTTGCAAGCTCCTCCAAAATTCACTGGTAAAGATGGGGTCACGATCGCTTATGATGCTGGAAGGCACCCCATGAAGACGAACTATCTCATGAACATAAATTGTTGCCAACCATGATGTTGTCCTCTTACTCTTAACTGGAATAAAAGCGAGCGCTCTTAGTGAGTCCATCCACTACAACCCAGATACTAGTGTTGCCTTTCTTCGACCTAGGCAAACCATCTATGAAATCCGTGGAGACGCTCTCCCATTTCCACTGAGGAACTTCCAAAGGATGAAGTAAACCATTGGACTTCTTTTGCTCAGCTTTAACTTGTCGACAAACTAAACATTGGGAAACAAATTCGACCATATCTTTCTTCATCCCGGCCTAAAAGAAAATCCTCTTCATGTCTCTGTACATCTTATCACTGCTTGGATGACTGGTCATCTTAGAATGGTGGGCTTCTTCTAGGAATACCTTTATCAAGCTTCCAGTTTGAGGAACACAAAGCCTTCCATCTCGTCGCAACCACCCCTTTTCTTTTATGGTATATCTACCGAGGTGACTAGAAGTATCCCCTTTTCTGAGCTTTTCCATGATGTCTGAAATCTGTGGGTCACCTTGTTACGAAGCTCCTATCTGGTCCATAAGAGTTGGTCGTATCTCCAAGGATGCAAACAAACCAGGAAAAATCTCGATGGAGGGTCTAAAATCAAAAGCTGATATGAACTCAAAGTTCTTTCTTTCCACAAACAGAGGATTCATGGCCATTCTCTGCCTACTTAGTGTGCCTGCCACCACATTCCCCTTGCTAGGGGTATAAACATTCTCAAAATAATAAGAAACTAGAAACTCCATCCACTGTTGTTGCCTTAAATTGAGGTCTTTCTACGAGAACAGATACTTGAGAGATTTATGATCAGTGTATAACTTGAACTTCTCTCCAAGTAAATAATGATGCCATGTCTTTAACGCGAATACTATGGCAGCTAACTCTAGATCATGGGTGGGGTAGTTCTTTTCATGAACTCTCAACTGTCTACCACCATAACATACTACTTTTCCTTCTTGCATCAGAACCGCACCAAGCCCTATACCACACGCATCAGTGTAAATGGTAAATTACTCCTATCAGGCAAGGTCAAGACTGGGGCTATTGTCAGAGCCCTCTTCAGTCGTTGGAAAGCAACGTCACAGCCTATATCCCATGAAAATGCCAAGATATTCTTCGTCGGCCTGGTGAGTGGGGCCGATATCTTTGCTAAGTCCTTAATGAACATCCTATAGTAACCTACCAACCCAAGAAAGCTTCTCACCTCGGTTGCATTTTTGGGAAACTACCAATCTTGCACTGCAACCACGTTGGCGGGATCTACAACCACCCCTTTTTGGAGACCACATGCCCTAAGAATCTCACCTCCTCTCTCCAAAAATGACATTCGGAGAACTTTTCCATAAGCTGATGGGAAAAGAGAGTTTTCAAAATTTCTCTCAAATGTTGGGCATGCTCTTCTTCGCTTTTGGAGAAAATCAAAATATCATCAACAAAGACTACGACAAATTTATTTAGGAACTCTCGAAACACCCTATCATTAGATCAACAAAATAGGCGGGTGCATTCGTTAGCCCAAAAGGCATAACTAGCCATTCAAATAAACCATCCGGAGTCCTAAAAGCAGTCTTGTCTATACTGTCCTTAGCCACACTCAACTGATAAAACCCCGTGGCCAAGTCTAACTGAGAAAATACCAAGGCACCAACAAGTTGACCAAATAAATCATCAATCCTCGGAAGTAGATGCCTATTATTCTTAGTGAGTTTATTCAACTCTTTATAGTCAACACATAAACGAAGCAAACCATCCGCCTTGGTCACGAATACTACTAGAGTACCCCATTCAGATATGCCTCATCTGATAAACTCTTTCTCAAGTAGCTCCACTAATTGCTTACTTAGCACCCTCCATTCCCTCGGAGCCATGTGGCACACTGGCAATGCAAATGGCTTTGCATTGTCCACCAAATATATTTGAAAGTCGATCTCGTGCCTCAAAGGTAAACCCTAAACCTCATAAAAAACATTGGAATATTCTCGGACTACTAGAACAGATTGTAAGTCATCGATAGATGCATCGAGAGATTCTAGGAAACTAAGCATAACTGACCCTTGTGGGTCACAAGGAATCTCGAGGGTCCTCCCATGATAAGTCAAAAGCCTAACAACCCTCTTCTCACAATCCAGAATGACACCATATGTGGTAAGCCAATCCATTCCTAGAAACAACCCATAGCCCATAAACCCGAGCACATGAGCACATACGCGTCACATTCAAACTCAACGCCTAACACAGATATTTTCAAACCCCGACAAATCATAGATAAATGAGCCGAAACACCAATGGGGTTTGAAACAACTACGGGATCCACTACCATACTAGTAATTAAGTGCAGAGATTCAACTACAGGACTTGATATAAATGAATGTGAGGCACCAGAATCAAAAAGTGTTCTAATAGGATGGTTTGAAAGAGAAAATAAACCTTCTACATAAATTTTTCTACCTCTATCAGGAGCACTGATCGCGAGAGCATGCCCCTGCCCTCCAGAAGTCCCTGGTCTTTGAGTCTGTCCCTATGGTCCCTGTTTCTTTGGGCACTCTCTAGCAAAGTGTCTGACCTCTCCACAATTAAAGCAAGTGTTCTTCCTTCTCTTACAGTTTTTGATCGAGTGACCTTCCTTTGCAAAACTGTGACATTTTCTCTTATCTTTTCCTTTGTCATTCTTCCCTCCTTTCTTCTGCTGTTGTTGCTGTTGCTATTGCTGTTGCCCGTTCTTGGGCCACACCTTTCTATTTTGCGATGTCTCCTCAGCCTTTGCTTCCTTCTTTTTTCTCTTGTCTTCCTCATGCATTAGGGCTATATCGACAAGTTTTTCAAAGGTGTCCCCCATTGGAATATGGGACATGGCTAACCCATGCAGAAGTTCATTTGGCTCTTTAGCAAACCGCAAAGCCCTTTTATGCGGTGTATCCACCAACTCTAACCCGAACCTTGTTAGCTAGTTGAATTGGTTCACATACACTTTCACCATCAAGTTTCCTTGTTTGAGTGCTAAGAACCTCTCCATCTATGTTCTTCTTTCGGCTTGGGAAAGAATTTTCATTTCGAACCTCTATCTAAAATCTTCCCAAGCTTCCACCGGACTCCAGCTTGGGTGACTTCCTACCAAAATTAGGCTTCGTCTTTCAGTAGCTAGGTGGCTAATTGAACCTTCCTTCTATCCTCTACTTCAACGATTACGAACAAGTCCTCGGTCTCCTTGAGCCAATTCTGCGCTTCTATGAATGTCTCATTCCCATGGAATGGCTTCCCTCCCATAGCACGGATGTCTTTAGACCTTGGCGAAGTTATTTGCTCTTCAAAGGGGAGGATGAGGAAAGACTGGTGCAGCTGGGGGAGGAACATTTCCTTAGCCTTCGGCAAGCGTCGTAGCCTCAAAATACCTACAGAACCATCCGGGTATCATGACGTCCTCCAGGATAATAGGAATGTTTTGTTCCCCAGACATGCAGAAAAGGAAAAGGAAGAGATTTAGACAAAGGACCAAAGGATATCACATATGGCATTTTGGGGAGTATTTTTCAAACAGACTTTTCTTTCTAAAAATGCTTTCTTTTAAAATCTTTTCAAAAATAATTTTCAAAAATTTTATCCAATCTGGTAACCATCAGCTCTGATACCAAGTGTAACACCCCACGTCCGTTAATATCACTCACAAAGGGAATGCTTTAAGTTTCGTGAAGCGTTATAGGTAAACAAACAAAGAATATTACAAGGAAGATATATAAAATAATAGCGGAATAAAAACTTTATTTATCATAAGATATCATGGTCCAAAAACATCATATGTCTGAAACATAAAAGCCCATTACAACATAAAATATACTGTCTTGTACTTCAAAAATATCAGAGTACATAAAAGAACTAAAATTACCCGAGAACAAAATATAGCCATAGCAACAAGGACATGAGCTTGAGCCATATATATCCTTAGCTCCAGCAAAAAAAAGTAGAATCACGGTCAAGCCTAAGTGTTTCCTCCCTGAGAACATTGAGGGGGGGGGGGGGGGGACGGAAGAAAGAAGAAACAAAAAGGGTCAGACATAAAGTCTGGCGAGTCTAGTTACTTTTAGCCAGTAAATAAATAAAAGTAGCATGATAGGCATATAAACTGGATCAGAGAGATCACTACATAAATGGTAGGTGTGACAAGGTAGACATGATAAGGTGCATATGCTTCTATTGATTACTCTAAACTATTACCAGTATAACCAGAATGAGATGATCCCTTACACTTCAAGGTGGTAGACTTGGGCATACGTCCAAATATAACCTAATTACTATCCTAATCAATTGGCTCTCTATTCCGTAGATACTCTGTGTCGGCTCCACGGTAGGATGTATCACGTCCTAAAATGGCAACCCCTCACTGATATGTACATCACCATATCTACAGGTGTTATGGTCGTCTTATCCCCCTCTGCCCGGCTCATGAACACACATGACCCAGTCGGTTTGCGTCGCCCACACCGTCCTCTCCGTTTGGATCTCTTACAATCAATTAGTAACATGCCCCGTCTCTACCTAGTACGGAGTGCTTTATTTGATACCTACCATAACGACCCACCATTTTGAACCATTCAAATCGACAATAATCCACACATGTCAGACTTGAATTGCTCAAAACGATAGATTGTTAATAAAAATTGGCAAATAACAGCATATATAGTAAATAGATCAATCACAAAACCACAGACACATATTAATAAAATACTACACAGTGGAATAGATAGAATAGTAGTCCATAAGCTACTAAATAACCATAGAGTCTAATGCAAATAAAACTGAGTACCAAACATAGATAAGTCTGCTAATGCATAAGGAAATAATAGAGTCTGAAATAGGAAATAACTGGAAAGCTGAAATAACCGCAACAACTAAATAAGTGGTAGATAGATCCAAGTAAAGCTCCAAGTGAATCAAGCAAGCTGATATCCTCAAGCTGACCCGAGTATCCATGTAAAACAAACACACTCGAGTCAGGATTAACCTTCTTATTTTAAATGATAACTCAAGTGAAACAATTACCGAAATGCAAACTAACTTAAATGATGTTTGGGATCACCATCCTCTAAGGATCCGTCAAACTAATACTATATATTATATACGCTATATATAATAGTGTCTATTAGTAAAGTAAATATCAAATTAGCATAAGCGGGATTACCATGATTACCCTTACACCGTTTTTATATTCCCATAGTATATACAGTACCATAATTCCTCCGTAAATAGGAGGTTGATAAGAGGGCACTCCATATAAAACAGTACAAAACAAAATCGTATTGGGCTCGTATAAGGCATGTGACATGGCACGCGAGGAATGCTAGGGTGGCTTCACTGTTTGCATAACCGGACTGGTGGTAATGCATACCAGCAACTACCGCCCACCTCGAGACACACTCCCATATCAAGGGTGTGCACCAGTCGAATCACAAAAGTAATAGAATGGTTTTGAAGAAGTACGCTCGATAGGCTTGGTCACGGTGTAGCACCTGTTTTAGCCACATCAAGCTGACTCAAGGTAGTCAGGGTCTCGTAATTAAGATGAAATAGAAAATAGTGTCGATCGCCAAGCCATCCTTCTTCATTCTGGAACTCCACCGCGTACACAGTTGTTAAAGTGGTTTTCGGAATTGGTAGAGAGTATGACAAATCCGATCCCAGTCTCTTTAACAACCAATCGTTTACATTTTTCACACCGTGGTCGTTTTATAATAATTTTTACTCAAAATAACTATCAAAATATAATTTAAATCAAATACTTCCAAAATCACAACTTTTACTCTTCACTATTTAAAGCTTATAAAATATATAAGTTTATAAAATATATAAGTTTATAAAATAAAACATAATATAAAAATATTAAATAATAAAATTTATAGAAATACTATATATAAAATAGGTACTTATTTTGTTATTAAAACCTTTGTAAACTTTTAAAACAATTAAAATATAAGTTTATCATTTGAAATCTAACTATATATTATTATTATTATTATTATTATTATTGTTTTAAACAATAATTGAATTTAATTTCCAAAAAATCAATCTTTTCAGATCAAATATATTTATGGTTTTAAAATATGACCAATAGTGTCCATATATAATTTTCTATTCTATGGTCAAGTGATACGGATATGTATCATTTCAATCCGTTTATTTTCAAGTATGGGTATATATCATTTCAACCCGTAATCCCGAATTCAAGAAAAATCGCTTGGGTTTATCATTTCAACCCATAAAGATTTCCCCAATTCTATCAAGTCGTTCGGGTATGTATCATTTCAACCCATTGTGATTTCCTAAAGGGAACTTGCAATGTGAAAATCAGCACATAACAAATCAATCATCGACATATAATATCGATCCCTACATGTCATAAGGACATGTCCGTACATGTTCATATTACGTCTAAATACCCGTCGTACACGTCAAATGTCATAAATTTAGACACGCATATGTAGAGTATATTCGTGCGCGTATCTGTGTGCGTGTCACATACACTATCGTGCACGTCACATTCACACGTATCAAATTACATGCACGCTACACTGAACGTATTATATCCATATAGATTTCATTTTACGTATCCAACATATTTACCCGTCATATCAACATATATGTAACCAACACGTGTCGAATATCACATACGCAGATCAATATATATATCGTACATCACAAATTCATACAAACAACCAAATAATGACATATGTATCAATGATGTCAATAACATGTCGACAGTGTACAATGGGAATAATATGATCTCTATAGCAATACTAGCAATTCAGGTAACTAATTCACAGGTTTGTACACTTAAATAAAAATGTTTATCTAGAGTGAGGGGTCTCACCTTCCGTAGCAAAAGAAATGAAAGGAACGATGAAAGCGGATTTGAAGCGAACGACGAGCGAAGTCTATTCCTCTTTATTATTAACTTCTCCGACTAGAAAAAAAAATTCATGTAAATTATATTAGTCATTTTGTACACTTTTTTTTAAAACCCAAAGGTAATAAACTTGACAAAACCAAAGATAAACATTTGATATTATATATATATATATATATATATTTCCAAAACAAAAAGCATACATATATATAACATATAGATTTGTTCTGGAAACCCGTATAGAATACATAGTATATATACGCTTGACAAGCCAAAGCCCAAACTATAGTGAACCGATTCAAAGAAAAATGTTTGTATGTCCAGTTAAAATAAAACTATGAAAAACCAGAAAACTAGACTTCAAAATGGTCTAAGTTTTGTAAAATAAACAAATATATTTAATAATATGGCACGCATGAAATATATGCATCACAAGTAAAAGTGTTTTCTTCAAACCAATGTACATGAGAAACGCACACACACGTAAATGGAAAAACTTTACTTTTTTTTATGCATAAGCATGAAACGCATGCTTCAAATAACTGAAGAGAAATAACATGAAAATAAAGGGAAGAGGACTCACGTAGGTTGTATGTGAACTTTAACAAAATATTTTCGTTTTACATATGTACATACATACGCATGTAACATTCTAGGAAAAGAGAAGAAGAAAATAGAGAAAAAGGAGGGAAAAGAACTCACAGATGGACCAAAAAGATGCTACAGGAAGAAGCCTTCCATTCTTGGCATGCTGGAATAAATGATGTGCAAACATGAGGACTACAAGAGGAGGTTCCTCACTCCTTATTCCCCTTTAGTTCGCTCTTGCTTTGGTTTCCCTTTTTTCATCTTTTTTTTTTTTTTAGGATAGAGAGAAGGGACGATGGTTCTTGAAGAGGCAGAGAAGGTGATGAGTTACGAGAAGGAGAAATGAAACGAAGGGGTACATACGGTGATATATATGCAAATGGTGAGAGAAATCAAAAGCCGCGTCTATTCACCATTTTGGTGATCTTCCGGTTGCTTTTACCGTTGACTCACAGATCCAAATCCTAATAGCTAAACCAAATGTACACAAATATGAACAGTTCAATCTTAAATGAACCGGTGTCAAAATTTATGCACAAGCTATTTTAATTTTTCATTGCAACCGGATACCCGAAACTGATAAATGAATATACCATGGTGATCAGCGCGACGATACGTACGCAACGGTATAAAGAACTCAGTGTCACGACACTCCGATCAAAACCCCATTACGGACACCTTTTAATGCAGAAAAACGTACAAATAAATTAAAACAAAGGTCGAAATGTATGAATTTCGTGAAACGGATTGTGCTGCCGAATTCGGGATACGAAAAAGAATTTTCTAATGCTAAATCGTCAGTATTTTGGACAAAACTTTACCGACGCCTATTTTGAACTGATATGCATAGAAAATTTTAACAATCGACGAACTTAAGTGTTTTCGATGAAACTTATCCGACTGTATATCCAGATTGACGCATTTCAAATATCAAATTCTCATTTTGAAATTTTTATGTTAAATTTTCAAGATAAAAAGAAATTGATCGAAAAAAATCAAAATTTTAAATCATTGAAAATAATGGGATGTTACATTCTCCTCCACTCAAAACTTTTCGTCCCCGAAAAGGAACAAAAATAAGAAAGGAGAATGTGCAGAAGAACAAAGATAGATTCGAAGGAACCGTACCTGATGTAAACAATTCCGGATTTGAAGCACGAATGCTCTCCTCCGTCTCCCATGTACAATCCCGATCATCTGTACCCCATTGTATCTTGACCAGATTGACAGACTTTCTTCTGAGTTGCTTTGTGCCTCGATCGACAATGCGGAGTGGCTTCCTCTCAACTGTGAGGTTCGGCTCAACCTCCAAAGTCTCAAGCTGGGCAGGTTGAACAATCAGAAAAGGGTCATGAAGATGCTTACGCAGATGTGACACATGAAACACATTGTGCACATCTGGGAGCTTCTCTGTCAAATCCAATCTATAAGCCAAGGGGCCCACTCTATCCAGAATGCGGAAAGGACCAATAAATCTAGGAGCTAGCTACCCTTTTCGACCGAAACGAATCACATTCTTCAAAGGTGAGACCTTAAGAAAAACCTGATCGCCAACTGCAAATACCAAATCTCTTCTCCGTCTATCGGCTTACTTCTTCTGCCTATCCTGAGCTATTCTTATCTTCCTCCTAATCTCCTCTACTTTCACAGTTGCGTCAAGAATCATATCGGGTCAAGAATCAACTGGTCACCCGATTCAATCCAACAAGCTGGAGATTTGCAAGGTCGTCTGTATAGAGCAATGAACGGAGACATCTCAATACTTGCCTAAATTTCAAAGGAATGGAATTTAATCGATTTTAAACTCGAAAGGAATCAATATTTAAATCGAAGATGTACCTGATAGATATTATTATAAGTGAACTCAACGAGATGGAGATGATCTTCCCAAGATCCTCCATAATCAAGAGCACAAGCATGAAGGAGATCTTCCAAAATCTGATTCACCCTATCCGTCTGACCATCAGTTTGAGGATGATAGGCAGTGCTGAGATTCAAACGGGTACCCAAAGATTCTTGAAAAGATTTCCAGAAGTTACTGGTAAAGATAGGGTCACGATCACAAACAATGCTGGAAGGAACACCATGGAGTCTGACAATCTCCGTCATATAGATCTCTGCCAAACTCGAAGTTGTGCGATTTGATCTGGCCGGAATAAAATGAGCAGATTTAGTCAACCTATCGACTATGACCCAAATACTCTCATTGCCCCTTCTAGTCCTCGGCAAGCCATCAATAAAATCCATCGAAACCTGATCCCATTTCCAAACGGGAATCTCTAGAGGCTACAACAACCCGGTAGTTTTTTGGTGATCAGCCTTGACTTGCTGACAAGTGGCACATCTGCTAACATAAATGGAAACATCTCGTTTCATACCCTTCCACCAAAACAACTTCTTCATATTCTTATACATCTTTGTAACACCGGGATTAATAGAGAGTTTGGTTCTATGATTCTCTCTAAGCACTTCCTGTCTTAGTCCATCGATGTTCGGAACACAAATATGATTACTGATCTTTAAGATACCCTTCTCGTCAATTTGTGCTCCAAATTTTGTTTGATATCATCTTCTTTATTTCGAATATTCAACTTCGTAAGCTTGAGCATCTCATCTTGATTTTGTTTAGCTGCAATACGATCCATAAGAGATGTAACTATAATCTGACAAAGCATAGCCGTTTTCTGACTTTGGGCATCTGCTACAACATTGCCTTTTCCTGGAGTATAGTTGATTTCGAGGTCATAGGATGCTAAGAATTCGAGCCATCTAACTTGTCTTAGATTCAGATCCTTCTGAGAAAAGATATACATAAGCAACTGGTGATCTGTGAACAACTCGAACTTAGTACCCAAGAGATGATGCCTCCATAACTTTAAAGCGAACACAATGGCCAGCAGTTCTAAATCATGAATGGCATAATTTGCTTCGTGGGTTTTCAATTGGCGACTGGCATAAGCAATAACTCTCCCATTTTTCATCAAAACAGCTCCCAAACCTTACTTACAAGCATCGGTATAAACTGTTAGCCCTTTACTTCCATTTGGCACGGTAAGAACAGGGGCGGAGGTAAGCTTTTGCTTCAAGTCATTAAATGCTTCTTCACACTTATCATTCCAATTGAACTTGGCATTCTTACGAGTCAAAGCAGTGAGTGGGGCAGCTATGCGGAAAAGTTCTCGATAAATCTCCGATAATATCCAGCTAAGCCCAAAAAGCTACGAATCTCAGTCGGAGTCTCAGGTTTCTCCCAATCCTGAAAATAGAATGGGTGAAATGAGTTCTAGTAGAGATATGATAATTATATTATCGAATGAATAAAGATGGATAAGCTTACATTGATCACAGAAACCTTAACAGGATCTACAGAAACTCCATTCTTAAAAATAATATGTTCGAGAAATCAAACCTCATCTTTCTAGAAAAGACATTTAGAGAATTTGGCCTTCAACTGTTGTTTCCGAAGAGTTTGGAGAACATAACTCAAATGCGATTCGTGTTCCTTCTCTGATTTGGAAAACACAAGAATGTCGTCCATGAAAACTAGGACGAACTTGTTTAGAACATCTCGGAAAACTCGATTCATAAGATCGACAAAGAAAGCCGAAGCGTTAGTTAATCCAAAAGGTATGACTAACCATTCATAGAATCCACTCTTGGTCCGGAAAGCTGTCTTGGGAATGCTCTCCTCAGCTACCCTAAGTTGGTGGAAGCCGGTAGCCAAATCTAGCTGAGAGAAAATTTTAGCCCCATAAAGCTGATCAAACATGTAATTAATACGAGGCATATGATAACAATTCTTCATGGTAAGTTTGTTTAGCTCTCTATAATCAACACACATCCTTAAAGAACCATCAGATTTGGTAAAAAAGACAATAGAAGCACCCCATTCGAAAAAACTAGGTCTAATCAAACCCTTAAAGGATAAATCCTCAATTTGATTTTTCAACTCGATTTTCTCTTTAGGAGCCATTTGTCTAGGAGGAAGAACAATTGGCCGAGCTCCAAGGATTAGATCAATGCGGAATTCAATTTCCGGCTTAGGTGGAAGAGAAGTGACTTCACCGAATACATCAGGAAAGTTCTTCACTATAGGAGTGGACTCGAGATCAGTCGGTTGGGAATCAAGAGAAAATATAAAGCTGCCTGCAAAGTCCTGAGGCATTTTGCATTCGATCACTAAAGGCTCTCCAAAATCGCTTAACAAAGAAACTGTTCGGGATTTACAGAAAATGTGAGCATCATGCTTATTAAGCCAATCACCTCCAAGTAAGATATCGAAAGCATCAAAACGGAGAACATAGAAATCATTGGTGGATCGATGCCCGTTGTAAAGGAGTTTTACCCCTTTACAAACCATACTAAGATTGGCAGGACCGCCAATAGGATTAGATACACATATAACAACCCACCATTTTGAACCATTCAAATCGACAATAATCCACACATAAGGGTTTAGTTGCTACTTGCGGATGTAAGAATTGCTCAAACTTATCACAAAGGTTAATAGAAATAAAATTATGCGAAGCTCCAATATCGAATAAAACACGAACAGGAAAACGGAATAAAGTAAAAGTGCTTTGAATGGTACCTTGGTTATCACTAGGAGCAGGAGGAGTAGAAGATGTCATGGCAAAGACTCCAGACGTCTTACACGCTGTTGACTGGGACAATCCTTCTTAATGTGACTGGGCTAAAGAAAAATGTGGCATAAGTTGTTCCTAGTCATCTGAGCTGGAGGGATAGCGGCTCCGGATTTGTTTGAACAACTATTGGCATAATATCATTTCTGATTACAGTTGAAGCAGGTAATGTGAGATAAGTCGATCGGCTAACTCTGAGAAGAATAACCAATACCCTGGGTCTTCTGCCAATTCTTCTTTTGCTGCTGATAGTTAGGCTTCCTCTTCTTTGCACTGCTAGAACTACCCTGAGACTGAGTTTCCTGTATAGCCTGCTTCTGCCCTTTAGTGTTGGGATTCTTGAATCTAATAGCCATGTCTATGATATCAGTGAAAGTTCCACGAACATGATTAGTCAAACGGTCAAAATACTCCGGACGTGTACCCTAGATAAACCTCTCATTCTTCTGGAGTGGGGTCTAGATCAGATTAGGCGCATACTTGGAAAGCTCGTTGAATTCCCTCTCGTACTCAGTAAATGTCATGTCACCTTGCTCAAGGTCCGTAAATTCCCTATAAAGCTGAGATTTTCCCGAATCGGGTATCCACTTAGCAACAAAGATATCCCTAAAAAAAAGACGAGTTTTAAAATCAAGAGAGATTCAAAGAAAGGAAAACAAGGATAGAAAGAAAATCTTAAGATTTTTGCCCGAACTGCTGCTAGGTGATGTTCGTCTCGATAATATTAGCGGTAACTGACCACCACCAGTGAAGAGCATCATTGTGCAATTGCCACGCGGCTAATTGACGCTTTGGAGCATCGGTGATCTCAAGACCAGTGAAAATCCTCTCAAGATTCTCTAGCCACTGCTCAGCTTCAACAATTCCTGCAGATCCGGTGAACTTGGTACCTCCAAGCTAAGTGTACTCCTTGTAAAGTTTAGTAAACCTAATTGGTTGAATGGGCTGAACTACAGGTGGCTCGACTGGTGGTGCAGCTGGGGCATTACCACGACCTCTTCCCCTAGTATTCCTTCGGTTACTCATCTGGAAAGATTCAAACGAGTTAGATGAAGGAAAAGACGGAATATTCAAAAGAGATACTAATGAAAAGGAATCCTTATAAGGTATCTAAAGATCGAACGAAGATGATTCCATTATTAATTTATCTCATTCTAGAGTATCACTACCCAATCTTTAATGAGTTTTACTATATATGCTGAAATTTGCCTAAAACCAGAGCTCTGATACCACATGTAACGACCCACCAATTTGAACCATTCAAATCGACAATAATCCACACATGTCAGACTTGAATTGCTCAAAACGACAGATTGTTAATAAAAATTGGCAAATAACATCATATATAGTAAATAAATCAATCACAGAATCACGGACAGAGATTAATAAAATACTGCACAGCGGGATAGATAGAATAGTAGTCCATAAGCTACTACATAACCATAGAGTCTAATGCAAATACAACTGAGTACCAAACATAGATAAGTCGGCTAATGCATAAGGAAATAATAGAGTCTGAAATAGGAAATAACTGGAAAGCTGAAATAACTGCAACAACTAAATAAGAGGTAGATAGATCCAAGTAAAGCTCCAAGCTCCAAGTGAATCAAGCAAGCTGATATCCTCAAGCTGAACCGAGTATCCATAAAAAACAAACACACTCGAGTCAGGATTAACATTCTTATTTTAAATGATAACTCAAGTGAAACAATTACCGAAATGCAAAATAACTTAAAGGATGTTTGGGATCACCATCCTCTAAGGATCCGTCAAACTAATACTATATATTATAATACGCTATATATAATAGTGTCTATTAGTAAAGTAATTATCAAAATAGCATAAGCGGGATTAACATGATTACCCGTACACCGTTTATATATTCCCATAATATATATAGTACCGTAATTCCTCCGTAAACTGGAGGTTGATAAGAGGGCACTCTGTATAAAACAGTACAAAATAAAATCGTATTGGGCTCGTATAAGGCATGTGACAAGGCACGCGAGGAATGCCAGGGTGGCTTCACCGTTTGCATAACCGGTCTAGTGGTAACGCATAGCAGCAACTACCGCCCACCTCGAGACACACTCCCATATCAAGGGTGTGAACCTGTCGAATCACAAAAGTAATAGAATGGTTTCGAAGAAGTATGCTCGACAGGAGGAATGGCCTCACTTGGTCTCGGTGTAGCACCTATTTTAGCCACATCAAGCTGACTCAAGGTAGTCAAGGTCTCGTAATTAAAATGAAATAGTAAATAGAGTCGATCGCCAAGCCATCCTTCTTCATTCTGGAACTCCACCGCATACATAGTAGTTAAAGTGGTTTTCGAAATTGGCAGAGAGTATGACAAATCCGATCCCGGTCTCTTTAACAACCAATCATTTACATTTTTCGCACCGTGGTTGTTTTATAATAATTTTTACTCAAAATAACTATCAAAATATAATTTAAATCAAATACTTCCAAAATCACAACTTATACTCTTCACTATTTAAAGTTTATAAAATATATAAGTTTATAAAATAAAACATAATATAAAAATATTAAATAATAAAATTTATAGAAATACTATAAATAAAATAGGTACTTATTTTGTTATTAAAACCTTTGTAAACTTTTAAAACAATTAAAATATAAGTTTATCATTTGAAATCTAACTATATATTAATATTATTATTATAGAAAATACTTGAATTAAATTTCCAAAAAATCAACCTTTTCAGATCAAATATATTTATGATTTTAAAACATGACCAACGATGTCCGTATATAATTTTCTATCCTATGGTCAAGTGATACGGATATGTATCATTTCAATCCGTTTATTTTCAAGTATGGGTATATATCATTTCAACCTGTAATCCCAAATTCAATAAAAATCGCTCGGGTCTATTATTTCAACCCATAACGATTTTCCACGATTCTATCAAGTCGTTCGGGTATGTATCATTTCAACCTATTGTGATTTCCTAAACTAAGGGAACTTGCAACGTGAAAATCAACACATAACAAATCAATCATCGACATATAATATCGATCTGTACATGTCACAAGGACACGTCCGTACATGCTCATATTACGTCTAAATATCCGTCGTACACATCAAATGTCGTTTATTTAGACATGCATACATAGAGTATATTCATGCGCGTATCTGTGTGCGCGTCACGTACACTATCGTGCACGTCACATTCACACGCATCAAATTACATGCACGCTACACTGAATGTATTATATCCATATAGATTTCATTTTTCGTGTCCAACATTTTTACCCGTCATATCAACATATATGTTACCAACACGTGTCGAATATCACATGCGAAGATCAATATATATATATATATATATATATATATCGTATATCACCAGTTCATACAAACAACCCAATAATATCATATGCATCAATGATGTCAATAACATGTCGACAGTGTACAATGGGAATAATATGATCTCTATAGCAATCCTAGCAATTCAGATAACTAATTCACAGGTTTGTACACTTAAATAAAAATGTTAATCGTGAGTGAGGGGTCTCACCTTCCGTAGCAATAGAAATGAAAGGAACGATGAAAGCGGATGTGAAGCGAACGACGAAGGAAGTTTATTCCTCTTTATTATTAACTTCTCCGACTGGAAAAAAATTTCATATAAATTACATTAGTCATTTTGTACACTTTTTTTAGAAAAAAACCCAAAGATAATAAACTTGACAGAACCAAAGATAAACATTTGATATTATATATATATATATATATATATATATATATATATTCGAAACAAAAAGCATACATATATATAAAATATAGATTTGTTCTGGAATCCCATATAGAATACACAGTATATATACGCTTGACAAGAGCGAACTGATTCAAAGAATTTTTTTTGTATATTCAGTTAAAATAAAAACTTTGAAAAACCAGAAAACTAGACTTCAAAATGGTCTAAGTTTTGTAAAATAAACAAATATATTTAACAATATGGCACGCATGAAATATATGCATCACAAGTAAAAGAGTTTTCTTGAAACCAGTGTACATGAGAAACGCACACACATGTAAAAGGCAAAACTTTACTTTTTTTAATGCATAAGCATGCAACGCATGCTTCAAATAATAGAAGAGAAATAACATGAAAATAAAGGGAAGAGGACTCACGCAGGTACGTATGTGAACTTTAACAAAATATTTTCATTTTACATATATACATGCATACACATGTAACATTCCAGTAAAAGAGAAGAAGAAAATAGAGAAAAAGAAGGGAAAAGAACTCACGTATGGACAAAAAAGATGCTACAGGAAGAAGCCTTCCATTCTTGGCATGCTGGAATAAATGATAATGCAAAAATGTGGACTACAGGAGGAGGCGCCTCACTCCTTGTTCCCCTTTTATCCACTCTTGCTTTGGTTTCCCTTTTTTTTAATTTAGGATGGAGAGAAAGGACGGTGGTTCTTGAAGAGGCAGAGAAGGTGATGAGTTACGAGAAGGAGAAATGAAACGAAGGGATACATACAATGGTATATATGCAAATGGTGAGAGAAATCAAAAGCCGCGACTATTCACCATTTTGGAGATCTTCCGATTGCTTTTACCGTTGATTCACAGATCCAAATCCTAATAGCTAAACCAAATGTACACAAATATGAACAGTCCAAACTTAAATGAACCGGTATCAAAATTTATGCACAAGCTATTTTATTTTTTCATTGCAACCGGATACCCGAAACTAATAAATGAATATACCACGGTGATCAGCGCAACGATCCGGACGTAACGGTATAAAGAACTCAGTGTCACGAGACTCTGATCAAAACCCCATTATGGACAATTTTTAACGTAGAAAAACGTACAAATAAATTAAAACAAAGGTCGAAATGTACAAATTTCGCGAAACGGATTGCGCCGCCGAATTAAGGATAAGCAAAAGAATTTTATAACGTTGATCGTCATTATTTTGGACAAAACTTTACGGATGCCTATTTTGAATTGATATGCATAGAAAATTTTGACAACCGACGAACTTAAGTAATTTGGATGGAACTTGTCCGACTGCTATATCCAGATGGATGCATTTCAAATATTAAATTTTCATTGTGAAATTTTTATGTTAAATTTTCAAGATGAAAAGAAATTGATCGAAAAAAATCAAAAATTTAAATCGTTGAAAATAATGGAATGTTACACCTACTCCGGGTTACTGACTGAAATGGGTCCCACACAATATGATGCAAGCTCTCCCTATTGTCTTGTATCTCCTACAAGGTTTTCACTGACTATGTATACCACTAGGTATCTTTAATTACATAGTCCTATACTAGTTATGCTTACCCTAAAAGGTGTCTTAAGTGCAATTACAATTTCTAATTGTAATCCTAGGCATTTATTATTAATTATACCTATGTCAATTATAGGTTTTATGCCCATTTTTTCCCAATTATGTCCATAATTGATTTTATGCCAAATTTGTTCATATTCATTACTACAATTAATAACCAAATTAACATTCAAATTTCCAGTTACGCCTAAATGTCCAATTATACTCATAATGGATTATATGTCCAAATTCATATCAAGTTATGCCAAAACTAATATTTTCCCTCGTCCCCTAACTAACGCATTCGCATATATTTGGCGGCATACCTAGGCTAGAAAGTAGCCTAGGCATATACAGTAAATAGGGAAAGGTGATGGGAAAAATGATAGTAGTGATCATTCTAACAAAGGTGGCATAAACATATTTACTGGCATAGACGTGTTTTGGCATAATAATAAGGTGGACATAAAAACAGATCTAGCATAATTTATAAGGTGGACATAAAAACAGATCTAGCATAATTAGGATTACATAGTAGCATATTTAGATCTAAATATGCATTCACATGTCCAATTTATAACATATCTAAATTGACCACAACATGATAGGTGAAAGGTGATTTACATAAAGAATTAGATCTAACCAATGTTGTAACTGTCAAAATTAACAGATTTAAATTAACCACAATATAGTTACAAATCAAGATCTACAAAGGCGACATAATAGAGTAACCACAGTTGAATTAGATCTAGAGAAGTAGATCTATCATGACATACTATAAGATTTAACAATAGCATAGATTCATAGTTTACAACATATCCAAATCACAGTCTTTCACAATTTACTTTTATTCTTTTAAACCTAAAAGTAACCAACTCACAGTGTTTGGATTGTTAAGAAGATAGAAAAGAAGTTGGTGCAGAATCTATGCTTGAATCTCAGAATTGGTTTGTAGAAGATGAATAGAATTAGGTTTAGTCCATCTACAGACAGCATCTGGCCTCCATTGCATTTCAGGATAGAAATCAAGTGAAAATGGACCTTTATTTATGGCTGCCATCCTCCAAACCGACTATGCGACGTCATCCCTAGGGGTGTCGATACCCTTGTAGGTGAGTCGACACCCCTGTAGGTGAGTCGACCCATGGGTCGATACCCATTTAGGTGGGTCGACCCTTGGGTCGACACCCTTTTAGGGCAGTCGACCCACTGGAGCGGGAAATTTGCCGCTTATTTTGTTTTCATGCAGTTTCGAATTTTGAACCCTTTTTGGATAAGTTCTGACTCAGATCTCATTCATATGCATATATATAATTCTTCTACGTGCATACAAACTTAAAACCCTCATAACTTCTTCATACGACATCCGTTTTACGTCAACCAAATGTCGATCTTGACCAGAATTTTGATACGGATGTAATAGTGCAGTTCGTTTCCCTTAATTCTGAATATTAAATTAATTATTATTTAATTTTCCCTATTTTAGTGTTGTTAAAAAATTCGGGGTGTTACATAAGCGGAATGTAACATCGTTATATAGATATCCCTACGTTACTCCAGCATAGGATGAGTGACTGCCTACATTTCTATAGCATTATGGTAGAGACATGCGAGTGGGGTACCATGGGGTGTACTTTATATTAGGGTAGCTACATATATATATATATATTATATTAGGTGAATCCAATGGGAAGTAAATAGGTATGACGTGTGTGTAAGCCTTGAGTGTTGTTAACCCAAGTAACCTAATAAATAAGAAAATGTGATTGAACAGTATATGTAGGGTTATCCAAAATGTATAGTTTAAATCCAGTCACCATAACTTGTGTTGTGACCCCCTCCTCATAACATTCTTCCAGGTTAGACTCGCGGCAGAGATATGATAGCTTTGGATGCTGGTTAGGCAGTATTATTCATACGGTAAGGTAATACTTTGATTATATTACACTTTATCCATTCCATTGTGAGATATTTTCTGAGCTCTGATATATTTTATATCTCTGTCTTTTCTACAGGATACTAGAGCAACCAACATGGGTTTCGATGGATTAGAATTTTGAAAAAAAATTCGGTCTGTCGGAATTCGGGTTGTTACATCTAGTATCAAAGCTTAGGTTTAGGATTCCTGTATAGATAGTGAGTGAATGTATTTGTATTTTTTAAAAATATAAATATTATATATATACCTAGATCAATAGAGAAACCCACTAAATAGAAAGAGTATAGTATGGTAAGAATTGGGATGTCTGTAATGTACACTAAGGGAATGAATATGGAAATATGAGACCCTTAGGTAATTTGGGTGGAAGGTATACAATGTATTTTGTATGGAAGGAAGGTGAATCCCATATGATTAGTATTTTGGGTTAGTGTGTTTGGCGATAAAATCTTATAAATTGGAATAGGTTAAAAAGAGAAAAATGGATTAGGAATATATAGTTGAGAGAATTGACTTTGTGGGAGTGTCTAGGAAAGCCTAGAAAAATTGTAAACTCGCTTTGAGTCTAACCCCATTGTTAATTTTTAAAAACTTGAAATTGTAAAAGTTTCAGGAAAATGGTTTATGGTGTTATCAAGTTTTAATCTTAAAAGTTATAGTTTTAAAATAGGTAAAGTACATATTGGGTTTTGAAGTAAAATGGAGTATATTTTGTAAATAGTGATTTCTTGCAAAAAAAAAATGTCTAAAGTAAAATTCTCTCAGTAAACTGTGCATATTACAGAGCATGTATAGCTCACTGGTTTTCTTGTTACATTGCATTAAAGGATTTAAAAGAAAAACTTAGAAAATATTGCATTTTGTTAAAATTCTTAGTAAATAAAGTTTTGAAACCTCTAATATTTTGACAATCATTTTTGATAAACTGTTTTAACAAGAGAATTTAGTGGGTGGGCAAAATAAATTGTAGAAATTAAGAATAGAGTGGATGTTTGTACCTTGCAGTAAGAGACTAAATTGACCTTATAGGCAAGAACAAGTTATAAAACCGATTGAGAAATAATTGTCCTTACCTACTCCAGTTTTGCGATTTAAAATAAAAAATGATTACAATTTTTTTGTATATAAAAAATGATATGTCTTATGGTTTGGCAAAAGAAAGTTCTCACGAGGAAAATAAAATTTTGACACTTCTAATTTTTGGAAGGAAGTTTAAATGAAAAGGACAAACTGTGTTTTAAAAAGAATGGAGTAGGTATGGATTAGTGCCTAGGGAAGACGGGAAAAGTTTTGGGGCTATGAACAAAATAGCGATAATTATCTTAGAATAATAGTAAGTTCGCGTAGAATGCTTAAGCATTGAAAAGCCTAGGGTGTTATTTGAATAATTGTTGGTATAGAGCTAGGACTAGTGGTGACTACTAGATAGTAAAGGGTAATTAAATATTTAGATCTTGTTGTTAATTTTCATGTTGGGGGTACGACCCATTATTGCATTTCTATTGGGATCGTTCTGTTATTTTGTTCCTGTTGGGTTGTTAGGGTACCCCTAAACTTGTCATTGATCCCGTGGTTCAAGCTTGCTGTCTAAGGGAAACATAGTCCCAAGATCCTTGGCCCTTAGTAGTAGCTATGTAGAGTGTTTGCTTTCCTGTTTTAGTTGAAGGCTTATTAGATCGGATGATTTAGCAAGTTAAGAAAAGAGATATTGTACAACTAAAAAAGAAACAACAAATTCAGTAAAGCGGCAAACATGACAAATTCTGAGAAAAGATGGATAATAACAAAAATTTCCAAGATAAGATGAAAAAGAAAAGCTGCAACAAAGAGAAATTTCTTATGTGGTCTGTGCTTGGATAGGAAAATAGGGAATCTTCATAGATAGTTACATAAAATCCAAGTATGGTTGGAAAAAGGTCGAAAAAGAAATACGGGAGATGTGAAGTTTTCCATTTTCCGTCTTTTGGTAACATAAGAAATTGAATTTAGAAAATTAGATTTTTCTGAAATTCGAAAAAAAAAAGTTGGCTGGTAGGATTTTGGATGCAACAATTGGATGAACTGCTTTCTTACTCTGCAAGAATATGGGAATTTTGGATGAAAATATATTTTGATTTTCAAAATTTGCATTCATGTAGAACTGCCAGTATATTTAGGATGTGAGCGTCATATTTTAAAAGGATTTTTGAAAATTTGCATACATATAGGAGGTACCGCTTAGGCATAAATGCATTACTATGTTGTATTTCACTTTGCACAAGTGCATAATGTTTTCAAAAATTGGATGCACACACGATGGATGTATATTATGCGAGGGGTTAATTGATTTTTACCCTTATCAAATTTTGAGGCTTAAATTTCCTAAGGGTAAAAGAAAGTAACACCCCACATTTTATGACAATTTATAATTAAATAATGCATATATATATATATACATATATATGCATAGACATAAATGTATATATGAAGAATAAAATAAAGATAATGCAAATAAAAATGTAATGCATGCATTAAAAGAAAGAAAGGATTGGTTGCACGCAGTGTAAATATTTTGCATGCACTGATTTACAAATATTATGCATTAATAATAAAAGGGAGATAAAAGAAAAAGATTCATGCAATGGGTTAAATGAAATATTGTAACAAACATGAAAAAGAGGAATAAGAAGAGAACAATAATTACCATTGTTCTAAGCCTTGTTAACAATAGCTTTAGTAGTCTAGTTGGTTAGAGCATGTGACTTGCATACAAGAGGTACAAAGTTCGACCCCCACCACCATCATAATTGTGTTTTAAGAGAACAGCCAAAATAACACATGTTCATGAGAGAAAATATGTATAAACTCATATACAAGGAAAAATATACATATAAGAAAGTAAAGAAAATATATGTGTGTGTATATATATATATATATGAGAATATATATATATACGCATATATATATACACACATGAGATAAAATTCAAGATAAGGCTGCAATTAAAGAAATATGGAAAAAGTCAAATAACGGTGCAACACCGTTTGAATTTTGAAAACGAAGCGAAAGCTGTGCATATATTTATATATATATATACACGTAAAATGGTCATTACAAGATTTGTATATGCATAAGAAGATTACATGCGAATATAGCAGATAAACAAATTCTAGTAATTCAAACATTCGAAAATCAAATTTCTGCATCAAAACAGCTCGCGAGACCCATAGGGGGGTCGATACCCTCCAGATCCAGCCAGATTCATCGATGACTCATGACTATTTTGTTGACGACGTTCAATTCTGACTCAGTGTTGTGTGTATGAAAAGATCCTGAACACCTATAAATAGGCTAGCAGAGCGTTGTCTAAATCTCACATTCTCGGAGACAACATCTAAGCTTTGCCATTCTTCCTCCTCCTCAAATCTCTTCAGAAAAATAAGATAATTAGTTTAGGAAAATTCTGAATAAAGATCTGGAGGAAAATAATGAAAATTAATAGGAAGGTGTTCAGAATCATATGCGAAGTAAGGTAAATTCTTAGATCTGGTCTATTCAATTTTCTTCCTCTTTCTTCCCTTTTTCTTTTGTAAGAATTATGGATCCATGGTTGTTAGGTTCTAAATGCGGTTAGGGGAAAACCATGGATTGCTAGATCTGGACTAGGTTCGGAATTGGAAAGCAATTTAGGTGAGTGGATTTAAGTTATATCATTTTTGATAATGATTAACATTCCCCGTTATTATGCAATGTAAAGTGATAAAATGCTAATATGACATGTTGAAATATTAATATGTTTGAAAAATCATATTTTGAAACGTTTAATATGCTGAAATGTTCATTTGTGGAAATGCAAACTTGTTAAAATATGAGTAACAATTATTGTTGTAATTACATGATTCACTTGTGGCATATTATGTACTGGAATTATCAGCTGTAGAATTAAGAAAATGACATGTTGATTTGTCAGATTTGAATAGTTACATGATTAAATGATTACATGTTAAATTAGAATAATTACATGGACGTTCACATGTTATTTTGAGATGAAATTAACTATATGTTAGGAGGAACATATGACATAAAATGGGCTTAATATGATGACTCGTAAAATAGGTTGTAGTAAAAATGTGGAAAGAATAATTTGCCTAAATTTACAGTAAATAGAAACCTGTAATGCATCTAGACACGAGGTTAAATTCAACTTGTGGTAAAAGTCTGCCTGGAACCGCCCAGCAAATCCAGCGTCCACAAGTTGTTAATTTAATATGAGAGGTCTAGTGCGTAAATAAAACATGTAACGGTGCTAAGACTTGAAGTTATGTCAACTTGTGGAAGAAGTCTGCCCGGAACCGCCCGACAAATCCAGTATCTACAAGTGGTAGGCTTAATGTGAGGTCTAGTACATAAGCACATATATATATGTGTGTATATATATATATATTAAAGGATGGAATTAAATGGCACGGCTATGATGAATGGGAATGAATAAGGAAAGGAACGAAAGATAATTACAACAGTAAAATAAATGGAATGAACGGGGAATGATAATAACCTATTATAAATAAATTACATTAATGAGAATGTTATATAATAGGTAGGCTTGTCCTAGGGAGAAGTGGGGATTATAACTTATGTTATAATAAACAATAAGGAAATTGGAATTACTTATGTAATGAGATAAGTTGTAATTAATTGTAAATTAAGTTATATATGAGAACTAGAATCTGAGATATGCTAATAAGGACAACATAAGTTATATTTATGAAAAGTGAAATTATTAGTAAACCTTAGTTAAGAGAACTAAGATAATAAGTAAACAACGATAAGTTGCAGTGACAGTATAAGATGGAATTATGATTAAATAAGAAAGAATGAGGCAAACTTATGAAATGAAATAAGTTATATTTAATCATAAACAATGACTAACATGTTAAACAGAAAACATGTGAATTGAGATATACTGTAATGACCCGGATATTTGACGGTGAAATAATTAACTTATTTAATTATTTAAATAACGAATATATTATTTAATCGTCGATGTTAGAACGTATAATTATATTATAATTAAAACCGAGCTCGAAATGGCGCTGTAGTTCGTAATTTGGCGATTCGAACTTCAACTGAGTGTACGGGATTCGTTTTAAATCGGATTTCCGTGAAACAAGAAACGTGTGGAGCTGGTGGATTATATCTTTCTAGTGGGAGAGAAAAATCAGGATTTTGTCGTGTAGATTTTGAGATATGTCCAAATCAAATTTTAAAATAGTCGCTATATAATCGTTTATCGACCATAACGGTTTATTCGATATAACTAAAGATCAGGTTAGAATTTAAACAAGGTTCATTTGGGAAATAACAATAATTTAATTTTTAGAATTTTACTGTAATTTTTAATTAATTAAATAAGCAACTTTTTATTTGGAGTGTTTTGCACCCTGTATCATAAATTGTGGGGTTTCACAATATGAGTTAAACTACCGATATTATTATATTTTTGGGATCACGGCACATTACTCGATTAGTTGATATTTTCATATCAGTTCGTGGACCAACAAAGATCATATGGATTTGGTTTAAGGCGAGGCTTTATGGTTAAGCGTTGGTATAATAAAATATCTCCTACAACATAAATATCCTAAGCTATTCTCTGGATAAAAAGAGGCCACGTCTTCAGCATAAAACAGTATAAATAGATTACATCCTCATCTAAACCTAGACAGCTAAAATTGTAGCCGCCACTACAATTTTCCATCTCAAAACAGAAAACCGACGCAAGGAATTCAGACCAAATCAAAGTAAAAATCCAAGGAGTGAGATATAAATGGAGAAGCGTGAGGTCCTTGAGGTTGCGGTGAAAACCTGAGACGCTAGAAGAAGGGTCGGAAATGTGGAGTGCTCCGCGAGTGGGAGGGTCTGTTTGATGCGTCGGAGCATCTTAGAAGGAGTAACTGTTGATCAAATGGTTCGGTGATGTTCACCGTCCACGCAGGTCAGAAAGGTGAGTTAGGGGTTGGGCGACGTACTTATGGGGATACTGACGTAGTACTGGAGCTGTTTTCATTATTTAAAGGGATAGTAAGAAGTTGAGGGGGGGTTTGATTTCCTGTTGTGAAGTAATGAGAGGGGACAAGGTATAGACAGTCCATGGCTTCGATAATGATAGGTTGTGCTTGTGTTTGGAAGACTGGGAGCAGTAGCATGAAGTAAGCACTGAAGTGAGTGAGAGTTTGAAGAGGTTTGAGTTGGTCCTTTGGGTTTCCGATATTTTGAAGGAAGTGATGGAGTTTTACCAGAGAAGTTGCTGGTGACCTTTTTTTGAATTTTAGAAGTGTTTGTGTGGAGTTTTGCGAAGCAGGGGATGACAACGTGATTGGTAAAAATGGGTGACTGGGTGATTACGGTCCAGAAACGGTGAAGGTTGTATGAGTCGAATTTGGGTATACAGGGGTTTCAGTTTATAAGCTTGTGTGGTGGAGTTTTTAATGTGAAGAGCAATGCAAAAACAAAACAGATAAGGGTGGAAACGTTTTGTAGAAGGAGATGTTTCTTGCTGTGTTGAGGACAACAAAGGAGTATACAAAGACCTGGTGAATGAGTTCATGAAGAAGCTGATGACGTGAATAAATTGAAGGAAGAACAGTGCTTCATTGAAGATGTAGTTGGACTGGAATGAAACAGTTTAGTTTTCAATGAAAGTATATAAATATATATAATATGAATGGAGTGGAACGGTTTGTATAACAACGTGGTGAAGTCCGAAGAGTCAAGTTCAAATTGGGTACTGCTCGACCGAAGTAACTAGGATATGGGCATTTCCTATAGAGACTGATAGCACGTTAGAGAAAGGAATTGATCGACAGCCTCATAAAAAGAAAAGTAAATAGCACAGGACCAAATCGAAGACGTTGGGACGATACTGATGAGACCAACATTTCTGGAGCTAACGGGGGGTGTATATTGGAGCTCGTTTCAGTTTATTGCGAAATAAATTGTTTGATTCAAATCAAGCAAACAGTTTATCGTTCTTTAACGATGAACTGCCAAAGTGAGTAAAACTCACTAACTCTCCTCAATTTATATTTTAATATAAATTGTACTTTATTTATTGACTGCTGTATATTGATTGTTAAACTGGACTGTTAAATAGATTTGATTGAAAACGTAGTTATAGTTAATCTATGTACTGTTAATCAAATATGGTTCTGTACAGCAGGATATTTCATTTCAAAATGAAATATGATATATATTATACTGTGTAACATCTGTGGATGCAGGGAGACAGGTTGGAGGAATCCGACTGGATTCCTCAACAATTATTTTACTGTTTTCATATATTGTGTTATATGATGTGTTATATAATCTGTTCTGGATTATGTGTGTTAGAATGATATTAATCATTGTTATTCGATATTTTACATATCATAAGAAACCCTGAGTTGTGAAATGGAATATTTCAATGTATATTGAAATAAAGGAATTTTATAAAATCACAGGATTTTATAAAAGGAAATTATTTATAAAACGAACACGGTTTTATAAAAGGAAAGTATTTATAAAACGAATAGAGTTTTATAAAAGGGAAAAATGTTGATAAAACAAATAGAATAGGAAAAAGGAATATTTCAATGTATATCAAAATAAAGGAGTTTTATAAAATCAACCGATTTTATAAAAGGAAACAATTTGAATATAGAGTATTTATAAAACGAACACGATTTTATAAAAGGAAATTATTTATAAAACGAACACGGTTTTATAAAAGGAATTATTTATAAAACAAATAGAGTTTTATAAAAGGGATATTTATTTAGAAAATAAATAGAATTGAAAAGGGAAATATTTATTTAGAAAATAAATAGAATAAAGGAATATTTATTTAGAAGATAAATAAAACGTTATAAATAGGAAATATTTGTAACGGTAAATAGAAGTTATAAATAGGAAATATTTGTAACGGTAATTAGAAGTTATAAAAAAGGGAATAGTTGTAACGGAAAATAAACGTTATAAAAAGGAAATAGAAGAGATTTAAAAGAGATAATCAAATAGAGTTAAATCGAATTTAGTATTCGAAGTAGCTAATCGAATTAGTTATTTGAAAGAGTTTATTGAATATTAGTTATTCAATTAGAGATAATCAAATAAAGTTAATCGATTAGAGATAATCAAATAAAAGTTAATCGAATTAGTCGAAGTAAGTTAATCGACTATTAGTTAGTCGAATTTTGGTTAAGCAAATAAGTGTAAATCGACTATTAGTTAGTTGAAGATTAGTTAATCGAATATGAGTTAAACAAATAGGATTAATTGAATTAGAGTTAATCGAATCAGGGTTAATTGAATATTAGTTATTCAATTAGAGTCGATCGAATATAGTTATTCGAGATAGAGATAAAACAGACATAGTTAATTAAGGTAAGTACCATTTTGCACGACTGCTAGCGTAATTCGCAGGGCTGCAGATAGCCTACGGCGGTCGGATGTTTCCTGAGAGAATCAGGCGTAACCATTTTGATCGCTGCGATCTAGAGTCAAGCGAATGGAGTTAATCGAATATTAGTTATTCGAAATAGAGTTAGTTCAATAGTGTTAATCGATTAGAATAATCAACTGGAGTTAATCGATTAGAGTTAAAACAGACATTGTTATTAAGGATGAAGTCTAATCGAATATTAGTTATTCGGAATAGAGTTAATTCAGTAGAGTTAATCAAATAAGAGTTAAGCAGTAAGAGTAAAGCAAAATAGAGTTATTCGAATATTAGTTGTTCGAATAAGAGTTAAATAAAAGGAGTAAATCAAAAAGGGTTATTCGAATATTAGTTATTCGAAAAGGAGTAATGAAATAGAGTAAAGCAAATTAGAGTTAATCGAATATTAGTTGTTCGAATAAGAGTTAAATAAAAGGAGTTAATCAAATAGGGTTATTCGAATATTAGTTATTCAAATAGGAGTAATGAAATAGAGTTAAACAAATTAGAGTTAATCGAATATTAGTTGTTCGAGATAAGAGTTAATTAAATAGAATTAACCGGAAAGAGATAATCGAATATAATTTATTCGAAATGAGTTAATCGAATATAAGTTATTCGAAGAGAGTTTATCGAATATTAGTTATTCGAAGAAGAGTTAATCAAATAGAGATTACTCGAAAGGGAGTTATATGGCGAATTCGATTATATCGAATTCGGGGAAAGTATTATTTACTTTCCAGTTTTTTTTTTAAATCAGGATTTATTTATTTATAAATAAATTAGTTGTTAGATAAATTAATCAAAGAAATAAATAAATGTTAGATTTATAAGTTAGATATTTCAGAAGTAAAATTTATAACGTTAGGGTTATAATAAATGTTTTCATAAAGGAAGCGGATTCGTAATCTGAATCCGAGAATTTGCGTAAGCAAATGGTTTTAGAAATTGAAGTGATGAGCTTTATCTTTCGCAAGGTTAAGATCGTTGTTCAGTTAAGGTCTGAGAGGTAATTATACCCCAACTTGATTGACTTCGAAATTGACTAAGGAATAGTTGAAGTTCGATAACAAAGGATGATTAGTAATGCAGTTAAGTAATAAATGACTTATGGATTTAGTAGTAGTAACGATGTTTCATACTGCGTTAGTTGAAACACCCCACCTCCGTTAGGGTCACTCTCAAAGGGAATGCCCCAATTTTGGTGGAGGTTTATAAGTACAAGTCACAGATATACAAGACAGATATAAGAACACATATTTGTAAACAGCGGAAGAACAACAAACTTTATTTCATAAAGTCAAATACGTGCTACAACAACATCCTTTCCAAAAACATAACATAACACTTTCATAATCTGTCTTGAGTACATTATTTAAATAGGCATAAATAAAACATAGATAAACTGCAAAAGCCCCATAGTGGATTGTCCAAAGTCATAGTTCAAAACAGGAAAGTCCAAGCAATACATTTCTCTTCTTCAAGCTGGATGTTGAGGTAGGTCAAGCCGCTGTGTTCCCTCCCTGAGGACCTGGGGGGGGGGGGGGGAAACGGAAGAAAGAAGACGAAAGAAAAGTAGAGTCAGACATAAAGCCTGAGTAAGTCTAGTACTATTTTGTCTATGAATAAAGAACTGGGTATGATAAGTATAAACAAGAAGTGGGCATGCACTATAAACTTGGTTAAGTTGTCTAGGGTCGAATATACTATCGTACCCCATGTTGATCTCTGAACCCATATAAACTAGTTTCCAACTGGCACCCAAAATCAGGGTGATGTGATCCATTCTATGATGATCGGCTCCTACTCGCATAGTTACATGTGTCTTACGGCCCCCGATGTCTGTAGTTACCTATGCTGGTCCCACCATGGGGTGTATCAAGTCCCATAGTGGCGGCCCGACACAACCTTAGAGTGCATAGGTATGCTACTGGTGTCCAGTGCCTTATTTTTCTGCGCCGGAGTGCGTGCATGCCCGCACTCCGTTAGAACCTACACTGCTACACCACCGCCGTCGCTTTGACCTCTTACAATCAGCCCAGTAATCGTGCCCCACCCTGCCTAGTTTCAGGGTATCCTGATACACCTCCTAGGGTTACTGCTGAAAAGGGTCCCCCGTTACTAGGTTTTCTATCTCTAGCCAACATGCTAAGTTGGTTAAGTGTTTCCTAACCTAACCCCACCAGTCCGTTTTGTTAGCATGTTCCATTTTGATTAAGTCTTTAGTTCACTTAATCCTATCAATCCTGACTCAGCCTTAATTGTCTTATTAAGGCCCTGACCTCTCACATTAGACAGGTATTGTTGTGGCTGCCTGTTGCCGGTTGGTTCCGGGCAGTCTTACGCCACAACTCAGTCTAACCTCGGGTCCTTGCTGGGCTTCATGTTTAACCTCCCACATTGGATAGGTATTGTTGTGACTACTGGACAGCCGGGCGGTTCCGGGCAGGTTTACATCACAACTCAATCCAACCTCGGGTTAAACACATCGTATGTTCTACATTTACATATTTTGTCATTCCTCTTTATTTCTTATATGTAAATATTTGCGGCCCATTATTAAGTTAATGGTGTAAAGGTTACACCAATCATGGGCCCAACCCATACTTGAACTTGGGCCCTTCTATTTTATATTTTCATTAATTAATTAATTTTAACCCAACGTTATTTTCCCCCGTCTTACACGTCCGTATATATATACATTGGGCTTAGCCTTTTAAAGCCCAATTTAGCCATGCGAAAAGGGGAGGCTTATGGCGTGATTACATACACAAAGAGGGGAATGTGAGCGCATGAACTTGCAATATGACGTTGGAAATACAAAATAGAAACTGGTGTACTTGCATAGTGGTAACATAGGTGACATAAATCAAAGCATGTGAACTTGTAATTGAGATATCATTATTGTCGCATGAACCTATATTTTTATTTAGGCATAATGTCAAACATAAGCATGGCATAAATATTTCTAGCATAAGCATAGCATAATGTCAAACATAAGCATGGCATAGATACTTCTAGCATAAACATGGCATAATGTCAAACATAAGCATGGCATATATACTTCTAGCATAAGCATGACATAATGTCAAACATAAGCATGGCATAATATCAAACATAAGCATGGCATAAGTATAGTTAAATTTGTTCACATAACCATGGCATAAATATTTCTAACATGAAATCATGATTCTTACTTTAGCCATGTAAACTTACAAAAAGGGACCTTTTTGAACCTAACCTAGCCATGTCATCATATAATTCTTGTAAACAAGATAGACCTAATCATGGTTGCCAAATATCAATCATAGCCTAGCCATATTCATAAGTTTGCAAATAGGTTTTCTAGTACAAAAACATGGCTTAATACATGATGCCAAATTCTCAACATAATTTCCTATGGATTATAATAACCAAACTTGTTCTAATTACTTACAAAATGATTTATGCACAAAAATATACATCATGATGGCATAAAACTCCAAACTTGCATGAATTTGAATCAACTACATACATGTAGCTTCAACATAATTTGCGAAATATTCCAAACGTATACTTGCATAGAACTACCGCATGTAGTAACATAATTCAAGAATATCCAAATGCATATAAATTGATAAGAACGCACAAATATGAATAACTTTATCGCCACAATTCAAGCATACAAACCAACACAATTGTTTATTCATAACAAAGTAATACTCTACTTACAATGGTTTGATGAATTCTCTAGTTTAGGGATTGAAGACGCAAATTCCTTTGTTGAATTGATTTGATTTAGGTCTCTTTAAGCTTTAGAATTTTCCTCCTAATCCTCTCTCTAGTTGGCGGCTACTCTTAGTCGTTCCTCAGCAACATGGCGGCTATGTTCTTAATTTTGAATGAATAGATTAGGGTTTAGTCTAGGGTTGTTTATATAGAGGTTAGGAACTGATTAGGACCATTGATGTTGCTTGGATTGATCGTAGCCATTCATTCGATAGAGAGACCAATCAAAACTTGCCACCTAGCCCTAGTGACAAAGCAGACCACAGAAAATCGGCCAAACACAGACCTGGCCAGCCAGGTTGACTGGGCTCGACCAGGTCGACACCCTTGTCGACAGGGCTGTCGACAGCCCTGTCGACATGGGTAGCCCAGGTCGACAGCCCAGTCGACCTGGGTGGCCTAGGCGGGTGTTTATCCACCCAGACCCATTGGGCCCGATTTTTTAATTATTTTATTCTGTTTGAATTTTAAATTTAATTCAAAATTTCCGAAGGCCATATCTTCTTCATATGGACTCCGTTTTTCGAAAACTCGGACTCTATTTCGCGTATTTTTCCGAGACGAACGCAATGGCGTATCCTGTTTCCCTTAGTTCTTTGATTTCAGATTAATTATACTTTAATTTGCTAATTTCATAGTTATAGAATTTTCGGGGTGTTACATTCTCCCCCACTTAAAAGGATTTCGTCCCCGAAATCTTCAAGTTAGGAGGAATGTAAATCCTAACATCCAATCATCCATCTACTCATCCATCAAACACGAGCATCCATTGTCCTTAAAAGACTTCTAATGCTTCATGATCATATGCGAAGTGTGTGTACATGTACTTATCTAATGCAAAATCAGGCGGTCTACTGATTCAGTTGACCTCCTTAATGCGAATTATGTAAGTGCCATGAATCCATTATGTATGCAAATTTTCCTATTCTTGATTCTACATGAGTGCACAATCATTCAATACAAATGCAACATCCACATGACAACACATTAAAGTTCAACCACATATGAAAGCAAACATATATGCATATGCAATATGAAGTGACTGAGCCGATCTAAAACCTAGATTGTGTGTGTATATGCAACCACGAGCAACCACTAGCAATCACTTGCAACCATTCATACATAACATGTTTCAACTACATGTTTCCATCCAAAGGGTTTCTACCTAAAAGATAAGGTCGAGGAAATATACCTAAAAAGATAGATAAAAGCGCAACTTAAGGAAAATGAAAGATCAAGGATGTACCCTCGAACAGAAAAGGGTAGGCTGTACGGATTTTAGCTTCAGTCTCCCAAGTCGCGTCTCCCTCGGTGTCGCTCCACTGGACTTTGACGAGCTTGACTTCACGGTTGCGTAGCTTCTTCACTTCCGTTCCTAATATGCGGGTTGGAACTCTTCTTATGGTTGCTTCGCGTTCCACTTCGGCCTCTTCGAGGATATTTGGCTCTACCACTTCAGCAGACTCATGTAGACATTTTCGGAGATGTGAAACGTGAAATACGTTGTGGACTCCAGCCAACTTCTCGGGTAGCTCTAATCTATAGGCCATTTTCCCAATTTTCTCGATGATAGGGAATGGCCCTACGAACCGTGGTGCTAGCTTTCCTGTGGTTCCAAAGCGAACAATGTTTCTTAGCGGTGATACCTTGAGAAAAACTCTGTCTCCAACTTCGAATTCAAGGTCGGTCCTCCTCTTGTTGGCATAGGACTTTTGTCTGTCTTGGGCCGTCTTCATCCTTCTTCGTATTAAGTCTACTTTCTCTGAGGTCTCTCGGATCAATTCTGGTCCAAGTATGAGCTTATCAGTAGACTCCCACCAACAAGTGGGCGATCGGCACGGTCTTCCATATAAAGCTTCGAAGGGCGCCATTCCGATGGTTGCTTGATAGCTGTTGTTGTAGGCGAATTCTACCAAAGGAAGGTGGTCTTCCCATGTCCCTCCGAAGTCAAGGACGCATAGCCTTAGAAGGTCTTCCAAAACTCTGTTCACTCTCTCTGTTTGGCCGTCGGTTTGGGGATGATAGGCTGTGCTCAAGCATAACTGCGTTCCTACTGCTTATTGCAGACTCCGCCAAAACTCGCTGGTGAAGATGTGGTCTCGGTCACTAACAATGCTAGATGGTATTCCATGGAGTCGAACGATTTCCTTGAGATAAAGTGATGCTAGGGATGAGGCAGTTCTTTTACTTTTGACAGGTAAAAAGTGGGCGCTTTTAGTAAGCCTATCCACTATTACCCAAATGCTAGTGTTGCCTCTCCTAGACCTAGGCAGCCCATCGATGAAGTCCATTGAGATGCTATCCCACTTCCACTGCGGGACCTCCAGAGGATGTAGTAGTCCGCCAGGCTTTTTCTGTTCCGCTTTAACCTGTTGGCACACCATACACTTAGAAACGAATTCTGCCACGTCCTTTTTCATGCTGTTCCAGAAGAAAGTCCTTTTTATATCTTTGTACATTTTATCCCCGCCTGGGTGTATCGTCATCTTGGAATGATGCGCTTCCTCGAGAACCTTCCTTACTAAATCTTTTGTCTGTGGGACGCATAGTCTTCCGTCTCGCCTTAGCAAACCCCTATCGTCGATGGAGTATCTGTTGAGGTGACTTGAAGTCTCACCCCTAATTAGCCTATCAATTGTTTCCACAAGCTGAGGGTCTTCGCGTTGTGTTGTCCCTACTGAATCCACTAAAGTTGGGCGCACTTCGAGAGATGCTAACAAGCCTGGTACGAAATCGGAGGAAGGCCTAAAGTCGAAACTGGCTATAAACTCTAGGCTTTGTCTTTCAACAAACAACGGGCTTAGGGTCAATTTCTTTCGGCTCAACGCGTCTGCCACTACGTTGCCTTTGCCCGGAGTGTAGGAGATTTCAAAATCGTACGAGGCAAGAAACTCCATCCATCTTTGTTGCCTCAAGTTAAGATCCTTCTGCGAGAAAAGATATTTCAACGATTTATGGTCAGTGTAAAGTTCGAATTTCTCACCTAGGAGATAGTGTCGCCAAGACTTGAGTGCAAAGACGATGGCGGCTAACTCAAGATCGTGGGTTGGGTAGTTCTTTTCGTGCACCTTCAATTGCCTCCCGCCATAAGCTACTACCCTTCCTTCTTGCATTAAGACGGCGCCTAGCCCTATCCCACATGCATCCGTATAAACAGTGAACATCTTGCTCCCATCCGGCAGCGTCAAAACTGGGGCTGTTGTGAGAGCCCTTTTCAGTCGTTGGAAAGCAAACTCGCAATCCAAATCCCAACTGAACACTAGATTCTTCTTAGTCAATTTCGTGAGCGGAGCTGAGATTTTCGCAAAATCCTTTATAAATTTTCGATAGAAACCCGCTAGTCCTAGAAAGCTTCGAACCTCAGTTGCATTCCTTGGTGTCTTCCAATCCTGTACCGCCACTACCTTAGCAGGGTCCACCGCTAACCCTTGTTTGGATACTATGTGCCCAAGGAACCTCACCTCTTCTCTCCAAAAGTGGCATTTGGAGAATTTGGCTTTTAGTTGATGGACTCGCAAAGTTTCCATGATTGCCCTTAAGTGCTGAGCATGTTCCTCTTCACTCTTTGAGAAGATAAGGATATCATCTACGAAGACCACTACGAATTTGTTGAGGAAATCTCTAAATACCCTACTCATCAGGTCCACGAAGTAAGCAGGTGCATTTGTCAAGCCGAAAGGCATGACAAGCCATTCAAAGAAGCCGTCTGGGGTTCTAAACGCCGTTTTATCGATGCTATCTTCAGCCACCCTTAGCTGATGAAAACCGGTTGCTAAATCGAGTTGGGAGAAAACAGACGCTCCTACAAGCTGGTCAAATAAATCGTCAATTCTAGGGAGAGGGTGCCTATTCTTTTTCGTTAGCTTGTTGAGCTCCCTATAGTCAACACATAGACGGAGTGAACCATCCGCCTTTGTAGCGAACACCACTGGAGCGCCCCATTCTGAAATGCTCCTCCTAATGAACCCCTTTTCTAGAAGCTCTTTAATCTGTTTACTGAGCTCTTTCCTTTCTCGTGGAGCCATATGTCTAACGGGCAACGCAACGGGCTTTGCATTATCTACAAGATATATGCGGAAGTCTATTTCCCGCTTCGGAGGCAAGCCCTTCACCTCTTCAAAGACATCCGGATATTCCCGGACCACTCTAACTGATTGCAAATTTTCAACAGAGGCATCTAGCGATTCAAGATAACTAAGCATAACCGCATACGAGAGATTACAAGAAATTTCCAAAGTATTACCGAGCTGGGTTAGGAGCCTAACAACCCTTTTCTCACAATCAAGGATGGCCCCATTACTGGATAGCCAATCCATACCCAAAATCAAACCATACCCCGAAAAGCCCAAAACAAAGGCACTACATTGAAATTCTACACTTAGAATAGAAATTTTCAATCCCACACAGATCATAGACAAATGAGCTGGGCCCCCAATTGGGTTTGAAACAATTAAGGGGTCCTCTACCATACTAGTTTCTAGGTGCAGAGATTCTACTAAAGCAGACGAGATAAAGGAGTGTGATGCGCCAGAATCAAATAAAGTGCGAACGGGGTGATCATAAAGATAAACTACACTTTCTACAGAAGTATTTATACCTCGCTGTTGCAGAGGTGGCGCTTCTAGCACACGGACCTGTGCCCCTGGGGTGGATCCAGCCCTCTGCCCCTGTCCTAGTTTCTTTGGGCAGTCCTTAGCCCTGTGGCCTGTCTCACCGCAAGAAAAGCACCCACCATTCTCCTTGGCCTTCTTTTTCCGGCAGTCCTTTACTAAGTGCCCCACTTTGCCACAGAAATTGCACTTCCTCTTCTCTTTGTTGCCTTTCCCGCCCTTCTTAAAGTCTGTCTTCTTGGGCTGCAAACCCTCTTTCTTCTTGCCCTTATCCTCTTCATTTAGCAATGCCATTTGCACCAATCTTTCATACGTGGCTCCCATGGGTATATGGGTCATGGCCAAACTGTGTAATGGCTCATTTAACCCTTTGACGAAACGGAGAGCCTTCTTGTGCGGGGTGTTGACTAGGTCAAGCCCAAACCTAGCCAGCTCATCGAACTGATTCACATATTCTCTGACAGTCTTGTCCCCTTGCTTAAGAAATAAGAATTTTTCCAACTGCAAACTTCTTTCTGCATCTGAGAGAAATTTGGTCTCAAACCTTGCCCTAAAGTCCTCCCATGTCTCCACTGGTCTTTCAGCATTAGTGACTTCCCACCAGTAGGAAGCCTCGCCCTTCAATAGCCACACTGCCAATTGTACTTTTTGTCTATCCTCTACCTCAAAGATGATGAATAGGTCCTCAGTTTCTTTCAGCCAATTTCTAGCTGCTACGAAGGACTCAGTTCCATGGAAATCCCTTCCTCCCATAGCTTTAAAATCTTTACATATCTTAGCAAACGTGTTTCCCCGAGGAGGAGGTGGAGGAAAAGGTGCTGCTGCGGCTGGATGATTTCCTTCAGCTGGGGGAGGAGGAATGGTAGGACCTGGCTGAGTGGCCCTTGCTTCTAAGAACCGTCTAAACCAACCAGGTATTGGCACCCCTTCTGGCAAGTTAAGTTCTTGGGACATGCTGAAACAAAAAGGATAGATTCAAAACGAGGGATAAGAGATAGTTCCTATGGCTTTGGGGGGGTGTGGACTTTGCCTTTTAGAATAAAATAATATTTTTCTTTTTAAAAATGCTTCTTTAAATTTCCTTTTTGAAAATAATTTTCCAAAACTTTTTATCTTATCTGGTAAACCTATGCTCTGATACCAAGTGAAACACCCCACCTCCGTTAGGGTCACTCTCAAAGGGAATGCCCCAATTTTGGTGGAGGTTTATAAGTACAAGCCACAGATATACAAGACAGATATAAGAACACATATTTGTAAACAGCGGAAGAACAACAAACTTTATTTCATAAAGTCAAATACGTGTTACAACAACATCCTTTCCAAAAACATAACATAACACTTTCATAATCTGTCTTGAGTACATTATTTAAAGAAGCATAAATAAAACATAGATAAACTGCAAAAGCCCCATAGTGGATTGTCCAAAGCCATAGTTCAAAACAGTAAAGTCCAAGCAATACATTTCTCTTCTTCAAGCTGGATGTTGAGGTAGGTCAAGCTGCTGTGTTCCCTCCCTGAGGACCTGGGGGAGGGGAAAACGGAAGAAAGAAGACGAAAGAAAAGTAGAGTCAGACATAAAGCCTGACTAAGTCTAGTACTATTTTGTCTATGAATAAAGAACTGGGTATGATAAGTATAAACAAGAAGTGGGCATGCACTATAAACTTGGTTAAGTTGTCCAGCGTCGAATATACTATCGTACCCCATGTTGATCTCTAAACCCATATAAACTAGTTTCCAACTGGCACCCAAAATCAGGGTGATGTGATCCATTCTATGATGATCGGCTCCTACTCGCATAGTTACATGTGTCTTACGGCCCCCGATGTCTGTAGTTACCTATGCTGGTCCCACCATGGGGTGTATCAAGTCCCATAGTGGCGGCCCGACACAACCTTAGAGTGCACAGGTATGCTACTGGTGTCCAGTGCCTTATTTTTCTGCGCCGGAGTGCGTGCACGCCCGCACTCCGTTAGAACCTACACTGCTACACCACCGCCGTCGCTTTGACCTCTTACAATCAGCCCAGTAATCGTGCCCCACCCTGCCTAGTTTCAGGGTATCCTGATACACCTCCTAGGGTTACTGCTGAAAAGGGTCCCCCGTTACTAGGTTTTCTATCTCTAGCCAACATGCTAAGTTGGTTAAGTGTTTCCTAACCTAACCCCCACCAGTCCGTTTTGTTAGCATGTCCATTTTGATTAAGTCTTTAGTTCACTTGATCCTATCAATCCTGACTTAGCCTTAATTGTCTTATTAAGGCCCTGACCTCTCACATTAGACAGGTATTGTTGTGGCTGCCTGTTGCCGGTTGGTTCCGGGCAGTCTTACGCCACAACTCAGTCTAACCTCGGGTCCTTGCTGGGCTTCATGTTTAACCTCCCACATTGGATAGGTATTGTTGTGACTACTGGACAGCCGGGCGGTTCCGGGCAGGTTTACATCACAACTCAATCCAACCTCGGGTTAAACACATCGTATGTTCTACATTTACATATTTTGTCATTCCTCTTTATTTCTTATATGTAAATATTTGCGGCCCATTATTAAGTTAATGGTGTAAAGGTTACACCAATCATGGGCCCAACCCATACTTGAACTTGGGCCCTTCTATTTTATATTTTCATTCATTAATTAATTTTAACCCAACGTTATTTTCCCCCGTCTTACACGTCCGTATATATATGCATTGGGCTTAGCCTTTTAAAGCCCAATTTAGCCATGCGAAAAGGGGAGGCTTATGGCGTGATTACATACACAAAGAGGGGAATGTGAGCGCATGAACTTGCAATATGACGTTGGAAATACAAAATAGAAACTGGTGTACTTGCATAGTGGTAACATAGGTGACATAAATCAAAGCATGTGAACCTGTAATTGAGATATCATTATTGTCACATGAACCTATATTTTTATTTAGGCATAATGTCAAACATAAGCATGGCATAAATATTTCTAGCATAAGCATAGCATAATGTCAAACATAAGCATGGCATAAATACTTCTAGCATAAACATGGCATAATGTCAAACATAAGCATGGCATAAATACTTCTAGCATAAGCATGACATAATGTCAAACATAAGCATGGCATAATATCAAACATAAGCATGGCATAAGTATAGTTAAATTTGTTCACATAACCATGGCATAAATATTTCTAACATGAAATCATGATTCTTACTTTAGCCATGTAAACTTACAAAAAGGGACCTTTTTGAACCTAACCTAGCCATGTCATCATATAATTCTTGTAAACAAGATAGACCTAATCATGGTTGCCAAATATCAATCATAGCCTAGCCATATTCATAAGTTTGCAAATAGGTTTTCTAGTACAAAAACATGGCTTAATACATGATGCCAAATTCTCAACATAATTTCCTATGGATTATAATAACCAAACTTGTTCTAATTACTTACAAAATGATTTATGCACAAAAATATACATCATGATGGCATAAAACTCCAAACTTGCATGAATTTGAATCAACTACATACATGTAGCTTCAACATAATTTGCGAAATATTCCAAACGTATACTTGCATAGAACTACCGCATGTAGTAACATAATTCAAGAATATCCAAACGCATATAAATTGATAAGAACGCACAAATATGAATAACTTTATCGCCACAATTCAAGCATACAAACCAACACAATTGTTTATTCATACCAAAGTAATACTCTACTTACAATGGTTTGATGAATTCTCTAGTTTAGGGATTGAAGACGCAAATTCCTTTGTTGAATTGATTTGATTTAGGTCTCTTTAAGCTTTAGAATTTTCCTCCTAATCCTCTCTCTAGTTGGCGGCTACTCTTAGTCGTTCCTCAGCAACATGGCGGCTATGTTCTTAATTTTGAATGAATAGATTAGGGTTTAGTCTAGGGTTGTTTATATAGAGGTTAGGAACTGATTAGGACCATTGATGTTGCTTGGATTGATCGTAGCCATTCATTCGATAGAGAGACCAATCAAAACTTGCCACCTAGCCCTAGTGACAAAGCAGACCACAGAAAATCGGCCAAACACAGACCTGGCCAGCCAGGTTGACTGGGCTCGACCAGGTCGACACCCTTGTCGACAGGGCTGTCGACAGCCCTGTCGACATGGGTAGCCCAGGTCGACAGCCCAGTCGACCTGGGTGGCCTAGGCGGGTGTTTATCCGGCCTGGCCCATTGGGCCCGATTTTTTATTTATTTTATTCTGTTTGAATTTTAAATTTAATTCAAAATTTCCGAAGGCCATATCTTCTTCATACGGACTCCGTTTTTCGAAAACTTGGACTCTATTTCGCGTATTTTTCCGAGACGAACGCAATGGCGTATCCCGTTTCCCTTATTTCTTTGATTTCAGATTAATTATACTTTAATTTGCTAATTTCATAGTTATAGAATTTTCGGGGTGTTACATTAGTTGAAATCCATATAAATGAGTTTCGGAAACGTTTCCAAATATGAATCAAAGATGTTTTCCAAGTATAGAAATAAGGAAATATGAATATATATATATATATACATATATATATATATATATATATTCGATGATTGGATCGATAACTCCATTTGGAATTAAGACCGTTGTTTGTACACCGACATGTTTTCATTTGATAGTTAAATCACAGACTATCGAAGTTTTGACCATTTTACGTTGTAAATATGGAGAGACCGGTTGGATTATTATCCAAAGAACCACTCTGTATTGGCATAAGCGTTGCGAATCATATATGCTGAATATATTGAAGACGGAGTAAAGTGCAAGTGTTGTCCTGTTTACAGAATAGTGCCTTCGGTTTCGTTCAGTCCCAGAACGAACGTATATGGACGAATGTCTAACAGAATATTTCCAATGATCGAATGAGTTGGACTGTACAAATATATATGGTGGCCAACGGATTTATTCCCTTCGCATAAAATCCAGAAACTATTTGTATAAATCCAACTAATGATTAACGGATCTGATAATGTGGCATTCAAAGTGATCGTGTTATCAATGAATGGAAAGTAAGCATAGCTTCTAGCCTCACATCCGGTAAATGACAAAAATCGGGCAGGCAGCATGGCTAAGTCGGTCACTCCGAAGTAGGGTGTAAAATCACCTATCTAGAGAATATTCATTTGCTTCTTAAATCTATCAATGCTGTCCCATATATATATACGGGAATGGTTGCTGATCCCAACCGTTGGTGATGTACATTCGATACACTCAAGCGAAATGAGTGGTCGGTCATGTGTGGCTGAGTTACAAGATGTTCTTGTTGAACTCCAGTGTATCGTTCCTAGAGTACACTGATCGGAAGGTGGTTCCATACCTTGTCATAGTTGGAAATCCAATCATCCAATACGCACCCGCGGTTTTGATTGTATACTATATATGTAGAACGTGAGATGAAAGCGTTTCTGCTAGATTGGTATCTAATTGTATTTAGACATTATTATAATATCAGTGATACTGCTTTTCAAAGATGTTGGATTCTCATAAGGGAAAAAACCCGTTCCGTATTCACGGCGTGGTCTTATGAGATATCATATACCTGTTAAAATGATTTGAGTTTACTCACACCAGTCCATGACTGACCCGGAGTTTATTTGTTTTGTTTCCCTAAACTCTTGGGTGCCTAAATTTGTATGGGCAGTCAAGTAGTCGGGATTTACAGATATACTGGAAGAGCTTGGAGCAGGAGGCTTCAGGATCATATAACTATAGTTATTTCCGCTGTGTTGTAAGTGTTGTAATCTGCAATATTATTGTATACATATACTGTTTGTATTTCAAAAGTATGTTATATTTTATTCGTTCCGCTATGAGATTCGTGTTACTCTGATGATGATGATCTTCTTCTTCTTCTATTCTAATAGTTCTACCTTATCTATTCTCACCCTCTATCTTCTTTCTATTAGTTTCTTTAATTTTCAGTGCAATTTGGGGTTGGACTTGTGTTATTTAGTCAGCTCAAATTGGACCGGATTTTCGGGTCACTACAGTTGGTATCAGAGCTTAAAGTTAAGTGAATTACCTTGGCTCTGTGGCGTGACTCAATAGAGATAGGGTTAGTAATACCCTAGATTGAGTTGAGTGTATATATACGAGTGAACGTATTTGTTAATTGATATAAAAAATTGTTTTATATTGTGGAGCTTTATTGGTTGAGTGGCTTATGAATTCTGGTCGATGGTGGGGCACCACAATATCGATAAGGGTTTCTAAACACTCGAATACGATGAACCAACATGATATGTTTTGACATTAACATAGTATAATTGATTGTGTTGGTTGTTATTATAATCAGATGAGATTATAAAAAGGCGAAATGGTTATAGATAACTAATCAGAATTCATATAAGTAAAGTATATGAAATAAGATGAATTTAATCTGAATTAAATCAGGATTAGGAATTAAAATAAGGAAATTCTAAGTTCCTGGGAGATTTTGAAAATGTTTTCAAATTGGAAGTGTTATAGTATTGAACTCACTTCGATAAACTGGGAAATAACCCTGATGAGTGTGGCCACATCATCAGTGTTCATTTTCGAGTTCTAAGTGACGGACTACTACCAAAGGTTGTTTTTTTGAATTGTTTAAGGAAAACAAGTGTTTAGAAATTCAAAGGTTTTGAATTGGTATTATGGGTTCAAATTGATTTGAAATAAACCCAGGAATATAAATTCTGGAATTAAGATTTAACTTATAAAGTTAAAAAGATTAGAATAGTAAAAGTGAATAAATTAATTTGAATTAAACTTGGACAAGGTTATATATAATATGGAATTATATTGGGATGATATCGAGTAAGTTGGTTGATTTTATAAGGATTTGGAATCAAGAATTATATTTAAGTTTGAAATGGAATTTGACTTGAGTATAAGCAATTGCTTGAGTTTGAGGATAAAAACTGAAAGGAGATGGATTGGAATGACATTGGTATATGTTAAGTTGATAACCAATGGGAATGGTATAATGATATGGTCAGCAAAAAGGTACAAGTTTATATTTCATATGAGTTGGAATTTATGAGCCGATTTGGCAAGCCGCTTGGCGTTTTGATTTTCTTTTGGGTTGGAGAAGGCCCAGAGAGGCGAGTTGTGGTTTTACCGATAGGGCTGTACAAAGGAGGTTATGGCGAAATTTTCTGAAAATTTAAAGGGTTAGAAAATTTTCAGAATTTTTGAAAATTTAGGTTAGTCGGAAGGAATTAATATTTTAGTTAATATTAATTGGTTCAGTTGAAACTGAAGTTAAGGGTTAAACCGATAAATATTTACCTAATAGATAGGGTCGTCCTCTACCTTAGCAATTTCGAGGACGAAATTATTTTAATTGGGGAAGAATGTAATGACCCTGATATTTGATGGTGAAATAATTAACTTATTTAATTATTTAAATAACGAATATATTATTTAATCGTCGACGTTAGAACGTATAATTATATTATAATTAAAACCGAGCTCGAAATGGCGCTGCAGTTCGTAATTTGGCGAATCGAACTTCAACTGAGTGTACAAGATTCATTTTAAATCGGATTTCCGTGAAACAAGAAACGTGTGGAGCTGGTGGATTATATCTTTCTAGTGGGAGAGAAAAATCAGGATTTTGTCATGTAGATTTTGAGATATGTCCAAATCTGTAACGACCCGTGTTTTTCGACCATTTGAATATGAATATTTAAATTAATTTTTAAATATTTTATTTGGAATATCAATGGAATTAGTATTTAATTCGTTATTTAAACGAAGTTCGAACGTTATATATTTATATAGTTATAAATAGAGTTTGAAAATGGTGTGCAGTTCGTAAATTCGAGTTTTGAACTTCAACTGAGAATACAGAGTCCGATATAAGTCGGATTTCTGTGAAACGAGAAACGCTGGAAGCGTGTTGACGATAGTTTTCATATAAAAAAGAAAAATCCAGATTCCGTGTTACAGAGTGCGAGTTATGGCTAAATCAAAATTGGTAAAAAAGGCTGTGGAAATCGTTATTTGAAATAGCGACCTTTAAAATAGCCGTTTTGCAAACGAACTCAGATTTCGACGAAACCAGTTTCATTAGAACCGTATCGTTAAATTAGTGTACGGTGGTGAGTGGCGTGGAAAACCGATGTCGTATGTGGCCACGGTAGCCGTAAACGCCCGTTCAAATTCTATAGCGCACATTCAAATAAATATAAGGAGCATTTGGGCGTAACTTGAGCAGACGATCGAATTAGGCCGCGAAACCAGTTTCATTGAGTTCGTATCGTCGATTAGAGTTAGGATAGGTATATAGTTTGTTATTTTTAGAGATCGAGAAATTTGGCGTTAAAAAGGGTAGGGCGGTTCGGGGTAAAAACAGCCTATCGGGCAAACAGTCTCAGAATGCGACGAAACTAGTGCCGTTGGGTTCGTATTAAAAAATTATTATATGATTGCAAGGTTTCAAGTTGATTTGATTTATCTGGTGATCGTGAAAAAATTAAATGCGTGTTCATTTCTGGTTTTATGAAGGAATTTTTTTCATACGACCTCGGATTTCGACGAAACTCGTCCCATTGGGTCCGGAATACCTTTTTACACTAAGATTAGCCTTTTTATCAGAAAACAGAAGTCAATTATGATTATTTTTATGTGTTACTTCAGTGTAAAGTTTCGTTGGGAATAAATAAATTGAATCCTCCTCACACTAGTTCCTTGATTGCCACATTTTCTGATTTCTTGGCTGGAAATACTTAAAGCCGTGCCGACCAAGGAGATTCATTGAAATGACAACTCAGGAACCTTGCCGACCACGTCTGAACCGTGCCAACCAACATGCCAACTACCTATAATTTTCTGCAACCTACCTTAAAATTTCTTGCGTTCCACGTTGTTCTTCTATAAAATGACCTGGTCTATTCATTTCTCCTCCACTTCCAGTAAACAAAATGCTCATCTCAACAAGGCCTTCACGTTGAACGGTCAAGATGGATTCTCGTTCATTGATGAGGTCAGAAATCGACCGTGAAGTGCTGGCGTCTATGGAGTTCGCCATGGAAGATGGCGACACCTGGTAGCTTGAGAATACGGCGGAGATAGGGCAGGTTAAGGCGGTTATGGCAGAGCTGTTGGATCCATCTCCGGTCGAGGCGAGGTGGTCTATTGGCGATGGTATTGAATGGAAGGCAGGCACGAAGTATACGAAGAGCAGTCAATAATCGAGCAAGGAAGAACGACGCAGTGAATAATAAAAGGAGCCAGACCTGTTCTTTTGAGCCAACAGAGTGTAATTAACGAAAATTTTATACTTAATTAGCTATTTATTTTACTATATTAAGTAAGGGATTAATGGTTAATTCAAAACGTGATAACAGGAAGGGGACCGAGTGTGGTTTACTGCTGCGAAGTTGTTTTGCAAAAGGGAATCAAACGAAAGCAAAGGTGGGATTCGGTTTGGACCAAGAACAAGAAAGAACTGGACGGTATTTGGGGAAATTGGTAAATTTATTAGTAATCTAACGTTATTTAAAAATTTAACTAACTTAACTAAAATTTGTGTAACTATAAATTGGTACAGGGCTTTGGGAAATGCCGAGTTCTTGGACGCGAGAACCAAGTGGAAGTTCAGAACATGAATTGTTCAGCCGTAATAACCATCAATGTAATTAGTTTATACTAAAAAAAATAATAATAATATAAATAATGAATTTAGAACAGTCATAGTACTATAAAATTCATATGTTCATAATATTTTTATGCGTGCAAACATTACCAGAATTGGACCAGACCAAGGACGTTGGGTCAATATGGCGAACACTATATTGGGGGGCTGACTGGAACAGAACTGGACGCTATGGGAATCAACGGTGATTTTCAGTTAAATTAAAACTTGTTTAATTTAACTGGAATGAACTGTTTTAACCGCGAATTAAACCAAGGTGAGTTAAACTCACTCAGTTTTCCCATTTATATTTTATATAAATTGGGTATTTATATTTTGTGTGCTCTGCTTGCCAATGGTTGACTGCTTTGCTAGTTATCTATTTAACTATTGATTTAACTGATGAAATTAAACTGTGTTTAATTTCAGTGAAATACCAAATCGTTATTTTTAACGATTGGTTCCAATAAAGGTAACTCACCTTGGTTGGTCACGTTTATTTATAAACGTGTTTAAGTGGTTGAATTGTTTGAATTGCTTGTGGTTGATGTTGAATGGTTGCTATTTAGTGTTATCAGTTAAACAAAACTGAATGGTCTGATTTGAGATAACCATTTTGTATACAGGGAAGAACAGGTTGGAGGGACCCAACCGGATCCCTCAAAGTTATTATTTATTTTCATATTATCATATATGAACTGATCTGTTTGTGTGATTGATTTCATGGTTGATTATTAATTGAATATTCAACATCTGTTTGGTTTGAACCAATAGGTGATATTGGTTAAGTGTTTGGCAGGGTATGGCCTTTAAAATCAATCGGGTTATAGACAGTGATTCACCGTCAGGTGAATCGATAGAGTTGAAGTTATAAAATTTACTTTATAACTGGAGTTAGATTTTGGAAAAAAAATGTATTATTCTGAACAAAAGTTATTAAAGAGAATTAAATAAATGTTTTATTTATTTAAGATTTGATTTGTTAGTAATTTATTTTATAAAGTAAATTCTGATGTTAATCAGATTTACAAAGAATGAGAATAGAGAATGAATCGAATGGTTAAACTTTGATAATTGTTTTGAAAAGAAAACAATTAAAATAATTTAAATCAATTATATTTTTAATTAACTTAAAGTGAAGGTTAATTGGAATTAGTTTACGAGATAATCGAATTTTGACTTGACAAAATTGACCATTTAAACTGGGATCGAATATCAAGTTAGTTTGTTTCGAAATTGCGAAATGAAATAGTTGAAGAATATTGTTTTAACTTTAAATAAGATCTTTAAAAAGGATTTTCTATTTATCTTAGTAAATAAAGAAATTAACTACTGAAGTAGTTAATGAGTAAAGAAAATTATTGTTTTAATAAGAATTTAGAAGACTACTTTTGAAAGGTAATCGAAGAGAAGTGTAATCCAAATTGGATTGTGAAAGGAATCTATGAGCGGGTTTTATATTTAAAGCTAAGATGTTTATAATGATGTTAAAAAGAGGATTTCAAGCGAAGATGATAACTTAAATTTAAGTGTTGTTTAATTATGTGAATTAAGGTAAAGGGTTTATATAAACCAGGGTCGTGTAAATGAGGTTTAATGTGTTAAGGCGTTAATTTTATTTAACGTTACTTGAAAACAAGATCAAGTAAAAAGGAGAATTTTAAATGAGATTTCAAAATGGGAAAATGGTCGAATAATTTTGAAAGGAGATTGGAAATAAGCGAATCTGGGCAAAGAACTGAGTTATAGGGTTGTTTAACCAAATCCAATAGTTAAATGGAAGTGGTTTTGAGACTGGAATGGAATTTTGGTGTTTGGGTTATAACTGATATTTATCTAAGGATAAGAACGTTGTTTGATCAAGGTCTGAGAGGTAATTAAAATACCCCAACTTGAACAACATCGGGATTATCTGAAGATAGTATTAGTTGATAATCGTAAGAGACGTTAGTGAATATGTTTTGAAAATCTAAACAGCGATTTTAGCGTTGTCGTTATAATATATGTTTTTGTGAATCTAATAGCAATTTTAGCGCTGTTGCTATAGTAAATGTTTGTAAATCTAAACAGCGATTATAGCGTTGTTGTTTTGTAAATCTAAATAGTAATTATAACGCTATGGTTATAACATACGTGCTATAAATCTAAACAACGTTATATCATAGGTGCTATGAATTTTCTTATTAAATGGAATTCCCGAATTTAAATAATAAAGGATGGTGTGACAAGTTTATTCGAAAGGTGAATCGAAGGTGGAATATAATTCAACTGGATAGTGAGAGGAATTTATGAACGGGTTTTATATTTAAAACCCATATTTTTATAATAGAGTTATAAAGAGAATTTTTAAGCGAATATGACAGCTTAAATAAAGGTTACTCAATTTTATGGATTAAGTGAAAGGAGATTACGATAAAAGGGTTTAAGATAAACCAGAGTGTATAAATGAAAATTCAAAGTGTAAAAGCGTTAATATTGAATTAACGTTATTTGAAATAAGATCAAGTAAAAAGGGGATTTTGAAACAAGATTTCCAAAGTGGGGAATGATCGAAGAGATTTGAAAGGAGATTGGGAAAAAGGGATTTTGGTAAAAGAAGTGGGTTGTATAACCAAAGCCAAATTTAAATAAATCTGTTTGTAAGGAGTTAGAAGTTTAATTAAACAAAAGAGAGTTAGTTTGTTAATTTAAAAGGCCAAGTGGTGCTAAATACTGAACCAGTGAACTCATTGGAGTGTCATGATTGAAACACTGTATATTTTGATAGTTAAAACACCGACTATCAAACCTGTCCAATACGATTGTTGGAACGGAAAGACCGGGATCGAATTTATATTCGAAAACCATTCCGACCAACAAATACGTGAAGATCTCAGAAGATGTTCGAGATGGAGCATTGAAGACCGTGGGTTTTCATAAACGGAAGAACCACTAATTTTCTCTGCCTGGCAAGCAGAGATAAGTTGTGATTCTGTCGTGGTTGGAATCTACGGGTTGCAAGGACTTCTCGCTACCAATCCATGGGGTGATTCCTATAGTGGATGCAGTAGGAGAGTACCTTCGGTTCATCCTGTTCCTGGATGACTTGTATGGACGGATGTCTGACAGAGTATTTCCAAAGTGTCACGTACGTTGATTTCTCCAAACGTACGATAGTTGTTGGCAGAGATTTGCCGTTCTCTTAGCTTCCAGCTAGAGTATTTTTGTGGACGTCAATTAGTGATATCTGACGGATCTGACGATGTGGCATTCAAAGTGAATGATGACCAGGTGTTCAAAGATAAATTCTGGCCTCAAGCCTCATCAACCAGGAATGACAAAAAATCGGGCAGGCAGCATGGCTATGTGGGTCGCTCCCATTAGGGTGTATAATCACCTATCTAGAGAAATTCCTATTTGTTTCTTAAATCTGTATTCGATGCTGTCCCTTTTCGGGAGACGGTTGCTGATCCCAACCGTCAGTGATATACATTCGATACTCTCAAGCGAAATGAGGGGTCGGTCATGTGAGGGCCGGGTTGCAAGAAGTTCTTGTTGAACCCAGTGTATTCGTCTCTAGAGATACACTATCGGCAGGTGGTCCCATACCTTGTCAAGGTCGGAATCCAATCTCCAATAAGCGCCTGCAGGTTTTGATTGTATACTATATATGTGGAGTGTGAGATGCAAGCGTTCCACTAGATTGCTATTTACTTGTATTTAGACATTATTATAATATCAGACAAGATATTGGTTTCAAAACTGTTTTGGGTTATCGTAAGGTAAAAACCGTCCGTGTTTATGTGTGGATTTGGTCTTACGATTATCCTTTCTTCTGAAAAGATTTTGAACTTTAAAAATCATGATTGGATGATTTACCTTATTACTGTGCGAGTTTATCTCACTCCGGTTCATCAGACTGACCCGGTGTTTTGTAAATGCTCGGGTTAGCCCGGAATGTACAGGTTCAGGTTATCGACTGCTGTGAAGAGATGAGCTGGAAGAGTCCAGACGTATGATATTACTATTCCGCTGTGTGTTATATGAGGACAGATTAGTATCACTGTCCAGATGTGTACTCTGATATTGTAAGTATTTCAAAAGTTTTCAATAAAGGTTATTTCTGTATTACATTTTGTTCCGCTGCGATGTGAAACTCCGTGTTGTGGTGTTCTTCTTCTTCTTCTTCTTCTATTCAATATTTCTACCTTATCTATTCTCACCCTCTAACTTCTTTCTATTAATGATCTGGAATGTTCGATGTCTGAATGGTCAACATGGTAGTTTGATGTTGATTTTCGGAGTCGAAAACCCCAGTTCGTTACAAAATCAAATTTTAAAATAGTCGCTATATAATCGTTTATCGTCCATAACGGTTTATTCGATATAACTAAAGATCGGTTAGAATTTAAACAAGGTTCTTTTGGGAAATAACGATAATTTAATTTTTAGAATTTTACTGTAATTTTTAATTAATTAAATAAGCAACTTTTTATTTGGAGTGTTTTGCACCCTGTATCAGAAATTGTGGGGTTTCACAATATGAGTTAAACTACCGATATTATTATATTTTTGGGATCACGGCACATTACTCGATTAGTTGATATTTTCATATCAGTCCGTGGACCAACAGAGATCATATGGATTTGGTTTAAGGCGAGGCTTTATGGTTAAGCGTTGGTATAATAAAATATCTCCTACAACATAAATATCCTAAGCTATTCTCTGGATAAAAAGAGGCCACGTCTTCAGCATAAAACAGTATAAATAGATTACATCCTCATCTAAACCTAGACTGCTAAAATTGTAGCCGCCACTACAATTTTCCATCTCAAAACAGAAAACCGACGCAAGGAATTCAGACCAAATCAAAGTAAAAATCCAAGGAGTGAGATATAAATGGAGAAGCGTGAGGTCCTTGAGGTTGCGGTGAAAACCTGAGACGCTAGAAGAAGGGTCGGAAATGTGGAGTGCTCCGCGAGTGGGAGGGTCTGTTTGAGGCGTCGGAGCATCTTAGAAGGAGTAACTGCTGAACAAATGGTTCGGTGATGTTCACCGTCCACGCAGGTCAGAAAGGTGAGTTAGGGGTTGGGCGACGTACTTATGGGGATACTGACGTAGTGTTGGAGTTGTTTTCATTATTTAAAGGGATAGTAAGAAGTTGAGGGGGGGTTTGATTTCCTGTTGTGAAGTAATGAGAGGGGACAAGGTATAGACAGTCCATGGCTTCGATAATGATAGGTTGTGCTTGCGTTAGGAAGACTGGGAGCAGTAGCATGAAGTAAGCACTGAAGTGAGTGAGAGTTTGAAGAGGTTTGAGTTGGTCCTTTGGGATTCCGATATTTTGAAGGAAGTGATGGAGTTTTACCAGAGAAGTTGCTGGTGACCTTTGTTTGAATTTTAGAAGTGTTTGTGTGGAGTTTTGCGAAGCAGGGGATGACAACGTGATTGGTAAAAATGGGTGACTGGGTGATTACGGTCCAGAAACGGTGAAAGATGTATGAGTCGAATTTGGGTATACAGGGGTTTCAGTTTATAAGCTTGTGTGGTGGAGTTTTTAATGTGAAGAGCAATGCAAAAACAAAACAGATAAGGGTGGAAACGTTTTGTAGAAGGAGCTGTTCCTTGCTGTGTTGAGGACAACAAAGGAGTATACAAAGACCTGGTGAATGAGTTCATGAAGAAGCTGATGACGTGAACAAATTGAAGGAAGAACAGTGCTTCATTGAAGATGTAGTTGGACTGGAATGAAACAGTTTAGTTTTCAATGAAAGTATATAAATATATATAATATGAATGGAGTGGAACGGTTGGTATAGCAACGTAGTGAAGTCCGAAGAGTCAAGTTCAAATTGGGTACTGTTCGACCGAAGTAACTAGGATATGGGCATTTCCTATAGAGACTGATAGCACGTTAGAGAAAGGAATCGATCGACAGCCTCATAAAAAGAAAAGTAAATAGCACAGGACCAAACCGAAGACGCTGGGACGATACTGATGAGACCAACATTTCTGGAGCTAACGGGGGGTGTATATTGGAGCTCGTTTCAATTTATGGCGAAATAAATTGTTTGATTCAAATCAAGCAAACAGTTTATCGTTCTTTAACGATGAACTGCCAAAGTGAGTAAAACTCACTAACTCTCCTCAATTTATATTTTAATATAAATTGTACTTTATTTATATACTGCTGTATATTGATTGTTAAACTGGACTGTTAAATAGATTTGATTGAAAACGTAGTTATAGTTAATCTGTGTACTGTTAATCAAATATGGTTCTGTACAGCAGGATATTTCATTTCAAAATGAAATATGATATATATTATACTGTGTAACATCTGTGGATGCAGGGAGACAGGTTGGAGGAATCCGACTGGATTCCTCAACAATTATTTTACTGTTTTCATATATTGTGTTATATGACGTGTTATATAATCTGTTCTGGATTATGTGTGTTAGAATGATATTAATCATTGTTATTCGATATTTTACATATCATAAGAAACCCTGAGTTGTGAAATGGAATATTTCAATGTATATTGAAATAAAGGAATTTTATAAAATCACAGGATTTTATAAAAGGAAATTATTTATAAAACGAACATGATTTTATAAAAGGAAAGTATTTATAAAACGAATAGAGTTTTATAAAAGGGAAAAATGTTGATAAAACAAATAGAATAGGAAAAAGGAATATTTCAATGTATATCAAAATAAAGGAGTTTTATAAAATCAACCGATTTTATAAAAGGAAACAATTTGAAAATAGAGTATTTATAAAACGAACACAGTTTTATAAAAGGAAATTATTTATAAAACGAACACGGTTTTATAAAAGGAAGTATTTATAAAACAAATAGAGTTTTATAAAAGGGATATTTATTTAGAAAATAAATAGAATTGAAAAGGGAAATATTTATTTAGAAAATAAATAGAATAAAGGAATATTTATTTAGAAGATAAATAAAACGTTATAAATAGGAAATATTTGTAACGGTAAATAGAAGTTATAAATAGGAAATATTTGTAACGGTAATTAGAAGTTATAAAAAAGGGAATAGTTGTAACGGAAAATAAACGTTATAAAAAGGAAATAGACGAGATTTAAAAGAGATAATCAAATAGAGTTAAATCGAATTTAGTATTCGAAGGAGCTAATCCAATTAGTTATTTGAAAGAGTTTATTGAATATTAGTTATTCAATTAGAGATAATCAAATAAAGTTAATCGATTAGAGATAATCAAATAAAAGTTAATCGAATTAGTCGAAGTAAGTTAATCGACTATTAGTTAGTCGAATTTTGGTTAAGCAAATAAGTGTAAATCGACTATTAGTTAGTTGAAGATTAGTTAATCGAATATGAGTTAAACAAATAGGATTAATTGAATTAGAGTTAATCGAATCAGGGTTAATTGAATATTAGTTATTCAATTAGAGTCGATCGAATATAGTTATTCGAGATAGAGATAAAACAGACATAGTTAATTAAGGTAAGTACCATTTAGCACGACTGCTAGCGTAATTCGCAGGGCTGCAGATAGCCTACGGCGGTCGGATGTTTCCTGAGAGAATCAGGCGTAACCATTTTGATCGCTGCGATCTAGAGTCAAGCGAATGGAGTTAATCGAATATTAGTTATTCGAAATAGAGTTAGTTCAATAGAGTTAATCGATTAGAATAATCAACTGGAGTTAATCGATTAGAGTTAAAACAGACATTGTTATTAAGGATGAAGTCTAATCGAATATTAGTTATTCAGAATAGAGTTAATTCAATAGAGTTAATCAAATAAGAGTTAAGCAGTAAGAGTAAAGCAAAATAGAGTTATTCGAATATTAGTTGTTCGAATAAGAGTTAAATAAAAGGAGTAAATCAAAAAGGGTTATTCAAATATTAGTTATTCGAATAGGAGTAATGAAATAGAGTAAAGCAAATTAGAGTTAATCGAATATTAGTTGTTCGAATAAGAGTTAAATAAAAGGAGTTAATAAAATAGGGTTATTCAAATATTAGTTATTCGAATAGGAGTAATGAAATAGAGTTAAACAAATTAGAGTTAATCGAATATTAGTTGTTCGAGATAAGAGTTAATTAAATAGAATTAACCAGAAAGAGATAATCGAATATAATTTATTCGAAATGAGTTAATCGAATATAAGTTATTCGAAGAGAGTTTATCGAATATTAGTTATTCGAAGAAGAGTTAATCAAATAGAGATTACTCGAAAGGGAGTTATATGGCGAATTCGATTATATCGAATTCGGGGAAAGTATTATTTACTTTCCGGTTTTTTTTAAATCAGGATTTATTTATTTATAAATAAATTAGTTGTTAGATAAATTAATCAAAGTAAGAAATAAATGTTAGACTTATAAGTTAGATATTTCAGAAGTAAAATTTATAACGTTAGGGTTATAATAAATGTTTTCATAAAGGAAGCGGATTCGTAATCTGAATCCGAGAATTTGCGTAAGCAAATGGTTTTAGAAATTGAAGTGATGAGCTTTATCTTTCGCAAGGTTAAGATCGTTGTTCAGTTAAGGTCTGAGAGGTAATTATACCCCAACTTGATTGACTTCGAAATTGACTAAGGAATAGTTGAAGTTCGATAACAAAGGATGATTAGTAATGCAGTTAAGTAATAAATGACTTATGGATTTAGTAGTCGTAACGATGTTTCATACAGCGTTAGTGGAAATCCATATAAATGAGTTTCAGAAACGTTTCCAAATATAAATCAAAGATGTTTTCTAAGTACAGAAATAAGGAAATATGAATATATATAGATATATATATATATATATATATATATATATTCGATGATTGGATCGATAACTCCATTTGGAATTATGATCGTTGTTTGTACACCGACATGTTTTCATTTGATAGTTAAATCACAGACTATCGAAGTTTTGACCATTTTACGTTGTAAATATGGAGAGACCGGTTGGATTATTATCCAAAGAACCACTCTGTATTGGCATAAGCGTTGCGAATCATATATGCTGAATATATTGAAAACGGAGTAAAGTGCAAGGGCTGTCCTGTTTACAGAATAGTGCCTTCGGTTTCGTTCAGTCCCAGAACGAACGTATATGGACGAATGTCTGACAGAATATTTCCAATGATCGAATGAGTTGGACTGTACAAATATATATGGTGGCCAACAGATTTATTCCCTTCGCATAAAATCCAGAAACTATTTGTATAAATCCAACTAATGATTAACGGATCTGATAATGTGGCATTCAAAGTGATCGTGTTATCAATGAATGGAAAGTAAGCGTAGCTTCTAGCCTCACATCCGGTAAATGACAAAAATCGGGCAGGCAGCATGGCTAAGTCGGTCGCTCCGAAGTAGGTTGTAAAATCACCTATCTAGAGAATATTCATTTGCTTCTTAAATCTATCAATGCTGTCCCATATATATATACGGGAACGGTTGCTGATCCCAACCGTTGGTGATGTACATTCGATACACTCAAGCGAAATGAGTGGTCGGTCATGTGTGGCTGAGTTACAAGATGTTCTTGTTGAACTCCAGTGTATCGTTCCTAGAGTACACTGATCGGAAGGTGGTTCCATACCTTGTCATAGTTGGAAATCCAATCATCCAATACGCACCCGCAGTTTTGATTGTATACTATATATGTAGAACGTGAGATGAAAGCGTTTCTGCTAGATTGGTATTTAATTGTATTTAGACATTATTATAATATCAGTGATACTGCTTTTCAAAGATGTTGGATTCTCATAAGGGAAAAAACCCGTTCCGTATTCACGGCGTGGTCTTATGAGATATCATATACCTGAAATGATTTGAGTTTACTCACACCAGTCCATGACTGACCCGGAGTTTATTTGTTTTGTTTCCCTAAACTCTTGGGTGCCTAAATTTGTACGGGCAGTCAAGTAGTCGGGATTTACAGATATACTGGAAGAGCTTGGAGCAGGAGGCTTCAGGATCATATAGCTATAGTTATTTACGCTGTGTTGTAAGTGTTGTACTCTGCAATATTATTGTATACATATACTGTTTGTATTTCAAAAGTATGTTATATTTTATTCGTTCCGCTGTGAGATTCGTGTTACTCTGAGGATGATGATCTTCATCTTCTTCTATTCTAATAGTTCTACCTTATCTATTCTCACCCTCTATCTTCTTTCTATTAGTTTCTTGAATTTTCAGTGCAATTTGGGGTTGGACTTGTGTTATTTAGTCAGCTCAAATTGGACCGGATTTTCGGGTCACTACATATACTTAATTGCATATTAAGTAGAACATGTTATTGTGACTATGAAATCAAATAAGAATACAAAGGGATTGTGGATCACAGACCTTGGATCACAATCTAGAAAATAACATGTTGTGCACTTATTAATACGCTTAAATGGGGTAAGTTATATGACTGAAATTAATAAGCAAGAGGAACTTGGTAAATTGAATAAGAAGCCAATGCGAACAGGAATAACCAAGTTAAATGGAAGCCTGATGTGGTAAACCAAGCGCATAGGGTCTAATAACATATTAAAATGAGGCGCTTGGACCAGTCCACACATTTGAGGGTGAATAACCGAACGGGGCAGATCATTGTGGTTTTATGAGGCACGAGGGGTGCATACGTTGATTATTATGTCAGCTCCGAAGGACTGGAAGAGAAAGCACGCGGCTTCCTGAGATACATAAGGTGCTCATTGTAGTCCTCTGTGCAGTGGCAGATGTTTTGGCTGTGCTAGTTGAGGTTGGGTCTGCGTGTTACTACTAGGTGGGTGGGCCTTGACTACAAAAGTAGCTTTTTAGTTAGAATGTTGTGACGAGGTGACACTAGGGTGATTCGGCGACCGCCTCAACGGGAGGCGAGGTCAGGACCAACAAGGATAGTAGATCGTCGGGTATCTTTCATCCGCAGCCAGTAGGATGCGAAAAGACTAGAGCTAAACCCAAGACACCATTCATCTTTCACTATCGAGGAACGGTGGTTGAGGCGAGATGCCAATTGGATGTTTAGATTGTTTGTTACGGATAAGTCGCTTAGCTCTTGTAGTCCTTACTAGCTAAGGGAGGGGTCGAGGTAGGGCCACAACCACCATGGAACACAAACCCGAGGGATATCTATATTTTGTGGCCCTTAAAGGTAGGCCTATTGGAATGACCCGCATTGGCAGATGTATTATAATTAATTTATTTAATTATATAAATAGTAATATAGTGAATTAAATCATTGTGGAATTAAATAATGATGAATATTTAATTAAAATAATAAATTAAATAATATATTTAATTCTGAAATAATCAGAATTGGCCGAAATGACGATATGGTGTGAACCGGATCATCTGTGATATTTAATTCAGCTTGGAATTGAATTTGAATAACAAATATATTCAATTGTCAACAGTTGAACGTATAGTTTATAATATAATTATAAACGAGCTCGAAATGGCTCTGCAGTTCGTAAATTGGCGATTCGAACTTCAACTGAATGTACAGGATTCGTTTTAAACCGGACTTCTGTGAAACAAGAAACGTGTGGAGCTGGTGGAGTATATCTTTCTAGTTGAAGAGAAAAATCGGGATTTCGTCATGTATATTTTGATTCACGTCCAAATCAAATTTCAGAAAAGTCGCTGTGGAATTCCTTTATAATTTGCTACGCTTTAATTACGTTGTAAATGGATTTTCGATATAAAAACTGAAAATCGATTTATCTGGAATTCTGAAATATTATGATATAAGTCTGGTATGATAATCTGGGGCTGTACGATATCGTATACGAATATATACGATAATATTAATTTATTAATATTATATTTAATCATATTTAAATATATTTATATATTTAAATGGTCTATTCAGAGCTTTAAAAATAGTCGGTTTTGCAAACGAAGTTGGAATTCGACGAAACTAATTTTGTTGGATCCGGAATGTCAAATAGTTGTTAGATTTCCAGTTTCGTGATTTTTAGGGTCACTGTGTGGCCGTACGGATTCTTAGAGTGGAAAACAGTCAGTATTTTGACAGTTAAAAATACACTGTGTGAGCATACGAAGTCGGAATTCGACGAAACCAGTTTCGTTGGGACCGTAATGTCGAATTGTAGCTGCATGTCCAGTTTCGTGATTTTTGGGTATCACGTGTGATCATAGGAATTTTAGAGGACAAATATATATAGCGTTTGATTATAAATAAATTTTATAATCGAATATAATATTATAAAATCCTCTATAAATACCCAAACCAAATTTCCTTAAACCCTAAAAATCATTCCACGGTCAATAGGATTTTCCGTCGCTGGTCTTAATATTCACAGCGTGAAATTTCAATCTTTCAAAATTCAAAAACAAAGTAAAGAAAAGTCCTATAAATAATCCTACACTTATATTTGGATTCACCGCAAGCTACTCTTTAATTCTGTATAAGTTTCATTCAGTTCGACGTCCACTCTTGCTCGCTTAAAATTGATGCAGAGACCTAGGGTTGGAAAGGGTTTGTGATTGAAGCATCAATACACGAATTGAAGGTTATAATCGGATTCAGGATGCAAATTCACACCTGGTAGAAGACTTTGGCGGATTTCGGTGGTGATTTTTCATCGTGAGTCCCTGTAACAGCCACGAGAAGGGGTTCGACGCAACACAGTAGTGTAGCTCGAATTCAACAACCATGGTATGATGATGAAGAGATTTGTAAGAGAGGATTTGTGATGATTTTTGTGCAATTTGTAGAGGAGTGTTTGACGAACGGTTTTGGTTTGAAAATTGAGGAAGGGTGTTCGGTTGAATTCTAGAGCACAGTGGAGATTTGGGAAGAAGGAGTGGTAACGGGTTGGGGGCAGAAGGATTTTTGGGCTAATGGTGAATGGGTATGGCCCATTTAGTAATTAATTAAGTTTAGTTTTAATTTTAATAATGTACTAACTTGTCGATGTCATAACTTGACCGTACTATATCAGAATTGAACGAAAGAAGATCCGTTAGGATCGTATCAACATACACTACCTAATGGAACTGACTGGGAGTGGACTGGAGCTCATTTGGATTTATGGCGAAATAAACTGTTTGATTCAAATCAAACAACAGTTTATCATTCTTTACCGATGAACTGCAAATGTGAGTAAATCTCACTAAGTCTGAACAATTTATAATTTCATGTTGTATTTTTAGAACTGTTAGATATTGGCTGATTGACTATGTGTTGACTGTTGATTGAACTGCTAGTCAGTTAGTTGAATTTCTATATTGATTCTGTTTATCAGAATATATCATATGGAACTGAAAGTGATGTTATCTATATTGTTTAACATCTGTGATGCAGGGAAACAGGTTGGAGGAATCCAACTGGATTCCTCAACATTTATTTTACTGTTTTTCATATATTGTGATATATGATGTGATATATAATCTATTGTCGATTTTATGTGCTTGGACGATACCGATCATCGTGATTTGATATGTTGAATACCATAACATACCGAAATGTTGATAAATATTTTCAAAGTGATATTTGAAGATAAAATATTTATAAATGGAATATTTATAAATAAGGAATATTTATAAATTGGAATATTTATAAATAGGAGATATTTAGAAAAAAGGAAAACTTTATAAAAAGGAAACTGTTATAAGGAGGAAATCATTTTTAAAGTGGAGAACCGTTACAAAAAGTAAATCTTTAAAAATGAATAAACGTTGTTAAAAGGGAAATCTTTATAAAGCGAAAGGAGTTAAAACGAATATGGTATTCGAAAGTTAGTAAATCGATGTTAGTTTAATCGAAAGGAGTTAATCGAATATAGTTTATACAAATAGATTAAAAGGAGTTAATCGAATATAGTTTATTCAAATAGAGTAAAAGGAGTTAATCGAATATAGTTTATTCAAATAGAATAAAGGAGTTAATCGAATATAGTTTATTCAAATAGAGTAAAGGAGTTAATCGAATATATAGTTTATTCAAATAGAATAAAGGAGTTAATTGAATATATAGTTTATTCAAATAGAATTAAAAGAGTTATCGAATATAGTTTATTCGATAGGAGTTAAGTGAATAGAGTTAGAATTAAATCAAAGGAGTTAAGTGAATAGAGTTAGAGTTAAATCAAAAGAGTTAAGTGAATAGAATAAATTGAATAGAGTTATCGAATATACCTTATCGAAGGAAAGAATTATCGAATAGAAAAGATTTGAAAGAGAGTTACGTAAGGAAGTTTGTTAAAGAATTTGAAGGGTGAACTTTGTCTATTTCAAGGTTAGAAACGTTGTTCAGTTAAGGTCTGAGAGGTAGTATTACCCCAACTTGATCGACTTCATTTTTAACTAAGGAATGGTTAAGGTTCTATAGTAAAGGATGGTTAAGTGAATTTAGTAATTAAAGTATAGTGGTTTGAGTTGGCATCGCGATGGTTTGTTTAAATATCTGTCTAAGTCCAATGAAGGAGTTTTGGAAATGTTTTCCAAGTAAGAAATCAGAAATGTTTTCTAATAAAGAAAACAAGAAATGGAAATGTTTTCCATTGTTAATAACGTATGTTTTCCAAATTTAGAAAATAAGAAATATTGAATATAGGGAAACAGGAGATAAGTAAATTAATGAAATAAAGAGATAAATGTTGAATGATGTTTGATCGATATAAATTTCCATTTGGAAATAATATCGTTGTTTGCACACCTATTTTTCTTCGATAGTTAAATCACAGACTATCGAAGTTTTGACCATTTTAACGTTGTTAATATGGAGAGACCGGTTGGATTATTATCCAAAGAACCACTCTATATTGGCATAAGCGTTGCGAATCATATATGCCAAAGGAAATTGAAGACAGAGTTATGCAAGGGCTATCCTGTTCACATAATAGTGCCTTCGGTTCATCCTGTTCCTGGATGACTTGTATGGACGGATGTCTGACAGAGTATTTCCAGACGATCACGTATATTGATTTCTCCAACCATACCAAGAGTGGAAGCGGAGAAGGAAACTTCTTTTAGCTAACACATAATGTATGGTTGAGGACATGAATCGGTGATTTGATGGATTTGACGATGTGGCATTCAAAGTGAATCTTGTGTGATGATAAAGCGTAGCTTCTAGCCTCACATCCGGTAAATGACAGAAATCGGGCAGGCAACATGGCTAAGTCGGTCGCACCGAAGTAGGGTGTATAATCACCTGATCTAGAGTTTCATTTACTTCTAAAAATCTATTGTTGATGCTGTCCCATTCGGGAAACGGTTGCTGATCCCAATCGTTGGTGATATACATTCGATACACTCAAGCGAAATGAGTGGTCGGTCATGTGTGGCCGGGTTGCAAGATGTTTTTGTTGAACCTAGTGTATTCCTCTCTAGTGGTACACGAGCGAAAGGTGGTTCCATACCTTGTCATAGTTGGAAATCCAATACCCAATACGTGCTTGCGGTTTTGATTGTATATTATATAGGTAGAACGTGAGATAAAAGCGTTTCTGCTAGATGATTATTATATTGTGTTGATAGACATTATTATAATATCAAAAAGGTTTTGATATAAAGATATTTGGATTCTCATAAGGGAAAAACCCGTTCCGTTATACGGCGTGGTCTTATGAGATATCGATTACCTGCTTGAACTGTTTTAAACTGTTTTACTCACACCAGTCCCATGACTGACCCGAAGTTTATTTTGTTGTTTTCCCTAAACTCTTGGGTGCCCAATTTTGTACGGACAGTCAAGTAGTCAGGATTTACAGATATGCTGGAAGAGCTTGGAGCAGGAGGCTTCAGGATTATATAGCTCTAGTTATTTCCGCTGTGTTGTAAGTGCTGTACTTTGGTAATGATGTATATTTAAGTACAGATGTATATTTCAAGTTATGTTATATATATTATATGTTATTCGTTCCGCTGTGAGATTCGTGTTACTCTGATGTTGTGTTCTTCTTCTTCTTCTATTCTAAGTTTCTATCTTATCTTTCCTCACCCCCTAATTTCTTTCATTAATGACCGGTATTTTTCGATGTTTGGTTAGTCGACATCATGTTTATGTCGATAACCAAAGTCGTCAAAAACCCGGATCATTACATTTGGTATCAGTGCTTAAGGTTAAGTGAATTACCTTGGCTCTGTGGCGTGACTCAGTAGAGATAGGGTTGTAATACCCTAGATTGAGTTTGAGTGTATATATACGAGTGCGTATTTGTAATTTGATGTAATGTGGTTTTATATCGTGGAGATTCATTGGTTGAGTTGTTTATGAGTTCTGGTCGATCAGTTTGATCCACTGTATCGGTAGGAGTTTATAAACACTCGAATACGATAGGTCATCACGATTTGTTTTGAAATGAGGGTAAATTAAAATAAGTTTACCCAAGGTATATCTTGATATAGAGAAGATATATATATCAAAATTATAATATATCGGATATATTGGTTGTTATTATAATCGAGTAAGATTATAAATTAAATGGTTATGTAAATAACCAATCAGAATTCATATAAGTGAAATACGTGAAATCAGATGAGTTAAATCTGAAATTTAAACCAGAAATTTAATTAAAACTCTGGAGAATTGGAACAGTGTTTGTAAATGGATTTGGATTAAAAATAAGGAAAATTTAAGATCCTGTGAGATTTTAAATTGTTTCACAAGCCATGTGAATTATATTTTGAAATGAATTTCAAAGAGGAAATGTTTAGAAATGTTTTTATAGTATTCAACTCACTTCGATCGCTGGAAAATAGATTCCGATGATGACAGCTGCATCATCAGTATTCATTTTCGAGTTGTAAGTGACGAATTACTACCAGAGATATTGTTTTGAATTCGTTTTGGGAAAGACAAGTTGTGTTGAATTTCATAATGGAATTAAATATAGAATTTGAATTTTTAAATAGATTTGAAATATTAACTTGTTTAAAAGAAATAAAACGAGAAGTTCCTTTATAAACGAAGTTTATAAATAGTTCTTTTATAAACGAAGTTTATAAATGAAGTGAAAAGAATTATCATTGGATAATTCTTAAATAAAAATACAAGTGTGAAATTGAAATGGAAATCTATTTTCCAAAGGTAGAAATATTGATTTCAAAAGGAATTGAAATCGAGACTTATTTAAAGAATGAATAAAGAAAGTTTGAAAAGGAATTTGAATGAAGGAAATTCAAACATAGAATTTAAATAAGAAAATTCAAAGGGGATTTGAATATAGAAATTTCAAATGGAATTTGAATATAGAAATTCAAATGGGATTTATAATATAGAATTTGAATAGGATTTGATATATAGAATTTGGATATAGAATTCAAATGGGATTTATAATATAGAATTTGAATAGGATTTGATATATAGAATTTGAATATAAAAATTCAAATGGGATTTATAATATAAAATTTGAATAGAAATTGAATAGAATTAACTAAGTCGAAGAGGAATTAGTTAATCGAGTTTTGAATTTGAAGTTGAACTTTGAAAGGTGAATTGGATTTGTAAATGGATATTCGAAATTGAATATAGAACTTAAATTTGAGATTTGGATTCAAATTAGTTAATAAGCAAGTTAAAATATATTTGAACATGTCATGTTCAAATATAAATGTGAAATAGACTGAAGAGTTAATTAACAAATTAATTAACGAATTGACTTAAAACGATCAGGTATAGTTAAAATAGATTGGGCATGTATAAATATACATGAGATAGGTATGGATAAGGTATGAAGGTATATAAATAGAATGCTTGATGAAAGGTATGTATTTAATTCATATATGAGATTTTATGCGTCTATCGGCTAGCTGCTTGGCTTTTTCTTTTTCTTTTGGATTGGTGAGGGCCATGGGAGGCTATTTGAAATATCCCGATGCTCCTGGTACAAAGGAGGTTATGGCGATTTTTTTTGGGAATTTAAGGATTTAGAATATTTTTAAGATAATTTGATAGTTAGAAATCAACGTATCGATATATATATAGAAATCGATAAGGAAACGAACTTAGAAATAGAATAGTAAAATCAAAAAGGATGACTAAGAATAAAATCTTGGAAGAATAGAAAGAGGAAGCGTATACGTGCTTAAATGTGAATAAGTAGTTGTATGGTATTGACTATTCGAGTAAGTAGTTATATCTGTTTTGACGTTATAAATGCTATTCAGTCAAGGTCTGAGAGGTAGTTATACCCCATCTTGATTGATTTTATTATTAATAAATAAATAGTAAAATTTCAGGCTCGAAGATCAATGTTGAATAAGAGTTAGTTGAATATAGTATTTGGGTTGTCATAACGATGTTTTACAGAACATCCGTTTTAACCCAAATAAGTGTAAGCTTGGAAATATAATAAAGAATATTTCCTAAGTATTGAAATAAACGAGATCGGAAAAGAGATAAGTAATTGGAATATTTTCCAATTATAAATAGCATATATTTTCTAAAGTTTAGAAAATAAAGGGAGGCGATGTTCGGAAATGTTTTCCCAATAACATAAAAGTCCAATATGGTTATTGAAAATATTTGGTTAACAAATATTGATAAAGAAACAGAGAAGTGATTTAACTAATGGAATATTAATTAAGGGCTCAGTGACATGTTCAAAAGGAAATTTTGATTTTTGAAAAGAGTAAACTGTTTGAAAACTCCCAGGGAAAGACTGTTTGAATTTAAAACAAATTTAACAGAAATTTGTGAAAGCAAATTTGAATTAAAGTAAAGCCAGTAAAGTGGTAACTGAGATTGAATTAGAATGATATCAAGACAAATTGGATTGTGAGATTCAAATTTGAAGTGTAATGGGATAATCAAGTTAAAAGTTGGGAATCGAGAAGAAACTCGAGTGGAAATGATATTTGGCTCGGATATAAGCGAATGGTTGTGTTGTGGATAAAAGCAGATTGGAATTTGATTGGGATGACATTGGTATATGCTGAATTAGCAGCAGATGTAAAGGATATAATGATATGCCCGACAAAAAAGGTACCGGTTTATATTATATATTGGGTCTGAGATTTTGACGAGCCGAATTGGCAAGCCGCTTGGCTATTTGATTTTCTTTTGGGTTGGAGATGGCCCAGAGAGGCAAGTTGGAGTTTGACCTATTGACTAGTACAAAGGAGGTGCTGGCGGAATTTTTCGAAAAGTTAAGGCGTTCGAAAATTTTCAGAATTTTTGAAAATTTTCGTTGATAAGAATTAATTAATATTTAATTGAAATTAAATTGGTTCAGTTGAAACTGAAGTTAAGAAGTGAACAAATATGTTCTAACCAGTCGATAGGGTCGTCCTCTATCTTTTAGCAATTTCGAGGATGAAATTATTTTAAGTGGGGAAGATTGTAATGACCCGCATTGGCAGAGGTATTATAATTAATCTATTTAATTATATAAATAGTGATATAGTGAATTAAATCGTCGTGGAATTAAATAATGATGAATATTTAATTAAAATAATAAATTAAATAATATATTTAATTCTGAAATAATCAGAATTGGCCGAAATGACGATATGGTGTGAACCGGATCATCTGTGATATTTAATTCAGCTTGGAATTGAATTTGAATAACAAATATATTCAATCGTCGACAGTTGAACATATAGTTTATAATATAATTATAAACGAGCTCGAAATGGCGCTGCAGTTCGTAAAGTGGCGATTCGAACTTCAACTGAATGTACATGATTCGTTTTAAACCGGATTTCTGTGAAACAAGAAACGTGTGGAGCTGGTGGAGTATATCTTTCTAGTTGAAGAGAAAAATGGGGATTTTGTCATGTATATTTTGATTCACGTCCAAATCAAATTTCAGAAAAGTCGCGGTGGAATTCCTTTATAATTTGCTACGCTTTAATTACGTTGTAAATGGATTTTCGATATAAAAACTGAAAATCGATTTATCTGGAATTCTGAAATATCATGATATAAGTCTGGTATGATAATCTGGGGCTGTACGATATCGTATACGAATATATACGATAATATTAATTTATTAATATTATATTTAATCATATTTAAATATATTTATATATTTAAATGGTCTATTCAGAGCTTTAAAAATAGTCGGTTTTGCAAACGAAGTTGGAATTCGACGAAACTAATTTTGTTGGATCCGGAATGTCAAATAGTTGTTAGATTTCCAGTTTCGTGATTTTTAGGGTCACTGTGTGGCCGTACGGATTCTTAGAGTGGAAAACAGTCAGTATTTTGACAGTTAAAAATACACTGTGTGAGCATACGAAGTCGGAATTCGACGAAACCAGTTTCGTTGGGACCGTAATGTCGAATTGTAGCTGCATGTCCAGTTTCGTGATTTTTGGGTATCACGTGTGATCATAGGAATTTTAGAGGACAAATATATATAGCGTTTGATTATAAATAAATTTTATAATCGAATATAATATTATAAAATCCTCTATAAATACCCAAACCAAATTTCCTTAAACCCTAAAAATCATTCCACGGTCAATAGGATTTTCCGTCGCTGGTCTTAATATTCACAGCGTGAAATTTCAATATTTCAAAATTCAAAAACAAAGTAAAGAAAAGTCCTATAAATAATCCTACACTTATATTTGGATTCACCGCAAGCTACTCTTTAATTCTGTATAAGTTTCATTCAGTTCGACGTCCACTCTTGCTCGCTTAAAATTGATGCAGAGACCTAGGGTTGGAAAGGGTTTGTGATTGAATCATCAATACACGAATTGAAGGTTATAATCGGATTCAGGATGCAAATTCACACCTGGTAGAAGACTTTGGCGGATTTCGGTGGTGATTTTTCATCGTGAGTCCCTGTAACAGCCACGAGAAGGGGTTCGACGCAGCACAGTAGTGTAGCTCGAATTCAACAACCATGGTATGATGATGAAGAGATTTGTAAGAGAGGATTTGTGATGATTTTGTGCAATTTGTAGAGGAGTGTTTGACGAACGGTTTTGGTTTGAAAATTGAGGAAGGGTGTTTGGTTGAATTCTAGAGCACAGTGGAGATTTGGGAAGAAGGAGTGGTAACGGGTTGGGGGCAGAAGGATTTTTGGGCTAATGGTGAATGGGTATGGCCCATTTAGTAATTAATTAAGTTTAGTTTTAATTTTAATAATGTACTAACTTGTCGATGTCATAACTTGACCATACGATATCAGAATTGGACGAAAGAAGATCCGTTAGGATCGTATGAACATACACTACCTAATGGAACTGACTGGGAGTGGGCTGGAGCTCATTTGGATTTATGGCGAAATAAACTGTTTGATTCAAATCAAACAACAGTTTATCGTTCTTTACCGATGAACTGCAAATGTGAGTAAATCTCACTAAGTCTGAACAATTTATAATTTCATGTTGTATTTTTAGAACTGTTAGATATTGGCTGATTGACTATGTGTTGACTGTTGATTGAACTGCTAGTCAGTTAGTTGAATTTCTATATTGATTCTGTTTATCAGAATATATCATATGGAACTGAAAGTGATGTTATCTATATTGTTTAACATCTGTGATGCAGGGAAACAGGTTGGAGGAATCCAACTGGATTCCTCAACATTTATTTTACTGTTTTTCATATATTGTGATATATGATGTGATATATAATCTATTGTCGATTTTATGTGCTTGGACGATACCGATCATCGTGATTTGATATGTTGAATACCATAACATACCGAAATGTTGATAAATATTTTCAAAGTGATATTTGAAGATAAAATATTTATAAATGGAATATTTATAAATAAGGAATATTTATAAATTGGAATATTTATTAATAGGAGATATTTAGAAAAAAGGAAAACTTTATAAAAAGGAAACTGTTATAAGGGGGAAATCATTTTTAAAGTGGAGAACCGTTACAAAAAGTAAATCTTTAAAAATGAATAAACGTTGTTAAAAGGGAAATCTTTATAAAGCGAAAGGAGTTAAAACGAATATGGTATTCGAAAGTTAGTAAATCGATGTTAGTTTAATCGAAAGGAGTTAATTGAATATAGTTTATTCAAATAGAGTAAAAGGAGTTAATCGAATATAGTTTATTCAAATAGAATAAAGGAGTTAATCGAATATAGTTTATTCAAATAGAGTAAAGGAGTTAATCGAATATATAGTTTATTCGAATAGAATAAAGGAAATAATTGAATATATAGTTTATTCAAATAGAATTAAAAGAGTTATCGAATATAGTTTATTCGATAGGAGTTAAGTGAATAGAGTTAGAATTAAATCAAAGGAGTTAAGTGAATAGAGTTAGAGTTAAATCAAAAGAGTTAAGTGAATAGAATAAATTGAATAGAGTTATCGAATATACCTTATCGAAGGAAAGAATTATCGAATAGAAAAGATTTGAAAGAGAGTTACATAAGGAAGTTTGTTAAAGAATTTGATGGGTGAACTTTGTCTATTTCAAGGTTAAAAACGTTGTTCAGTTAAGGTCTGAGAGGTAGTATACCCCAACTTGATTGACTTCATTTTTAACTAAGGAATGGTTAAGGTTCGATAGTAAAGGATGGTTAAGTGAATTTAGTAATTAAAGTATAGTGGTTTGAGTTGGCATCGCGATGGTTTGTTTAAATATCTGTCTAAGTCCCATGAAGGAGTTTTGGAAATGTTTTCCAAGTAAGAAATCAGAAATGTTTTCTAATAAAGAAAACAAGAAATGGAAATGTTTTCCATTGTTAATAACGTATGTTTTCCAAATTTAGAAAAAAAGAAATATTGAATATAGGGAAACTGGAGATAAGTAAATTAATGAAATAAAGAGATAAATGTTGAATGATGTTTGATCGATATAAATTTCCATTTGGAAATAATATCGTTGTTTGCACACCTGTTTTTCTTCGATAGTTAAATCACAGACTATCGAAGTTTTGACCATTTTAACGTTGTTAATATGGAGAGACCGGTTGGATTATTATCCAAAGAACCACTCTATATTGGCATAAGCGTTGCGAATCATATATGCCAAAGGAAATTGAAGACGGAGTTATGCAAGGGCTATCCTGTTCACATAATAGTGCCTTCGGTTCATCCTGTTCTTGGATGACTTGTATGGACGGATGTCTGACAGAGTATTTCCAGACGATCACGTATATTGATTTCTCCAACCACACCAAGAGTGGAAGCGGAGAAGGAAACTTCTTTTAGCTAACACATAATGTATGGTTGAGGACGTGAATCGGTGATTTAATGGATTTGACGATGTGGCATTCAAAGTGAATCTAGTGTGATGATAAAGCGTAGCTTCTAGCCTCACATCCGGTAAATGACAGAAATCGGGCAGGCAACATGGCTAAGTCGGTCACACCGAAGTAGGGTGTATAATCACTTGATCTAGAGTTTCATTTAGTTCTAAAAATCTATTGTTTATGCTGTCCCATTCGGGAAACGATTGCTGATCCCAACCGTTGGTGATATACATTCGATACACTCAAGCGAAATGAGTGGTCGGTCATGTGTGGCCGGGTTGCAAGATGTTCTTGTTGAACCCAGTGTATTCCTCTCTAGAGGTACACGAGCGAAAGGTGGTTCCATACCTTGTCATAGTTGGAAATCCATTACCCAATACGTACTTGCGGTTTTGATTGTATACTATATAGGTAGAACGTGAGATGAAAGCGTTTCTGCTAGATGATTATTATATTGTGTTGATAGACATTATTATAATATCAAAAAGGTTTTGATATAAAGATATTTGGATTCTCATAAGGGAAAAACCCGTTCCGTTATACAGCGTGGTCTTATGAGATATCGATTACCTGCTTGAACTGTTTTAAAATGTTTTACTCACACCAGTCCCATGACTGACCCGAAGTTTATTTTGTTGTTTTCCCTAAACTCTTGGGTGCCCAATTTTGTACGGGCAGTCAAGTAGTCAGGATTTACAGATATACTGGAAGAGCTTGGAGTAGGAGGCTTCAGGATTATATAGCAATAGTTATTTCCGCTGTGTTGTAAGTGTTGTACTTTGATAATGATGTATATTCAAGTACAGGTGTATATTTCAAGTTATGTTATATATATTATATGTTATTCGTTCCGCTGTGAGATTCGTGTTACTCTGATATTGTGTTCTTCTTCTTCTTCTATTCTAAGTTTCTATCTTATCTTTCCTCACCCTCTAATTTCTTTCATTTATAATCGGTATTTTTCGATGTTTGGTTAGTCGACATCGTGTTTATGTCGATAACCAAAGTCGTCAAAAACCCGGGTCATTACACCTATACAGATAGGGAAAAGCTCCTGACCGAGTTCTGTGTTTCTTGTATAGCCCTGCCATGGAATTCGATGCACATTACAGGTTATGTGCTGTTAAGGCATCGAACACGATTGATGATACATACGTGGGAAAGTCTAGATACATGCATGTCTGCTCTGGGTGTGTATCATAGACTTGACGGCATTACTCTGAGACGGAATTTGATTCGATCGAAGGTGTTTGTCTGTACGCTTACATAGCATAGTAATAGCAGATATATGCGGAATGTAACATCGTTATATGGAGATCCGTACGTCACTCCAGCGTAGGATGAGGGACTACGTACATTTCTATGGCATTATGGTGGAGATTGTGCGAGTGGGGTACAGTGGGGTGTACCTTAATATTGGGGGTAGCTACATATATATACTGTATTAAGTTAATACACTGGGAAGTAAATGGGTACGCCATGTGTATAATCCTTGAGCGTTGTTAACCCATGCAACCTAGTAAATAAGAAAATGCTATTGAACGGTATATACAGGGTTATCCAAAATGTATAGTTTAAATCTAGTCACCAGAACTTGTGTTCTGACCCCCTCTCATAACATACTCGTAGGTTAGATTTTGTGGCAGAGATATGATAGCTATGGATACTGGTTAGGCAATATTATTCATACGGTAAGGCTATACTATGATTATATTATACTTTATCCATTCCGCTATAAGATATTTGCTGAGCTCTGATATATTTTATATCTTTGTCTTTTCTGCAGGATACCAGAGCAACCAATATGGGTTTCGATGGATTAGAATTTTGGAAAAAAAAACCGATCTGTCAGAATTCGGGTTGTTACAAACCTGTTCCTGAATTGTGATTCGACTCTAATTATTTTTTATTTATGATTAACCTGATTCGCTACTTCACTTCACTCATCGAAACGAAGTGACTTCCTTCCATTCTTCACAAACAAATCACCCTATGCTTCAAGAAGCAGAAAGGTCGAATCTTCCAACCAATTAGGAGGCGAATTTTTCACTATAAGCGTTTTTGACCTCGAAATCAGCTGACCAATATGATTTTTAGGAATGAATTCGAAATTATCTAGCTTCCTGCGCTTGTCGCGACTTTCAAATAAAGATCCGACATTGTTTAAGTTTTCGTCATCGTTTGCTTACTGGCTATTGATTGAGTTATTTGATTTCTCTTCATTTTCAAAGTTCAATCTATAATTTATGGGAAATTGATTGAGTTATCCAATGGATGATAACCTATAACAGTGGTTACCGCCGCCGGAGTGGAACACTCAGGATCAAGAAACTCTTATGAGCAATAGACTATGATACCAATTATTGAAAATAAGAGAAGTGGAAATTGAAGCTCAAAAAGATTATTATGCTTTATTATCCAATAGAAACCTCTTACAAAGACAGTACACGAACTATTCAATGAAACACATAAAAACAAGACAAACAAAAAATTAAACGTGCTAACTAAAGAGTATGAAAAATAATGAAAGAGTCGTTATTTCTAATAACACACACACACGTGTATATATATATATATGTGTGTGTATATATATATATATATATATATATATATATATTATCCAATAGAAACCTCTTTTCACCACACATTCTCCCTCTTTCTCCTTTCACGCATTCTGTCACCTCCCACTAACTTAAACTAATACAAATGAAATGTGGAATTCAGAAGGGCCAAAAGGGTGCTGCATTTTCGACGTGCCATTGAACGCTTGCCATATATGTGTGTGTGTGTGTGTGTGTATATATATATATATATATATATATATATAAGCGTTCTGAGGCCCCCATATTTTGTAGCATCCCTTTAGCATTCCTACCCTATCATGAGCTACACCAGTCCAAATCCAACAAGATTTTGTGGACGTTCAATCCATATATATATTATAACCCATCCAAAATTTGAGCTTGTTAAGACACTCATAGATTAATATATTTGATGTTTAAATTTAACGGTTCGGATGAATGTCTGAACGGTGAATAATTGAGCTAAGATTTTGATAATATTACGAATGTCGGAATGAGCTCAAATTTTGGATAGATTATAATATATATATATATATGGATTGAACATCTACAAAATCTTGTTGGATTTGGATTAGTGTAGAATACGGTAGCATAGGGGTGCTGAAAAACAACGGTGCCTCAAAACGCTTTATATATATACACACATGTATGATGTTTGTACATGGGCTTGAACACCAGGGACCATTATAGTTAAATACCTAATAGGTTAGGGTTCATCTTAAATCCTAATTTGTCAGGCGAATCGAAGGATAATTAGCTTGATGACCTTGAGAACACTATGATGACAATAGTTTTGAGACCAGGAAGATAATAGATATAAAATAAACAAAAGCTGGATGGAATAAAACATATCTAAGAACTCTCTTCGGCGAAGACTTGAGCCAGTTGTATCATTCCTTGATCTTTAGCTCTTCTTTGAGTCAAATGAAATTTTGCACTGATAAAGCTTTAGTAAAAATATCTGCTTTCTGAGGAAATGTTGGTATATAAATAACTGGTAGATCTCCTATTTGCACTTGTTCTCGAATGAAATGTTTATCAATCTCTATATGTTTCGTTCGAGCATGTCGAATCTATTGGCCGACATATAAATTGTGCTTTGATTATCACACCATATTATGGGTATCTCCTCTGATGATAAATTTAGCTGCTTAAGAACTGAATGTAGCCATAGAATTTCTAATGTAGCACTTGCTAGACTTTTGTATCCTGATTCTACACTGGATCTTGGGATTGTTGCCTGCTTCTTTGAGCACCATTAGATTGAACTATCCCCCACATAAACGAAGTACCATGTTATAGATCTTCTGTCATCAATATATATAGTCCAATTAGAGACAGTTATGCTATGATATTGAGTTTCTTGCTAGCTTTTAGACTCAAGCCATAATTGATTATTCCATTCAAGTATATCATGATCCTCTCTACATCATTTCAATGCTCTCCAGGAGGATTCTGCAAAAATTGAGATACTTTGTTAACAATGAATGCAATACCAGGTCATGTTATAGTTGCATACTGTAATGCACCTACAACACTTTTATATTGTTTAACATTGATTATGGCTTCTTCCCTGTTTTTGGAGTAGTGTTGATTTAATTATACATAGGAGTTGGTTGAGACTATGCATTATCCGTCTTTGCTTTAATCAGTAATTTTGAAATATATTTCTTTTGATAGAGATGTATTTCTAAATCTAATACCCTGTTAATCTAAATTCCAAAAAAATATGAGATGTTTCCCAAGTCTTTGATGGAGAATTATCTATCCATGTATTCAGTTAATTGCTGGATCTCCTTTTTATTGCCAGCTGTAATAATAAGGTCATCAATATATATATATATATATATATATATATATATATATAATGCAGATGAATTATTAATTTTAGCAAAAAGAGATGAGTCAGATTTGGTTGGATGGTATCCCATAGATGCTAGAGTGGCTTTTAGTTTGTCGAACCACACTCTGAGTGCTTGCTTTAACCCATATATAGCTTTGTTTAGCTTGCAAACTTGTTCATGGTTTTGTGTGAATCCCTATGGTCGCTGCATATATACTTCTTCTTGTAATATATCATTCAGGAACGCATTATTAACATCTAAATGCTTTATTTTCCACCCTTTGGTCAAGGAAATTGTAAATATAAGTCTAACTGTACACGGCTTAAGCACTGGAGAAAATACTTCATTATAATTGAAGCCACATTCTTGAGTAAAACCTTTGGCAACTAGTCTAGGTTCATATCTGTTGATGGAGCCATCCGGGTTCTTCTTTAATCTATTGATCCATTTGCATCTAATAATATTTTTATTTTTTGGAAGTTGCACCAGTTCCCATATGTTGTTTTTGACAAGTACATTATATTCCTCATCCATGGCATTTCTCCGTTGTTTGTCCTTTGCTACCTGACTGTAGTGCACTGGTTCATATATGGTGACTGAGCAATCTTTGGGCTTGAAAATGCCTCTTTTAGCTTTTGTCATCATAGGATGTCCAGTTTGATTGTGACTAGTATTAGATGATAAATCCCTGTGATTGTCTTGTTTTGTTTCGTTGCTTGAAGTATTTTCATCATTGCTCTCATTTTCTTGGCCGTTGTTGTGTTATTCTGGTTCTCTGCCTTCATGTGACTCAAGTTGCTCACTTGATGGCTGAGAGGTTCACTATGCTCTTGAGATGTCAGTCATATGTTGACCACTTTGAGCATTAGCATCACTGATGCAGCACTGGAATGTATGGGTTTGGTGGACAGTTGTTTTGACACCTATAATTGCAGTGTCGGTGTCGAATGAAGTGGTTCTTGGCATCAAATAAGCTTCTAAGCTATTTTTCTATTTTCGATTCCTTGGTTTAACCTTTCGCCTTCGGCTTCAATCAAAACAGATTTTGCTTTCGGCTTTTGGAATAAGCTACTTTCTACTTTATGTATCGGGTCAAGCAGAGTGGCTCCAATTTGATGTTATGTTTTCTTTCGTTATCGATTACTTTGTATTCATGCTTTATTATATATTGTATTGTTTAGGTAACAAACTGCTTGTATTTGGTTTCAATATTGTTTATTCGTGTTGTTGGTGTCGCCCTGTCCTGAACTCTATAAATAGGCGGGTTGAGTACTTTGTAGATATAGATTTTTGTTAATTGAAATATTGGCATCTGCAATTATTGAGAGCTTGTTTCTCCATCCCCACTTACTGTATCCATTTATGGATCAATGACTTGGAAGATCATCTTTCCGACATCAGCAGATCAATAGAGAGTTGGCGATCACGTTTCCGGCATCTTCGAGATCAACGAAAATTGAGTTTTGTTGTTCATCTCGAATTCATCGAGATTATGGTTTCAAGTACCTTTCCGACATCGAGTGGAATTAATGAAATTGGGAATTATCAATCTTTGTGATTGGTTTGTATCATCAATTCGATGATTTGAAGTTTATCGTGAAAATATTCAAAGTTTCAAACATAATTTTGAAACAATAAGTCTTCCACTATGTCAGTATGGCATCAGAGCTGATCATGTTAACGATTAATATTGTGAAGTCCAAAGTCTTACTTCTTCTGCTACGTCAGTTTGGTATTAAAGATGATCATGTTAACGACTAATACTGTAATAGCGTGCATTTTACATATTGAAAGATCTTAAAATATTTTTATTTTATTCTTGAGGATTGGATCGTTCTCACATTTTAATATGTTGCTTATGGGGATGTAAGACATGTCCATAATTTTTACCAATTATGTTTGTGATCATTTTGCACCTGTTAGTCTTGTAACAGGCATAGCTTTTGACTCAGGTCGAATTAGGTGGTGAGATCTGTGCCATTGGAAAGGAAATGATGGTTGTCTTTCCATAGAGGTGTTATTTTAAAGATTTGGTTCAGCGGTTTGGGAGGAATCGTTGTTTTAAGGTTTAACAGTTGGTTGTTCAGGTTTGTGAAGCCTTAATGGGCTGATTTGGAGAGGCCCATTAAGAGGCTGGTGCAAGCTATAAATAGGGGATGAGGGATAAGGGAAATGGTTTTTTTTCACAAATGATATATATATATATATAACAAAAAGGAGAATCTAGTCATTCTCCAAAGGCTCACAAAAACAGATTATGTAGAGATGACTACATAACCTATGCATACACAAAACTAAAAGGTATGTGAGAGCAGGAGATACAAATAAACAACCAAAAACTAGACCGTAGCTCCACAATGGCACCGGGAGGATTTCTGCTAACCGACGCCAATGAAGAAGAAGGTGGCACAACAGAAAGGAAATGGCGAACAGGCGGATACTATGTAAGCTGAAAGAGCCCACGTCTGGACAAAGGTAAAGATCGGATAGCGATCCAGTCAGGTAACAAGCTCCCTTCAACTCGTAAGACCGACTCCATAACTCCACCACCTAGAAATCCAACAACCTGCAAATCCAGACCCTGCAGTACTAGCAAACGATATAAGCCACAAAAAAGGAGGTGGGGGAAGGTTAGGAAAGGCTAACGGAACAGATCCCGATAACCTTAGTAATAAAAATTTCAATGATTCCTGCTCTGGAGGTTGTAGCAACCGATGAAGCATTAAATGTCATGGCAAGGCGCCACAAGCAGGAGCCGAAGGAACCTCTAAACGGTCTGCCTTGAAAAGCCAGGAACACATCATTCCTTACCTTTTGGATGATATTTAAAGGGTCCATAGACACCTCTTCAAAAATAGCCGTATTCCGCACGCACCAAATGTGCCAGCAGATAAGACAAGGGAGAAGACGGAAAAGGATAGAGCATAGAGATTTACCTAAGATTCCGGACCACCAGATCCTTGGTCTTTCCTCGAGGCGTGACACATTACCTCGAAGACCAACCAAGTTTCTGAAGTAATTCCAAATAGAAATGGCAGTAAAGCCCAAGCAAAACAAGTGAGTAATGGATTTCGTACCACCAGATCCACAACACCTGCAATGAGAAGCTAACGGAATGTCAATCCTCTGGAGGTTTTCATCAATCTGTAGCCCCTTGTGGAGGTACGCCATATAAAATAGAAACCTTCAGAGGAATATAGGCATCCAAGATGAAAGAGAAGATGTGAAGGCAGGAGATGACATCCGGGTCGAATTCTAAGCCGCGTGATTCGAAAAGGGGCTACCGTCCCATCCCAACCCACCACCATGCGAATCGAAAAAGGCCTTCACGGATTGCATCTATTTCCATGCCTCACTAGTATAGGACGTGACCCCAGTATAGCTTTTGGAATGCAGCCTGTGGTACTTAGTATGTAGCGACGTAGACCATAAGGAATCGTTCGCTTCAAATCGAGCCCACAGTTTACAAGAAAAAGCTGTACAGGTATCCTTTGGGTTTCTGAGACATAATTGCCCTCACTTCGGAGACGACAAATAAAGTCCCAGAAAACCTAATGGTGACGATTGGCATTGTCCTTTTTCCCCTAGAGACAGGCCGACGCCAACGAACGGTAAGACCGGAAAAAAGAAGAGGTAGGAGTCATAACAGAAAAGACATGCGTTCCTATAGAGTCAAGCACAAACTTTATGAGAACCAATCTTCCTACCTAAGAGAGAAGTGTTGCATTCCACCTTATGATCTTCCCCCTATCTTTAGGCGAGGGGGTCAAAAATGGAGTTGAGCTTACGACCTTTGTAAAGAACAATACTAAGTTAAGGTAAAGGAAGAGAAGCCGCCTTGAAACCAGTGAAGATTTCAATCCAAGAAGATCTGACCGTGGACAAGTCTCTCGATGGGATGAAGCAGCTCTTAGAAGTATTAACGAGATGACTTAAACACCTCTCGTACTGCTGAATGAGGCCGACAAGACGTCGGATTGAACGACGGTTACCATTCATGAAAATGATAATGTCGTCCACAAAGGACAAATTAGAAACAACCAGACAACCCGAAGGAATGCTAAATCGGTGAATCTGATTAGCTATCGTCAGTGAATGCAATTCACGTATGAAAGCCTCGGCTACGATAATGAAAAGCGAAGGTGAGAGAGGATATCCTTGACGGAGACCTCTACTGGCCTTGAAATACCCATTGGCCGCTTCGTTGATGAGAACAAAGAACCAAAAGTTGGATACGAGCCGCCATATAACATCAATAATAGCCTCTGGAAAACCAAAAGATCGAAGGACCTTGATGATGAAAAACCAGGACATGCAGTCGTAAGATTTCCATGTCCAGCTTAACTACCACATTAGAACCCCTAACACCTTTCCACCATTCTCTCATTTGGTATCCTTGTGTTCCTCCTTCCTCTAACACCTTTCCACAATTAAAAATTGAGTTCCAAGCATAGGAAATTGAAGATCTACACCATTGGAGGCTAGGTCTACATCATTTAAAGGGCGAATTCATCAGATCGAGGAGTTTGGTTTGAATTGCTCATTGTCCGGATTCATAGTTCTATCATTTTAGCTTGTTTTGGAGAATCAATGAGTGATTTACATCTCTCCCATGGATTCAATGAAGTATATGAATGTTTGATAATGTTTTTCATTAAATTGAAAAGTTTTCTTATAGATCTATACCATTATATGTTCATTTTCATATAAATCACCTTATGATCCAACTTAGCAAGTTTAGCCAGTTAATTCCATGACATTTCATTTGTTTATGCAAGTTAGATCTATTATTTTTGATCATATGTTCATTTTAATGGTTTTAGTGAAATTTACATCATTTTAGTGATAATCGTCATATTCATATTGTTAGCGATGTTATGACATGTTTATGATTGTATTTAGTGAATGGGTTGAGTTGGTTTGGTCGAATTAACGATTTGGCGAAGTTTTTGTCGAAATTGGAGTTGAATTGGAATGTGCAAGTTTCTGGTCGGCCCCAAATGCCTCTGGTCGGTTCTAAATGGGTCTGGTCAGTCTCAAATGGTTCTGCTCGGTCCCAAGTAGTCCTGGACGGTCCCAAATATTTCTGTTCGGTCCTAAGTGGTTCTGTTGTGTTCTAAGTGGTTCTGGTCGGTCCTAAATTGCTCTAGTAAGTTCTAAATGGGTCTGGTCATTCTCAAATGGTTATGGTCGGTCCCAAGTAGTTCTAGTAGGTCTCAAATGGTTCTGGTCGGTTTTAAGTGGTTTTGTTGGGTTCTAAGTGGTTCTGGTCGGTCCCAAATGGCACTGGTCGGTCCCATTTCTAAATGGATCTGGTCAGTCTCAAATGGTTATGATCGGTCCCATGTAGTTCTGGTCGGTCTCAAATGGTTCTGGTCGGTCTTAAGTGGTTTTGTTGGGTTCTAAGTGGTTCTGATCGGTCCCAAATGGCACTAGTCGATCCCAAATGGTTCTGGTCGGTCCTAAGTGGTTCTATTGGGTTCTACATTGGTCTGGTCAGTCCCAAATAGTTTTGGTCAGCCCCAAGTAGTTCTGGTCGGTCCCAAATAGTTTAGGTCGGTCCCAAGTTGTTCCGGTCGGTCCCAAGTTGTTCTGGTCGGTCCCAAGTGGTTTGGTCAGTCCAAAGTGGGTCTGGTCGGTCCAATGGTGGAAATTTATGGTCGTACATTTCTATTGATGTTGTGACTTCGAGGAGACTTCAAGTGGGAGTATTCAAAGTGTTGAATGTGTTCGTTGATTGGTGTAGAACAACGAATGGTATGACAGCTCAAGGGTGTTGAGATGATGGCTTCCACGAGAGTCTGGATGAGGATGTTCAAAGTGATGTGATTTATTTGTTATTCGTCGTATGCAACGAATGTGGGAATGACTCAAGGATGTATTGAGTTCATATGAAAGGATGACTCAAGGATGTATTGAGCTCGTATGAGGTAACAGTTGCTCTAAAGTGTTTTGAGCTTATGGATAGTCGCAAGTGAAGATGATTAGGGATGTGAAGGCCAAGGAATTATCATTGTTGTTGGTTCTAGCAGGCTCAAAGCAGGGGTGTAATAGGGGTACCTAAAAGACCGGATGTAAGTCGTGTACCCTGGGTATCGGTTGAAAAGGCCTAGATATGTATTGGTTGCAAGGCATATGAGGTTTGCTAGAACCAGGGTTACCATTACCCCTTGATGGATGGAAGTATTGGTCAGTCATACGATTAACGGTGGTTTAAAAGCAGGATTGGTAGCGATAGCCAGAGTCTATCATGGATGATTGGTTTCTTTGTTTCTACCATCTCAAGTAGGTTGTCTAGCATCAAAGGAGATATTTCTTGGGTGCTTGTCTGATATTCGTTTCAGCCTTTGGGGCTTGTGCTTGAGGGACGTTGAATTCAATTAAGATGGTTTGCGTGAGATCTATAATCTGGATACTATGAGTGTTACTGATTGGTTGCTTCTATCTACCATGATTTAATAAACATTCTGATTACCCTAGATGGATTGTTATTCCTTTGGTTGTACGGATTGTAAAGGCTATCAATGTCTGATGTGGGGAAGATGGGAGTGGTGTTCTATTCTGATGTTGTGGGTAAACTAGTTAGTTTATTTACCCATTCTCATATAGTTTATTTATGAAGTTAGTTAGTTGTTTTACCTCTCACTAAGACTGTTGTCTGATTCAAGGTTTTATGTTTGCCTCTTATTTCCTTGCGATGTTCATCCAATTTTGGGTGGGTTGACTAGGTGACAGGTGACAGGTGATATCTTAGTAAAGACGATGTAGAAGTTCGGAGGCGGCTAGGAGGCTGGCATACTATCTCTTTTACTATATAGTATTTGGATATCCGCTATTTGTTATTCTACTCTGAGTGCTATAGTGAGGCAAATTTGTACAGGCATATGTTCCAATTTTTATGTAAGGATATACTTTCTTCTTGTTTAGAAAATTTGTGATTCTGCTCAAGTATGCTTCACTAATACTACCTGTTTTATATGTTCTATTATACTTTATCCTTGTGCTGTGAGATTTATGATAGATTCCTCTTGTGTTATCATACCTTGATGATCGTCCATAGGTGCCTGGCACACCTTTCAATGCACTTTTTCTCTTATTGGGTGCAGGGGTTATGGACAGTCATCACATTTGGTATCAGAGCTTTGGTTATCGATTTTAGCCAATGTTCTAAGACGTAAATATACAAGATAGACTTAATTGTTGATTTTAAATGGATGTATACTATATAGTAGTGTATAGTATAATAGCATTTGGATTTCATTCCTATTATTATCTCACATGTGGACTAATCATTCTAGTTATCAGAATTAGAATGAACTATCAAACTTTAGGAAACACTACTAAGGACGAGCCTAAAACTGGAAGAGTAGGACATGGAAGCCAATTAGGAGCTTTCGTCGTTGCACCAGAATATCTGGTTATGTTAGGGGCAGCCATGCTGGCAACAACTATGTTAAGGTACCTATTCCAGAATCGGCAATAGAGCGTAGTGTTCCTGTGCAAGTACCCAGAAGGGATTCTGCTAAGCGACAGAGGGACTTTTCTCCTATGGATGAAGAAACCTTTATTGGCCTCAGTGCTACAAAGAAGAAAAATAAGGAAAAGATGAAACCCAAGAAGAATGACGTTTGCTTTAAATGTCAGCTAAAGGGCCATTATGCCAAGTATTGTAAGAAGCCAAGAGCCTAAATGAATTGCTTTAAATGCGGAAAGCCTGGACATAAGAAGAAAAACTGCCTGGATTTTCTAAAGAATAAGCAACTGGAGGAAGCATGTGTTGTGGAAGTTACTATGATCTCTTATTGCATTCCTAATGAGGATTAGAAGAAGTTGTTGCCAATTAGATGTGCTTTCTGCTAGTAGAGTTGTTGAGTTCTATGGGGTACTAGAGAATTGTCTACTTTTACCTATAATAAGATTGTATGCCTAATAAGTCTGAAACTTGAAGTTGTAATGGACCTTTGGTTGTAACTAATCTAGTACGAGTTCGTTTGCTCTTTGCAAAATTTGTGGTGATCCAGTAATGTTTGATCATGGATGCTCATTTATGAGTGGTTGCTTAGCTGTAACTTTTTCTAGGTTTGAAATCATCTTGGGTATTGGTTGGCCCAAGGGATGTGCGACGAAAGTGAGTTGCGAAAATCTAAAGATTATAGTCGGGGATATGGAAGGGCGAAAGGTGTTGGTTTTGGGTAACCCAAAGATGGTGTTCTCGTGAGTTGTTATATTCGCTTGGGATTCCACAAGAAGATTGTCATTTGTGCCAATCGCAAGTGAGTTTTAGGATATCTTTGAAGAAGTCAAAGAGTTGTCGTGGCATCGTGAGATGGGGTTTAGGGTCGATTTGGTTGAGGGTGTTAGACCTATTGTTTTTCTCCTTAGGAGGATGATGCCTAAAGAATAGCAGGAGTTAGGGGTGCCAGTTCGTGACCATCTAGGAAAGGGATTCATTCGAGGAAGCGTTTCCGAATGGGGAGCACCGGTGGTATTTGCAACCGAAGAGGATGGCTCATCAAGATTGTGTGAGGACTATTGTGAGCTGAATAAGGTAACCAAGAAGGACAAGTACCCATTGCTAAGAATTGATGACTTGTTCAATCAGCTTCACGAAGCCAAAGTGTTTCCTCAAGAAGGATTTAGTAACGGGATTTCACTAGTTCAGGGTGGCAAAGGATAAGGTTGTGGCCTACGCAAGTCGATAGCCAAAGCCGCATGAAAGGAATTACCCAATTCATGATTTAGAGTTTGGCGCAATTGTGTTTGTTCTGAAGATGTGGAGACATTACTTGTTGGTAGTTTGATTCGAGTTGGTTATGGATCATAAGCTGTTGAAGCATCTATTCTCCTAAAAGGGTTTGGACCTTTGGCAACAACGTGATTAGAGTTTCTAGCAACATATGATTTTGAATGAAAGAAACTCGAGTATTTGGCAAGGTATGATTTCAGACTAAGACGTGATTTGAAACCTGAAATATTGGAAAGCTTATTGATAAGACTTCCTCTCATCGAAAGGATTGGTGAAAGCCAAAAGCGATATGCAAAGTTTGTCGATTTTATCCAGAAACTGGAACCAAGGGATAAAGAGTTCGAAGTCAATCAAGAAGATTGGCTTCAAAAGCAAGGGCGACTAGTTGTTCCTGATATTGACGGATTGAGAAATGAGGTTCTGAGGAAATGTCATCACTCGAAGTTGACGATTCATCCTGGTGGAAGTAAGGTGTATCAGGACATGAAGCAAATCTACTACTGGGAAGGAATGAAGCTCGATACTGGAAAGTTCATTTCGAAGTGTATGAACTATGAGTTGGTGAAAGCTTAACAAAAGAAGCCGAGTGGTTTGCTTCAGCCATTGGAAGTCCCTAATGGAAAACGGAATAAATATCGATGGAATTTATCGATGGATTACCTAGAACAAGGGCATGAAATAAAGTGATTTCGGTCATCGTGGATCGCTTGACCAAAATGGAAGGTTCATTCCTGTCAAGTCGACTAGGACAAGATCGAAATTGGCTGAACTTTATATGAAGTAGATAGTTCGATTCCATGGTATCCCGAAGAGCATAGCAAGTGATCGAGATCCATTGTTTACGAGTGGATTTTGGAAGATTCTACAAGAATCTTTGGGAACCGAGTAATGTTCAAGTACGGCTTACCATCCTCAAACTGATGGCCAAACTGAGAGGGTCAACTAAGTTTTGGGAGATCTCCTAAGTGGTTGTGTGCTGGATTTTTGGGAATCATTGGAAGACCATCTGCATCTAGTTGAGCTTACATTTAATAATAGCTACCAGTCTAGCATTGGGATGCCACCATACGAGGCGTTGTATAGGAGGCCGTGCAATTCTCTAGCATGATGGTTAGAAACTGGAGATAAGTTGGTACTTGGGCTAGTGATGATAAGGGAGACCTCGGACTATATCGAGATCATTCGACAACAAATGAAGGCAGCCCAAGATCGTAGGAGGAATTATGCTGATAAGCAAAGAAAGGATTTGGAATTCAACGCTGGCAATATGGTTTTTGTGAAAGATTTCGCAATTAAAGCATGTGCTTCAATTCAGAAATAAAGTAAAGTTAGCTCCTAGGTTCGTTGGACTGTTTCCGATGGTTGAGCTAATTAGAAAGCTCGCACATAGATTAGAGTTACACGATAAGATGTCGTGGGTGCATAACACTTTCATGAATCGTTTCTACGAAATATGCGCATGATCCGGATGTAGTAGTATCTCCGAAACAATATGAAAACCTAGAAGTCGAGGTCGCGGCTACGAGACCTCGTAAGTCATTTCGTGTTGTGGTAAATGACACGAAGCACCTTAGGAGAGGATGGTTACGGTGGTACGAGAGAGTTGGAGAAGGGTATAAAGACGACCCATCCAAAACTCTACGTCCGTATGAACCATTGATATCGCGCCATCATTACAGCATTATGACTTATTGTTATTGTTGTTATCTTTTTTGTTGTCATTATTAGATTTTCGCATGCTAGGATAGGGATATGGATGCATGGTTTGATGGCTGCTAGCTTGCGTGATAGAATTGGATGCTCATGGACGATAGGCATGTGGAATTGTTTTGGTTACTTGCGTTGGCTTGGAATTTCGGGGGCGAAATTCTTAAAGGGGGAAGGGGGAGAATGTAACAGTCCGCATTTTACGTAACGAAAGATCGTAAAATATTTTTATTTTATTCTCTGAGGGTTGGATCATTCTCACATTTTAATATGTTGCTTATGGGGATGTAAGACATGTCCATAATTTTTACCAATTTTATTTGTGACAATTTTGCCCCTTCAGTCCCGTATAGGGAAAAGCTTTTGACTCAGGTTGAATCAGGCGGTGAGACCTGTGCCATTGGAAAGGAAATGATGATTGCCTTTCCGTAGAGTGGTTACATTAAAGATTTAGTTTAGCAGTTTGGGAGGAATCGTAGTTTTAAGGTTTAACGGTTGGCTGTTCAGGTTTGTGAAGCCTTAATGGGCTGATTTGGAGAGGCACATTAGGGGGTTGGTGCAAACTATAAATGGGGGGAGAGATATGGGAAATGGTTTAGTTTCTCTATTCTCTCAATTGGTGGCCTTGTGTTCCTCCTTCCTCTAACACCTTTCCACCATTAAAAATTGAGATCCAAATTTTGGAAATCGAAGATCTACACCATTGGAGGCTAGATCTATATCATTTCAAGGGAAAATTCATCGGATCGAGGATTTTGGTTTGAACTGCTCGCTGTTCGGACTCATATTTCTATCATTTTAGCTTGTTTTGGAGAATCGGTGAGTGATTTACATCTCTCACATGGATTCAATGAAGTATATGAATGTTGGATCATGTTTTTCATCAAATTGAAAAGTTTTCTTATAGATCTATACCATTATATGTCCATCTTCATATGAATCACCTTATGATCCAATTTAGCAAGTTTAACCAATTAATTCCATGCCATTTCACATGTTTATGCAAGTTAGATCTCTCATTTGTTATCACATGTTCATTTTAATTGTTTTGGTGAGATTTACATCATTTTAGTGATAATCATCAATTCATGTTGTTAGTGATGTTATGACATTTTTATGATTGTATTTGGTGAATGGGTTGAGTTGGTTTCGTCGAATTCGCGGCTTGGCGAAGTTTTGGTCGAAACCAGATTTGAATTGGAATGTGCAAGTTTCTGGTCAGTCCCAAATGGCTCTGGTCGGTTCTAAATGGATGTAGTTGGTCTCAAATGGTTCTGGTCGGTCCCAAGTATTTCCGGTTGGTCCCAAATGGTTATGGTCGGTCCTAAGTGGTTCTGCTGGGTTCTAAATGGTTCTGGTCGGTCCAAATGGCTCTGGTCGGTTCAAAATAGGTCTGGTCGGTCTCAAATGGTTCTAGTCGATCCCAAATAGTTCTAATCAATCCCAAATGGTTCTCGTCAGTACTAAGTGGATTTTTGGGTTCTAAGTGGTTATGGTTGGTCCCAAATGGCTCTGGTCGGTCCCAAGTGGCTCTGGTCGGTCCTAAGTGGTTCTGTTGGGTTCTAAATGGGTCTCGTCGGTCCCAAATTGTTTTGGTCAGCCCTAAGTAGTTCTGGTCGGCCCCATATAGTTCTTGTCGGCCCTAAGTTGTTCTGGTCAGTCCCTAGTTGGTCTGGTCGGTCCCAAGTGGCGTGGTCGGTCCAAAAGTGGGTCTAGTCGGCATTTCTGGTGGAAATTTCTGGTCGGACATTTCTAGTGATGTTGTGACTTCGAGGAGACTTCAAGTGGGAGTATTTGAAGTGTTGAATATGTTCGTAGATTAGTGTAGAACAACGAATGGTATGACAACTCAATGTTATTGAGATGATGGCTTCGACGAGAGTTTGGATGAGGGTGGTCGAAGTGATGTGATTTGTTCGTTGTTCGTCGTATGCAACAATGTGGGAATGACTCAAGGATGTATTAAGTTCATTTGAAAGGACGAATTAAGGATGTATTGAGCTCGTGTGAGGTAATGGTTTCTCTAAAGTGTTCTAAGCTTATGGATAGTCGCAAGTGAAGATGATTAGAGATGTGAAGGCCGACGAATTATCGTTGTTGTAGGTTCTAGCGGGTTCAAAGCAAGGGTATAATAGGGGCACCTAAAAGACCGGATGTAGGCTGGGTACCCTGGGTATCGGTTGAAAAGGCCTAGATATGTATCAGTTGCAAGACATATGGGGTTTTTGCTAGAACCGGGTTTTCCATTAGCCCTTGACAGATGGCAGTATGGGCCAATCATATGATTAATGATGGCTTCAAAGCAGGATTTGCAGTGATAGCCAAATTTTGTCACGGATGATTGGTTTTTTTGTTTGTACCGTCTCATGTAGATTGTCTAAAGTCAAAGGAGATATTTCTTGGGTTCTTATCTAATATTGGTTTCGGCCTTTGAGGCTTGTGCTTGAGGGATGTTGTATTCGATTAAGATGGTTTACATGAGATCTATAATCTGGATGCTATGAGTGTTACTGATTGATTGCTTTTGTTTACCATGATTGAACGATCATTCTGATTACCCTGGATGGATTGTTGTTCCTTTGGTTGTATGGATTGTAAAAGCTATCACTGTCCGATGTGGGGAAGATGGGAGTGGTGTTTTTCTATGATGTTGTGGGTAAATTAGTTAATTTATTTACCCATTCTCATATACTTTATTGATGAAGTTAATTAGCTGTTTTATCGCCTACTAAGATTGTTGTCTAAGACAAGTTTTTATGTTTTCCTCATATTACCTTGGGCAGTTCATCCAATTTTGGGTAGGCAGACTAGGTGACAGGTGATATCTAAGTAAAGACAATGTAGCAGTTCAGAGGCCAGCAGGAGGCTGGCGCACTATCTCTCTTTCTATATAGTATTTGGGTTTCCGCTATTTGTTATTCTACTTTGAGTGTTGTAGTGAGGCAAATTTGTATAGACATTTATTGCAATTTTGGTGTAAGGATATACTATCTTATTGTTTTGAAAATTTAGATTCTGCTCAAATATGCTTCACTAATATTACCTGTTGTATATGTTCTATTATACTTTATCCTTGCGCTATGAGATTTGCGACAGGTTCCGCCTGTGTTATCATACCTTGATGATCGTCCATAGTTGCCTGGCACACCTTTCAGTGAACTTGTTCTCTTATTGGGTGCAGGGGTTATGGGAGGTCGTCACAAATACTGCAAAGTCCAAATACACCAGACAATAGCAGAACAGAATTAAAAAAAATACACCAGATAATGCACAAATAACACACTGGATAATCGTAATCATCAGAGTTACATAGTATATAGGATCATACTTAGTACAAGTACAGTTCAGCTATACATAAATGTCTACAGCGGAAAACAAACATAATATGTACAATAGGAGCTGAACAACATAAAATAGATAAATGATAGAATCCATCTTCAGCTCCAGCTATCCAGAAAGAGACTGCTAAAACCTGAATACAAGGCTGCCCATTTAGAAAGAGGGGCACCCGAGTTTGCAAATGAAACAAACTACGAGTCAGTCATGGGACTGGTATGAGAAACCCACTCAACACATTATATAATTTGGCAAATCACAGGACCATGCCACTTTCGCGGAACGGGTTTACTCCATTGGATTACCAGTGCTTTAAAACAAGTCAGTCTTTTAAACATCGCAAAGCTTTTTATGAAAATGAATCCATTATAAGACTCATTTCCCATCACACAATGCAATGCAAACCGGAGGATAGAGTTTTTACCTTATAATGGCCAAAATATGTTTGATACAAATAAAACAAAAGCATTTGATATTATTACTAGTGTTTATATGTTTCAAAAACAATTTCAAATCATAAGTATCAATCATAGACGACATTAATGCCACATACCACTATGTCGCCATATATAGGTATACAATCAAAACCGCACAGTCACGTATTTGGAAATTTGATTTCCGCCAGGAACCAAGGCAAAAGATAGTCCTTACCGAATTCGAGACTATCTAGCCCGAGCCTTAGGTAAGTACTCAGTCAAGCCTTTGGAGCGACAGGGCCGGTCCACCGATGTGGATTAAAATTCCTGAATACTGCGTTTCCCCGCCCTTTGGGGCGTAAGTGAGCCAACGAATGACTCCTTCGGTCCCGGATCGACCGTTATATCCGAGGCGCCTCGCAACAGCAACAACCACATAGGTGAAAATAATATAAATGTCAGCCAGTTCAAGCACCGACACCACCTCTAACTAGAAAGAAACGCATGCCCTCCCTGAGGTCCTCTCCCGTTTCTGGTTAATACCGGGGTGTGAGGCTCGCTAATTCACGTTATACACAAAGCTACGCCACACAGGCGGTGCTTTGATCATCAATCACAAGACTTTGCTTTTCAACAGAAGCCCTGATCACTGCATCTTAGCATGCCACACAGGCAATTCACACCATGCAACTGATGGCTATCAATCACACAGAATGAATTCTAATGTCAGACACACAGTCCATTTACAAGTCCGTTCTGGGTCGGAACGAAACCGGAGGCACTATATACCTCGCAAACCCATCGATCTCCACGTACGTCGGGACGATCACCACTCACTATCCAGATTTCGGGATGCCTTCCAATCAGGACATCGGTTACCATCCAAACAAGGTGAAGATCTCTGGTCTTCGGCCACCGTCTTCATCTTCGATTTCTTGTCGTCGATTCAGTTATTCAGAATGGGATGAACCCGGTCTTTCAGAGCAACTCGAGTATATAATAAACAAGTGCTACACAAAAACACATACGCCTTATTCAAATTCATTAGTCACTAACCGTAAATTAGTAAGAGAATGATTTCCTAAATATTAACCCGAAGGTCGAAACCAACATCAGATCAAAACCCAGGAAACCATTCGACTCTGCTAACCTTCAGTTAATTTCTAGATTTCACATTCCATATCGTTTATAATATTTTATAATGATTTATCGCTATTTTTATTTATTTTAAAATAGCCAATTTATTCAAACGACGCTTCGGGCCATAACGCGGCTGTGGCGCTGTTTTTCTTCAGATTTGATTTACACATATCTGAAAATCTAACTGTTGGATCTTCACAAATTTTATATCATTAGAAAGATCTTTTCAAAACGAATCCAATGGTTCCAGTTTGGGGAAAATCCGACGGTCGGATCTCCCGGTACAATCGTTTCAAGTTTCGATTTCAAAATACAAACTGCAGCGTCGTTATTCGATTTAATTTAATTATATATATATATATAAATATAATCGATTCTGGCACTGTTTTTCTTCAGATTTGAATTAAACATTCCAGACAATCCGACCGTTGGATTTTTACAAAGTTGGTGTCGTTGGAAAGATATTTCCAAAGCGAACCCAACGATTTCGGTTTCGGAAAAATCCGATGGTCGGATCTCCCGCACTAATCGTTTGAAATCATGGTTTCAAAACATGAACTGCAGCTTCATTATTCGATTTATATCAATTATATTTATATATATATAAATTTAATTCATTCTTCGATTCTAAAACCATATCCATTTCACACATTTGATAAAAACGATATTTATATCCAACAGCTATTTATTTCAACACATTACTATTTTTAACAGTTCATATATGTGACTTTTATTGTAAAACAATTTATTTCAAAACACGACTATTTTATATAGTTCATATAGATGTTAAAATATGTTTTTTATTATAAAAAAATTTATTTTAAAACACGAATACCATTCAACACATCAATTTTTATTCAACGAATGAATTTCTATTCGACACATGAAAGTTTTCTATAGTTTGTATATATATAGTAAAAATGTGATTTTTATTGTAAAACAATTTATTTCAAAACACGACTATTTTATATAGTTCATATAAATGTTAAAAATATGATTTTTATTATAAAACAATTTATTTTAAAACACGAATACCATTCAACACATGAATTTCTATTCAACGAATGAATTTCTATTCAACACATGAAGGTTTTCTATACAACACACGAATATAGTTTCAACACATGAAAATAATTCTAACACATGAATATTATTCAAAATTTCGACAGCTTAACGGCAGGGTACTTAAAACCGGGGTCGTCCCTAGTACGGCTCCTTGCTCTACCTTAAAGCCTCGCAGCTTTTGACAATGGGGATTTCAAGCATCTAGTTCGCACGCAGGCGGCATGTATATTTTTTTCATTTCCACAAACTAATCCTATGTGGTTTTAACCAAATAATCGTCAACCACAAACGGGTATTTTTCAACCATAATCAATCAATTTCAACCACAAGCAATTCTAATCAACCATTCGTTATCAACCAATTTTCACATCAATCACAACCAATAAATATCGTCCATAGTTTGTGGACGAGGGGCGTATATATATATTATATAAGCATTTTAATTCTATTTCAACGCATATATAATTTTTACAACGCATATATAACTTATATATCGAACGTACAACTTATACAACGTTTATACAAGAGGTGTACAATGCTTATATAACTCATACTTCGACTATATAATTTATACATCGTTGTTTCCATATCGTTTATAATTCAGAAATCTCACATTGGGTTCCACTCCACAAAAAATAGCAGAAGGCTCGGAAAAATATGCGGTCTCATCTAGAATGTAGAAGACGTCCACACGAGTCCACTGTCTCTTGTTTCACTGAATTTTGCCAAGAAACGAAAAAGATATGATTTTTACAGTGAAATCAAAAACCGTAGCGCTTTAAAGCGTTATAGAATAGTTGAAATAGAAATCAGCCGTTACCTCGTTATTTTCTTCAAAACTAGGTTTTAACTTTTCGATCAAATGGTGCAGCGAGGCGTCGATCGGGTTGTACCACTGCGGAGAGCTTCGAGAGGCGCGCAAATGGGTGGTGGTGGAGCTAGGTGCGATGGCGCCTAGAGGTGGCGTGGCGGTTCGAAGTCGTCGACTTCAGGAGGTCGGTTCGGCCTCGACACGCAATGAAAAAATCCAACATTTATATGGATTTGAAGATCTTGAGGAGCTCTACAAAATCTTCAACTGGAGGAGGGGCTAATTTTGCGTGGATTGATTGGAAAGTGGACGGGAAAGTCTGGAGGGTTTATCACCGTCGATGGGGGGGTTGAAGAGAGAGAGCTGACCAATCACGTTTTTTTTCTTTAATTTATATATTTTAAATTTCGAAAATACCCCCTTTCACACACGAACTCCAATCCAAACCCAACGACTGTCGTCCCTAGCGTTTTACCCCCGTTCCGAACACAATGAGATATGTTTCGTAGACCCATTCGACTGTTTCAGTCATTTTTCCTTTAAATTAAAATATAAAACATTCAATATTTAATTTGAACGTACATTTCAATTTGCCAGGGCCACATACTGATTCGAAAAATTCCAGAAAAATAAGTCCAGCTATGTTTTGATGATACGGTCCCAACAAAACTAGTTTCGTCGAATTCTGAGACCGTTTGAAAAATGGCCCTTTTCAGGTCGATCCAATTTAATAGAAATCGACCAAACACATTTTCCTTTCCCCAGCTCACATACTAGCTTCAAAAATTATGAAATTTGAAACCTAGCAATAATTTGACATCCCGAATCCAACAACAGTTGTTTCAACGAATTCCGAGGTCGTTTGCAAAATGGCCATTTTCACGGGCTATATAAACTCCACAGCGACTTTTCAGAAAATTCATTTGGCCATAACTTTTGCTTCCCGCTATGAAACTTTGATTTTTCAGATTCGTTATAAAGGTATTCACTAACAAATTTAAATATTTTTGGTTTCACTCAAATCCGTTTTGTTTTGCACCCGATACAGTCAACCAAAGTTTGAATTCAAATTTTGAAACTACCGCGCCATTTCAAGCCTTGTTTATAATTAGAATTAATTATATTTAATTTCAACCTTCGATTCAAACTCACTTTTCATCGTTATTATTTAAAATATTTATTTTAAATACTTTAAATCCACCAAATTAGCCAATTTAAAAAATTTTAATTGGTTCAGATTTTCCGGGTCGTTACAATCTCCCACACTTAAAACTTTTCGTCACCGAAAAGGAACAAATTCGAAAGTGGTTTGATTAATCAACTCTACGTTCAATCTGCCTTCCATTCTCCAACTTTTCAGTTTCTGAGAATTTTCAAATTCTTCAAAAATTTGGCTAACAACCGGATTTTTTGAAAATTTTCGCCATAACCTCCTTTGTACGGGGAGGAGTTTGGAAATTTATTGGGCTGTATTAGGTACCCAATAAATCCTATAAAGCATACACATATTTATAGTGATATATTCTGGTGTTTATAGGGGACCGTGTATAGATAATAGCTCCAGAGAATAAATTCTCGTCACCCTGTAAAAGCCTGAGGGAGTGTGTTTTTTTAATTGCTCTAGAGAATAAATTCTCGTCACCTCGTCCCGTGTGGGAAATAAATAATCCATGTGTCGTATCTAATAACTAGAGAGACGTGATTATTGTCAACTCCAGACCCGTGTGGGTTTTTTATTAATCTGGCAATTTATCGTTACAATTTTATATGGTCCATATCAGTCATTAGTTCAACCTGTAATATATAGTCATCGCCATATAAGCCTCTCGCTCGTACGGTAAATCTTCAACCTCGTCACACAAGCTCTAAATGCTTATGTGGTATGTGATGAAGTATGCCTATCTTCACGAAGTATGCCATGTAGTGTAGTTCAAAATTAATTGTTACTATCCTATGGAGACATTTATTACTACACACAGAATAACTAGCACTCCGCATCCAATGGCATTCACAGGAGTTGATATAATAATAAAATTGCGCATCCAACTCATTATAGTTTACCTATTTGTCGGGCACGCAAAAAAATTCTTTACTCAACAGCTAATATAATTACCTGTTCAAATATATATGATGAACATGTATATATTGCTATCTATTTTTAAATCAGTTCAATGTGTGATTTAATCGAATAAATTATACCATTCATTCTCTTATTGATTAAATTAACTATCATTCTAATAATTTAATTAATCTATTCTACTATCACACAACACAAACAACAATCAATTTGTTTTTAACTTTTCAAAATCATACAAATTAATTAATACACTCTTTTTAAATCAATCAGACTATAGAATTAAAAGTGCACATCCATGGAAAGAAAATAACAACAAAGTAGAGAACTAAATGATAATGTAAAGTATGGTAAATGTACCTTGCACCGGAGTCAATCAGAGATATCCACTCGACACTTAGGATAGGCTTTCTGAATGCTCTCCTCAGTTTCCCAAGTACAATCTCGCGGATCTCCACTCCATTGCACTTTGACTAAGTGAACCTCCTTGTTCCTCAGTTCTTTGGTTTCTTTGTCGATAATCTTTAGCGGCTCTCTTCTCACAGCCAATTCTGGAGTAATTTCAATATCCTGATGCGCTGCTTCTTCCATGATCAAGTCTGGATCATGAACGTGCTTTTGAAGTTGAGATATGTGAAATACGTCATGCACTCCATGCAACCAATCAGGCAATTGAACCATATAAGCGAGAGTTCCAATCCGTTCAAGAATAGGGAATGGACCAATAAATCTGGGCGCCAACTTCCCAGTTTTGCCAAATCGAATCACTCCCCTCATCGGAGATACTTTCAAATATACATAGTCGCCAACAGCAAATGATATATCTCTTCTTCTCGAATCAGCATAGATCTTCTGCCGGCTTTGAGCAATGAGTAATCGTTTCTTAACGAAATCAACTTTGTCGGCAGCTTCACGGATCATATCAGGTCCCAATATAAGCATATTACCAGGTTCGACCCAACAAGCAGAAGATCGACACGGTCTACCATACAATGCTTCGAATGGTGACATTGTCAGGCTCGCCTGGTAGCTATTGTTGTAAGAGAATTCATCCAAATGCAAATGGTCTTCCCATGATCCACCAAAATCAAGAACACAAGCCCGCAACAAATCTTCTAGTATACGATTCACCCTCTCAGTTTGACCATCTGTCTGAGGATGATAGGCGATGCTTAGATTCAGCTTTGTTCCGAGTTTTACTTGAAATGCCTCCCAGAATTTACTAGTAAATATTGGATCCCTTTCACTAACTATACTGAGCGGCACTCCGTGTAGTCTAACAATTTCCTTGAAATATATCTGCGCCAGACTCTGAGCAGTTCTGTTTGATCTAACAGGTATGAAATGGGCGGTCTTCGTGAAGCGATCTACGATCACCCAAATACTGTAATTTCCTTTCCTAGTTCTGGGCAAACCATCTATGAAGTCCATGGAAATATGTTCCCACTTCCAACCTGGAACGTCCAGCGGTTGCAACAATCCAGCCAGTTTCTGTTCATCGCTTTTGACTGGCTGGCAAGTAGGACATCGGCTAACATATATTGAAACGTCCCTTTTCATAGCCTTCCACCAGAATATTCGCTTGAGATCGTTATACATTTTGGCCACACCAGGATGGATACTCAGCTTGGACTTGTGACACTTGTCCAACACTTCCCTTTTTAACTCGGGGATGTTGGGAACACAAATCCTTCCTCTCAATCTAAGAGTCCCGTTATCTATTTGAAAACACGAGGGTTTTCCTTTTTGAATCCTTTTGATCATATCCTTAATAAAGTTATCATGTTTCTGAAAAATAGATATTATGTCAATCAAGGAAGTCGTAATGATAAAACTGGCGATCATTACATTCTTTTGGCTTAACGCATCGGCCAAGACATTGGCTTTCCATGGAGTGTATAGAATCTCAAAATCGTATGCTGCAAGGAACTCTAGCCAACGTTGCTGCCTCAAATTCAAGTCTTTCTGGGTGAACAGATACTTTAACAACTGGTGATCTGTAAACAGTTCGAATTTCTCACCCAGAAGATAGTGTCTCCAGATTTTCAAAGCAAATACTATAGCCAACAACTCAAGATCATGAGTGACGTAGTTCTTTTCATGTGGCTTCAACTGACGGCTAGCATAAGCAATCACTTGACCTCTTTGCATTAATACTGCGCCAAGGCTTTCTCTAGAGGCATCCGTCCAGACTTTCAAATCCTGATTGCCGTCGATTACCGTTAACACTGGAGCAGTTGTTAATCTTAACTTTAGCTCCTCAAAAGCCTCCTCACATTCTGGAGTCCACTTAAATTTAGAGTGCTTCTTTGTAAGCTTTGTTAAGTGACTAGATATTTTCGAAAAATCTCTAATGAACTTCTGGTAATAACTAGCCAGTCCAAGAAAACTTCGGACTTCTGTAGGAGTACTAGGCTGTTTCCAATTTTGAATAGCCGTGATTTTACTTGGATCCATAGCAATTCCTTCTTTCGATACGACGTGGCCAAGAAATTTCACTTCATCTTGCCAGAATATACATTTGAACAGTTTAGCTTTCAATACATTCTTTCTCAGAATTTCTAGAACTTGATCCAAATGTTTTTCATGTTCGGCTTTTTATTTAGAGAAGATTAGAACATCGTCAATAAAAACCAGAACAAATTTATTCAAGACACCGTGGAACACTCTATTCATTAAATCGACGAAGTAAGCTGGAGCGTTACACAGGCCGAACGGCATTACTAACCATTCATAGAATAAGTCTGGACCTCTGAATGCTGTCATAGGAACACACTCTTCGGAAATACGAAGCTGGTGGAAGCCTGTAGCTAGGTCCATCCTTGAAAATACTTGTTCTCCATTCAGACGATCCAATAAATCATCGATCCACGACAATGGATATTTATTCTTTATTGTCTTCTTATTCAAGTCACGATAATCCACACATAGTCGCAGAGTACCGTCAGACTTTGGGACAAACACCACTACTGCTCCCCAATCAGAGAAACTAGACCTGATCAGACCCTTCCATACAAACTGTCGAGTTTGATTATCTAATTCCTCTTTCTCTTTCACGGTCATTCTTCGAATAGCATGCACTACTGGCCTTGCGTTCGGAATTAAAGCGATCTTGAAATCAATTTCTCTTTGTGGAGGTAGGATGACAACTTCTTCGAACACATCTGCATATTTCTTGACGACAGGAATATCTTTTATGAGGTCGGGAATATTCTCTGTGACCACAGTGATATTTTTTATTTGAGCTGGAGAAACATCCAAAGCAGACCAAAAGTCTTTTCTATTTTAATTCTGACCTTCGCAGGGTATGGTTATATAATTCCCAGATTGGGCCATTGCCTTAACAACTCTCTCGGCGCATCTAACCTCTGCCTCATATTTGGTTAGCCAATCCAATCCCAGAATAAGATCGAATTCAGTAAAATTCATTACGATAGAGATGGTAGGGAACTTATAACAGGAAAAAAAGACAGACACCACACAAACCCAACTGAAATCGAGAGAACCCCCAACCAGATTATGGACAGTCATTGGTTCTTTGAGATTCTTCAAATTCAAATCTAGTTTCTTAACCGCATTCTTTACAGTAAAGCTTCGCGACGCGCCTGTATCAAACAGTACTTTAACTGGAATGTTTTTGACATTAAGCGTGCCTTCTAAAACATCTGTCCTTCCCTGACTAGCTGAGGGCTCAGAAGTTTCTGCTACTTCATTTATATGTACTGTTTCAGATTTCTTTGAGAGTTGGCACTCCCGTGCAATATGACCTGCTTGTGGCACTTATGGCATCTCCTTTCCCTATGTGGGTTCTTTTGCTTCTTAGTGGGTTTAGATCCGCTCTTGCTTCGTTTGTTTAAAGATTTACATTATCTGGATAAATGGCCCTTCTGATTGCAGTTCTTGCATATGGCATTTGTTACTGGTTCTTTCTCAGATCTGGCCCTTTTCCGATTGATTTTAGGCTTCTTACTGGCCTCAGTCATCGTACTGGCCTCAGGACTATCAGTTTCAGCCTCACCTTTATTACTAAAACTGACTTCCTCCTCATCAGGCAACATACCTTTCTTATGGAGATCTTCATACTGATAAGTCATATAAATCATTTCTGAAAAAGGAAGCTTCACAAGCCCCATTACTTTATTCTGGTATTTTCTTTGTAGGCCATGAATAAATCTCAGATTCTTCCTCTTCGTATTTTGAATTAGATGAGGGGCAAAATGAGAAAGTTCGTTGAATTTCTTATGATATTCTGGAATGGTCATATCTCCTTGTATCACGTAAGAGAATTCATCACATAATCGCTTAGTTGCTTCAGGAGGAGTAAATCTTTCTAGAAAAATCTCTTTGAACCTATCGCAAGTGATATCACCTTCTGGATTATCTTTGATGATTATTTCCCACCAGATTAAAGCTTCTTCTTTGAGCGCCCAAGATGCTACTAATCTTTTCTGATCATCTCTCAGTTGGATACGTTCAAAAATTCTTTCAACAGAACTCATCCAAGCTTGAGTTTGAATTATAGATTCATTTCCCGAGAATTGTGCTCCGCCCAGATTTCGATATCTATTTAGTAGAGCCTCTAGTTCGGGTTCTGCATTCCTCCTATTTCTAACACTCATTTTCAAGTACTTCTGCAAATAGCAGATCAAGTGTCAAGTCACAGAAAAGGTGATTTAAAACATCGAAACATATACTTCAAATGTAAATGTGTCTATTGGGGTGTATTTCATTCTGCTTTACCCATACTAGGACCTTACAGATCTTATTTGTAATGAGTTACTCGTCCTTGAACACAACTGGTTCTATTTCTGACGAGTTCGTTAATATGTTATATTCCAGCACTAAGCTTAACCAAAGCTCTGATAACACGATGTGACGACCCCAAACCCCGTACTGACGGTGGTAAGGGTAATCCTTGGAATATAACACATAAACAGATAATAGCATAACAGAATAAAAAAATACACCAGATAATGCACAAATATTACACTGGATAATCGTAATCATCAGAGTTACACAGCATACAGGATCATACTTAGTACAAGTATAGTTCAGCTACACATAAATGTCTATAGCGGAAAACAAACATAATATGTACAATAGGAGCTGAACAGCATAAAATAGATAAATGATAGATTCCATCTTCAGCTCCAGCTATCCAGAAAGAGCCCGCTAAAACCTGAATACAAGGCTGCTCGTGTAGAAAGAGGGGCACCCAAGTTTGCAAGTGAAACAAACTACGAGTCAGTCATGGGACTGGTATGAGAAATCCACTCAACACATTATATAATTTGGCTAATCACAGGACCACGCCACTTTCGCGGAACGGGTTTACTCCATTGGATTGTCAATGCTTTAAAAAGAGCCAATCTTTTAAACATCGCAATGCTTTTTATAAAAATGAAGCCATTATAAGACTCAGTTCCCATCACACAATGCAACGCAAACCGGAGGATAGAGTTTTTACCTTATAATGGCCAAAATATGTTTGATACGAATAAAACAAAAGGATTAGATATTATTACTAGTGTTTATATGTTTCAAAAACAATTTCAAATCATAAGTATCAATCACAGACGACATTAATGCCCTATACCACTATGTCACCATATATAGGTATACAATCAAAACCGCACAGTCACGTATTTGGAAATTGGATTTCCGCCATGAACCAAGGCAAAAGATAGTCCTTACCGAATTCGAGACTGTCTAGCTCGAGCCTTAGGTAAGTACTCAGTCAAGCCTTTCGAGCGACAGGGCTGGTCCACCGATGTGGATTAAAATTCCTGAACACTGCGTTTCCCTGCCCTTTGGGGTGTAAGTGAGCCAACGAATGACTCCATCGGTCCCGGATCGACCGATTTATCCGAGGCGCCTCGCAACAGCAACAACCACATAGGTGAAAATAATATAAATGTCAGCCAGTTCAAGAACCGACATCATCTCTAACTAGAAAGAAATGCATGCCCTCCCTGAGGTCCTCTCCCATTTCTGTTTCACACCGGGGTGTGAGGCTCGTGAATTCACGTTTTACACAATGCTACGCCACACAGGCGGTGCTTTAATCATCAATCACAAGACTTTGCTTTTCAACAAAATCCCTGATCACTGCATCTTAGCATGCCGCACAGGCAATTCACACCATGCAACTGATGGCTATTAATCACACAGAATGAATTCTAATGTCAGACACACAGTCCATTTACAAGTCCGTTCTGGGTCGGAACGAAACCGGAGGCACTATATACCTCGCAAACCCATCGATCTCCACGTACGTGTGGATGATCACCACTCATTATCCATATTTCGGGATGCCTCCCAATCAGGACATCAGTTACCATCCAAACGAGGTGAAGATCTCTGGTCTTCGACCACCGTCTTCATCTTCGATTTCTTGTCGTCAATTCAGTTATTCAGAATGGGATGAACCCGGTCTTTCTGAGCAACTCGCATATATAATAAACAAGTGCTACACAAACACACGTACACCTTATTTAAGTTCATTAGTCACTAACTGTAAATTATTAAGGGAACGATTTCCCAAATATTAACCCCGAAGGCCGAAACCAACATCAGATCAAAACCCAGGAAACCATTCGACTCAGCTAACCTTCGGTTAATTTCTAGATTTCACATTCCATATCGTTTATAATATTTTATAATGATTTATCGCTATATTTATTTATTTTAAAATAGCCAATTTATTCAAATGACGCTTCGGGCCATAACGCGGTCGTGGCGCTGTTTTTCTTCAGATTTGATTTACACATATATGAAAATCTAACCGTTGGATCTTCACAAATTTTATATCATTAGAAAGATCTTTTCAAAACAAATCCAACGGTACCTATTTTGGGAAAATCCGACGGTCAGATCTCCTGGTACAATCGTTTGAAGTTTCGATTTCAAAATACGAACTGCAGCGTCGTTATTCGATTTAATTTAATTATATTTATATATATAAATATATATATAAATATAATTGATTCTGGCACTGTTTTTCTTCAGATTTGAATTAAACATTCCAGACAATCCAACCGTTGGATTTTTACAAAGTTGGTGTCGTTGGAAAGATATTTCCAAAGCGAACCCAACGGTTTCGGTTTCGGGAAAATCTAATGGTCGGATCTCCCACACTATCAGAGCCAATGCGATTAATAGGTTTGGAATTGCTTCAGATTATTGTCAGTTTCAGTTCGAAGTTCATTGTGATCATCAACTAATAGATCATCGTTGATTCGAGCTCCGAAGTGGATTATTGATTTGTAGTATTGCAAAAGTTTTGTTGTTTTTCAGAGCGGTTTCTGAGTTCTGAAGTATCAATTCGAAGGTTGGAGTATGTAGGATCTTTGCCTCAAGGATTGAGAAGTGGTTCATTGATTTCCTAGTTCGATTGTCGTTGTTTCAAGACTTGGTGTAAATTCGATATTGCATCAAAAAGTGTTGTTCATCACTGTTTCGAATCGAGTTCGAATCACTTACGAAAGCAAGTTAGTTGCGACAACGAACTAGTTTCGATAGCAAAGTGATTCCAACAGTGGTTTCGAAGTCAAGTGTTATCATTTCATTGTCTAAAGCTTAAGCCCTGGCATTAGTTTTCATTTCAATTTTAATATGTTGCCAAGAGGAGCAAATAGAAATCATAGTGCTGAAGATTTTTATGGTCAAGAAGATGCAACTCAAATGGAGGAATGTCTTAATGCTAGAATTAATAATGGTATTGGTCGTTTATAAATTATGATTTTGGATATGAATCAAAATCAATGGCAAAGAACTCCACTATATCGAAAAATATGTTTGGTGAGGAAGACGACCATGGAAGTTATCAATATCAACGTCGAGAAGATTTGAGATTGCAAATCCAAACTCAAATAATGGATAGGCGATGGGAATCAGGTATGAGAACAAAAATTCCAGAATTCAAAGGAGGCATGCAAGCTGAAGAACTTTTGGATTGGGTTTCCAACATTGAAAAAATTCTCGAGTATAAGGGAGCTCCAGAGGTACATGCAGTAAGATTGGTTTCTACAAGATTGAGAGGAAGAGCTACAGCATGATGGTAGCAAACTATGTTGAATCGAGCAAGAACGGGAAAGCAAAAGGTGGTTACATGGGAGAAGATGAAGAATTTATTAAGAGCTACATTTTTTCCTTACAAATATCAGTCGTTAATGTATCAACGATTGCAGAATTTACGGAAAGACATTTGTTTAGTTAATGATTCCACAGAAGAATTTTTTTCAGCTAAATGCCTGTAATGATATATCAAAGACTGAAGGACAGTTGGTTGTAAAGTATATTGGAGGACTTCGGGTTCAAATTCAGGATATGGTTAATATGTTTGATCTGTAATCTGTTGTTGAGGCGCATCAAAGAGCTCTTGCATGTGAGAATCAGGGTAGATGAGAAAGTAGTTATTCTACTTCTAATAGTCAGAGTAAGAATGTTGACGGTAGTACTCCATCTAATAAACCTACCATTACAAATTCTACCAAGGAAAAAGAAGGCAGTAATATGAAGTGTTTTAATTTTCAAGAATTTGGTGACAAAATTTCTATATGTACAAAGCCCAAGAAAAGAACTATGGCCATGGACGATAGTGAAGTATGCAACGAAGAGGTAAAGCTTAGTTTTTCACCTCCACCACGATTTGACGAAGAACCCGAATAAATTATAACAGGAGACGAAGGATATAATTTGACGATGAAGAGGACTTGTCTCACTCCAAAGTCAACCGACGAGTCTGAATGGTTACGAAGCAATGTTTTCCAATCTACATGCATTATTTTAGGAAAAATGTGTCTATTCATGATTGACGCGGGAAACTGTGGCAACATCATTTCAGAGGAGGCTATTCAGAAGAATGGAATCAAGACAGAAAGCATCCTAGACCTTACAAGCTAGCATGTTTGAAGAAGTGAGGAGAGGTAAAAGTTTCTCAAGCTTTTATTCCATTTTCTATTGGTCTAAAATATAAAGATGAAATTTGATGTGGTGTTGTTAATATGGATTTATGTCATCTCATATTGAGGAGGCCATGACAATATGACAGGTTGTGCAACATGATGGGTGCACAAACAGCTATAGTTTCATATTCGAAGGCATTAAAATCATGCTAGTTCCAAAGAGGCGTATCCAAGGTGAAGCAAAACTAGATCAGAAGGCTGAGACTGTTAGTTTGCTTTCATTGAAGGACTTTGTAGATGATGTGGAAGAAGATAGCGAAGTATATTTGCTAGTGGGATTTGATTCTGCGAATAGTGATGAAATTCCCAACCTAGTGAAACCATCACTATGTGAATTCGAAGATGTGTTCCACAAAGAGCTACCCTATGGTTAATCGCCACTTAGGGACATCCAACATCAAATTGATTTGGAACCAGGTGTTGTTTTGCCTCATAGACCACATTATTGAATGAGTCTATAGAACATGAAGAGTTGCGACGACAAGTGGATGAATTATTGAGTCAAGGCCGTGTTCAAGCAAGCCTTAGTCCTTGTGTTGTGCCTATATTGCTAGTTCTAAAGAAAGATGGTTCATAGAGGATGTGAATAGATTGTCGAGTTCTTATTAAGATCACAGTGGGATATCGATTTCCTATTCCATGACTGGATGATTTGCTAGATCTGATCAGTTGTTCTGTTATTTTCTTAAAGATTGATTTGAAGAGTGGATATCATTAGATCAGGATTAGACCAGGTAGTGAGTAGAAGACTTCTTTTAAAACTCGCGAAGGGTTATTTGAAAGGCTCATTAAGCCTTCTGGGTTATCAAATGTGCCAAGTAACTTCATGAGAGTGATGAATCATATTTTCATACCTTATATTGGGAAGTTTGTTGTTGTTTACTTTGTTGATATTCGCCTCTACAGTCATAGTCCGAAAGAACGTCTGCAATGTCTACGAGAAGTTTTGATCATCCTTCGTCAAGATCAATTTATGCTTCAATGAAGAAATGTATATTCATAACCCAAAGTGCGCTATTTTTGGGATAGGTTGTTTCCAAGGAGGGTTTACAGGTTGACCAGAGAAAAATTATGGCAATCAGAGATTGGCCATAGCCGAAGACTATTATAGAAGTGCGTTAGTTTCACGGTTTTTCGTCTTTTTACAGACGATTCATTCCACATTTCAGTAGCATTATGGCTCTAATGATAGATTATATGAAAGGAAAACAATTTGTTTGGACAGAAGAGGCAAGACAAGCTTTTAAGCATATTAGGAGTCTGTTGACTTCGACGCCTGTTCTAGTGCTTCCAGATTTTCATCTACCATTCGAACCTCATATTGATGCTGCAAAGATTGGAGCTAGAGGAGTGTTGAGTCAAAATGGGAGACCTACTGCTTATTGCCATGAGAAATTGTCAGGAGCAAAGATAAGATACAATACCTATGATATAGAGTTTTATGTTGTGGATCAAGATATCAAGCATTGGAGACATTACCTTTCCCACAAAGAATTCGTTTTGTATATGGATCATGAAGCGTTAAAGCATCTCTAGGGTTAGGATAAAGTAGCAGCTAGACATGCATCATGGATTTCTTATCTACAACAATTCACATTTGTGATGAAGCATAAATCATGAGTTACAAATAAAGTAGCTGATGCATTATGCCGGAGGAGCAATCTGTTGATGACAATGAGAGTTGAAGTGTTGGGGTTTGACTCGCTCTAATAATTGTCGAATACAAATCCTTATTTCGCGAAGGTTTTGGAAAAAGTAAAGAGAGGTGAAACGACCAAATTTTTCGAAGAAGAAGGTTTTCTTTTCGAAGGGAATCAATTGTGCATTCCAGATTGCAGTATTTGAATGAAGATAATCCAAGAGCTTCACAGTGAAGGACATGTCGGTAGAGACCTATACATTACAACTGATTGTAGATTCATATTATTGCCTTCAATGCGGAAAGAAATTGAAAAGTTTGTGCAAAGATGTCACATTTGTCAAGTGTCCAAAGGGACCGCAACTAATGCTGGATTGTACATGCCATTACCAGTTCCTTCTTGACCATGGGTTGATGTGATCATGGATTTTGTATTGGGATTGCCAAGAACACAGAGAGGAAACAAATCCGTTCATATGTTCATTGATCGATTTTCGAAGATGGTTCATTTCAATACTTGCAAGAAAAAAAAAGATGTAGAAAACATAGCTCAACTATTCTTTCGAGATTTATATCGACTACATGGATTACGAGATTTAGTTGTTTCAAAATGCGACACTCAATTTTTGAGTCATTTCTGACTAAGTTCGTGGAAAATGGTGTGTACGGAATTGAAATTTAGTAGTGACTATCATCCTCAAATCGATGGACGGACCGAAGTGGTGGACATATCATTGGGAAATTTATTAAGAAATCTTCTTAATGACAAGTTGAAAAGTTGGGATTTTAAATTTTGCGAGGCTGAATTCACGCATAATCATTGTGACACTCCACGTCCGTTAATGTCACTCACTAAGGGAATGCATTAAGTTTCGTGAAGTGCTATAGGTAAACAGACACAAAATAATTGCAAGACAGATATAAATAGGGCAGCAGTGGAAAATTTAAACTTTTATTTCAAATATAAGTCATAATACCGTGGTCCACAATTTCATAAGTTACAAAAATGATTACAATAAAATAACTTCTTTCTTGCACCATGAGAGTTCATAAGTAAATAAAAAGCATCATTTCCCAAATAAAAAGAGTTAAGCCATAGTAGAGACAAGAACTTGAGCCATACTTTAGAAGTAGCTCCTAGCAAGATGATATCTAAGTCTGAGTGTTTCCTCCCTGAGAACCTTGGGGAGGGGAACGGAAGAAAGAAGGAGAAACAACAGGGTCATACATAAAGTCTGGCGAGTCTAGTTACTTTTAGTTAGTAGATAAATAAAAGCAACATGATAGGCATATAAAGTGGATAAGGGAGAGATCGCTACATAAATGGAAGGTGTGACAAGGTAAGCAAGTTAAGGTTTATGTGCCTCACTAATGATTACTCTGCATTATTACTAGTATAACTGAAATGAGATGATCCATTCCACTATAAGTTGGGAGGCTTAGGTTACACGTCCAATTATACCCTAACCCCTACCCTAATCGATCGGCTCCATACTGTAACACCCCATGTATTCTATAACGGTGAAATTCACAAATTGAAGTATAACTAATTTCAAATCAAAGAATTAAGGGAAACGGGATACGCCATTGCGTTCGTCTCGTAATTCTTCTTGAGATAGAGTCCGAGTTTGCGTAAAACGGATATCGTATGAAGAAGATACGAACGAACGAAATTTGGCGAAAAACCAGAAAACGGGTCACAATGCGCACTTGGGAAGTGCGCTAGTACATTTTTAGCCTGGCGCACCTGCCAAGTGCGCCCAGGTCAAAATGACCTGCTGGTCAGGTCTTGGCTGGCCTGGTCTGTGTTTGGTCGATTTTCTGAGCCTTGCCTTGTCACTAGGGCTAGGTGTCAGCTCCTGGTTGGTCTCCCCTTCAAACGAACGACTATTATTGAACCAAGCTCCATCGATGGTCTAAACTAACTCACAAACTCTATAAAAAGGACCTAAGACTAACCCTAATTTACACAAACTAAAATGGAGATGAGACCGTCATGTTGCTGAGGAGAGACTAAGGATAGCCGTCAGAAATAGAGAGACAATTAGGAGATAAATCAAAAGCTTAAAGCAATGTTAATTGAATCAAAGCAACGCCTACAACAAAGGATAGCATCTCCAAATTCAGATTTCAGATTCCTGAATTGAAGATTCATCATACGTTGTAAATAGAGTGCTATTCCGATGTGAATAATTAATTGCGTTTGATTTGTGTAAGATGCGAAATGGAATTGTGGCGATAATAATATATATTTGTATGTTATTTTGATTCTAAACGATTTGGGAATATTGTGGTATACGATTGGATATTTGCAAGTACGTGATTTGCATTGGAAGTTAACAACGAAATGGAATTGTGGCGATAATAATCTATATTTGTATGTTATTTTGATTCTAAACGATTTGGCAATGCTATGGTGCACGATTGGATTCATACAAGTATATGATTTATGTTGACAACCGCATGTTATGGAATTTTAGTTGGGATTCAGGCAAGTATATGATTCATTATTATGCTAGTGCAATGTACATACTTTTATGATAACTTTTACTGTGTAATTGAATCGATTAAGTACTATGATTTATATGAATCTAGGTTGAAATTGGCAAATCATACTTTTGTGTTAGAAACAAAAGTAAGGACCTTTATGAACATGACCAAACTATGTTTGGTATTAAGCCTAGTTGAATTATGTTTTAGGCCTAAGTTGTTATCAAAACCATATGGTGATATATGTGACACAATTAAGTTAGATTTACATTCCAATTGCAAGTTTACAATGATTCATGTTTAAGTATTAATTATGCCATGATTACATGAATAGAATGATTCATGTTTAAGTATTGTTTATGCCATAATCATATGAATAGAATGATTCATGCTTAAGTATTGTTTATGCCATAATCATATGAATAGAATGATTCATGTTTAAGTATTGTTTATGCCATAATCATATGAATAGAATGATTCATGTTTAAGTATTGTTTATGCCATAATCATATGAATAGAATGATTCATGTTTAAGTATTGTTTATGCCATAATCATATGAATAGAATGATTCATGTTTAAGTATTGTTATGCCATAATCATATGAATAGAATGAATCATGTTTAAGTATTGTTTATGCCATAATCATATGAATAGAATGATTCATGTTTAAGTATTGTTTATGCCATAATCATATGAATAGAATGATTCATGTTTAAGTATTGTTTATGCCATAATCATATGAATAGAATGATTCATGTTTAAGTATTGTTATGCCATAATCATATGAATAGAATGATTCATGTTTAAGTATTGTTTATGCCATAATCATATGAATAGAATGATTCATGTTTAAGTATTGTTATGCCATAATCATATGAATAGAATGATTCATGTTTGAGTATTGTTTATGCCTTAATCATATGAATAGAATGATTCATGTTTAAGTATTTTCTATGCCATAATTAAATGAATAGAATGATTCATGTTTAAGTATTGTTTATGCTATGATTATATGGATAAAATGATTCATGTTATGCCATGATTATATGATGTTACAATTGCAAGTTCACATGTGCCTACTTTATGTTAATTGAATCGTTCGTTGCAAGTTCATGCGTTCACACTCCCCTCTTTCATGTTATCTTATAAACACCATGTTATAGGCCTCTCATTTTCATTTGGCTAAATTGGGTTTAAGTATTAAACCCAACACACCTTACATTGGAGCGAACGTGTAAAACGGGGGTAATGACGTTTGGGCTAAAATATAGAACATATGTGTTGGCATGTTCGACGCATGCCAACAATCTTGAAAAGCAATTAAGTGGCATAAATAAATTTTAATCAATAAAGATGAATTTGAATAATGGGCCGCAAATATTTACATATAAAAAGAAAAGAGACAAAATATGTAAATATAGAAAATACGATGTGTTTAACCCGAGGTTGGATTGAGTTGTGATGTAAACCTGCCCGGAACCGCCCGGCTGTCCAGTAGTCACAACAATACCTATCCAATGTGGGTGGTTAAACACGGAGCCCTATAAGGACCCGAGGTTAGACTGAGTTGTGGTGTAAGACTGCTCGGACCCAACCGGCAACAGGCAGCCACAACAATACCTGTCTAATGTGAGAGGTCGAGGCTTTAATAAGACAATTAACGCTGAGTCAGGATTGATAGGATTAAGTAAATTAAATTAATACTTAATCAGAATGGAACATGCTAAACTAAACAGACAGATTGGGGGTTAGGTTTATAAAACACTTAACCAACTTAGCATGTTGGCTAGAAATAGAAAACCTAGTAGCGGGGGACCCTTTTCAGCGGTAACCCTACAAGGTGTATCAGGATACCCTGAACTAGGCAGGGTGGGGCACGATTACTGGGCTAACTGTAAGAGGTCAAATCGACGGCGGTGGTGCAGCAGTGTAGGTTCTAACGAGGTGCGGGCGTGCACACACTCCGGCGCAGAAAAACAAGGCACTGGGCACCAGTAGCATACCTGTGCATTCTAGGATTGTGTCGGGCCGCCACCATGGGACTTGATACACCCCATGGTGGGACCAGCATAGGTAACTACAACATCGGGGTCCGTAAGACACATGTAACTATGCGAGTAGGAGCCGATCATCATAAAATGGATCACTTCACCCTGATTATGGGGTGCCTGTTGGGAACTAGTTTATATGGGTATAGAGATTAATATGGGGTACGATAGTATATTCGACCCTAGACAACTTAACTAAGTTTATGGTGCTTTCCCATTTCTAGTTTATACTTATCATACCCAGTTCTTTATTCGTAGACTGAATAGTCCTAGACTTACTCAGGCTTTATGTCTAACTCTACTTTTCTTTCGTCTTCTTTTCTTCCGTCCCCCCCCCCCCCCCCCCCCGCCCCCCCCCCCCCCCCCCTGTCCACAGGGAGAGAATACCGCAGCTTGACCAGCTTTCACATCCAGCTTGAAGAGAAAGAATGTATTGCTTGGATCTTTTCCGTTTTGGACTATGGCTTTGGACAACAATTATGGGACTTATGCAGTTTATTTATGTTTTCTTTATGCTTCTTTAAATAATGTAATCAAGACAGTTATGAAGATGTTATGTTTTTGGAAGTATTGTAAAACAAATTATGGCTTTGTTTGTGTAACACGTATTTTAATGAAATAAAAGTTGTTGTTTTCCGCTGTTCAAAAATATGTGTTCTTATATCTGTCTTGTATATCTGTGACTTATACTTATACACCTCCACCAAAATTAGGGCATTCCCTTTGAGAGTGACCCTAACGGAGGTGGGGTGTTTCACTTGGTATCAGAGCATAGATTTACCAGATAAGATAAAAAGTTTTGAAAATTTATTTTCAAAAAGGAAATTTAAAGAAGCATTTTTAAAAGATAAAATATTATTTTATTTTAAAAAGGCAAAGTCCCCCAAGGCCATAGGTACTGTCTTCTATCCTTCGTTTTGAATCCATCCTTTCTGTTTCAGCATGTCTGGAGACCTTACTCCCCAGCTGCTGACGCTTTCACTCCTCCTCCTCCACGTGAACCAGCAAGCGGAAGAGTCCCAGAGTAGGAAGACGAATAATAGTCAAACAAGAAAGGATCGTAACAGTAATAACAAGAAACGAGAAAAAAGGAAATGCAATTTTTGTGGTACGGAAGGGCACATAGCCAAGGATTGTAGAAAGAGGAAAAGAAAGCAAGGAGAATGTTTTCATTGTGGGGAGACTGGACACATCAGCAAAGACTGCCCTGAGAAGACAGACTTTAAGAAGGGCGGGAAAGATAACAAGTCCCAAGAGAAGAGGAAGTGTAAATTATGTGGCAAAGTGGGGCACTTAGTGAAAGATTGCCGGAAAAAGAAGGCCAAGATGAATGCGGGTGCTTTTCTTGCGGTGAGACAAGCCACATGGCTAAGGACTGCCCAAAGAAACGAGGACAGGGGCAGAGGGCTGGATCCACCACAGGGGCACAGGTTCATGTGCTAGAGGCGCCACCTCTGCAACAACGAGGTATAAATACTTCTGTAGAAAGTGTAGTTTATCTTTATGATCACCCCGTTCGCACTTTATTTGATTCTGGCGCATCACACTCCTTTATCTCGTCTTCTTTAGTAGAATCTCTGCACCTAAAAACTAGTATGGTAGAGGACCCCTTAATTGTTTCAAACCCGATTGGGGGCCCGGCTCATTTGTCTATGATCTGTGTGGGATTGAAAATTTCTATTCTAAGCGTAGAGTTTAAATGTAGTGCCTTTGTTTTGGGCCATTGGTTGATTCTAGCGATGGAGTGGTTATCCAGTAAGGGTGACCATCTCGGTTTCGAAAAGAGGGTAGTTAGACTCTTGACTTGCCTCGGTAATACCCTCGAAGTCGCAGGTAACCTTTAGGGTTCTATCATGATTTGTTTCCTAGAATCTCTTGACACATTTATTGGCAATTTGTAATCCGATCGAGTAGTGTTCGCCACTAAGGCAGAAGGTTCATTTCGCTTATGCATGAGTTGTGGAGAATCACCTTAGTAAGTACATTTGGCATCATGGTTGGCATTTATTTCCAAGAGATAATTCTTCTACGTGGAATACCTTATAGTAAGTGGACGAGATCTAAGATTCACTAGTGAATTTTGGAGAGCTTGCATGAAACCATGTGTTAGACCAAAAAGTGGTTCTAAAACCCAAATTGATTAAAAGCAAAATGAAATGAGATAAAAATAAAAATGAACACACAGGATTTATAGTGGTTCGGCGAAGAAATGCCTACGTCCACTTGTTTTTCACTATTTTCAATGATTCAGTTGCAAATACAATGAAATACTCACTTGATCTCTCTCACAACTCACTCACAATCACTCAATTGTTTGAAAACAAATAATGAAAGAAGATTTGGATTTTCCGGGATTGCTGGAATTCGGGTTATGAAGGTGGTTGAACTCTCCAAGTGCCAGAAAAAAGATCCTTTTCTTTGTCTCCAGACGGGGTATTTATAGTGTGAATTTGCTCAAAACCGTATCCGGATCGGAGCCACGTGTCGTCCATCCCATTAGCCTCGGGTTCGGATGAATTATTGTGTTGACAACGCATCAGAGTAATGAACGTTATGGACAGGAACTGGTCATAGCCGATCTGGATATCCAGGCGCTTATGCAGGGGGAACGATACGAAAAATGGGTTCGGGTCGGAGGTATATATATATACCAGGGGTTCGGATCGGGATATCCGATCCGACCCGGGTTGTTTTGGTGACAATCCTCCCTTCTCTTTATTCTGCTCCGCTCCGACCTATCTCTGTAGCAATTGGGTGGCTTTCCGATCCATCTTGAAGAAGACTGCCCTCCGATCCGAACACGCGCTCTCTGCCTTCAAAAGCAATAGCTCACCGATCCGAACAAGAGATTTTATCCGACCCGAACCGATACGTTGCTCTGACCTAGGCTGTAGTGTCTTCTCCGATCTGAGTAGTGATGGTCTCTCCGATCCGAACCGAAGTCTTCTAAAAAATGCTCTTCAATGTTTGACATCTTGACTTTGTGTTGCCTAGTTCACAAAGTAGGCTAACACTTTGCCCCCTCAAAGGATGCTTCTGTTGGAAACGGAGCATGCTTTGACTGCCATGGCACAATACCTTCATCCTTCCTTTTGAATTCACATGTCAAGTTGTTGTTCATTATCATGTTCGTTTCGGGCTCCGATCCGAACGGATTTCTGGTTCGGGTTCCGACCCGGACGGATCTTCTTCTTCCTATACTTTGCAATGGATTAGTGGGCCAAGCTGCGTCATTGGGCGTCATTGGGCTTTTCGAACCGGTCTGAGCGGGAATATGAATAGTCAACTTGTTTTTTTTTTTATAAATTTACTTCACTTTTCTTCTTTTCTTTCATTCACTGTTCTTGCCCAACCGAACCGATTCCACATCGAAACCCTAGTCTTTCCAAGAAATTTCAAAATTCTCGCTTCAATCTTTGAATCAATTACATAGGTAGTCTTGTAATCTTGAATCTCGTTGCCATAATTGTTTTTAATTTACATTCGCAGTTAAGTTGAACGATTCTAGCTAGGTATTTGACTAATTCCATCGCCACGGCTTCCTTCATCCTCCGCCTTCGTCGTTGATGGCGTCGACGCCATTTCGAGGCGTTGGTGGAGGGTGTTGAGATTCTTCGTTGAATACTTGAGTGCTTAAGCACTTGATTTTAATTAAGGCTTGGGATATCGAGTTGGGTTCGCTACTTAAGAGGAGGAAGAGGAAGGAAATTGAAGGAGATCGGTTCGGGTGGGGGAACAGTAGGAGAAAAAGGGAAAGAGAGAAATTCACAGAACCGGACCGGGTCGGAGCAATAAGGCAAAGAAATGGGACTTAACTTGTTTGACCGGGTCGGGTCGGAGCTATGAATAAAATGGAGGTTAAGACTTATGCGCCCAGGTCGGACCGGGTTGTGAAACAAAAGAGAGAATAGTAGTATGGTTATCCAGGTTAATCCGACCCGCCCCGAAAGTCAATCCCCGAACCGATCTGGATATATCTCTCTGAGTGTGAGCCTTTGCTTTAAGCTGACACGTGACCTTGCCTATCCGATCTGAACCTGGTGTATACATCCGAACCGAAAACTACTCAATCGAAAACACAAACTTTCGTCCAACTATTTAAAAGATATTTCTTCCAACTTCATGAACAGTTAGGATAGTGCCTTGCGGACATAAATGAACATTAAGAACTACTCTGACTATCACTTTCTCTTCAAAGTTTCGTCTTACATTGTTGCACTTTTACTTTGCGTTTCTCACATTCGCTGCACACATTTTAGTTCACACACATACACAGGGGGGTACGGGCTAATTTTCTCTAATCCGTGTTATTGCTTCTTCAATAGTTCTATGACAATGAGACCCAGACGCTCTTCCAGACTAGCTGAAAGGAAAGAAGCCCCGGAAACCTCTAAAAAAATCACTCTTGAGGATATATCTTCTCCTTCGGGTCCAGAATGGGACAGTGAGGGTCCAGACTACGGGGTTGGAAGTCGAGAAAGCAACGAGGTGTCTTCAGAGAATGAAGTTTCTCTAGGTTTTGAGGAGGAAGGAGGGATTGGTGACGATCGAGCCCCTGATGAATTTGAATCGGCCATTATATTGGAATCACCTCCAGACTCCGTTGAATCAACAATCGACAACGATCGACTTATCCGAATTTGCTTAAAGTACGGGATAATGAAAAGGGACACTCTAGTGCCTTCACGCTCTGACCGTCCCCACAACCCTCCAGAAGGATATATGGCGGTCACTCGATTGATGTGCATGGTCGGTGCCATTCCTCCATTCTCCCCCTTCATCGTTGACTTTTTAAGACAAATGCGGATTGCCCCCATGCAGTTGCATCCCAATTCATATGCCTATTTGCACACCTTGTACATAGCATATCGTGAAATCTTAGGCATAGAGCTCACGTTCGATGACGTTCACTTCTTCTATAATTTCAAGCATCGGACTCGAGAGACTCCATCTTTCTGCTACTTTGAGTCAGTTCCAAAAAGGAAGATAATCTCTGCACCATTCAGCAGTAAAGCTGGAGATTCCAGACTAGAATGGTTCTACGTGAAGCGACAGCCTGGATGCGCCAGGAGGTGGACAAAATCAAGTAAAGTACTGATTTTCTAAATCCGGGCTCTATACACTTGAATCATCACCTTGACTTGTTTTCCTTTTTGTTTGCAGTCGACAATCCCAAACAGATATCAGATCAGGTGTTCTTTGACCGGATGCACCGACTTCTTAATGGCGATCAGAAATTCTTGACTATCGACGAAGCCCTTAAAGACACCTTCACTTTCATGGGCTGTAATCCGTTTTTCGTAGCATTGGTCATGGGACGGTTCCATACACATACATTCCTCCAGTGGAGGTAGTCCCAGAGACAGGAGAAGGCTCAGGCGTTCCTACAGCGCCTCTTCAAACTTCACCTTCTCCATCTTCTACACAAGATGACGAATTGACTAATCTGGCCGAAAAGCATCGTAAAGGATATATTGACCCGAGGAGACTACTTCTCTGGAAAAGTCAAAATCCTCCCAAGAGTCTGCACTTCATGCTTCCGAGCGGGATGTCCCTAGTACCGATGAGCAAATATTTCAGGGTTTGGGGGATCTCCCCTTACCTGAGACTATATACACTTCAGAGGATTTCAGGAAGGATCCTTTAGTCTTCACCTCTTATGAAGAGACCACTCCCGCTAAGGCCAAAGAGCCTGCCCGTACTAGTCTAGCTTCAGACTCGGGTTGGTTAGGGGGAAACACACCACTTAGGATACACTTTACACCACAGCATTAGCATTCATTGCACTTCTTTCTCCATGAATCCACTAATTCTAAACTTCGTTTGTTTTATCGTGTAGGTACGATGTCTCGATCCTACTACGATATCAGGAAGCTTCGTCGCAGCATGTCCAATCCTCCTCAGGATGTCGAGTGTGATCGCCGGGATGATCGTGGTAGGGAGGAGAGAAGGCCTTATGATCCCTATCGTTCTCGACCCTCACGTTCCCGCTCACCAGTTCGACCGGAACAAGAGAAATATAAGGGTTATCAAAGCCGCAGGGAAGAGGACAGACCACCATCTAAAGACTCCACTTCTTCCCATGAAAAGCGCAGTAGAGAGAGAAGTCCTCCGAAAGAAACCGGGTCCCGTAGTAAGCACAAGGTTCCTGCTACTAAACGACCTAGGACAGACAAAGAATCTACCGAATCCTCCACACACAGGGACACCGAATTGACAATCCCCGCTCCTCCTCCACTAGATACGGAAACTGCAGTAAAGCGGGCATATTTGAAGGAACAATTTCCCGAACACTACTTCGAGACTTTGACTTTTTTACCTGCCCTTGAACCTATTTCGTCTAAATGGGCAGATGAGGCCAAATCAAAGATAGATGCGGTGGGAAAACAGTATACTGAGATGTTCAAATATTCACGCAATCTTTCTAGAATCATCCGCACTCTAATCACAAATACTGATTCAATGAAAAAGACCGCGGAGGAGGATGCTAAGGCCTTAAAAGCTCTAGGAAAAGATTTGGAAGACACTCAAGCTCAGCTAGTTGTCACTCAAAGGGACGCTTCTAATTTCAAACAACAATTTGAGGACATGCAAAAACGTTATCACGACTTGCTTGAATCTCACACTCAAGAGCGTTCTGAGTTAAAAAAGCAAGCTGATGAGGCCAAGTCAGAAGCTGCTAAGACACGCCTTGCTTATGCCGAGCTCGAACGGAAAAACGCCGAGTTAGCAAAGAAGAGCGCTGAACTAGAAAAGAAGAACGCTGACTTGGCTTCAAAGCTGTTGGAGGCAGAGAACAGAGCTGCCCTGGCCGAGGGCAATGTGGAGTGTGCCATCAAATCTGCGGAGGAAGCCCGCAAGCAACTATCAGAGGCGGAGGCTGATATTTAGGGTTTCGGCGAACTAATGATTGAATTCTTCGCACATATTATTCGTCGCTGAAACATTTCTTGGATCGAGGACTATCCATCCACTCTAGTTCAAGTGTGGAATCAGATCATCGAGTGGGAAAAAGAGGAATTTAAGGTCGATTCCATTGACGAAGATAAGCTAATGGAGAAATACTTGAGGGATGATGAACCGGAGCGCCTAGCTGAAGGGCGCCGCCTTATTGCTGAGGCCATGGAAGAAGAGAGACGGAAGTCTAAATAAAAAACTGTTCTCGAAGCTGGTTCCTCTTCTTCTGCCCCTGCAACTTCTGAAGTAGAGGGGTATGATCCTGAAAATCCGGGAATTCCCCGAACAACTCTGCTATCCCCTATTCCTGAAACAACACCAGAGGTAGTAGCCACCCCCGCAGAAAAGTCTTCGGAAGGTATCCCTACCTTTTCTCCTCAATTTGCCAAGGCTATTTCTACCTTTCGCCACGTGATTGAACAATCGATAAAAGACCCATTGTTTTCTCCTGAGTTGATAACTGTTGCTTCTCATTCTGTAGGTGTTGAATCATCCGTAAAGACAGATGTGACTCAGGGAGTCACCGCTGGGACAAAGCCCGCAGATAAGGCCAAAAAAGGGGAAGACAAGGCTACTTCTATAGACTTGGGAGAAGGAAGTGAGCCGACTAAGACCGCCACTCCCCATGATGAAGAAGTGATAGCAGCTTTAAGGGATGATGGCGGTGACGGGGGTTAGGAAGAGGAACCAGAAGTTGCAATAATCGGGGAGTCAAAGAATGCTGATGATGTTACCTTGGCTGCAATGAAAGCCGATCAAGACAAACGCTTGCAATTAAAAGCTGAAAAACTAGACCCCGAAGTCCTCAAGCCCCTCGCAGTTGTGGATGCAGGATCAAGGTTAGTTGTTAAGCTCTCAACTAGATCTATTACAGAGGAACTCGCTAAAAAATCTTCTCTTGATTCCAGCGCCCCGCCCTCCGGGAAGAAGTCTACTGGCTCCAGCACCGCATCTTCAGGAAAAAAGAAGTCAAAACGAATCCTGACGGAGGCTGAGAAAGAAGCAAAGGACGCGGAGAAAGCCTCCAAGAAATCCAAGGCTCATTCAAAATCTAAATAGTGGATTGCCTTGTATCGTTTTAGCATTTAGTGAACCAATAATTGCTGCTACAAGAGTAGCTCCTGCACTTTCTTTTTTAGCTATTTTCCTGTACAAATTCATTCATTTGTAAATAAAAATAATTCATTTTCTGCAATGTTTGTTTGTTAGTAGTTCTGCACTTATGTAAAAATGCATGTCTATAGTTATGAAACGAAGTTGTGGAGGGGGGAAATATGCGTATACGTACGTGTCCCCTGTCAATTCCCACAAATTATTTAATGCTTAATCAAGCAATCTGAATGCTCCCGATTCTCTGGCGGGATAGAACTTCCTGTGTCGTCAGTACCTGTCGTTTTTTCTGGCATTTCTTTTATACTCTCTCTCTTTCTCTTGAGAGTTAGAGTTCGAGCTCAGTAATCTATTCATTCCCCGGTTTTTCAGCGGGGAAAGATTTCTTTCTCAACGCTCAGTCGGAGACGCCTTTATACTCTCTTTCTCTCTGGAAAGTTAGAGTTAGGAGAAGAATTTCTTTTTCAGCGCTCAGTCGGAGACGCTTTTATACTCTGTCTCTCTGGAGAGTTAGAGTTAAGAGAAGAATTTCCTTTTCAGCGCTCAGTCGGAGACGCTTTTATACTCTCTCTCTCTCTCTCTGGAGAGTTAGAGTTAAGAATGTCGTTTTCTCATTCTTTTATGTCTTATCGCACAAATAGTCGTTGTGCTTCTTTTTATGTCTAAACTGTTTTCAACCTTTTTAGGCTCTGAGTCTACCTGTATTTTATAATTACAACAGAATAACTGATGAATGTATATATGTAATGCATAAAAGTAAATAACACACAATATTTTTATAGTGGTTCGGCTAAGTCGTAGGCTACATCCACTTTATAGTTCTTCATTCGTATCGTCAGATTTTACCAAGGCAAGTCGTGCCTTATTACAGAGTTCATAAGAAAAATAACACAAAGTACAGCATTTCTAATCCAAATATCGCATTAAGTGTTGGACATTCCATGCTCTGGGGACTTCTTCGCCATCTACGGTCATTAACTTGAAGGTTCCTTTTTCAAGTTTCCGTTGGATGACAAAGGGTCCTTCCCATTTTGGACCGAGGTGAGGAAGGGATGGAAAGACTCTCTTTAGCACCAAATCTCCTGGTTCAAAAGTCCTGAGGCGAACTTTTTTGTCGTAATAGCGTGCCATCTGACGTCGATGTCTTGCCACACGCAAATCAGCTTCGTCCCTTTTTTCTTCGACTTCATCAAGAGACTCAAGTAAGAGTGCCCGATTCGTCATCGGGTCATAATATGTCACCCTGTGGGAAGGAACTTCCAGTTCAACTGGAATTACAGCTTCTGAGCCAAAGGAGAGAGAGAAAGGGGTATGACCGGTGGCCGTTTTAAATGTTGTTCGATATGCCCACAAAGCTAGGGGCAATTCGTCAACCCATTTTGCCTTTGCACGCTCTAATCGTTTCTTGAGGATGGATTTTATTACTTTGTTTATTGCCTCTACTTGCCCATTCGATTGCGGATAGGCAACTGTAGTATATCGTTTGTCTATCTTATACTTCTGGCAGAAATTTCTGAATTCAGTACTATCAAATTGGGTTCCGTTGTCAGTTATAATCGTCCTTGGGATCCCGAACCAGCATATAATATTTCTGACCACAAAACTTATCACCTTTCTTGCCGTGATCTTGGTCAAGGGGTCAGCTTCCGCCCACTTCGTAAAATAGTCCACGGCCACTATTGCATACTTAGCTCCTCCTTTAGCAATTGGTAGAACTCCAATGATATCAATTCCCCACGTGGCAAATGGCCAAGGACTCACCATTGATTTATGTTGGGTCGACGGTGCCCTGGGGATTTTGGCGAATCTCTGGCACTTATCACAGCGTCGTGAATAATCAGCTGCATCTTTATTAATCGTAGGCCAGAAGTATCCGTATCGCAATATCTTCTTTGCTAAAGTTTGACCTCCTGTATGATCTCCACACTCACCTTCGTGTACTTCTCTTAGTACAAGCTTGATGTCGTCGTGTGCTATACATCGTAACAGGGGCATAGAAAATCCTTGTCTATAAAGAGTATCGTCTTGTATGACATATCTGGTAGCTTTGCGAACTACAGCTCTTTTCTCACTCTTCTTTGATGGGAGTGTCCCATTCTTAAGGAAATTCTTAATTGGAGTCATCCACGACTCCTTCTCTGGTTCCGCTTCAAAAGCTAATTCAATTTCCATTGACTCAAAGCTTGGCGATTCCAACGTTTCAACTGGAATTATTTCAGTCTCTTCTGGATTGTCGGAACTAGCCAGCTTTGCCAGCCTATCCGCTTTCTGGTTTTCAATTCTGGGAATGTGTGTTATGTTGTACCGCTCTAAGCTATTCAATAGCTCTCTCACTTTCCTGAGGTAGGCGATAAGTCGAGGTCCTCGAGCCACAAATTCCTCTCGCACTTGGCAAACAACAATTTTAGAGTCACAGAATATGTCTAACATTTTTACTCCGAGGTCTTTAGCAAGCTTCAGCCCGGCAATCAGAGCTTCATATTCAGAGTCATTGTTAGTCGCCGAAAATTCCAATCGCAGGGCGTAATATAACGACCGTCCTTCGGGAGTGACTAAGACGATTCCAGCTCCGGACCTTCGGTCGTTCTTGGCTCCATCTGTATATAGTTTCCACGGATTTATCTTTAACTCATCCTCGGACTTAACCACTCTGTCATTGATTACTTCCTCCTATGGAATGGTGAACTCCGCAATAAAGTCTGCTAGAGCTTGCCCCCTGATTGACTTTCGTGGTTGAAAATTCAAATCAAACTGACTTAGTTCTATGTTCCATTTGATCAACCTTCCCGATGCTTCGGGTCTCTGCAACACCTGCCTTAAGGGCTGGTCGGTGTATATGGTTATTGGATGGGCTTGGAAATAGTGACGAAGATTTCGGGATGCGATCAGGAGGCTGTAAGCGAGCTTCTCAATTTTTGGGTAGTTGCGCTCTGCCGCTGCTAATTTCTTGCTTACATAATACACTGGCCTTTGTACTTTGTCTTCTTCTCGACCCAGGGCTGTGCTGACGGCGTGAGCCGAGACTGCCAAGTAAACAAACAATTCTTCGTGATCTACGGGCTTTGATAAGATCGGCGGTTTCTCTAGCAGTTCCAATAAATTTCGAAAGGCCTCAACACAGTCCGGAGTCCACTCGAAGTTCTTCTTTCCTCTTTTAATCAAATCAAAAAACGGAACACATTTGTCTGTGGCTTTGGAGATGAATCTACTCAGCGCCGCTACTTTCCATGCAATACTTTGGACGTCTTTAATTCTCCTCGGCTCTTCGATATTTCTAATCGCTGTTATCTGGCTAGGGTTGATTTCAATTCCTCGGGAGCTTACAGTGAAGCCAAGGAACTTTCCCGATGCCACTCCAAATGAGCATTTCATAGGATTCAATTTCATCCGATACTTTCGCAGGATACCAAACATTTCCGCCATGTCTTGCGTATGGCTGGAGGACTGTTTCGATTTGACAAGCATATCATCCACATAAACTTCCATAGTCTTTCCTATTTGATTATAAAACATTCTGTTCAACAAGCGCTGATAAGTAGCTCTGGCGTTTTTCAATCCGAATGGAATTACAACATAACAATATAATCCCAAATTCGTAATGAAGCTCGTATGTTATTGGTCTGGCACGTGCATAGGAATTTGGTTGTATCCAGAATATGCGTCCATGAAAGAGAGAAGTTCATGACCTGCTGTCGAATCTACAAGCTGGTCAATCCTGGGAAGTGGGAAACTATCTTTTGGGCAAGCTTTGTTTAAATCTGAAAAGTCAATGCAAGTCCGCCACTTTCCGTTTGGCTTCTTTACCAAGACGGGATTCGATATCCAGTCGGGATATGTCGAATCTCGAATAAATCCATTCTACTTCAACTTCTCTACTTCCTATTTGAGAGCAGCCGACCTCTCTGGGCCCAGCATGCGTCTCTTTTGCTTCACAGACGGATGTTTCGGGTTTACATTCAATTTGTGACTTATAATGGATGGCGATATCCCACACATGTCAGCATGGGTCCAGGCAAACACGTCTAAGTTTGCCTTCAAGAAGTCCGTTAGTTCTTTAGCTCGACGTGGATCCAATTGAGAACCAATTTTCAAAACTTTTGCCGGATCAGCTTCATCAATGGGAATTTCCACCGTCGCTTCATTAGGAGTTGCATTCCTAGCCTCTGGTTCCTCGTCTTTTCTGGGATCCAGGTCTTCAGGCGTTCCTTTGGGCAACTCCTTTGGGGTTAATCTCTCTAATTGCTATGCCGAGCCCCCCTTTGAGGGAGACGAGGCATCTTTACTTTCAACGTTAAGTCCTTTCATCAACATCTTTAATTCGGCCACATAGCAAGCCCGTCCGGAAACTTGGTCCCCTCTCATTACTCTAGTTCCGGCTTCGGTTGGGAACTTAAGTAACAAACACCAAGGGGCGATACAAACTATGAATTCAGCAAGGGCAGGCCTCCCCAAAAATGCATTATAAGGCGAATCTACGTCCAATACTACGAATTGAAGCATCCGCACTCTTCTACGTTCTCCTTGCCCCAGGGTCACGGGCAACTCTATGTATCCCATTGGAGCTGTCGACGCCCCGTTGAAGCCTCTGATCCATCCTTCACATGGCTTCAAATCTTCAGATTCAAGCTTCATCTGATCGAATGACTTTTTAAATAAAATATTAACAGAACTTCCGTTGTCTACTAATACCTTATGGACCAAGGCCGGCCCAATAGTGGTAGTAATAACCAACGGATCATCAGTGGGTGATTGGATCCCAGTATTGTCTCGGCTGCGATATACCACGTCGTCAAACATGGTCTTCTGTTGTTTTATGGGGGTGATATCTTCTAAATCATCACCTTCATTCACATCTAGGTGCTTGGCAGCATTTACATATTGATCCATTGATCTGAAACTTCGGATTGCCGGGTGAGGTCCGCCTACTATGGAGTTGATAACAATTCCTTTACCCTTCTGCTGCGCTGTAGGCTTGGGAGTAGGTAGAATCTGTTTTGGAGCCTGCTCTCCTTGCCCCCTGTCCCTCGGGGCAACCTTGTATTCATCCAACTTCCCTTCACGCAGCAGCTTCTCAATCACATCCCTCAAATGCCGACATTCATTGGTTGAATGCCCATGAGTTCTATGAAACAAACAAAATTTCCCTGTCGCCATTTCTTTCTCGGTCGAATCACGAGGTGGCGGTCTTTTGTACTGTAACACATTGTACGTATCCAGGTAAATATTTTCCAGGGTGTCGTTCAATGGTGTATAATTCTCGTAGGTCTGGAATCGGGGTCTTTTGTTAGGATCACTTCCCCTATTTCTGTTTCTTCTGCTACCGTTCGGATTATGGTTATTGTTGTTGTTACCCCCGCTTCCAGCATTGTTGTTTCCACCCTTGTTTCCCACATTTACTTCAACCTTGCCAGAACTTTCCCCAGACTGCTTCACAGCGATATTACTCTGCACATTTTCTTTTGAAGCCGTCTCAGACTTTCTCTTTCGGTTTGCCCTGGCCTCCTCTCGCCTTAGATAAATATCGGCTTTTTCGTAGAATATCTCTCTTGTGGAGGGTGTTTTCCCAGAAAGGTCATCTCCAAACTCAGATTCAGGATCGACTCCTTCCTTCAATGCCATCAGAATAGTGGGCTCATGCGGGTCACTGACCTCGGTCACAGCTTGGTTAAAACGGTCAAGATATGCCCTCAAAGACTCTCCTGGTGCCTGCTTGATTCTCGATAATTCAATAACACTTTTGGACTTTCGGGCATGGAGTCGGAACTGGTTCATGAAACGCTCTCTTAGTTCCTTGTAATTCGAAATCGAACGAGGAGGAAGTCGGGTAAACCAGAACAGCGCCACATCTTCTAAGTAGATTGGGAATGCTTTGCACTTTACTTCATCAGGGGCAGCAATAGCATTCATGAGCCATGAGTATCGCATCAAATGTTGTCCCGGATCAGTCCTTCCGTTATACTTGTCCATCTGTGGCAATTTAAAGCGCCGGGGAAATTGGAAGTCGAGGATATCGTCGGTGAAAGGAGTATGGCTTCGCTCAATGGCATAATCTTCATTTGTATAGTTCCGGCTCTCGGACATGATCTGGCGAACCATTGCCTGCACATCTGCATTAGTTAGGGGCCGCTCAGGTTCCCTGGCCCTAGTATCCGAGTTCCTTCTGGGCTCTTGTTCAGGAGATGCCCTTCTTCTTCGAGCTGCCTCTACTCGATTCTGTTCCCTGCGCTCCCGGTCGATCTCGGGAGGAGGGGATTGGAGTCTTTGCCCCCGAGTGGGGTCATTGTTTCCTAGCGCTCGTGCAATATCCTCACGAGATCCCAAAGATCCAAATGTCAGCTGCTCCACATTCTGAGGTCGTTCGAGCGGCCCTCGTTCACGGGGCCGCTCTTCCTCGGAAGATGAAGATTGATCCACTGGTGTGTGACGAACCGGTGATGGAGTTCTCTGTCGACGGAGTTCACTAATCTCCCGACTCATGAGCCTCATATTTTCCTGCATCATGAGATTAGTGCGCTCGTGGACTTTCATAGCCTCCCTTGTGCTCTCAAGCATGTCAAGTAAGCGCGAGAAATCTCCTTGTGTGATGGGCGCAGATGGATTAACCTGATCACTAACCCTGGTGGCTGGAATCGGAGCATTCGTAGGGACTCGAGTGGAGGTTCCAGCTTCACCAAGCGTCGGATCGGAGGTAGGAGGTCGGGTCGGTTCGGAGCTGGGGAGCCTGGTCGGATCGTTACGTGGCAAGCTGCTCGGGTCGGTTCAGATTGGGGGAATGCACTGCTTCAGAATCTCCTACCCGGATCGGATCGGAGCTCTCCCCCTGTTGGCGGCTCGGATTTCCTGCATTGGTTCTTCCTGCTGCTGAACTCTGCACCCGAGACCTTGTTACAACTACATTTTGCTGATTTTCGCCAGCTCCATTTCCTCGACCAGATTGAACTTCTTTGCCTTTTCCTTCGGCCATGATTCTTTGACAATCACTTCAACAAATATAAAAGAGTGGAGAAACTTAAGGATTAACTTCTTTGAACTCAACGGTCCAAAAAGTAGAAAGAAATCCCGGAAAATAAAGAATCCTGAGTTCAATTCTCAGTGAAAGCACCAAAATGTTAGACCAAAAAGTGGTTCTAACACCCAAATTGATTAAAAGCAAAATGAAATGAGATAAAAATAAAAATGAACACACAGGATTTATAGTGGTTCGGCGAAGAAATGCCTACGTCCACTTGTTTTTCACTATTTTCAATGATTCAGTTGCAAATACAGTGAAATACTCACTTGATCTCTCTCACAACTCACTCACAATCACTCAATTGTTTGAAAACAAATAATGAAAGAAGATTTGGATTTTCCGGGATTGCTGGAATTCGGGTTATGAAGGTGGTTGAACTCTCCAAGTGCCAGAAAAAAAGATCCTTTTCTTTGTCTCCAGACGGGGTATTTATAGGTGTGAATTTGCTCAAAACCCGATCCGGATCGGAGCCACGTGTCGTCCATCCCATTAGCCTCGGGTTCGGATGAATTATTGTGTTGACAACGCATCAGAGTAATGAACGTTATGGACAGGAACTGGTCATAGCCGATCCGGATATCCAGGCGCTTATGCAGGGGGAACGATACGAAAAATGGGTTCGGGTCGGAGGTATATATATACCAGGGGTTCGGATCGGGATATCCGATCCGACCCGGGTTGTTTTGGTGACAATCCTCCCTTCTCTTTATTCTGCTCCGCTCCGACCTATCTCTGTAGCAATTGGGTGGCTTTCCGATCCATCTTGAAGAAGACTGCCCTCCGATCCGAACACGCGCTCTCTGCCTTCAAAAGCAATAGCTCACCGATCCGAACAGGAGATTTTATCCGACCCGAACCGATACGTTGCTCTGACCTAGGCTGTAGTGTCTTCTCCGATCTGAGTAGTGATGGTCTCTCCGATCCGAACCGAAGTCTTCTAAAAATGCTTTTCAATGTTTGACATCTTGACTTTGTGTTGCCTAGTTCACATAGTAGGCTAACACCATGAGTACACCGTTATGTTTGAGCCGAGTATACTAGAAGTAGAGTAAGTGAAAGAGGAACGAGAGGCAACAGTGAAATAGGTTCCAACTCATATTTTGGAAACAAGAATTAAGAAGCTACGAAATTGTGAAGTTAAAGACGGACAAAGCATAATGGAGTTAAGCTCAAGGAAATGCGACTTAGAAGATTGAAGACTAGATTCGTGCATCATATCTCTTCTTAAGAGTATATCCTTGATCCCTCTCTTCCTGTAGAGCTTACTTGCATGTTATCTTTTGTGTATATCCTCTCGGTCCCATTCTCAATCCAATTTCTGTTGCAAACCCCATAGGGAGTATGACTCATCTGTTAGTAACACATGATGGGGCTTGAGGGTGTTCGTTGGTTTGACTAAAATTTTTTTTGGGTTTTATAGGATACGGGTTGGTCTTAGGAAGGGGCTCCCTTGTGACCTAAAAGGAGTCCATCATGCTTAGTTTCCTAGAATCATATATAATGGTTGGGTTGAGTAATTCTTTGGGTGTCAGTCTGATGTTGATTTCGGTCTTCGGGGCTGATGCTTAGAGAGTTCTTCTCCTAATCAATATATATGTGGCATAGATTTCCAGTTTTGACATTGCCTAATGGGCACAAAGTTTTTACTTGCTTCTATCATTCGACTATACCTTTCGATGGGAACAATTGGGTGTAAACATGTGTTTGAGACATGTTATGATTGATGGTTGCAAGTGGTTGCAAGTGATTGCTAGTGGTTGCTCGTGGTTGCATATACACACACAATCTAGGTTTTAGATCGGCTCAGTCACTTCATACTGCATATGCATATATGTATTTATATTCGTATATGGTTGAAGTTTAATGTGTTGTCATATGGATGTTGCATTTATATGAATGATCGTGCACTCATGTAGAATCATGAATAGGAGAATTTGCATACATAATGGATTCATGGCACTTACATAATTTACATTAAGGAGGTCAACTGAATAAGTAGACCGCCTGATTTTGAATTAGATAAGTACATGTACACACACACTTCGCATATGATCATGAAGCATTAGAAGTCTTTTAAGGACAATGGATGCTCGTGTTTGATGGATGAGTAGATGGATGTTTGGATGTTAGGATGTACATTCTTCCTGAACTTGAAGATTTCGGGGACGAAATCCTTTTAAGTGGGGGAGAATGTAACACCCCGTGTATTCTATAACGGTGAAATTCACAAATTGAAGTATAACTAATTTCAAATCAAAGAATTAAGTGAAACGGGATACGCCATTGCGTTCGTCTCGGAATTCTGTTTGAGATAGAGTCCGAGTTTGCGTAAAACGGATATCGTATGAAGAAGATATGGACGAACGAAATTTGGCGAAAAACCAGAAAACGGGTCAGAATGCACTAGCGCACATGGGAAGTGCGCCAGAACAAAAATGAACTGGCGCACTTGGGAAGTACGCCAGTACATTTTTAGCCTGGCGCACCTGCCAAGTGCGCCCAGGTCAAAATGACCTGCTGGTCAGGTCTTGGCTGGCCTGGTCTGTGTTTGGTCGATTTTCTGAGCCTTGCCTTGTCACTAGGGCTAGGTGTCATGTAACGAACCGGGATTTTCGACTCCGAAAATCAACATCAAACTACCATGTTGACCATTCAGACATCGAACATTCCAGATCATTAATAGAAAGAAGTTAGAGGGTGAGATAAGAAAGAAAGAAATATTAGAATAGAAGAAGAAGAAACACCACACAGAGTCTCACATCGCAGCGGAACAAAATATAATACAGAAATAAATCTTTGTTGAGAACTTTTAAAATACTTACAATATCAGAGTACACCTCTGGACAGTGATAATAATCTGTCCTCATATAACACACAGCGGAATAGTAGTAATATCATACGTCTGGACTCTTCCAGCTCGTCTCTTCACAGTAGTCGATAACCTGAACCTGTACAACCCGGTCTAACCCGAGCATTTACAAAACACCGGGTCAGTCTGGTGAACCAGAGTGAGATAAACTCGCACAGTAATAAGAGTGAATCATCCAATCATGATTTTAAAGTTCCAAACCTTTTCAAAAGAAAAGGATAATCGTAAGACCAAATCCACACATAAATACGGACGGTTTTTACCTTACGATAACCCAAAACAGTTTTGAAACCAATATCTTGTCTGATATTATGATAATGTCTAAATACAAGTAAATAGCAATCTAGTAGAACGCTTGCATCTCACGCTCTACATATATAGTATACAATCAAAAACCGCGGGCGCTTATTGGAGATTGGATTCCAACTTTGACAAGGTATGGGACCACCTGCCGATAGTGTATCTCTAGAGACGAATACACTGGGTTCAACAAGAACTTCTTGCAACCCGGCCCTCACATGACCGACCACTCATTTCGCTTGAGTGTATCGAATGTATATCACCGACGGTTGGGATCAGCAACCGTCTCCCGACAAGGGACAGCATCGAAACATAGATTTAAGAAACAAATAGGACTTCCTCTAGATAGGTGATTCTACACCCTAATGGGAGCGACCCACATAGCCATGCTGCCTGCCCGATTTTTGTCATTTCCCGGTTGATGAGGCTTGAGGTCAGAATACTTCTGAACATCTGGTCATCATTCACTTTGAATGCCACATCGTCAGATCCGTCAGATATCACTAATTGACGTCCACAAAAATACTCTAGCTGAAAGCTAGAGAACGGCAAATCTCCGCCAACAACTATCGTACGTTTGAAGAAATCAACGTACGTGACCCTTTGGAAATACTCTGTCAGACACTCGTCCATATACGTCATCCAGGAACAGGATGAACCGAAGGCACTCTCCTACTGCATCCAATATAGGAATCACCCCATGGATCAGTAGCGAGAAGTCCTCGCAACCCGTAGATTCCAACTACGACAGAATCACAGCTTATCTCTGCTTGCCAGGCAGAGAACATTAGTGGTTCTTCCGTTTATGAAAACCCACGGTCTTCACAGCACCATCTCGATCATCTTCTGATCTCTTCACGTATTTGTTGGTCGGAATGGTTTTCGAATATAAATTCGATCCCGGTCTTTCCATACCAACAATCGTATTGGACAGGTTTGATAGTCGGTGTTTTAACTATCAAAATATACAGTGTTTCAAACATGACATTCCAATGAGTTCACTGATTCAGTATTCAGCATCACTTGGCCTTTAACAAACTGATTTCCTTTTTGTTAAATTAAAAACTTCTAATTCTTTAAATATTCAAAAATACGATATTTGAATATTTCTAATTCGATTTGACTCTAATTGATTAACTCTAACCGGTTTGTTCTAACTGAGTAACTCAACTTACTTAACTCTTACTAATATTCGACTTAACTCCATGCGCTTGACTCTAGATTGCAGCGATCACAATGGTTACGCCTGATTCCCTCAGGAAACATCCGACCGCCGTAGGCTATCAGCAGCCCTGCGAATTACGCTAGCAGTCGTACGAAATGGCAACTTAGCCGAATAATTATGTTTGGCTAATTCTATCTCGAATAAATATATTCAATTTCCCATTTTGAAATTTTATTTAAGATTCTCCTTTGTACTAGATCTCGTTTTCAAATAACGTTAATGTAAAATTAACGTCTTAACACTTTAAATCTCACTTAAAACTCTGGTTTATAATAAACCCTTTTATTGTAATCTCCTTTCACTTAATTCATATAATTGAGTACATTTAATTCCTTTCACCATTCAATTGGCTTGCATCTCACATTCGGTAACCTTTTTTTAAATGAATTCCCATTTAAAAATATATTCCTAAATTTCATCATTAATTAAAATAATAACTTATTTCAAACATTAACTACTTTAGTAGTTAATTCCTTTATTTACTAAATTAAAATATTAAACCCTTTTTAAATCCTTATTTAAATTCAAACAATATTCATTTAACTATTTTAGTCAAAACACATTAACTTGATAAACAATTCTAATTCCAAACGGTCGATTTAATTAACTCAAAAACTTGATTACCTCATTAACCGATTTCAACAATCCTCGCTTCAAATTAATTAAAAATATAATTAATTTAGATAGATTCTCATTATTTGTTTTCTTTACAAAACAATGATCAAAGTTTAACCCTTTCGATTCATTTCTTATCTTCATACTTGAAAATCCGATTAACATCAGCATATACTTTATAAAATAAACCAACCATAAATCAAGGTCTTAAATAAATAAAACATTTATTAAATTCCCTTTCTACTTTAATCAAATAATATATTTCAAGATCTGAGTCCAGTTATAAAATAAACTTTATAACTTCACTTTTATCGACTCACCTAACGGTGAATCCATATCTATAAACTGATTGATTTTTAAAGGCCATACTCTGCCAAACACTTAACCAATATCACCCATTGGTTTTAAACTAACAGATGTTGAACATTCAATAATTAACCATCAAATCAATCATACAAATAGATCAGTTCATATATGAGAATATGAAAATAAAAATACATTTTGAGGAATCCGGTTGGATCCCTCCAACCTGTTCTTCCCTGTATTCAAATGGTTATCTCGAATCCGACGGTTCAGTTTTGTTTAACTGATAACACCAAATAGCAACCATTCAACATCAACCACAAGCAATTCAAACAATGCAACCATTTTAAACATGTTTATAAATAAACGTGACCAACCAAGGTGAGTCACCTTTATTGGAACCAATCGTTTAAAATAACGATTTGGTATTTTACTGAAATTAAACACAGTTTAATTTCATCAGTTAAATCAACAGTTAAATAGATGACTAGCAAAACAGTCAACCATTGGCAAGCAGAGCACACAGAATAAAAACACCCAATTTATATAAAATATAAAAAGGGTAACTGAGTGAGTTTAACTCACCTGAATTGATTCGGTGTTGAAACGGTACGGTTATAGTTAAACGAGCACTTAGTTTAACCGATTTCTTTGAGATATCCCAAGCTCGAGGTACTTCGTTTTCATCTGTTCTTAGTTCTGCCAATTTTCGATTCCATGCGTGCTTCAGTAAAGGCCGATCTGTCTCCCCCCTTTTTTTTTTTTTTTTTTTATAATACCTAGCACCCATGATCCCTCTTTGTCTGCACCACTGATGTCACAACCGAAAGCTCTTCTTCCATTTATATCCAAACCGCACAAACACTTCATCTCCGCCTTAACTTCGAACACAACCTACTCTTCATTTCCTTTTGCTTCTTCACGCTCTTACCCCGCACCGCACCCTTCCCTTCTTGCATTGTCTTCATCTGGTACCCCCCATGCACCTCTCCCATTCTCCAGTCCTCACGTCCGCTCTTTCTCTTTTTTTTTTTTTTTTTTTTCTTTTTTCTTTCTTGAAAGCCTCCAAGCCCAGCATGCTACGTCCTCCCCTCCCCTTTACCGCTATTCAAACTTGCTTCGCCATTTTTTTTTTTTTTTTTTTTTTCGTTAGACCCGCAAGCCCACAAGTCAGCCCAAAAACCCGATCAACGCATTCACCTTCTTCCGTACTAAAAAGAACGTGCTCCAGTATTGAGATCTACTCCTTCCTCAATATCCTTGCTGGAACTCTCTCGCCTTTGCTCCTTCCAACTGTTCTTGCTTTCGGTCCCACCAAGTGCTGCTGCGCACATTTGTTTCTCCCCCTTTTCTTTGTTTTCCTTTCTTCCTTCTTTTTAACGTTTATATTTTTTCTTTTGTGGGAAGTGTTTGTTTTTATTGTAGGCTGGGTTAAAGAGAAACGAATGGGGCATGTTTTTTTTATAGACGAGAAGGTTTGGTCATCACGTTTCCCATTCGGTGGTTTGGGGTGCAAGTAATTTGATAACTTGGCAGCAAAGGAATTAATAGTTTGTTCAGCACGGTTCTGTGTTTTCACTGTCCATCCATGTGCGTTTTTTTTTTCTTTCGCGTAACAGAGCAGTTTTAGGCGGTGCAGTCTCCTCAATACTAGCTGTATGTCTGGGAATTCCCAAACCTTGGTCGGCAAGGCTTCATAAATTTGGGACAGAAGTCTGTATGTCAGAACAGCTATGATTTTGATGTATCACTTAGCTTGCATGGGTAGGAAATATTATATAATTATTCTAATGAAACTTGGGCGTAAAGTAACATACAAATTCTACTTCATGTGATTTCTGTTTACTGATAAAAATGTTACCCTTGGTGTAAAAAGATATTCTGGATCCAATGGGACAAGTTTCGTTGCAATCCGAGGTCGTATGAAAAAATTTCCTTTGTGAAACCGGAAATGAACACGCATTTAATTTTTCCACGGTCACTAGATAAATCAAATCAACTTGAAACTGCGAATATCGATAATAACTTTTCGATACGAACCCAACGGCACTAATTTCGTCACATTTTGAGACTGCTGCCCCGGTAGGCTGTTTTTACCCTGAACCGCCTTACCCTTTTTAACGCTAAATTTCTCGATCTCTAAAAATAACAAACTATATACTTATTCTAACTCTAATCGACGATACGAACTCAACGGAACTGGTTTCGTGGCCTAATTCGATCGTTTGCTCAAGTTACACTCAAATATCCATTTATTTATCTAAATACGCGCTATAGAAATTGAACGGGCGTTTATGGTTACCGTGGTCACATACGACATCGGTTTTCCTCGCCACTCACCACCGTACAATGATTTGACGATATGGTTCAAATGAAACTGATTTCGTCGAAATCTGAGTCCGTTTGCAAAACGGCTATTTTAAAGGCCTATAATTAAATAGCGATTTTCCATAGCGACTATTTCAAAATTTGATTTGGCCATAAATATCAAACTATAACACGAAATCTGGATTTTCCTCTTTCATATGAAAACTATCGTCAATATGGTCCCAACGTGTCTTGTTTCACAGAAATCCGACTTATATCGAATCCTGTATTCTCAGTTGAAGTTCGAAACTCAAATTTACGAACTGCACGCCATTTTCGAACTCTATTTATAATATATATAAATTTTAACGTTCAACTTCGTTTTTAATAAACGAATTCAATATTAAATTCCATTAATATTCCCAATATAATATTTAAAACTAATTTAAATATTCATATTCAAATGGTCGAAAAACACGGGTCGTTACATTCTTTCCCCCTTAAAATAATTTCGTCCTCGAAATTGCTAAGGTAAGAAAGAACGTTATAAATTCATTAACTTCAAATCTAATTTTTAGCTTAAATTAGAAACCTATTCAAAACTGTAAATAAATATTTTCAAAAATATTGAAAATTTTCTAACACCTTAAATTTCCGAAAAATTTCGTCAGCACCTCCTCTGTATGGCTCAATCGGTACAACCACAACTTGTCTTTCTCGGCCTTCTTCAATCCAAAAGAAAATAAAACAGCCAAGCGGCTTGCCAAATAGGCTCATAAATCACCAAACCCATATAAAAATAAACGTGTACCTTTTTGTCGGGCATATCACTATATCTCTTCCGTCTGTTATCTTGTCAGCATATAGAAATGCAATCCCAAACAAAATTCCACTTTTATCCTCTGAACCAAATCCTTTACACATCCGAGCCAAATCCCATTCTTAACTCAATTTCCATTCATCACCAATTTCAACTCTTGACTTACCAACCCAATATCATTTCAGATTCCAGTCCCCAATTCAAAATCTGATTCTACTTGATATATCATATCCTGATTCAATTTCCAGTTAATTGGTTTCAATTCGATTCATATTGCTTTCACAATTTCTTTAATTTGTTTTAATTCATACTATCTCTCCTGGGAGTTTTAAATAGTTTAGTTTTTCTAAAATAAATTATTTCCTTTCGGAATTCAAATCAACTTGTTTTCCCAAAGCAATTCAAAACAAAATCTTTGGTAGTAATTCGTCACTTACCACTCGAAAATGAACACCGATAATGGCGCGCACATCATCGGAATCTATTTTCCAGTTGTCGAAGTGAGTTCAATACTATATCTTTTCAAAACTTCAATTTTAACCACTTTCATTTTGAAATCTATTTCAAAATAAAATTCACGATGCTTGTAAACAATTTAAAATCTCCCAGGATTTTAAAATTCTCATATATTAAGTCCAATTCCAATTTTCAACCACTTGTTCGAATTTCCAAAGTTTAACTTCAATTCTAATTTGAATTCAGATTTAACTCCTCTGATTTTCATATATTTCACTTATATGAATTCTGATTGGTTATATATAACCATTTCAATTATAATCTCATTTGATTATAGTAACAAACAACACATCCAATAATAATATTTCCAACATATATATTTTCTTTATATCAAAATATAATTTGGGTAAAATTATTTCATTTACCCTCTTTCAAAACATACTGAGACGGTTTATCGTACTTGAGTGTTTAGAAACTCCTATCGATACAGTGGATCAAACCGATCGACCAGAATTCATAAACAACTCAACCGATAAATCTCCCCAATATAAAACAAATTTTATATCAAATCTACAAATACGTTCACTCGTATATATACAGTCAAACTCAATCTAGGGTATTGCTAACCCCATCTCTACTGAGTCACGCCACAGAGCCAAGGTAATAACTTAACCTGGCTCTGATACCACTGTAACGAACCGGGATTTTCGACTCCGAAAATCAACATCAAACTACCATGTTGACCATTCAGACATCGAACATTCCAGATCATTAATAGAAAGAAGTTAGAGGGTGAGATAAGAAAGAAAGAAATATTAGAATAGAAGAAGAAGAAACACCACACAGAGTCTCACATCGCAGCGGAACAAAATATAATACAGAAATAAATCTTTGTTGAGAACTTTTAAAATACTTACAATATCAGAGTACACCTCTGGACAGTGATAATAATCTGTCCTCATATAACACACAGCGGAATAGTAGTAATATCATACGTCTGGACTCTTCCAGCTCGTCTCTTCACAGTAGTCGATAACCTGAACCTGTACAACCCGGTCTAACCCGAGCATTTACAAAACACCGGGTCAGTCTGGTGAACCAGAGTGAGATAAACTCGCACAGTAATAAGAGTGAATCATCCAATCATGATTTTAAAGTTCCAAACCTTTTCAAAAGAAAAGGATAATCGTAAGACCAAATCCACACATAAATACGGACGGTTTTTACCTTACGATAACCCAAAACAGTTTTGAAACCAATATCTTGTCTGATATTATGATAATGTCTAAATACAAGTAAATAGCAATCTAGTAGAACGCTTGCATCTCACGCTCTACATATATAGTATACAATCAAAAACCGCGGGCGCTTATTGGAGATTGGATTCCAACTTTGACAAGGTATGGGACCACCTGCCGATAGTGTATCTCTAGAGACGAATACACTGGGTTCAACAAGAACTTCTTGCAACCCGGCCCTCACATGACCGACCACTCATTTCGCTTGAGTGTATCGAATGTATATCACCGACGGTTGGGATCAGCAACCGTCTCCCGACAAGGGACAGCATCGAAACATAGATTTAAGAAACAAATAGGACTTCCTCTAGATAGGTGATTCTACACCCTAATGGGAGCGACCCACATAGCCATGCTGCCTGCCCGATTTTTGTCATTTCCCGGTTGATGAGGCTTGAGGTCAGAATACTTCTGAACATCTGGTCATCATTCACTTTGAATGCCACATCGTCAGATCCGTCAGATATCACTAATTGACGTCCACAAAAATACTCTAGCTGAAAGCTAGAGAACGGCAAATCTCCGCCAACAACTATCGTACGTTTGAAGAAATCAACGTACGTGACCCTTTGGAAATACTCTGTCAGACACTCGTCCATATACGTCATCCAGGAACAGGATGAACCGAAGGCACTCTCCTACTGCATCCAATATAGGAATCACCCCATGGATCAGTAGCGAGAAGTCCTCGCAACCCGTAGATTCCAACTACGACAGAATCACAGCTTATCTCTGCTTGCCAGGCAGAGAACATTAGTGGTTCTTCCGTTTATGAAAACCCACGGTCTTCACAGCACCATCTCGATCATCTTCTGATCTCTTCACGTATTTGTTGGTCGGAATGGTTTTCGAATATAAATTCGATCCCGGTCTTTCCATACCAACAATCGTATTGGACAGGTTTGATAGTCGGTGTTTTAACTATCAAAATATACAGTGTTTCAAACATGACATTCCAATGAGTTCACAGATTCAGTATTCAGCATCACTTGGCCTTTAACAAACTGATTTCCTTTTTGTTAAATTAAAAACTTCTAATTCTTTAAATATTCAAAAATATGATATTTGAATATTTCTAATTCGATTTCACTCTAATTGATTAACTCTAACCGGTTTGTTCTAACTGAGTAACTCAACTTACTTAACTCTTACTAATATTCGACTTAACTCCATGCGCTTGACTCTAGATTGCAGCGATCACAATGGTTACGCCTGATTCCCTCAGGAAACATCCGACCGCCGTAGGCTATCAGCAGCCCTGCGAATTACGCTAGCAGTCGTACGAAATGGCAACTTAGCCGAATAATTATGTTTGGCTAATTCTATCTCGAATAAATATATTCAATTTCCCATTTTGAAATTTTATTTAAGATTCTCCTTTGTACTAGATCTCGTTTTCAAATAACGTTAATGTAAAATTAACGTCTTAACACTTTAAATCTCACTTAAAACTCTGGTTTATAATAAACCCTTTTATTGAAATCTCCTTTCACTTAATTCATATAATTGAGTACGTTTAATTCCTTTCACCATTCAATTGGCTTGCATCTCACATTCGGTAACCTTTTTTTAAATGAATTCCCATTTAAAAATATATTCCTAAATTTCATCATTAATTAAAATAATAACTTATTTCAAACATTAACTACTTTAGTAGTTAATTCCTTTATTTACTAAATTAAAATATTAAACCCTTTTTAAATCCTTATTTAAATTCAAACAATATTCATTTAACTATTTTAGTCAAAACACATTAACTTGATAAACAATTCTAATTCCAAACGGTCGATTTAATTAACTCAAAAACTTGATTACCTCATTAACCGATTTCAACAATCCTCGCTTCAAATTAATTAAAAATATAATTAATTTAGATAGATTCTCATTATTTGTTTTCTTTACAAAACAATGATCAAAGTTTAACCCTTTCGATTCATTTCTTATCTTCATACTTGAAAATCCGATTAACATCAGCATATACTTTATAAAATAAACCAACCATAAATCAAGGTCTTAAATAAATAAAACATTTATTAAATTCCCTTTCTACTTTATTCAAATAATATATTTCAAGATCTGAGTCCAGTTATAAAATAAACTTTATAACTTCACTTTTATCGACTCACCTAACGGTGAATCCATATCTATAAACTGATTGATTTTTAAAGGCCATACTCTGCCAAACACTTAACCAATATCACCCATTGGTTTTAAACTAACAGATGTTGAACATTCAATAATTAACCATCAAATCAATCATACAAATAGATCAGTTCATATATGAGAATATGAAAATAAAAATACATTTTGAGGAATCCGGTTGGATCCCTCCAACCTGTTCTTCCCTGTATTCAAATGGTTATCTCGAATCCGACGGTTCAGTTTTGTTTAACTGATAACACCAAATAGCAACCATTCAACATCAACCACAAGCAATTCAAACAATGCAACCATTTTAAACATGTTTATAAATAAACGTGACCAACCAAGGTGAGTCACCTTTATTGGAACCAATCGTTTAAAATAACGATTTGGTATTTTACTGAAATTAAACACAGTTTAATTTCATCAGTTAAATCAACAGTTAAATAGATGACTAGCAAAACAGTCAACCATTGGCAAGCAGAGCACACAGAATAAAAACACCCAATTTATATAAAATATAAAAAGGGTAACTGAGTGAGTTTAACTCACCTGAATTGATTCGGTGTTGAAACGGTACGGTTATAGTTAAACGAGCACTTAGTTTAACCGATTTCTTTGAGATATCCCAAGCTCGAGGTACTTCGTTTTCATCTGTTCTTAGTTCTGCCAATTTTCGATTCCATGCGTGCTTCAGTAAAGGCCGATCTGTCTCCCCCCTTTTTTTTTTTTTTTTTTATAATACCTAGCACCCATGATCCCTCTTTGTCTGCACCACTGATGTCACAACCGAAAGCTCTTCTTCCATTTATATCCAAACCGCACAAACACTTCATCTCCGCCTTAACTTCGAACACAACCTACTCTTCATTTCCTTTTGCTTCTTCACGCTCTTACCCCGCACCGCACCCTTCCCTTCTTGCATTGTCTTCATCTGGTACCCCCCATGCACCTCTCCCATTCTCCAGTCCTCACGTCCGCTCTTTCTCTCTTTTTTTTTTTTTTTTTCTTTCTTGAAAGCCTCCAAGCCCAGCATGCTACGTCCTCCCCTCCCCTTTACCGCTATTCAAACTTGCTTCGCCATTTTTCTTTTTTTTTTTTTTTTTTTTCGTTAGACCCGCAAGCCCACAAGTCAGCCCAAAAACCCGATCAACGCATTCACCTTCTTCCGTACTAAAAAGAACATGCTCCAGTATTGAGATCTACTCCTTCCTCAATATCCTTGCTGGAACTCTCTCGCCTTTGCTCCTTCCAACTGTTCTTGCTTTCGGTCCCACCAAGTGCTGCTGCGCACATTTGTTTCTCCCCCTTTTCTTTGTTTTCCTTTCTTCCTTCTTTTTAACGTTTATATTTTTTCTTTTGTGGGAAGTGTTTGTTTTTATTGTAGGCTGGGTTAAAGAGAAACGAATGGGGCATGTTTTTTTTTATAGACGAGAAGGTTTGGTCATCACGTTTCCCATTCGGTGGTTTGGGGTGCAAGTAATATGATAACTTGGCAGCAAAGGAATTAATAGTTTGTTCAGCACGGTTCTGTGTTTTCACTGTCCATCCATGTGCGTTTTTTTTTCTTTCGCGTAACAGAGCAGTTTTAGGCGGTGCAGTCTCCTCAATACTAGCTGTATGTCTGGGAATTCCCAAACCTTGGTCGGCAAGGCTTCATAAATTTGGGACAGAAGTCTGTATGTCAGAACAGCTATGATTTTGATGTATCACTTAGCTTGCATGGGTAGGAAATATTATATAATTATTCTAATGAAACTTGGGCGTAAAGTAACATACAAATTCTACTTCATGTGATTTCTGTTTACTGATAAAAATGTTACCCTTGGTGTAAAAAGATATTCTGGATCCAATGGGACAAGTTTCGTTGCAATCCGAGGTCGTATGAAAAAATTTCCTTTGTGAAACCGGAAATGAACACGCATTTAATTTTTCCACGGTCACTAGATAAATCAAATCAACTTGAAACTGCGAATATCGATAATAACTTTTCGATACGAACCCAACGGCACTAATTTCGTCACATTTTGAGACTGCTGCCCCGGTAGGCTGTTTTTACCCTGAACCGCCTTACCCTTTTTAACGCTAAATTTCTCGATCTCTAAAAATAACAAACTATATACTTATTCTGACTCTAATCGACGATACGAACTCAACGGAACTGGTTTCGTGGCCTAATTCGATCGTTTGCTCAAGTTACACTCAAATATCCATTTATTTATCTAAATACGCGCTATAGAAATTGAACGGGCGTTTATGGTTGCCGTGGTCACATACGACATCGGTTTTCCTCGCCACTCACCACCGTACAATGATTTGACGATATGGTTCAAATGAAACTGATTTCGTCGAAATCTGAGTCCGTTTGCAAAACGGCTATTTTAAAGGCCTATAATTAAATAGCGATTTTCCATAGCGACTATTTCAAAATTTGATTTGGCCATAAATATCAAACTATAACACGAAATCTGGATTTTCCTCTTTCATATGAAAACTATCGTCAATATGGTCCCAACGTGTCTTGTTTCACAGAAATCCGACTTATATCGAATCCTGTATTCTCAGTTGAAGTTCGAAACTCAAATTTACGAACTGCACGCCATTTTCGAACTCTATTTATAATATATATAAATTTTAACGTTCAACTTCGTTTTTAATAAACGAATTCAATATTAAATTCCATTAATATTCCCAATATAATATTTAAAACTAATTTAAATATTCATATTCAAATGGTCGAAAAACACGGGTCGTTACATGTCAGCTCCTGGTTGGTCTCCCCTTCAAACGAACGGCTATTATTGAACCAAGCTCCATCGACGATCTAAATCTACTCACAAACTCTATAAAAAAAGGACCTAAGACTAACCCTAATTCACACAAACTAAAATGGAGATGAGACCGTCATGTTGCTGAGGAGAGACTAAGGATAGCCGTCAGAAATAGAGAGACAATTAGGAGATATATCAAAAGCTTAAAGCAACGTTAATTGAATCAAAGCAACGCCTACAACAAAGGATAGCATCTCCAAATTCAGAATTCATATTCCTGAATTGAAGATTCATCATACGTTGTAAGTAGAGTGCGATTCCGATATGAATAATTAATTGCGTTAGATTTGTGTAAGATGAGAAATGGAATTGTGGCGATAATAATATATATTTGTATGTTATTTTGATTCTAAATGATTTGGGAATATTGTGGTATACGATTGGATATTTGCAAGTACGTGATTTGCGTTGGAAGTTAACAACGAAATTGAATTGTGGCGATAATAATCTATATTTGTATGTTATTTTGATTCTAAACGATTTGGCAATGTATGGTGTACGATTGGATTCATACAACTATATGATTTATATTGACAACCACATGTTGTGGAATTTTAATTGGGATTCAGGCAAGTATATGATTCATTATTATGCTAATGCGATGTACATACTTTTATGATAACTTTTACTGTGTAATTGAATCGATTAAGTACTATGATTTATATGAATCTAGGTTGAAATTGGCAAACCATACTTTTGTGTTAGAAACAAAAGTAAGCACCTTTATGAACATGACCAAACTATGTTTGGTATTATGCTTAGTTGAATTATGTTTTAGGCCTAAGTTTTTATCAAAACCATATGGTGATATATGTGACACAATTAAGTGAGATTTACATTCCAATTGCAAGTTTACAATGATTCATGTTTAAATATTAATTATGCCAAGATTACATGAATAGAATGATTCATGTTTAAGTATTGTTTATGCCATAATCATATGAATAGAATGATTCATGTTTAAGTATTGTTTATGTCATAATCATATGAATGGAATGATTCATGTTTAAGTATTGTTTATGCCATAATCATATGAATAGAATGATTCATGTTCAAGTATTGTTTATGCCATAATCATATGAATAGAATGATTCATGTTTAAGTATTGTTTATGCCATAATCATATGAATAGAATAATTCATGTTTAAGTATTGTTATGCCGTAATCATATGAATAGAATGATTCATGTTTAAGTATTGTTTATGCCATAATCATATGAATAGAATGATTCATGTTTAAGTATTGTTTATGCCATAATCATATGAATAGAATGATTCATGTTTAAGTATTGTTTATGCCATAATCATATGAATAGAATGATTCATGATTAATTATTGTTATGCCATAATCATATGAATAGAATGATTCATGTTTAAGTATTGTTTATGCCATAATCATATGAATAAAATGATTCATGTTTAAGTATTGTTATGCCATAATCATATGAATAGAATGATTCATGTTAAATATTGTTTATGCCATAATCATGAATAGAATGATTCATGTTTAAGTATTTTCTATGCCATAATTATATGAATAGAATGATTCATGTTTAATTATTGTTTATACTATGATTATATGGATAAAATGATTCATGTTATGCCATGATTATATGATGTTACAGTTGCAAGTTCACATGTGCCAACTTTATGTTAATTGAATCGTTCGTTGCAAGTTCATGCGTTCACACTCCCCTCTTTCATGTTATCTTATAAACACCATGTTATAAGCCTCCCCTTTTCATTTGGCTAAATTGGGTTTAAGTATTAAACCCAACACACCTTACATTGGAGCGAACGTGTAAAACGGGGGTAATGATGTTTGGGCTAAAATATAGAACATATGTGTTGGCATGTTCGACGCATGCCAACAATCTTGAAAAGCAATTAAGTGGCACAAATAAATTTTAATCAATAAAGATGAATTTGAATAATGGGCCGCAAATATTTACATATAAAAAGAAAAGAGACAAAATATGTAAATATAGAAAATACGATGTGTTTAACCCGAGGTTGGATTGAGTTGTGATGTAAACCTGCCCGGAACCGCCCGGCTGTCCAGTAGTCACAACAATACCTATCCAATGTGGGTGGTTAAACACGGAGCCCAATAAGGACCCGAGGTTAGACTGAGTTGTGGCATAAGACTGCCCGGACCCAACCGACAACAGGCAGCCACAACAATACCTGTCTAATGTGAGAGGTCGAGGCTTTAATAAGACAATTAAGGCTGAGTCAGGATTGATAGGATTAAGTAAATTAAATTAATACTTAATCAGAATGGAACATGCTAAACTAAACAAACAGATTGGGGGTTAGGTTTATAAAACACTTAACCAACTTAGCATGTTGGCTAGAAATAGAAAACCAAGTAGCGGGGGACCCTTTTCAGCAGTAACCCTACAAGGTGTATCAGGATACCCTGAACTAGGCAGGGTGGGGCACGATTACTGGGCTGACTGTTAGAGGACAAATCGACGGCGGTGGTGCAGCAGTGTAGGTTCTAACGGGGTGCGGGCATGCACACACTCCGGCGCAGAAAAATAAGGCACTGGGCACTAGTAGCATACCTGTGCATTCTAGGATTGTGTCGGGCCGCCACCATGGGACTTGATACACCCCATGGTGGGACCAGCACATGTAACTACAACATCGGGGGCCGTAAGACACATGTAACTATGAGAGTAGGAGCCGATCATCATAAAATGGATCACTTCACCCTGATTATGGGGTGCCTGTTGGGAACTAGTTTATATGGGTACAGAGATTAATATGGGGTACGATAGTATATTCGACCCTAGACAACTTAACTAAGTTTATGGTGCTTTCCCATTTCTAGTTTATACTTATCATACCCGGTTCTTTATTCATAGACTGAATCATCCTAGACTTACTCAGGCTTTATGTCTGACTCTACTTTTCTTTCGTCTTCTTTTCTTCCGTTTCCCCCCCAGGTCCACAGGGAGGGAATACCGCAGCTTGACCAGCTTTCACATCCAGCTTGAAGAGAAAGAATGTATTGCTTGGATCTTTTCCGTTTTGGACTATGGCTTTGGACAGCAATTATGGGACTTATGCAGTTTATTTATGTTTTCTTTATGCTTCTTTAAATAATGTAATCAAGACAGTTATGAAGATGTTATGTTTTTGGAAGTATTGTAAAACAAATTATGGCCTTGTTTGTGTAACACGTATTTTAATGAAATAAAAATTGTTGTTTTCCGCTGTTCAAAAATATGTGTTCTTATATCTGTCTTGTATATCTGTGACTTATACTTATAAACCTCCACCAAAATTAGGACATTCCCTTTGAGAGTGACCCTAACGGAGGTGGGGTGTTTCACATACCCTGTAGATATCCTGTGCTGGCCCTACAATAGGAGGTATCACTTCCTAGAGTGCCAATGCATGGTGTGCACAACCGTATCTACTGGTGTCACCGTCGTCTTAGCCCCCTCTGCCCGGCCCATGCACGCACAAGCCCCCGGTCGGTTTGTACCGCCCATACCATCCGCCTCGTTTGGATCTCTTACAATCAATCAGTAAGCGTGCCCCTTTCTTCGCCTAGTACGGAGGTCCTTCTTGATAACAACTCTGTGTTACTGAGTGAAATAGGTCCCATACAATATTGTACAAGCTCTCCCCCTTGTCTTGTTTCCCCCACTAGGTTTTCCACTAACTATGTATACCCTTAGGTGTCTTTAATTACATAGTCCTATACTAATTATGCTTACCTAAAGGGTGTCTTTAATTACATAACTTCATTACATTTTCTATCGGTTATGTATACCACTAGGTGTCATTAATTACACAACCTTATTGTGTTAAGTTCATGGGCCTATATATACATATTACCCACCCCCTCTAATTTATTAACCCTCCACTACCCATCCAATTTTACTTAATCCTAACTTAAGTCCATAGTCATACTAAATTAGGTTAAGTAGTCTATTTCATTACCATGTCCAATTATGGTTATAATGGGCTAGACCTCCCACATTAGGCTTACAACGTGTGGATGCTGGATATGTCGGTCGGTACCGGGCAGTCTTATTCCACAGTTGGGCCTAATATCGTGTCTTAGCCTGATTCGTATTTGCGTACATAGACCTCTCACATTAGGTTTAACATTAGTGGCTACAGGATATGCCGATCGGTTCCAGGCAGACTTCCACCACTAATGTAACCTAACCTCGTTTCATAAGTACAATTTACAACTCTTAATTGTAAATTACTAACATTCCAAATTAATCCAAATCTACCTATGTCATTATAGGTAAATATTTATATGTTTTACCCATTTGAATTACATGTCCCATTTCATATAAACATTACATAATTCATGCCAATTACAATCCCTTTTTCCTCGTTTCCTCTCTAACGTATTCGTACGTATTTTGACGGCATCTAGGCTATACAGTAGCCTAGCTATAACTATAAAAAGTGAGTATGACAAGGGTGATAGTTTCAACATGTCTTGGCATAAACATGAACATAAACTGGCATAACAAATTGAATGGACATGTGATTAACATCATAATAAAGTGGACATCAAACTAGTAACATGTGGCAATCACTATGATGTTTAATGAGATCTAGATTTAACATTTGGTGTCCAATTACCTAGATCTAGCATAGTTAGGGTGACATAGCAACATGTTTAGATCAAAAGGTAGATTCACATGTCAAGTTTACAACATATATCAATGTATCACAATATGACAAGTGAAAGGTTATCAATTTAAAGGTCTAGATCCAAGTAATGTCTCAATTATCAAAATTAATAGATGTACATCCATCATAACATGGTTACAAGTAAAGATCCATATAAACATCATAATTGAATCACCACAATTATATTAGATCTAGGAAATTAGATCTGTCATGACATAGGGTAGAATTTCATATTAACACAGAATCATACTTTACGACATATCCAATTCATTGTCTATCAAAGCATACTTTTATTTATCTAAACCTAAAAGTAATCTAGAAACTCATAGCGTTAGGTTTAGAGAATTCAGGAAGAATGGATCCAGAATTTCTGAATTGGATTTGTAGAGTATGTTGTTGTAGAAACGGTTCAGTTCGCACTCCAGCAGCAAATGGACTCCATGGCTCCCAATGAAGAGAATATGAGAAATATGACACATATATATAGCTTCCAGACCCCGAGAAACCAAGTGCCACCTCAGCCCTATGGGTGTCAACACCCTTGTGGGTGGGTCGACACCCCTCTAGGGTGGTCGTTCCCCTAGACCGGGAATTTTGCCGATCAGAGGAATTTTTCGAATTTGAATCCTCTGGATAGGATTCTGACTCATCTTTGACTCACTTTTGACTCATGCGTATATATAAAATATTTCTGTGCGTATACAAACTTAAAACTCTCATAACTTCTTCATATCGTGTTCGTTTTACGCAAACAAAATGACCAGAATTTCGACACGGACGCAGTGGTGCAGTCTGTTTCCTCTAATTCTGAACATTAAATTAATTATTATTTAATTTATTCTCTTTAATGTCATTAAAAATTCGGGGTGTTACATTCTCCCCTACTCAAAGGATTTCGTCCCCGAAATCTCTAAGTTGAGAAGAGTGCATATTCTACCATCCATCATCCATCTGTTCATCCACCAATCACTGGCATCCATTGTCCTTAAAGATTCCTAATGCTTATATGAATATATGCAAAGGTGCGTGTATATGTACCAACACTAATAGGAAGATCAAGCGGTCTACTGATTCAGTTGACCTCCTTAATGTAATGTATGTTAGTGCCATGAGTCCAATACATATGCAAATAAACCTATTGTATCATATAAGTTCTATTTGTGTGCACACCCATTCGTCTGAACGCGACATCCATATGCCAGTTCATCCATTTTCATTCGTAAAAGAAAAGAAAATGCACACACATCCATATGCAATATGAAAGTGATTGAGTCAATCTTAGTGCCTAATGTGTGTGTGTATGCGTCCACAGGCAACCACTAGCAAACACTTGCATCCATCAAACATAACATGTTTCGAACACATGTTTACATCCATAGGATTCCTATCTAAAGGTCAAAAGTACGGCGGATAAGATATATTCTATTGACAGAAACAAGTACTGATAAAACATAGGAAAGGATTTAAGAACATACCCTCGAAAAGAAAAGGGTACGAAGCACAAATCTTGTCTTCGATCTCCCAAGTCGCATCTTGTGGGTTATCTCCCCATTGAACCTTTAGCAACTTGATTTCCTTATTGCGTAGATTTTTAACTTCTGACCCAAGAATACATGTGGGGACTCGTCCGACTATCGCCTCTCGTTCCACTTCAACTTCTTCCAACATGCTCGGCCCAACAACTTCTGCAGTATCATGCAGGCTCTTACGCATATGAGAAACATGGAACTCTTACGCATATGAGAAACATGGAAAACATCATGAACACCAGATAAATTTTCAGGGAGATTTACTCTGTAGCCATTTGGCTAATCCTCTCGGTTATGGGAAATGGTCCCGCAAATCTAGGTGCCAATTTCACTACTGATCCAAAGCGAACCACATTCCTCAGAGGTAATACTTTGATAAAAACTAAGCCTCTCACTTCGAATTCGATGTCAGTCCTTCTCTTGTCTACATAGGACTTTGCCTATCTTGAGCTATATTTAGTGAGTCTGTCCACTATCACCCAAATAATGGTATTACCTTTCTTCGATCTAGGCAAACCATTTATGAAATCCATAGAGACGCTCTCCCATTTCCACTGGAACAGATTACAAATCATGTATTGATGCATCTAGAGACTCTAGGAAGCTAAGCATAACAGACCCTTGGGGGTCACAAAAAACTTCGAGGGTCTTCCCATGACAAGTCAGGAGTCTAACAACCCCAACCCTCCTCTCACAATCCAGAATGGCCCCATACGTGGTAAGCCAATCCATTCCTAGGATCAACCCATAGTCCATAAACCCGAGCACATACGCATCGCATTCAAACTCGACGCCTAACACAGATATTTTCAAACCCCGACAAATCATCGATAAATGAGCCGAAACACCAATGGGGTTTGAAACAAATACGGGATTTACTACCATACTAGTAATTAAATGCAGAGATTCAACCACAGAACTAGATACAAACAAGTGTGAAGCACCAGAATCAAAAAGTGTTCTAACTAGATGGTTTGAAAGAAAAAATAAACTTTCTATGGAAATTTTTCTACCTCTTTTAGGAGCACTGATCACGAGAGCATGCACCTTCCCTCAAGAAGTTCCTGCTCTTTGTCGTTGTCCCTCCGATCCCTGTTTCTTATGGCATTCTTTAGAGAAGTGTCCGACCTCTCCGCAAATAAAGCAACTGGCCTTCCTTCTTTTACAATCTTTGATCAGGTGGCCCTCCTTTCCACAATTGTGACATTTTCTCTTATCCTTGCCTTTATCATATTTTCCCTCTTTCTTCTATTGTTGTTGTTGCTGCTGCCCCTTCTTGGGCCATACCTTCTTATTTTTCGATGTCCCCTCAGCTTTTATTTCCTTCTTTTCTCCCTTGTCCTCCTCATGCATTTTGACCATCTCAACAAGCTTTTCAAAGGTGGCCCCCATTGGAAGATGGGACATAGCTAAACCATGCAGAGGCTCATTTAGCCCCTTAGCAAGCCGTAAAGCCCTTTTGTGTTGTGTGCCAACCAAATCTAGCCCGAACCTTGCCAGCTGGTTGAACTTGTTTACATACTCCTTCACCGTCAAATTTCCTTGTTTGAGTGTTAAGAACCTCTCCATCTGTATTCTTCTCTCCGCTTTGGAAAGAAATTTCATTTCGAACATTTGTATAATGTATTCCCAAGTTTCTACTGGATGTCCAACTTGGGTGACTTCCCACCAAAACGAGGCTTCGTCCTTTAATAGCTAAGCAGCTAATTGAATTTTTCTTTGGTCCTCCACTTCAAAGATTACGGATAAGTCCTCGGTCTCCTTAAGCCAATTCCGAGCTTCTACGAATGTCTCGTTCCCATGGAATAGCCTTCCTCCCATAGCCCGGAAGTCTTTGCAGATCTTGGCAAAGTTATCAGCTTTTGTAGGGGGAGGAGGAGGAATGACTGGTGCAGCTGGGAGATGAACGTAATTTTGGCATTTGGTCGATGTCGTGGCCTCCAAATACATCCGGAACTATCCGGGTATTGTGACGCCCTTTGGGAGATTATGGATGTTTTGTTCCCTAGACATGCTAAAAAAGTGAAAAGGAAGAAATTTAGATAAAGGACCGAAGGATACTAAATATAGCTTTTTGGGGAATGTTTTTTCAAAATAGACTTTTCTTTTTGAAAATGATTTCCTTTTAAAACCTTTTTGAAAATAATTTTCAAAAACTTTTATCTAATCTGGTAACCTTAAGCCCTGATACTAAGTATGGCACCCCACGTTCGTTAATGTCACTCATTAAGGGAGTGCATTAAGCTTCATGAAGTGCTATAGGTAAACGGACACAGAATAATTAAAAGACAGATATAAATAAGGCAGCAACGGAAAAATTAAACTTTTATTTCAAACATAAGTCACAATACCGTGGTCCACAATTTCATAAGTCACAAAAATGATTACAGTAAAATAACTTCTGTCTTGCACCATGAGAGTACGTAAGTAAATAAAAAGCATCATTCCCCAAATAAAAAGATTTAAGCCATAGTAGAGACAAGATATTGAGCCATACTTTAGAAGTAGCTCCTAGCAAGATGATATCTGATTCCTAATTAAGTCAAAGTGTTTCCTACCTGAGAAAGGGAGGGGGGAACAGAAGTAAGAAGGAGAAACAATAGGGTCAAAGATAAAGTCCGGTAAGTCTTGTTAATTTTAGCCAGTAGATAAATAAAAGCAACATGATAAGCATATAAAGTGGATAAGGGAGAGATCACTACATAACTGGCAGGTGTGACAAGGTAAGCAAGTTAAGGTATATGTGCATCACTAATGATTACTCTGCATTATTACTATTATAACTGAAATGAGATTATCCCTTCCACTATAAGTTGGTAGGCTTAATTCATACGTCCAAGTATACCCTAACGCCTACCCTAATCGATCGGCTCCCTACCCTGTAGATATCTTGTGCTAGCCCCACAGTAGGAGGTATCACTTCATAAAGTGGCAACCCATGGTGTGCAAAACCATATCTACTGGTGTCATGGTCGTCTTAGCCCCCTCTGCCCGGCCCATGCACGCACATGTCCCCGGTCGGCTTGCGCCACCCACACCATCAGCCTCGTTTGGATCTCTTACAATCAATCAGTAAGCGTGCCCCTTTCTCCACCTAGTACGGTGTTCCTTACTTGATACCAACTCCAGGTTACTTACTGAAATGGGTCCCACACAATATGATACAAGCTCTCCCTTTTGTCTTGTATCCCGCACTAGGTTTTCCACTGACTATGTATACCCGTATGTGTCTTTAATTACATAGTCCTACACTAGTTATGCTTACCTAAAAGGGTGTCTTTAATTACATAACTTCAATACATTATCTATCGGTTATGTATACCACTAGGTGTCTTTAATTACATAACCTTATTGGGTTAAGTTCGTGGGCCTATATATACATATTACCACCCCCTCTAATTTACTTAACCCACCACCACCCATCCAATTTTACTTAACCCTAACTTAAGTCCATAGTCATATTAAATTAGGTTCAGTAGTCTATTTCATTACCATGTCTAATTATTGTTATAATGGGACAGACCTCCCACATTAGGCCTACAACGTGTGGATGCTGGATATGCCGGTCGGTTCCGGGCAGTCTTATTCCACACTTGGTCCTAACCTCATGTCTTAGCCCGATTCTTATTTGCGTACTTAGACCTCCCACATTAGGTTTAACATTAGTGGATGTTGTATATGCCAGTCGGTTCCGAGCAAACTTCCGCCACTAATGTGACCTAACCTCGTGTCATAAGTACAATTTACAATTCCTAATTGTAAATTACTAAACATTCCAAATTAATCCAATCTACCTATGTCATTATAGGTAAATATTTATATGTTTTCCCCATTTGAATTACATGTCCCATTTCATATAAACATTACATAATTCATGCCAATTATAATCCCTTTTTCCCCGTTTCCTCTCTAACGTATTCGTACGTATTTTGACGACATCTAGGCTATACAGTAGCCTACCTATACAAATAAAAAGGGAGTATGAAAAGGGTGATAGTTTAAACATGTCTTTGCATAAACATGAACTGGCATAACAAAGTGAGTGGACATGTGATTAAAATCATAATAAAGTGGACATCAAACTAGTAACTTGTGGCAATCACTATGATGTTTAATGAGATCTAGATTTAACATTTGGTGTCCAATTACCTAGGTCTAGGATAGTTAGGGTGACATAGCAACATGTTTAGATCGAAAGGTATATTCACATTTCAAGTTTACATCAATGTATCACAATATGACAAGTGAAAGGTGATTAACATAAAGGTCTAGATCCAAGTAATGTCTCAATTATCCAAATTAATAGATGTACATCCATCATAACATGGTTACAAGTCAAGATCCATATAAACATCATAATCGAATCACCACAATTATATTAGATTTGTCATGACATTGGATAGAATTTTATATTAACATAGAATCATACTTTACAACATATCCAATTCATTGTCTATCAAAGCATACTTTTATTTATCTAAACCTAAAATTAATCTAGAAACTCACAATGTTAGGTTTAGAGAATTTAGGAAGAACGGATCTAGAATTTTTGAATTGGATTTGTAGAGTATGTTGTTGTAGAAACGGTTCAGTTCGCCCTCCAGCAGCATATGGAATCCATGGCCCCCAATGAAGAGAATATGGGAAATATGACACATATATATAGCTTCCAGACCCCCTGAAACTGAGTTCCACTTCATCCTTAGGGGCGTCAACAACCATGTGGGTGGTCGACCCCTAGGTCGACACCCTTCAGGGGGTCGGACCCCTAGAGCGGGAATTTTGCTGCTCAGAGGAATTTTTCGAATCTGAATCCTCTGGATAGGATTCTGACTCATCTCTGACTCACCTCTGACTCATGCATATATATAAAATAATTCTATGCATATACAAACTTAAAACTCTCATAACTTCTTCATACGGTGTCCGTTTTACTCAAACCAAATGTCTATCCTGACTAGAATTTTGAGACCGACGCAATGGTGCAGTCCGTTTTCTCTAATTATGAACATTAAATTAATTATAATTTAATTTATTCTATTTAATGTCATTGAAAATTAGGGGTGTTAAAATCATGCTATCTGTCGCAATACTAGATTCCATCCTTTCAAACTTGTGTACTCAGTGGTACAGATGAGGCCCTTGGATCTAATACATTACTGCGACAAGGTGGAATGCACGAAAAAGCCAATGACCTAGTCTCGAGTTAAAAGATTTCTATCGGGTTGTGTAGAAACAGTTGTTTGAAACAAGTTACAAGTACAAGCAAGCTGCTGGTTCGAACGTCGACATGTAGAGTTTTAAAAGGATGACACTGTGTGGGCAGTATTAATGAAAGTCCAATTTTTTGCTGGTACATATAGTAAGTTGGCTTCAAGAAAGATTGGACCTTTGGAAATTATTGAGAAGATCAATCCAAATGCTTATCGATTGAGACTGCGAAAATATATTTGTATTGCTAATGTTTTCAATGTTAAACATTTAATGCCACACTATGAGGATGATTTGGTTGAAGAGACCATTTCCAATTTGAGGACGGATTCTTTCGATCTAGGGGAGGACAATGCAACATAGGAATGTATGGGTTTGGTGGACAGTTGTTTCGACACCAACAACTACAGTGTCGGTGTTGAATGAAGTGGTTCATGGCATCCAATAAGCTTCTGAGCTATTTTTCTGTTTTGGTTCATTGGTTTCATTATCGCTACTTATTGGTCACGTATCGTTTTTGTTATCGACCTTCCATAATAAAGTTCTTTGGAAGCTTTCGACTTCGGCTTCAATCAAAATAGGGTTTGCTTTCGGCTTTTGGAATAAGCTATTCTCTACTTACAATATGGGGTCAAGCACAGTGGCTCTAGTTTAGTGTTATATTTTCTTTCATGGTCGATTAGTTTGTATTTCTACTTTGTTATATGTTGTATTGTTTCGATATCGAACAACTAGTATTTGGTTTTAATATCGTTTATTCATTTTGTCGGTGTTGGCCCGTCCTGAACACTATAAATAGGTGGGTTGAGTACTTTGTAGATATAGATTTTTGTTAATTAAAATATTGGCATCCTGTATTTTTGGGAGCTTTTTTCCCTATCCCCACTTATGATATCCGTTTGTGGATCAACGAATTGGAAGGTCATCTTTCCTGCATCAACGGATCAATCGAGAGTTGATGATCGCATTTCCGACATATTCAAGATCAATAGAAATTGTGTTTTACAATTTATCTTAAATTCATCAAGATTATAGTTTCAAGTACCTTTCCAGCATCGAGTGCGATCAATGAAATTAGAAATTATTGTTCTTTGTGATTGGTTTGTATCATTAGTTTAGTGATATGAAGTTTATAGGAAAAATCATCAAAGTTTCAAACATAATTTCTAAACAATAAGTCTTCCATTATGTCAGTTTGGTATCAGAGTTGATCGTGTTAACGATCAATACTGCAAAGCCCAAAGTTTTACTGCTTCTGCTACGTCAGTTTGGTATCAGAGCTTATCGTGTTAACGAATAATTCTGCAAAGTCCAAATTTTTACTGCTTCTGCTACGTCAATCATTCGTTTCATGCCATAGCTAGTGGCATTTGGTAATTTTGGTATTGAAACCTGTGGGTTATATACCTTCCTATGTAGTTAAAGCCCCGTAAAATCCCAGCTTTAGCTTATAGCGCCCTTTAAGCGTTACACTATTTCAATTTAGCGTCGATGAATAGTAGATCCGCTTTTAGCCCTGCTATTTCCTGCTGCATCCACTAAATCAAGGCTTTTTAGCATCCACTTTAGCAATATTAATATACATGACTTGATTTGAATAGTTCTCTTTATAAAAAAAATCAATACAGTTAGTGTGAAGAGCTAATTTTAAGCCATAAGTGTTCAATATTTTGTAGATTTCTAGTATAATCGTCAAATCTAGTGTGCATATCCATGATACTCTTTGATTTTATTATATATGGTTAGTTATTGTTAGTTTCTTCTACACATATAATGTAAGAACGATAATTAACCAATTTTACATATTTGATTTAACACCTAATGAACCTTTTTGTACATCTGCTATATCCCCGCTACAGATTTTTGCACCTCCACCGCTATAGAACCACTAAGCGCTCTAACTACCCAGATATCTTTTATGATGCTTTAATGTTGTTTTATTTATATGGAACATTGAATGTGACATGCCTGCTAATATAGACTTTACCATTGGCATCTATACACTTGTATCCTTTCTGATTGATACAGTAGCCAATAAAGGTACATGGTTTTAGATCTAAAGTCGAGTTTATTAGAATTATATGATCTTAAGTAGGGAAAACATAAACACCCGAACATTTTTAGCTTGTTTTATTTTGGTTTAACATTATTATTATTTTCAAGTGGACTTATTTCATCTAAAACTTTGGTGGCATTCTGTCTATTAAGTAAACAGCTGAACTAAATGCCTCTGGCCAAATTTTTAGTGGTAGGGATGCTTGAGCCAGTAGTGTTAAACTAGACTCAATTATGTGCCTATGTTTCCTCTCAATTAGACTATTACGTTCAGAAGTATATGTACATGTAACTTTATAAGCTATGCCTTCCTTCTGAAAGAAGCTACTGAGCAGTTTAAATTTAGTGCCTCCATCAAACAGGAAAATTTTGATAGTGCTACTAAATTGGTTTTCAACCAATTTTACATAATTTAGCACAACATTTGTGGTTTCGGACTTAGACTTAAATAAGTATGACCATGTTTATTAACTACAAGCATCAATGATAGATAAATAGTGCTTATACACAAAGTCAGTGCTTATTAGGGCTGGACTCCACATACCTGTAGCAATAAGTCAAATGGTTTAGGGTAGCAAGTTAAAAAATTGGTAAAGGGCAGTTTGTGACTTTTACCGACATGGCAATAGGTGCATATATGAGGTAAATTGACATTATTAAAATCTATTTTACTAAATAAGAATTTCATTACCACTAGGTATCCAAGTTTACAATGCCATATTCCAAAAGTAGTTTTCTTATCACATTCGTTGTTTGTTTCAGACACATTACGACATAACTAAGCTTTACAGGTCTGTTACAGTTGTCAAAGTTAAACTTGTACAACTCTTTGACTGCATTACCTACAAAAGAATATCTTTAGTTAGTATGTCTGTAACTAAACAATAATTTGGATAGAATTCAAAGTATACATTGTTATCAATACCAAATTGTGATACACTGATTAAATTCTTCTTGATTTTAGGGACTCTTAACAAATTATTTAAAAAATAATCGTCTTTTACCTCTAACGCTACCATTGTCCATGTGAGATATGTTAATACACTTACCATGCCCAAGTTGATTGAATCATTACCTTTGTACTATCTATTGCCAAGATTTAGATTTTTAAGATTATTGGTTATATGATATGGGTACCAGCTTTCATCAATTAATATGGTCAATTCTTGCAGCTTCATTTTGATTTCTTGATGCTTCAGTTGAATTGTTAGTGTCAGTTTGAGTCTGTGCTAGGTTTACTATAGGATTTGACACCCTTTGACCACTATTGCCTTGATTGATGACATAATTTGGGTTGAACCCATGGTAATATTTAGGCGTAGTGTGCCTAATTCACTCACATATATAACATTTTGGCTTATTACTGTTATTATTTCATATTCCCCTTCCTCTTCCACTATTAAAGGAACCACCCCTCTGAGAGGGTTGATCTAACTTGTTGTTACTTTGATTTCTGTTCCTGTTGTTGTTGGGAGCATAGTTGATATTGAATTCAGTTTCTTGATCTCTTTTGCTTTGAATTCTGACTTCATGTGATAGTAAAATTGAGTGTTTGTTGTCCAAAGATGAAAATTCATTGTGATGATATGTTAACTTCTGTAGCTTTATATTCATCACTTAACCCTTTTAGTCTAATAAGGACCGGTTCAGTTTCAAAGACTTTATGTCCTGCATGCTCCAACATGCCACCAATGATTTGATCTTGCTCAAGTATTCTCTCATGGTAATGTTTTCTTTTCCAAATTTTTGTAGTTTCTCTTGTAATGCATCACCATTGCATATGATTGATTATTAAATTTTTTCTCAGTTGTTTGACATATGTCATTTGATGTTTTGCATCCAATTACTTATGGTATGAGGTTTTGACTTATGGAAGATAATAACCATGAGTTAATCAATTTGTCTTGGCTCTGAAACTTAATGTATTCTTCATTATTTATTACTCTGTTTTCTTGATTAGATACATACTTTTGTGGTATTGCTAGCGTACCTATGACTATCCTTCTAGATCATACACTTGTATGGCTCTCGATTTTTAGTTTTCGTAGTTAGTAGTTATTTTTATCATGTTGAACATTAATAAGTTCTGATTGAGGGAAACCCACTATTTTTATCAACTTATCTGAAACACTGGTGCCTTCTTGAGGACACGAGATAGTGAATGATGCTGATGATGTACCATCATTTTCCATGATATGAAACTGAGGGATTAAAAACAAATGAATAATCTAATCAATAGGATTGATCGAGAGGTTAGAAAACTTTTGAGAAATTAATTACTGCAATAATGTAACCAATATGAATATTTTAGTCTGATTGAGTTTCTAAATGACAGTTTGATTTCTTGAAAGTTTTCTCGATTTCTTGAATGATATCTTGATTTAGACAATAAGATGGTGTAATGTGATTCATGCGCAGTCACTGCTCTATATTCTAGCGTGGCATTATCAAATGCAGTTAAGTACAAGGTGGTTGGTGTGATGCAGATGATCAAAAATGCTTCTCCTCTTCTCCGATTATGATATAATGTTGAGGAAAAAAATTATAATCCACAACAAATACAATGCGGTTTCTCTGAAACATTGAAGGGCAAGAACGAATAAGTTGTGAAGCGAAGGTGGCTCTGATACCTGGACTTGTTGTGAACTTGACGTGCTTTGAATAAAATCCAAGTTTGTTGTCTACGAAATTATTGCTCTGTATCTGGAATAATCTTTATTTTTTTAGAGTTTATGTACAGAATAGTCGTGTCTCATGAAATTATTGCGACACTTGATCGGTTGTTGTCTGCATAAATATCTAAGTGAATCATATTAGTTCTCATCTTCGCTTGGTTTCATCGAATTAAGTACCTATATCCAAAGCCCTAAATAATGCAAAGTATGGTCTCAACTTAGATTCCACGGGCGAGTATCCAATCTACAATGATTTATGATATTGAATGTTGATTATATGAATATGATTGTACGTACATGCATATACACATTTTAAGTCATTAGATCCTGAGTATTTTGGGATGTAAACTGGTTGTTCCTAGGTACAGCCATTTACATTCGCAAGTCTGAACTAGTTCTTTTCTTCCCTCTTTTTTTCTTATTTTTTCCTATACTGCAAATCGGTATCGATCTAAGTTCTTCTTCAAAATTTAGGGAAAAATAACGATCACAATGAACTGATTCTTAAAGTGTATAAGCCTGCACTTCTCTTCTTCCCTCCTCACTTCTTATTGCCCGAAATCCCTTTTTTGACCCGATTTGAGATATGACACCGAATTCCTTACCCAAACCGTACTCCTGCGTCAAAGCTTCCTCTCCTCAAAGTAACTTCCCTCTCAATCGATGCTTCAATTCTCCAGTTGATTCAAACTCGAGCTTCAGGTAGGTTCTTACCCTTGATTTAACCAAACTGATTCGTTTTCTATTGGGAATTTTGTGGTTTGAGATGCTATTGGATGATGATGATCATCGTATGGTTGTCGTACTTCAAACTTTAAGGATTTGCGGAGAAAATTCTTTCAGATAATAGTTCAATCCACCAGGTATAAACAGATTATCAAACTATTGACTTATAGGATACAATAAAGCCTTGGAATAGCGAAATCGGATTCAAACTTTGTACGACTTTGATCTGATCAAGAACACTCTAGAATTTACAATCTGATGATGCTATATAGTAGATAGAAATAAAGAGCAAGAAGAAGAAGACGAATCTGCAACGTTTTGCGGATTTTGCAACACCTCTGAGGCGTCACAAAGAAACAACTTTTTTCATGCTTTCTTTATGTTGCATATTCTGGAGGAGGAAGAAGATGATTTCAGAATTAACTAGAAACACTTTCTAGGCATCGCTATTTATAATAATGAAGAGGCATCCTTTTAGCAAAGTGTCACTACCGTTTGCAATGGCCAAATCCGTCCGTATAGTGTCATTTCCGTTCGTTTGAATACAAAATGACACTCCCTTCATTTGCAATGTTCTAGAAATGTTACAAATCCGCGTGGCTAATTTAAAAATAATAACGGCCCATAGCGCAACAAGCCCAACTGATCATTCGCGGCCCAACTGATCACGAGACCCCAAGAGTCCCAAGGCCCATCTTTTGACCATTATATATTTAATATACATGACATGTTCTTGTTATAGCCTTATCTCTCCTTTCTCTTCTTTTGATATGATATACTAAGCCTTTGTATATATATAAGCACACCCTTACATATTCTACAATCTGGGACAAAGAGCATTTCTCTCCTTCTTTCTTCTTTCTTACTTCTCTTCAAAATAAAACCCCATACCTAAAACACGAATTTGAAAATTTTCTAACAGTCTCCCCCAATTTTCAAAATAAAGAAAATTAATAAAGTGGACCGCTGAATCACTAGTGTGACTTCCTACATACCCAAGTGGGATCAAGCCAATGTAGTTCTAAGATCAAGTTTTGCATTATCGTGAAAACAATAAATAAATCAAAGATATCTTTTGGATTTGAAACTTTACTTAGTGTAAACCATTCAAAGTTCTATCGATATTCTACGGTGAACGAGTCTTGAACCAAGTGTCCCTTAATGATAAAACTAGAACAATCACACATGTTGTATTCCTTAGTTAGAGTGTTTTGTATTGCTCAACATGTTAATGGCCATGTGCCTTAATCCTAGTTCATGAGTCTTCTTAAGAAAGCGGCTTACTTTCCTAGGAAATGGCCTGATTTCCATACTCATATAGGTAAGTCTCTTATGGTGTTTATGCGAGACACCTTTTAAGGTTTCTAGACTTTAAGGAGTTGTATCCATCCTTTGTTCATGCAGAATCCAACACTAAGTATTATGGGATAATTGATTTAGTGTTCCATAATCATACTCTTAGCTTGTTTGTACCCATTGAACTTTGTCTATCCTTTTCAAGACACAAGTTAGGTTTCTGTTAAGGATGATCAATCTTCATTCACAGACCTTAGCCCATTTCTTTTGACTTTATAGAAACCATAGCCTTTGGAAGACCTTTTGTAAGTGGGTCAGCCAAGTTTTTCTTTGTTTCTATGTAGTCAACAGTTATAACTCCACTTTTGAGTAACTATCTTACCATCTGATGTCTTAGACTCACATGTCTAGACTTCCCATTATATGCCTTATTAGATACATTATATATCGTTGCTTGATTATCATAGTTAATCAAGACTGCTGGAGATGGCTTCTTCCACAATGGGATTTCCATTAACAAATTCCTAAGCCATTCCGCTTCCTTACATGTATCTACTAATGCAATCAATTATGACAACATAGTTGAAACAGATATACAGGTCTGCTTTTTGGAAGCCAAAGATACTGTAGTGCCTCCTAATGTAAATATCCATCCATTCATAGACTTGGATTTGGATTCTACATTGTTCCAGGTTGCATCACTATATCCTTCTATTACAGCAGGATATGCTTTATAAGATAAACCATAGTTAATGGTCCCTTTCAAATAAGCTAAAACTTTGGAAATAGATTTCCAGTGTTCGAAACCAGGGTTACTCGTAAATCTACACAATACACTTATAGCATGTGCGATGTCGGGTCTAGAGCAATGCATAACATACATAAGACTCTCAGTAACACTAGAATACTCAAGTTGAGAAATTGTACGCCTAGCTTTCTTTTCTAACTTAATACTTGGATCTAAAGGAGTTGGTGTTGGTTTGTCATCATAATGACCATACTTCTTTAGGAACTTCTCAATGTAATGAGACTGGGTTAGTAATAACTCCCTTGCTTTCCAAATGATTTTAATTCCTAAAATTACGTTAGCCTCTCCTAGATCTTTCATATCAGATTTAGAAGATAGAAACTTTTTTGTTTCATTCACACAGGATATATTGTAACCAAATATTAACATGTCATCAACTTGTAAACATATTATAATATAACCGTTGTTATTTGATTTGCTATAAATACATTTATCTACATCATTAGCAATGGATCCAAATGACAGTGCAACTTTATCAAACTTCTCATGCCATTTCATGGGAGCTCGCTTCAGGACATAAAGAGATTTGACTAATTTACAGACTTTCTTTTCTTGGCTGGGGTTATAAAACCTTCAGGTTGTTCCATGTACATCTCTTCTTCTAAATCTCCATTTAGAAAGCTGTCTTTACATCCATTTGATGTATGACTAAATTATGAATTGATGCAAGTGCTATTAAACAGCGTATGGGAGATATGCGAGCAACTGGATCATATGTATCAAAATAATCTACTTCTTGTCTTTGTTTATATCCCTTAGCGACTAGTCTGGCTTTAAACTTATCAATGGATTCATTTGTATTCAAATTTTTCTTGAATATCCATTTACATCCTATTGGTTTATTACCAGGAGGTAAATCAAATAAAACCCAAGTTTGGTTTAACCTTATGGAATTTATTTCATCATTGATAGCTTCTTTCCAGAAATTAGAATCTCTGGAACTCATAGCTTCAGTATAAGTTTTGGGATCATCATCGACATTCATTACATATCTTGTCACATTAAGGACTTCGTCCCTATTGCCTTCTACGAGATATGTTATGAAGTCAGGACCACAGTCCTTCTCTATTCCCGCTCTTTTACATCTTCTGTGTTCAGTACTATTATCTGGTATTGACACTTCCTTGCTATTCTGAGCAGGAGCATATTCATCATCATTGATATCATTAGTCTCAGTTGGTTCCGGACTAGATGATCTCAATGGATTCTCAATAGTTTGGATTTCAAAGAATTCTACATGTATAGATTCTATAACTTCTAAGGTGTCAAGAATAAGGAACCTATAAGTTATACTATTAAGAGAATATCCTATGAAAACACACTTAAATGCCTTATTTCTAGGGTTTGGTTTTCTAACATACGCTAAGAAATCCCAAACTTAATTCTGGTAAGGTCAGGTTTTCTATTAAACCATAATTCCTAAGGGGAAATATTATTCTTTTTAAGTGGTACTCTATTTAAAATATAACATGCAGATAACATAGCATCACCCCATAAGTTATGAGGTAAATTAGAACTAATGAACATGGCGTTAACCATTTCCACTAAAGTTCCATTTTTCCTCTCAGCGACACCATTTTGTTGTGGTGTATATTGAGTGGTACATTGGTGAATTATACCATTTTGTTTATGAAACAAAGTGAACTCATTTGAAAAATATTCACCGCCAAGATCTGAATGTAACACTTTAATTTTAACTCCTAATTGTGTTTCGACTTCTGCTTTGTAAATTTTGAATTTATCAAAAGCCTCATCTTTCGATTTCATTAGATTTACATATGCATATCTAGTATAGTCATCAATAAATGTTATATAGTATTGGTTACCACCATAGGTGATGTGACTTTTTAAGTCACCCAGATCACTATATACTAAATCAAGCAAACCAGTATTCATTTCAACAGATTTAAAGGATTTCCGGTGTATTTTTGCTTGAGCACAAATTTTACATTTAGTAATTGAATCGAAATCACAATCAGATTTTAATCCTAATTTATGCATATTTCTAAGAGACTTATAATTAACATGCCTTCATATACCATGCCACAAATTAACATAATCAACAATATAAACAGAAGATTTCTTCATTAGATTCAAATTAATCATGCCGTTACAAGAATATCTCTGTCCAATAAATTTGTTGTTCTTAGACAACACTAACTTATCAGACACATACACCATCTTGAATCCTCTATTGTTAAGAAGGTATCCGGAAACCAAATTCTTACACATATCGGGTGCATAAAGTACATTGACTAGTGTGAGAACTTTCTTAGAGGTGAATATAATTTCAATCGTGCCTTTTCCCATAACTTTGCTTGCAACTTTGTTTGTGCCAGTAACTTCGTTGGATTCTCCATTTTTCTCTTCGTAAGTCTTGAATATATTACGGTCTTTGCAAACATGAATGGTTGCTCCAGTATCGAGCCACCAATCATTATCAATGCCACTAACGGAGTTCGCCTCTTGTACGACAGCCACAAGCTTTTCTTCGACCACATTCGCTTTTTGTTGTTTCCTCCAAAGACGACAGTCTCTGTAACACCCCACGTCCATTAATGTCACTCGCAAAAGGAATGCATAAACTTCCATAGAGCATTTTAAGTGAATATAGAATAGAAAATCACAACAAGACAAATATAAAGCAGTACTTAAAAATTTAAAACTTTATTTATTGCAGCAGAAGGTAAATATGTTTGGTTACATCATCAAAAACCATAAACCAAAGTCAAGTACATAATATCCATCTTGATAAAACAAAGTACATAATCCCACTACTACAAATAGCCATAAAGAAACTGATAGGATGAAATTTACTTCAGCAATCCAAATCCAAGTGCTCCCTAAGAGATCCCAATCAAGCTCCACTAGTACTAGTCCCACCCTTAGAACCTGGGGGGGGAGTGGGGAAGGAAGAAAAGAGGTGGAAACAAAGGGGGTCAGACTCAAAGTCTAGCGAGTCCGATAACTCTAACAACATAATTATTAAAGCAATATGATAAGTTATAAGCTGGAGAATAAGGTAATAACTGTGTGAACCACATGGGTATGGCAAGGCAATCAAGAGAAACAGAGATAACGTTAATGATACTTCCTAATCAATATAGGATAATTACTATACTCTACGTACTCTACCATACTGTACTGTACTTACACTAACTGCACCCCTACTAGTCACTATAGAAATTTGATCCCTCTTGGCTAAATAGAACGATGATAGCTTCGTGTACTACTAGATGTACCCACCATCCTCCATGTTTGACTGTATATCTCTAGTTGTTATCATAGGTACCCAGCGTGTACATATCCCCACTAGATGTACCCCTTCAATAAGTAATAATGGTAATTCCATGTACTCCTAGCTGACGTCATAGGTGCCGCCTGCTCTTATCTCCACTAGGTGTACCCCCTTAATAATTATTAATAATAGTGGTAGCTTCGTGTACCCCTAGCTGACTACATAGGTGCCGTCTACTCCTATCTCCACTAGGTGTACCCACTACCCTGCCCCATTCGATCGGCTCCCTAACTCGTAGATACCTGTGTAGGTCCCACAGTAGGGCGTATCACTCCCCAATATGGCAACCTTATACCACGCAAGGAATGCACAGCTTATAACTAAACGATGCAACAACGTCTTACCTACCAGCCCGGACCCACGCACGCACGTGACCCTGTTGGACTTGCACTGCCACCGCTAACCCTTTTGGCCTTTAACAATCAGACCCAGTAGGCGTGTCCCGTCCTTGACTTGGGTCGAGCTAACAAAGGTACTTAATGGGCTACTGGACTAAAAAGCCCCCCCATGCTTGACACAAGCATTCCACCTAGGCTTGGTCCCCTCTAGTACATCCCACTTAACCCCCTTCATGTCCACTTACATGTTTTAAATTTAGTTAAGGGTTTCTATTAGTAATTCCATATGCCACCCAATGCACCCACTTAACCCCTATGTCCCACTTACATGTTTTACCTTGGTTAAGTGTTACTAATCGTATTTTCTCATGCCACCCAAGGCACCCACTTAACCCCCATGTCCCACCACATGTTTTACTTTGGCTAAGTGTTTCTTAATTTATTACTACCGTAACCCCTGTAGGACCTCTCACATTAGACTGGCATTTATGGCTGTTGGATTTGCCGGGCGGATCCGGGCAGTCTTACACCACAAATGAGCCTAACCTCGTGTCCATACAATTGTTACGCATTTAGTTTGGGCCTTTGACCTCTCACATTGGGCTACCATTTGTGGCTGCTGGATTTGTCGGGCGGGTCCGGGCAGTCTTACACCACAAATGAGTCCAACCTCGTGTCTTAGGCAATTAATTATACATAATTAATTTTCCCCAAATTTGAATTACTTCCCCTATTCAAATTTCCATATTTATTTATGTCCATAATTTATCACCTAAATTATGCTCATCTATTTATGATATATAAATTATACCAATTTCATCACTAATTAATTTTATTCCTTAAAATTAATTACATGCCTTTTTAGGCCATTACATGCCAAATTCACAATATGTGTGTATCCACTATTATCCCCATCGTATCCCCGTCATTCGTTCGCTTAACATGACATATACATATTAGACTAGCAAATAGTATAATACTTAAAAAAAGGGAATAAACGTCACAAAGTCACATACGCACAATAATAGATCGAATTTGCATCTAACTTGCAATTAAGAATTACAACATACTTGCATAGTCTTTGTATTATCAAGGATCCAAAAATCATAGGTCTAAAAGGTGTGAACTTGCATGTATGAACATAGTTTTACACCCAACTAGCCTAGGTAATTATCATAAACTTACATAAATTATGTATGCCGTTGACCTAAACATAAAGGTGTCATCTTGCATAACTATGGATCCAATAAAAGGTGTTAACCTGAGTAAACTATGGATCCACATAAAGGTGTAAACTTGCATAACTATGCATGTCATAGTTTCAACATAAAAATGTCAACTTGAATATGGATCTAAACTTTAAAGGTGTGAACTTGTATATATGTGAATCCAATTATCACTTAAACTTGCTTATGAACATAATACTTATACGAACTATCATATGTTCCACATCCATATTCGCATAAAGACTGATGTTATAAACCTAGGTGATTGGATTATAAAAAGGGATTCATTGACACAGGTTAACATCATGAACTACTAGCATATATTTTAGATCCAAACATACATAACATCATATAACTCGCATACAACTTGCTTGATCCTATTAACTTGCATAACATCATATGTACAACTTGCATAATCATATTAACTTGCATAACATCATATATGAAACTTGAATAATCATATTAACTTGCATAACATCATATATGTAACTTGCATAATCATATTAACTTGCATAACATCATATGTACAACTTGTATAATCATATTAACTTGCATAACATCATATGTACAACTTGCATAATCATATTAACCTGCATAACATCATATATGAAACTTGCATAATCATATTAAGTTGCATAACATCATATATGAAACTTGCATAATCATATTAACTTGCATAATCATATTAATCTTGCATAACATCATACATGAAACTTGCATAACATCATATAATATGAATCAAGTTAACATACATGATTAAACATATGAATTAGATTCACAACCACAACTTATAATCCAACGTATATCACATCATAATTAATTTAGCAATTATTTTGTTAAAGTGATCAAACTCACCATTCAACGAAGTTCTGGAATATATTAGCGGCCCTTTGTTGTAGTTGAATTTGCAGTTGGATTGAATTGAGTTGCTTTATTCTTCTTCTAATTGGTGACAACTACTCTAGGGTTCAAGACAACAGCATGACGGCCATAGTTTTAGTTTTAATTCTGATTTAGGGTTTGAGTCTATGGGTCTTTTTATAGAGCTTTGAATTAATTTAAGCCGTCGGATCACTCTAGGATTCAGCTAGGCCTTAGAAACCAAGAAATGATGTCAACAGACCAACCAGAAATCGCCACCTAAGCCCTAAAACATAAAATTTCGTCACAGACCATTTAGGGCCGACGGGACCAATTCCAAACCTCCTGAGTCGACCCTGGGGTCGACCCACCCAGTGGGACTCGGGTCGACCCAGAAAATAGGTCGTTTTGGTGTTTTGCCTTCCTGCTTCCGCTGTTTTGAAAAAAAATTCTTAAATTTTAGGTTGAATTTTATTTTATTTTTATATATATCTATATATATTTCTATCTTCCTAATTAACCATTTTCACACTAAACTACTTTTTGAACCGTGTTCACACTAAACCGCTTTTTAGCCATTCACCTAAAACAAAAATATGGCGTTGGCGGGGATCGAACTCTGTACCTCTTGTATGCAAGTCACATGTTCCAACCAAATGAGCTACTAAATATTTTGCTTACAAACCTTAGAACAATGCTAAACATTTATTCTTTAATTTAGTTAATTCGATTATTCAAAAATCTGGGGTGTTACATTCTCCCCTCCTTAAAGGATTTCGCCCCCGAAATCTCTAAGTTAAGGAGAATGCATATCCTAACATCCAAACAACCATCTACTCAACCATCAAACACAGGCATCCATTGTCCTTATAAAATTTCTAATGCTGTATGAACATATGCAAAAAGTGCGTGTATATGTTCCTTATCTAATGCAAAATCAGGCGGTCTACTGATTCAGTTGACCTCCTTAATGCAAAACATGATAGTGCCATGCGTCCATTATGTATGCGAAAGAACCCTATCGATACATATTATTTCTACATGTTTGCACAACCATTCACCAAAATGCAACATCCATATGATAGCACAACCATTATACATCCATTAGCTTAAATATGCACACAAATTTATACGCAATATGCAATATGAAGTGACTAAGCCGATCTAGTGCCTAAAGTGTGTGTATATGCATCCATGAGCAACCACTAGCAAACACTTGCATCCACATGCATCCATCATACATATCATGTCTCAAACACATGTTTCAATCATAGGACTACCCTATCTAAAGGTTAAAGGTACTAACGAGAGGACATACTAAAGATAATAAAAGTATAAGGTAAGAGATAAAGGAGAAATTAAAAGACATACCTCGAAAAGAAAAGGGTATAATGAATGCATCTTCTCTTCCATCTCCCAAGTAGAGTTGCTCTCATCATCTCCTCATTGAACTTTGACTAGCTTGACCCCTCGATTCCTCAACTTCTTAACCTCCAACCCAAGAATGCACGTAGGAGCCCGCTGAATCGTCGCATCACGCTCTATCTCTACCTCTCTAAGCAAGCTCGGCTCTACCACTTCTGCGGTCTCGTGCAAGCACTTCCTCAAATGTGACACATGGATTACATCGTGTACGCCACTAAGTCTCTCGGGCAACTCCACTCTATACGCCATCTGCCCAATCCTCTCCTTAATAGGAAATGACCCTACGAACCTTGGTGCTAACTTCCCAATGGACCCAAAGCGAGCAACATTCCGTAATGGAGACACCTTGATAAAGACCATGTCCCCAATATTAATCTCAAGGTCTATCCTCCTCTTGTCCGCATAAGATTTCTGCCTATCTTGCGCCGCCTTCATCCTCCTTCGAATCAAATCGATCTTTTTCGAAATCTCTCTAATCATATCGGGCCCAAGCAAGATCATATCCGTAGATTCCCACCAACATGTAGGTGAACGACAAGGCCTTCCACAAAGAGCTTCGAAAGGTGCCATGCCAAGCTATTATTATACGTGAACTCCACCAACGGAATATGCTCTTCCCATGTACCTCCAAAGTCTAAGACACATTGTCTCAAAAGGTCCTCTAGAATACGATTCACCCTCTCGGTCTGGCCATCCGTCTGAGGATGATATGACGTGCTTAAACATAACTGAGTCCCTACCACCTCTTGTAAGCTCTTCCAAAACTCGCTAGTAAAGATAGGATCTCGATCGCTCACTATGCTAGGAGGAACACCGTGCAAACGGACTACCTCTCGAATGTATACGGAAGCTAACCATGGAGCAGTCCTCTTACTCTTCACGGGAATGAAATGGACGCTCTTTAGTAAGTCTGTCTACCACAACCCAAATCCCCGTATTACCCTTCCTCGATCTCGGCAATCCATCGACAAAATCCATCGAGACACTATCCCACTTCCATTGTGGAACCTCCAATGGGTGAAGCAACCCACCGGGTTTCTTTTGCTCCACTTTTACTTGTTAGCACACCAAGCATCTAACGACATACTCGGCCACATCCCTCTTCATACCGGCCCAAAAGAAAACTCTCTTCATGTCTTTGTACATCTTGTCCCCGCCGGGATGAATGGTCATCTTCGAACGATGTGCATCATCAAGAATAGCCTTCCTCAAGCTCTCATCCCATGATACACAAAGTCTATCGTCCTTACGCAACCAACCCTTATCATCTAGGGTATACCTACTTAGGTGGCTTGATGACTCCCCTCTTATGAGCTTCTTTACTAACTCCATCAACTGTGGGTCATCACGCTGTGCCTCTCCAACCCGTCCCAAAAGCGTAGGTCTGACCTCAAGGACGCTAGCAAACTGGGTACAACATCAATGGATGGTCTAAAGTCAAAGGTAGAGATAAACTCTAAGGTACGTCGCTTGACAAACAAAGGATTCAATGTCAACTTTTTCCTACTCAAGGCATCCGCCACAACATTAACCTTGTTAGGGGTATATGCTATCTCGAAATCGTAGGACGCCAAGAACTCCATCCACCTTTGTTGCCTCAGGTTTAGATCTTTCTGAGAGAATAAGTACTTTAGAAACTTATGGTCTGCAAGCAACTCAAACTTCTCACCAAGCAAATAATGATCCCAAGACTTGAGCGCAAAAACTATGGCAGCCAATTCTGAGTCGTGGGTAGGGTAATTCTTCTCATGGACTTTCGACTGTCTTCCACCATAACATGTCACCCTTCCCTAGAGACCACATGCCCTAAAATCCTCTCTTCTTTCCTCCAAAAATGGTATTTTGGAGAACTTGGAATTAAGCTGGTGCGCTTGTAGGGTCCCTAAGCTTTCCCTAAGATGTAGGGCATGCTCTTCTCTGCTTCTAGAGAAAACCAGGATATTATCCCATGCAAAATCGTCACAATTATCCATCTCTCACACAGACCATCCTAGTCGAACTCGACATCCCCCAAGTGCAAGCCCCAAAGGCCAAAACCAATATCAGAAAAACACCAAAGGGATACCTCCTTCGAATTCAGACGACCTACGTGAGATGATACTAGTAAGACGACCAACCAATTGAGCACTTAACCGACTCTGGCTGTCCTTGCCAGTCTTGCTCCAAAACCACCGCAGATCACATAACTGGCTTTTCTTAATCAATTAAGCTCGTACGAAAACTTATTTCGCGCCTCTGGGTAAACCCCGCACTTTATCAAAGACGTCTCCATAATCATGGACCACACAAACAGACTCCTAATCATCGTTGGATGCGTCAGAAGATTCTGGGCAGCTAAGCATCACTGAACCCCTAGGGTCACAAGAAATATGAGGGTCTTTCCATAACGAATCAATAGTATAACTACCCTCCTTTCACAATCTAGGATGGCACCCAGCCTGGCTAGCCAATCCACCCCTAGAATCAAACTATAGCCCGTAAAACCAAGGACGAAGGCGTTGCATTCAAATCCAACACCCAAGATAAACACTCTCAAATCCCGACAAACCATTGAAGGACGAGCCGAACCACCAACATGATTTGAGACTAGAATGGGATCCTTAACTAGAATAGTATTTAGGTGCAGTGTTTCAACTAACGAAGCAGATACTAACGAGTATGAAGCGCCAGAATCAAACAAAGTTCAAACAGGATGATAAAGAAAATCAAATTTCAACCAAGACGGTCCTACCCCCATCAGGTATACCAGCCGTGAGGGAATACAATTACCCTCCAGAAGATCATGTACTTTGTCCTTGCCTCTTTGGACAATCCTAAGGTGTCCTATTTCTCCAAAACAACTAGCCCTCCAAGATGAGGTTTCGTCCTTTGTTAACCAAACAGCTATTTGAACCTTCCTCCCATCGTCTATCTTAAAGGTACCAACAAGCCCTCCACTTCCTTGTACTAACTTCTAGCCCGACAAATGTCTAAGTCCCTTGAAGTGGTTTTCTGTCCTTCGTACGGAAGTCCTTATTTATCTTAGAAAAAGCATCTATACGCGGAGGGGGGGACTCAAAAAGAGAAAGAGGAAGAGATTCAAAATGGAGAATCGAAGGAAGGATATATGACTCTTGGGGATTATGTTCTTAAAATAAACCTTTCTTTCAAAAATACTCTTCTACAAACATATTTTTTGAAAGTATTCTTTATAAAAATGCTTTTGAAAAACAGTTTTTCAAAATATCTTATATGTTCTGGTAACCTTCAGCTCTGATACCACGTGTAACACCCCACGTCCATTAATGTCACTCACAAAGGGAATGCACTAACTTCCATGGAGCATTTTAAGTGAATATAGAACAGAAAATCACAACAAGACAGATATAAAGCAGTACTTGAAAATTTAATCTTTATTTATTGCAGCAGAAGGTAAATATGTTTGGTTACATCATCAAAAACCATAAACCAAAGTCAAGTACATAATATCCATCTTGATAAAACAAAGTACATAATCCCACTACTACAAATAGCCATAAAGAAAATGATAGGCTGAACTTTACTTCAGCAATCCAAATCCAAGTGCTCCTAGAGAGATCCCAATCAAGCTCCACTAGTACTTGTCCCAACCTTAGAACCTTGGGTGGGTGAGGAAGAAAAGAGGTGGAAACAAAGAGGGTCAGACATAAAGTCTGGCGAGTCCGATAACTCTAACAACATAATTATTAAACCAATATAATAAGATATAAGTTGGAGAATAAGATAATGATTTTGTGAACCACATGGGTATGGCAAGGCAATCAAGAGAAACAGAGATAACGTTAATGGTGCTTCCTAATGAATATAGGATAATTACTATACTCTACCGTACTGTACCGTACTGTACTGTACTAACACTAACTGCACCCCTACTAGTCACTCTAGAAATTTGATCCCCCTTGGCTAAATAGAACGATGATAGCTTCGTGTACTACTAGATGTACCCACTATCCTCCATGTTTGACTGTATATCTCTAGTTGCTATCATAGGTACCCGACGTGTACCTATCCCCACTAGATGTACCCCTTCAATAAGTAATAATGGTAATTCCATGTACTCCTAGCTGACGTCATAGGTGCCGCCTGCTCCTATCTCCACTAGGTGTACCCCCTTAATAATTATTAATAAGAGTGGTAGCTTCGTGTACCCCTAGCTGGCTACATAGGAGTCGTCTGCTCCTATCTCCACTAGGTGTACCCACTACTCTACCCCATTCGATCAGCTCCCTAACTCGTAGATACCCGTGCAGGTCCCACGGTAGGGTGTATCACTCCCCAATATGGCAACCTTATACCACGCAAGGAATGCACGGCTTATAGCTACACGATGCAACAACGTCTTACCTACCAGCTCAGACCCACGCACGCACGTGACCCCGTTGGACTTGCGTTGCCACCACTAACCCGTTTTGGCCTCTAACAATCAGACCCAGTAGGCGTGTCCCGTCCTCGACTTGGGCCGAGCTCACAAAGATACCTAATGGGCAACTGGACGGAAAAGCCCCCCATGCTTGACACAAGCTTTCCACCTAGGCTTGGTCCCCTCCAGTACATCCCACTTAACCCCTTTCATGTCCACTTACATGTTTTAAATTTGGTAAAGGGTTTCTGTTAGTAATTCCATATGCCACCCAAGGCAACCACTTAACCCCTATGTCCCACTTACATGTTTTACCTTGGTTAAGTGTTACTAATAGTATTTCCTCATGCCACCCAAGGCACCCACTTAACCCCCATGTCCCACCACATGTTTTACTTTGGTTAAGTGTTTCTTAATTTATTACTACCGTAACCCCTGTAGGACCTCTCACATTAGACTGGCATTTGTGGCTGCTGGATTTGCCGGGCGGGTCCGGACAGTCTTACAACACAAACGAGCCTAACCTCGTGTCCATACAATTGTTACGCATTTAGTTTGGGCCTTTGACCTCTCACATTGGGCTAGCATTTGTGGCTGCTGGATTTGTCGGGCGGGTCCGGGCAGTCTTACACCACAAATGAGTCCAACCTCGTGTCTTATGCAATTAATTATTCATAATTAATTTTCCCCAAATTTGAATTACTTTCCCTATTCAAATTTCCATATTTATTTATGTCCATAATTTGTTACCTAAATTATGCTCATCTATTTATGGTATATAAATTATACCAATTTCATCACTAATTAATTTTATTCCTTAAAATTAATTACATGCTATTTTAGGCCATTACATGCCAAATTCACAATATGTGTGTGTCCACTATTATCCCCATCGTACCCTCGTCATTCGTTCGCTTAACATGACATATACATATTAGACTAGAAAATAGTCTAATACTTAAAAAAAAAGGGAAGAAACGTCACATACACACAATAATAGATCTAATTTGCATCTAACTTGCAATTAAGAATTACAACATACTTGCATAGTCTTTGTATTATCAAGGATCCAAAAAATCAAAGATCTAAAAGGTGTGAACTTGCATGTATGAACATAGTTTTACACCCAACTAGCCTAGGTAATTATCACAAACTTTCATAAACTATGTATGTCGTCAACCTAAACATAAAGGTGTCATCTTGCATAACTATGGATCCAATAAAAGGTGTTAACCTGAGTAAACTATGGATCCACATAAAGGTGTAAACTTGCATAACTATGCATGTCGTAGTTTCAACATAAAAATCGCAACTTAAATATGGATCTAAACTTTAAAGGTGTGAACTTGTATATATGTGAATCCAATTATCACTTAAAATTGCATATGAACATAATACTTATACGAACTAGCATATGTTCCACATCCATATTCGCATAAAAAATGATGTTATAAACCTAGATGATTGGATTATAAAAAGAGATTCATTGACACAAGTTAACATCATGAACTATCAGCATATATTTTAGATCCAAACTTACATAACATCATATAACTCGCATGCAACTTGCGTGATCCTATTAACTTGCATAACATCATATGTACAACTTGCATAATCATATTAACTTGCATAACATCATATATGAAACTTGCATAATCATATTAACTTGCATAACATCATATATGAAACTTGCATAATCATATTAACTTGCATAACATCATATGAAACTTGCATAATCATATTAACTTGCATAACATCATATATGAAACTTGCATAATCATATTAACTTGCATAATCATATTAATCTTGCATAACATCATACATGAAACTTGCATAACATCATATATAAAACTTGCATAACATCATATAATATGAATCAAGTTAACATACATGATTAAACATATGAATTAGATTCACAACCACAACTTATAATCCAACGTATATCACATCATAATTAATTTAGCAATTATTTTGTTAAAGTGATCAAACTCACCATTCAACGAAGTTCTGGAATTTATTATCGTCCCTTTGTTGTAGTTGAAATTGCTGTTGGATTGAATTGAGTTGCTTTAATCTTCTTCTAATTGGTGGCGGCTACTCTAGGGTTCAAGACGACAGCATGACAACCATAATTTTAGTTTTAATTCTGATTTAGGGTTTGAGTCTATGGGTCTTTTTATAGAGCTTTGAATTAATTTAAGCCGTCGGATCACTCTAGGATCCATCTAGGCCTTAGAAACTAAGAAATGATGTCAACAGACCAACCAGAAATCGCCACCTAAGCCCTAAAACATTAACTTTCGTCATAGACCATTTAGGGCCGACGGGACCAATTCCAAACCTCCTGAGTCGACTCTGGGTCGACCCATAAAATAGGTCGGTTTGGTGTTTTGCCTTCCCACTTCCGCTATTTTGAATTTTTTTCTTAAATTTTAGGTTGAATTTTATTTTATTTATATATATATATATATATATCTATATATATATTTCTATCTTCCTAATTAACCATTTTCACACTAAACTACTTTTTGAACTGCGTTCACACTAAGCCGCTTTTTAGCCATTCCCCTAAAACAAAAATATGGTGTTGGCGGGGATCGAACTCTGTACCTCTTGTATGCAAGTCACATGTTCCAACCAAATGAGCTACTAAGTCTTTTGCTTACAAACCTTAGAACAATGCTAAACATTTATTCTTTAATTTAGTTAATTCAATTATTCAAAAATCTGGGGTGTTACAGTCTCGGGCATAGTGGCTTGGCTTGTTACAATAGTAACAGGCACCATTCTTTTTGTTCTTGGAATTACCATTCTTCTTAAGTTGTGTCTCATTCTTAGGCTTCAATTTATCAGTAATTTCAACATTATTTGCCTTAGCCTAAGACTCAGTTTGCGGATTATCGTCTAGTTCGCGTTTACGAGAATCCTCTTCAACACGAAGATGACGCTGTAAACCATCTAAATTATAATCTGTTTCCGCATGTTTCAATTTTTTTTTATAATCATTCCAAGAATTTGGGAGTCTTGAAATAATAACTCCAACAACAAAAGATTTAGGGAGATCAATACCAGCATCTTTAAGTTGATTCATCAACAATAGTATTTCACTAACTTGTCCAATTATGGACTTGTTGGTGACCATTTTGAAATCCAAAAAATTACACATAAGGAATTTTTTATTACTTGCCTTGAATATGCTATACTAACTCTCCAAAGCAGTCCAAAGTTCCTTTGCAGTTTCCAAGGTCCTGTGAGCGTTGTAGACTGGAGTAAACAATTCATTAGGAATATGCCCTCTGCATAGAAAATCATCCTCTTTGCGCTTTGCTCATTTCTCTTTCAGAGCAGCATCCTCGCCAGCGGTTTCCCATGGTATATCTTCCAATTCATCTTCCAAGATACAGAACAATTTCATAGTGATCAGGAAGAACTTCATCGTCTCTTGCCAACGAGTAAAGTTTTCACCGTCAAAACGCTCCAATTTCGTCAAATGCTTATTCATTACTTGCAATGCACTCAAACCTTCCATGATTTAAGTTATTGTCTGAAAATTTGTTGGGGATTTTGTGGTTTGAGACGGTATCGGATGATGATGATCGTCGTATGATTGTCGTACTTCAGACTTTAAGGATTTGAGGAGAAAAATATTTCGGACAATAGTTCAATCCACTAGGTACAAATGGATTATCGAACTGTTGACTTTCAGGATTCAATAAAGCGTTGGAACAGCGAAATCGGATTCAAACTTTGTATGACTTTGATCCGATCAAGAACACTCTAAAATTTATAATCTGATGATGCTATATAGTAGATAGAAATGAGGAGCAAGAAGAAGAAGACAAATCTGCAATGTTTTGCAGATTTTGCAACACCTCTGAGGCATCACAAAGAAACAATGTTTGTCATGCTTTCTGTATGTTGCAGATTCTGAAGGAGGAAGAAGATGATTTCAAAATTAATTCAAAACACTCTCTAGGCATTGCTTTTTGTAACAATGAAGAGGCATCCTTTTAGCGAAGCGTCACTACCGCTTGCAACGGCCATATCCATCCGTACGACGTCACTTCCGTTCATTTGAATTCAAAATGACACACCCCTTCATTTGCAATGTTCTGGAAATGTTACAAATCCGCGCGGCTAATTTAAAAATAACAACGGCCCGTAGCGCAGCAAGCCCAATTGATCATTCGTGGCCCAACTGATCACAAGACCCCAAGAAACCCAGTGCCCAAGGCCCATCTTTTGGCCATTAAATATTTAATATGCATGACATGTTCATGTTACAGCCTTATCTGTCCCTTCTCTTCTTTTGATATGATATACTAAGACTTTATATATATAGAAGCATACCCTTACATATTCTACAATGTGCGACAAAGAGCATTTCTCTCCTTCTTCCTTCTTTCTTACTTCTCTTCAAATAAAACCCCATTGCCAAAACATGAATTTGAAAATTTTCTAACATGTTCGACGTGGCGTGGACTATGAGGGTAAAGGCCGATTGAGGGGGTTGCTGACCATCAAGGTGGTGATAGGCCGTGGCTATGACTTGGTGAGAAGATAAGAAGTAAAAGTGAAGTAGATGGGTTTGATGATGAAGTAAGAAGAGGGAAAAGGAAGGAAAAAAGAGAGACAAACCCAATTCAATGTTGCAAGTGGAAGGAAAGTTGGAGTAGAGGATCTGGACAGGGTAATCATGATTTGTAGGAAATTGGCTTTATTTGAATCGATATGCAAACAAAATGGAATCATTTAGGTTGGATCGACATGAAGTTTTAGATCGACATGAAGCTAAGATTAGGATCTATATCGGTATGATCTAGATCAGAGTGATCTAGGTGAAAGGTTGTGAATCTACGATCGGCAAGCACAAGAATGTTTTAATTTGTATGATTTCAGATTGAAACAAATCCAATTTTGATTTGCATTTGAACATGCCTTTGAATTTGCATAATATATAAGAAAAGGAATTGGGGTTTATTTATTTAATTTCTCAACCAAACTATATATTGCATGTTTAAATTTTGTATGATTGACAACAAATCCAATTGTGACAAAAATTTGTTTATTGCACTATATCATATTTTTGATCCCGATGGTATAAATTTTTTTCACCATCTCAGGCAACAATCTAAGATGTTATTTTTATGTATTTCAAAACTGTTTTGACCATTCGTTCATCCGGTCTTCAAATATAACGAGATTTATAAATGCGTCATTGATCCAGACATAATGGAAGTGGTCTCGAATCCTGATTCAATCTTATATGAAAAATCGTATTTTTTTTACCTTTATTTATTTAACAATATAACATTTGAATAAATTATTTAAATGACTGGCCATTAGAAATATAGGTCATTATACTATAGATCATAATAGGTTCATAGTAACCCCAGTAAAACTGTGATATGTGTGATGTGAATAGTCCACATTACCTGAGATAAATAGGCTATATGATACAATATGTGTGATGAACATTCCACATTCCTCATGACTGGTAGTTTATATGATACATGCAATGGATAGTCCATGTTACCCGAGTTGGATAGTCTATATGATATATTTGATGGATAATACCATATCCTAATACAAATAATCCATGTAATGCATAAGATGGGTAGTTTATATGAATTACGATCGATTACCTATATAAGTTGATACAAATAGTCCATATATTAGGGAAAAACAATATATTTATGGGATTAACAAAATTTGATAGTGCAAAACTCTATGAAGACAAATTAGCCAGATTCACACATGTTGCATGCTTGCACATATTATTGATAAAGATGCCAACGCGGATGAAACATGTCTTACTCAATGAAATGGTTTCACTGGATATCAATTTGTTTCAGGATAGTAGATTATTATTCATACCATACCAGATTGCTGTCTGATCTAAAAAAATTCTGCTTAAACTATCAGATGCTCAATTGAGTAGGTCGAGCGTATGGTTTTTTATACTTTGAAGAATAATCTTTTGGAGATGATCATGAGGTAAGTTACTTAAAACTATTTACCATGTCTTGTTTTCTTTTGTTTGAATGGATGTAGTGACATAGCTGCAGTTGCTACATATTAGACTATAATCATCAAACATGATAATTCAAATATCGCTTTTGGAATATATTTATAATTATTATACTTTCTCTAAACTTAGGAAACAATGATTATGTATTCCATGTGAAAATTTGTAATGAAATGTGTTCTGAAAAATTTGATATATTTGTGCCCTTGATGTTATAGATATTATCAACTTATCTCGTTTTATCATATGATCGATGACCACAACAACAATAATTCTTAATTTTTGGTCTAATAATAATGGGGATGTTACACCACCCATATCGCGTCTTAAAATAAAGTTGGAAACTCCATCAATGCTGCCACATGGCTTTTCATAACCGATCAAATGATCATCATTTCTCTTTTGACCCCAAATGTGAAAAAGTATCCTCCGACTACCAACTCTCCCATGCCAAACCATTTCTTAGCAAACCAAAGTAATAACACACTAACTACAAATAAACAATAATAGGAAAAATGAGACTTGATTACTCTCTTAAATATCTTTATATCGATAATCATCAATTCAAATGATTAGGAAAATGTATTATGGATATTTTCAGCACTTAGATGCAAGGAGCCTTACAAAAGCTATAAATATCACAAAAGTAGGATAATTTTGGGATTTAAATGTTTAAGTTCTAAAATTCTTTGTTAAAATCTAATTGATCTCTCTATAACTTCAAATGATAAGTTGTAACCTTGTTATGGTCATTAAATTTAGAAATAGGACAATAATAGTGGGCATTCATCAATTCGGATTGAATGACTTCAACAATTACGAGGAAATCTTCATTTTTGCATATGTTTCCTTTCTACTTGCTCTTTGGTTGATTATCTTTGATATTCACCGTTTACTTTGTTAATCCACGTAAATTAGAGCATAAATGATGGATCAGTCACTTGTAAATATAATGGGTCGACATTTGATATTGAGATGGGTCGGTCAGTGATTTACTCCATAGGTCAGACATGAAATCTATCTATGGATCGGACCGCAATTGGCTCCATGGATCGGTCATCATCTTGCTACCATGGGCCAGTCGTAAGTACTCTCTACGGATCGAGCGCAAAGTAATTGATGGGTCGTTCATCACTTTACCTTATGGGTCGGACATAGAGAATGCTATGGATCGGTAGTTATCTTGCCTCATGGGTCAGTCATCTACCATCAACTACAGGTCAGTCACTTCTCTATTTTATGGGCCGGTCAGTAACTTATTTAATGGATCAGGAGGTTTTGGCTTGGATGGATCGAGCAGTTCCTGTACGATGGATCGGGTGCAAATATGACGCAATGGCATTTTAGTAATATTGATGGATCGGACATCCGATCCATATCTTGCACACATGAAATTACAGCTCTGCCACTTCCTTCAAACTATTATGCCTATAAATACCCCGTGTCCTCCCACATTTAGAGGGCCGAGTTTTCTTTCCACGAAGTGCTGCGAAAATCATTTCTAAATTCCTACAACTCATTCAAGCCTCCTTTGATTCTCCTCCAAGCTTAGATTCAACATCTCAACTGCCAAGGATTAGCTAAAATCATCAAAGTGCTTAAGTTGTTGAAGATCTATCCCAACAACCATTGCAATCGAAGAGTTCTCATCATTTCCTTGGTGAATTCAAGCGAATCAAAAGAAAAAAGAAAAGAAGTAGAGAAGATTATTGTAAAAAGAGAGAAAATGAGTGAAGTTAGAGAAATCATGTACCTTGTAAATTCAACGATGATAATGAGGATGCTCTTCAAAGTGGACATAAGCCATTCCAGGCCGGACAACTATAAATCCTCTTGTTTGTACTTGCTTTTTGTTATTGTGGCTTCCACTTTTCTAGATCTTACTTGTTTGTAAAGTGTAAAATTACACCTTGGGTGTTGTCCATTTTTGACATCAACATACTTGTTTTTAGTTTTTAATTTTCGCTCACAGTAAAATGCGAATGATGCATATATAACATAAAAAACGGTCGTTTTAAAAAACAAATTTAAAACACAAATCAAAAAACAATTTTATTTTATTTATTTTTAGAAGTAATGCAAGAAAGAGTGTTAGTCTATCATTTCGCCATCACTCTCTCCCTTTCGTGACCCTCTCTGTCATTCTTTCATTCCTTTCGTCGTTCATCAACTTTCTTATGTTTTGTTATCAACATTGAAAATTCAAAACATAATATATTTTAAACTAAACACCACCTTATTGAGAACTTTGTAAGTTATATTGTTAAGTTTCTACTTATCAAATGGTGACATGGACATCCATATAACTTTTGTTCGGTCTCTTCAAATAAAATGAGTAGGGTGCATCTTTAACCAATGAAAGCATAAGACAAAAGTGGCAACCGCTGCAAACTAACGATTTCAAAGACAATTTAGTGTTTTTTTTTTTTTTTAATTATTATTATTATTATTATTTAGCAATGAATCTTCCAACTTTTGTGTTTGGTACCAAAAAGATGAACAAACAAACAGTCTGGTGTATCAGCATTTTATTCTGGATAAGAATTAAAAGCTTTGCTATTAAAATATCAGTTGTATACGTGCTAGAGATAGTATTAATATTAATATGGAGTATAATTTTGGGTTTCATTGTCATTTTTCAAAAATTTAAGATTTAACACACCGACATGCGTAAAGAGAAATTTGCGTATCAAAATTCTCTCTTCTCGCGATATCCACGTTCTGATTATTCAAGTCACCTTCTCTTGTTTTTTAATAAACGTTTCATTGCACACGAAGCTAGTAGAAAATGTAAAACATTAAGCTGGATAGATATACAATGACTCACGAAAGATTACGAATATGTGAATTGTCCTGTTTTATTGATATCAGGTAAAAACGACAAAAAGAAATGCATGTTTAGTGTTTTAGCAAAACCCGCAAATGAAACAAGGAAGACTGAATCATATGTTACAATGTACACGACCAACGTAACTCAACTTGCAAGTGTTAAAATTTAACTTGGCAGCAAAAACATGACATTACCTCCCACGTGCTCCAAATACTATTAGGTTTCAGCAGCATACGATCTCAGACTTGTCTATATATGTACACACATACAGCTGGTTTGGCACTATCCTAGGACAAGATATTACTTCATTTGCCAAATTGCACTTGTTATTCTTTATGTAGTTTATTAGCTGTTCTATAATAGTGATAGAATAGAAGATAAATGGCTCATGTAATGGTTGTCGGCTGCCGTGGCGAAGAAGATGCTACCGCAGTCGACTTAGAGAAGCCGCTCCTCACAAGCTTCAACAAAAATGAGTTCAGAAATGTTCCATTTGCTAGAACTTGCTTCAATACCACTAATGCTCTTTCAGGTCCTTTTTTTTTATTTTCCATATGTTTGATTTCGTTTCTGTTTTACATCTTGTGAAGATATTCAGCTAATACGCACGGTAGACGATTCTTGCTTGCAATTACGGAGTTTTTTGTGCATGGATTAGTCAGTTACAGCAATGGTCACGAAGATGTTATTATCCTAACCAACTGTACCACCTAATTTATGCCTAACTGAAATTTCAAAATTACCCAATTTATGATAATTAAATCTCATGGTTTAATCACACACTCACAGCAGTACGTAGGTACCCAAATCAAAGAAGCATCTACTATACTATATGTGCGTTTGAATGCATCAATGCAACATTTTCAAGTGATTTTGACACTTTCTATAACAAGTTGAGTATGATGATATATTTCATGAAGGAATTGGAGTACTATCCATGCCATATGCACTCTCACAAGGTGGCTGGCTGAGCTTGCTCCTATTCTTCATATGCATATTCATATGTTACTACACTGGATTACTCATACAGAAGTGCATGGACTCAGACAAATTTATCGAGACGTACCCCGACATTGCACAATTTGCGTTCGGTTACAAAGGAAGGTTCATCATCTCAGTCTTGTTCTACATTGAACTGTACCTTGTAGGCATTAGTCTTCTCATATTAGAAGGTGACAATTTGTACAAGTTGTTTCCAGAGGCAAGCTTTGAATTTGCTTCCTTTTGCTTCAAAGGAAAGCAATTGCTCCTGTGTATGTCTGCCCTTCTTATTCTACCGACTACTTGGTTAAGGAACTTGAGTTTCATGGCTTATTTCTCAGTGGTGGGGGTATTTGCATCACTTATATTGCTCGCTTCTTTGTTTTGGGCCGGCGTCGCTGAAACTGGATTTCATGCAAAGGGAAAATCCTTTAGTTTGAGCGGTTTGCCAACGTCTTTAGGCTTGTATTTTGTCTGTTTTTCTGGTCATGCGGTTTTTCCTACTATATACTCATCCATGAAAGACCGAACTCGCTTTCCCAAGGTATAAATCATATATCATATATTCATATATAGCTCATATATATTGGTTAAAAGCAGTTAGATCATTGATTTTACAGCATAGGTAACATAATTAAAACTGAAATATCATGTATTTTGCATTTCAGGTATTGCAAATATCCTTTATGCTGTGCACGCTAAATTATGGACTAGTGGCAATCATAGGTTATCTGATGTATGGAGAAGAACTACAATCTCAAGTGACGCTAAATCTTCCTCCTGGAAAACTCTACTCAAACATAGCGATCTATGCGACACTATTCAACCCCTTAGCCAAATATGCATTAACAGTCACGCCAATAGCAATGGCTATAGAGAAACAAGTTGCTCGTCATGAAAGACTACCGATAAGCATACTGGTTAGAACTATGTTGCTAGTTAGTACAGTCATAGTGGCATTGTCGATTCCATTTTTTGGTTATATTATGGCGTTTATTGGATCGTTCTTGAGCATCATGGTATCCGTCGTGCTTCCATGCTTATGCTACTTGAGGATTTCTAAGGATGCAAGAAAATTCAACTGCGAGTTGGTTGGCATTGTGTGCATCTTAATATGCAGCGTTCTGACAGCAATTTTTGGCACTTACTCCTCTGTTCGAGATATAATCTATAGTCTATAGAAGCTTTAAACATTATTTTTGTGAAGCCTTGTCCTTGTTAATTGTTATCAACTCATGATATTGCTCATGTACAGTTCTTCAGCTACTTTTGTTGTTCATTTAATATGGTGTACAATATTTGGTTAGCGAAATTGAAACAGAACAACAGCAAACTTTGCTGTCAATTTACATGGTAAATCGCATGTTAAAAGATCCATGAGAAATGCTTCGAAATTTAGCCGAATAAATATATTGTGAGCAAGGACACAAAATCAGGTGGCATCGAATTTCTCAGCCATAGAAAATACTGAATCAAGAAACAAAGTTGAATTGAAGATCGATTGAACTTCAAGGCAGAACCAGTTTCAAATTTGCCCATCGCTTCAACTGTAACATCAAAAAAATTATGTGGGTTCACAAAAATCATAACTAACTCGAAACTGTTGCACTTGATCAAATCTCTAGACCAGAACATAAATTAAAGAACTGAGGTAAGTAGGAAAAAAGACAAACTTTACCAAAAAATTAGACTGAAGGACAACAAGTTTTACTTTTAATCTGAAGGATAAACTTTAAATCAAAATTAAACTGAAGTAAAATGCTAAATGTAATTAACATTATATTCAATTTTTTACACTACACGAAAATGCTAGTTTTAACTAGCATTATTCAGTTTTACACTGCAGAAAATGATAATTATATTTAGCATTGTCCTTCATTCTAATTTTTTTCAAAGTTTGTCCTTCAACCTAAAAATAAAACTTGACGTCCTTCAGACTATTTTTTTTTTCAAAGTTTGTCCTTATGCTTATTTGTCACTATCGAAAATATAAACACACAATATTTCATCCAACCACTCTCTTTATTGGTTCACCGAATAAAAAAATTGTTTACAACCGATCCAACTATTGTTACAAACAATCACAACTTGAACCAATAAACTTATTGAGAAATAGGTAGAGTATATCTAGTGCCTAAAAATTTGAGGAGAAATACAATAAAGAACAATGACAAATTTTCCACACCTAATGAAGATGTTACCTGGGCCTTTTATAAAGTGAATTGCTTCATACCCAAATTTTCTTTACATCTAAGTAAACTTGACACCAAAATTATCTTTGTATATGTCATAAATTTATTTGGATAAACACCAAATAATACTTGCCTTAATTATCCCACAAATATAGCAACAGATCTCTTCACAAAATCTGCATAGATAATTTATTGTCTATAATTGTGATTTGTGTATCACAAATTTCAACACTTCACCTTGATACCAAATCACAACATCCCTTATACTCAATAACAACCAACTTAGCTCTCACTTTCAACCTTCTTTTCTCAGCTAACATCATTACAAACCTCCACCATCTCCCACTAATGGTCACCTCCCCCATCTGTGCACCATGCCAATAGCGATCTTCAAAAGCGTCTGTAATACCACAAAGACCTTCATCTCGTCTTTGTGGATTTCACGACTCGACATCCATTTTTCGTTTGACATTATCTCTCCATCTTCACGATCCCTCGAGCATCATGAACATCTACACCCTTGTCGATACCATGATCCTCCACCTTAAGACCATCAGCATTAATCATATTAACCTCTTCATCTTGTTGTGGACTTAGTTCTTCAACCGTCACCACCTTGCATTGTTAACCACTGAACCAACCAAACTATATATGTTAGCTTCCTCCAAAACTCTTCGTATCATCACATGACCACCCTTCTTCACTCTCAAAACTTCGAGTCCCATAAGTGCAACCGCAGCGATCTAACTGACCGAAAGATACGAGTATATGCGAACAAGCGGGTATGTGCCTCACACCGACCACTTCTCTCACCACTCCATCATGCATCTGAAACCTAACGGCTCCAACTCCACAAATTGGTAGCTCTACTCCATTGGTCGTTTTTATCATGCCAACACTCTTCTCATACGAAGAAAAACTTTTCACATCTCAACATATGTGGAACTTGGTTTCTGAATCCATCTTCCAATGTTTCACAACACTAAATAGGACATCACATGAAGAATCACTTTCGGTACCTTCAGCAAAACTTGCATGTGCCTCATCACTGTTATTATCACCTTGTTATTTCTTCTTCTTCTTCTTCTTCTTCTTCATATCTTGTATATATGAATAACAATTATTGCGCTTATGACCTTCCTTCTCGCAATGAAAACAAGTAATTGCACCTTTACCCTTGGCTCCTTTTTTCTTCCAAACCATATCCTTCGAGTCCCTTGCTACGATCGCCTCACTTTGAACCGATTTCAACTCCGACCCTTTTCTCCTTAGCTCCTCATTCAAAAGACTGCATCGAACTATTTCCAAAGACACAGTTCCATTAGCATTGGAATTACTCAATGAAACAACTGAAGTCTCACAACTTTCTGAAAGAGAATTCATCAACAAAAGAGCATGTAACCTATGTAGTTAATGTCCCACTAATACCCCGCTACAACCCCTATATATCCTGTAGCACATTACCACCGCTACGCTTTTTCCCAGATAGTCTATGTTGTAGCCTTTCCGCTTCAAGTCCCGCTATTCCCGATTATGCTGTTATTTCTGCTATATTTCGCTGTTCCTGCTATATCTTTGATGAAAGAAATGAATTCAAAAATGAAATTTATGCATTATAAAAAATATGACATTAGGTTTTCTAATTAGTTTCTTTAATATATATTTTTAGAAACAAAAATACAATAATAGTCCATTAAATTTACCTAATTTAACTAAATGTTTATGTTTATTTGTCGATATTTGCGCATATTTGTATTTAAAATTAAAAATGCACTAAATAGAGTTAAATAAAGTGTTAGTTTTTCACTTAATTATAATTTATATATTCGTTAAGACATTATGAAGGAGTTATTTGTGTTATTTTAGGGTCATCCGCTATATCATACTATTTCCTCGCTTATCCCCGCTATGACTTTTTGGACTTCCACCGCATTGGATCCGCTAAGCGCTTTAACTGCACAGCCTGCAACTCATCATTAAAATTGACCTTCAAATTTGTCAATTGATTGATCACATCTTAAAATTCGTCCAAATGCTCTACAACAGACTTCTCCTTATCCAATCGAAGTTGTACCAACTTTCGAATTAGAAAGAAAAGCCTTATTTGTAGCACTCCTCGACTCATACAAAGATACTAATTTGTCCCGCAACCCCTTCGCGGATTCACAACTAGTCACATGATGGAACACTAAATCATCCAAATATTGACGAATCAATGCAATTGCCTTTTATCCATTTTCTTCTACTTTCCTTCATCCATATTCGAGGGTTTCTCCCCATCTCCATCAATGGGATCATGCAAATCATTGAGATATAGAATGTCCTCCATCTTTGGCTTCCGTATACCCCAATTCTTCCCATTTAAAATAGCCATCTTCGAAAACGTCATCATCTCTAACTTCTATAATCTTCAATCCAACAAACACTCCAAGCTACACGATGAACCCGACTCTGATACTAACTATTGGGGTTTTGTGCACAGCGAAAGTTCGACAAAACGCCAAGAAAAATAGGATTTTTTTTATCCAATCACTTGGAGATAAATGTGATTGAAAAACAAAAACAACACAAGTAACATCGGAAATATGAACACACGATATTCCAACCAACCACCCTCTTTATTGATTCACCAAATAAAAAATTGTTTACAACCGATCTCAACTATCGTTACAAACAATCACAACCTGAACCAATAACCTTATTGAGAAACGGATAGAAAATATCTAATTACTAAAAATTTGAGGAGAAAGACAATGAAGAACAATGACAAAGTTTCAACACCTAATAAAGATGTTATCTAGGCCTTTTATAGAGTGAATTGTTTCATATCCAAGTTTTCTTGACCTCCAAGTAAACTTGGCACCCAAATTATCTTCATATATGTCATAAATTTACTTGGATAAGCAACAAATAATCCTTGCTTTAATTATCCCACAAATATAGCAACAAATCTCTTCACAAAATCTACATAGAAAATTTATTGCCCATAATTGTGATTTGCGTATCACAAATTTCAACACAATAAACGTTCTCATATCATTAAAATCCAAAATTACAAAATCATCTAGTCCATAGTCATGCCTTGTTTTAAAACAGATTAGATGACTGCAGCCAGGACTGGGATGAAGTGGGTTTCCGTTAAGGATCGTTGAATTCAATTTTGTTTTCTTCATATAAGGTCACCGACGATGGTATGTGTATGTGTTTATATATATATATATATATATATATATATATATATATATATACATACATATATATGTTGATAGGTCTTTATTTAGCAACGACACACACATGAACACAAGTATTTTAAAAAATGACACCCACATTAGTGTAAGAAATATTGTTATAAAAATTCTTGAATCTCCATGGCTGAGACAAACTAAAAAGCTGTACAGGTATAGAACATAATACTAGGTAATTCTATATCTAGTTAAGCTACTTGTCTCCATGACACAACATTTAATTTCATGAGCTAAAGGCATTAACACTATGAATTTAGACAATCATATGAGGTAGCTGCTTATAATACACCACAAAAATAATTCCTTCTTTATGTGCTTCTGTACACTAAAATATGATGTATATTTTTACTGACTTGAGAAAATTTAATCTATGGTTTATGGATGTGTACACGGCAGAAAATACTGCATTAACACACAAAACATAGTCCAGCAAAAAGAAAGTGATTTATGTCATGTCGGAATTCAGCCGTTGAATCTCTCTTGGCATCTCACATCATTTTGATAACCATACAATTAGGCTAACAGATAAAAGTGACAGAAGGGTATAAAAATTACCATAAAATGACTGCCTTAGCCTGACTGAGTAGTGAAAATCATTCGAAGTTTAGGTTTTTATAGGCAAACAAACTCAATATCACGCAAATTGGTCATCCAATTTGTTAATTAGATGTTGGTTGGATTGAACTACTCAAGTAAAGATGAAATGGTGCATGTGAACGTTAACATGAAAATCTAACTAGCAAAACTAAAGAAGGATCATGTTATTTTTGTTTGGGAATCTAATAAGCAGTTATATTTGAACATAGGGTTTAGTTATAGTGGTTATTGAGTTCCAATGACACTATATGGTGAAATAAAATAGTTGGGAATAGTTTGGTTTTTGCGAAAACGGTTTAAGAAATGGAGCACATATGCTCAGAATACCGCGGTTTGAAGTTGTGAAGTGCACTGGAGGAAGCTTAGAGTACCGTGGTATGAGAAATGGAGCACATATGCTCAGAATAACGCGGTTCTTAAGTTGGGAATAGTTTGGTTTTTGGATATTCATTGGTTGTTTTTGCACGTTTACCATGATCTCATTTTTCGTTGTGTTTGGGGTTTGATTTGAGCGGTCTTGAGTTAAAATTCTCCACAATATTTGGTGTAACGACCTGAGAATTCGACGCTCGAATTTCGAAAATAATACATAAAACCTATATTACTTGCCAGAATACAAGTGTCGAAAACACCAGATAGTTAATAGAAAGAAATATTAGAGGGTGAGACAAGAAAGAAATATTAGAATAGAAGAAATACGAAGAAGAAACACATCAAAATCAAAGTCTCACATCGTAGCGGAACAAAATATAATATAAAAAGAAATCTTTTATTGAGAGCTTGAAATAAAACTTACAATTAGAGTACAACTTACAGTCAACACTTCTGGATAGTTATAATAACTTGTCCTCATATACAACACACAACGAAATAAATAATACATTACTACAAATCTGTGTTTTTCTAACGTATTATTTGTGTCAGCATGGCGTCGTTAAAACGTCAGAAGAGTGGTGTCGCTATGATGTCACTAAAATATAGTGACACCGTTGTGACTCCTATATTTTGATGCTGAACATGTGTCGCAATGGCATCGCTAACTTAGCGACGTCATTGTGATGTCTACTTTCTAAAGAATAAAACATCATAACGGAGTCGCTAAAATTTAATGACATTGTTGCGATGCATCCCATTGCCAATGCAAATTGTGTGAATATACACCATCCAGTTTATTCAATTCAGTTGTTCATAATTCCAAAAGAGGAAACATATCATATAAATTGCACATACACGAATAAGTGAAATCCAACAGAATACGTACAAGATTAAACAAGCAAGATAAACTACAATTCTTAGCCAACAGTTTTAACTTATACAGAAGTGTAGCAAATTTCAAACATTCCATATTGTCATCAGATTTCTCTTAATACTTCATCTCATTTTCTTTATGATCACCATCACTCTTGTAATCATTGAAATTTTGCATATCATCTCTTTTAATCATCATTACCAACATTTCTTACAAACATCAACATAATTCACACCCTCACTGGCCAAGTTGGATTGTATATCTGTCATTTACAAAAAAGAACATATAAATAAAAAAATATTAGCATGATATCTAGAAGAGGAGATATAATTTATGCCATTAAGCTATAAATTTGCACAACGTCACATGTACCACCACTAATAGTTTGTATAGCTCCCTCGATTATTTTTCATCAACATCTCATAATGTTGCTACTCCATTATCTATTCAATCTACAGTCACTGCAACATTCCAGCTTCTAACTACAGCACACTTCAGTCAAACTTTCCCTCATGCTTATGATCACCTTTTCCAATGTTGGGTTCCATTCTCGTCTTCAACCTTCAAAATTATTTAACATCATCAATTAAGCTATCATCAATATATCACGACTAATTAGTTAAATATATGCTATTATTGTATACAATCTAAGATTCTATGGACATATCATTTGAAAAGCGGATATAAATTATATTGGGATTTAACATACTTGGGGTAATAGAATAATCATGCTTTATTTCAGTATATAATCCAATTTTTTATAGCAATTCCAATTAAGTTTGATAAAACCGAAACAAAACAGGAGCTACGGTAAAGATTGATACCTGTAATGGAGCGACAAACTATTTGATAGTGTGATCAATGGTGGCGCTTGTCGCACCAACTTTGCACTTGCTGCGACAATGGCGGTGCTTGCAAAAAAAGTAGAAGAGCTCCCAATCACAATTTAAGGCCAGGGTTCCAAGTTTGCATCGCAGTCAACATAATGTTAGTACAAATTTAATAAGGCAAGGGTTCCAAGTTTACAATTTAAGGCAAGATGAGTGAATCGAAAAGGGGACTCAGAGTTCAATATGTAACATAACGTGCTTGATGCTATAGATATATGTAACATAATGACAGTTTGGACGCATTAAAATCAGGACATCATACAATACATCTCTGGTTACTAAATTCGTGATATTGATTGTTAAAATCTGAAGGTAAAGTTGTATTAACTCTGACCACTTGTATGAAACAATCGACTGATCTATCCACAACTATAATACTTCATTACAAAATGAAGAACTACTTACTTCAGATGTAGTAGGTAAGGTAAGTTAATTTTAATTTTATTTGTACACAAATGCCATTTTTTGTTTATACGCTCAAAATTGTAACTCATGCATTCAGTAAAATTACACTGCATGTGACTTCCCAAAATTTCTATTTGGTCACAGTCGGTATATATTACAGAGATTACTGTTATTTGAATAAATTAGAAGTGTTATTTTTGATAGCCTGTGCATTAAAAATTGAATTAATCAACTGTGCATGACTACGAATATAGTTATGCATATGCACATCAACATACTTATATCTCGGTGCATACATTTACATGCGTATGTGTATTCTTCTAGGTGTGTCTCTGACTATGTACATAGACATAATACTTGTTTACATTTGTGCACACGTTTGTTCTGTATATATGTGGTTATTACTGATACGGAATGAAAATTGAAATTTAATGTTGATGCCATATCATTTACATAACTTTCTTATCTAACACCATGATTGCTAATTCAATAAAATTACATATTGAACTCTGAGTCCCCTTTTTCGATTCAGTCATCTTGCCTTAAACTGTGAACTTGGAACCCTTGCCTTATTAAATTTGTACTAAGTTTACGTTGACTGCGATGCATGACAGTTTGCACAGAAACTGAATTAGCAATCATGGTGTTAGATAAGATGTAAATGATCAAAGAATTCTCCGATGTAAACAAAACATGACCGTAAATAAATCGGGAATATTAACTGGCTCAACACTGCATGATGATCCCTTCGCTAATCTGTTATGTAATGCCAAGTCAAGAATTGTCAGGTCAGTTATGATCAACTGAACAAATTAAGTTGATTAGTAAATAAATTAGGTAAAGATCATAGCTAAGTAAATTTAAGTCGAAGAGTATCTAAAGTTGTCATGTTTTTGAACAACGTGCAACAATTGATAACATAAAGAGGCCAACTTTGTCAACAGTTATATATCCCATTCCAGTATTTCCACTTCTAATCAATTAGTTAGTATTCAACTTACGCTTTTCAACCTTTTATATGTTTTTCCCAAACAAGTAAACCCATGTATCTTTCGTAGAGAATATTGTGCTTTGATTGATCCCAGGTTGAGATAACAGAAGCATAGTTTAGTATTGGGTGAAATATTGCGCAGTACGGCAGTTTATAAATATTGACCACTTGAACATGATTGTTTTTCTTTCTATATTCCAATTTCAAGATATACCTAAGCTTTATTTCAGTATATAATCCAACTTTTTACAGCAATTCCAATTAAGTTTGATAAAACCGAAACAAAATAGGAGCTACGATAAAGATTGATACCTATAATGGAGCGACAAACTATTTGATAGTGTGACCAATGATGGCGCTTGTCGCAATAACATTTGCACTTGCGGCAACAGTGGCGGTGCTTGCAAAAAAAGTAGCAGAGCTCCCAGTAGCGGTGGCAAATGACGCTGCAACGATTAAGTTGGTTTCTAATTAGTGTTTCTGCGATTTTGGGCCAACAGGATAATGAATCAATAAATGTATGGATCACTATAATTAATCATCCTCATGACCTCAAAATCAATTTCATACCCTGAATCCAATTGTTGAGATTGCGGGCACTACATATCCAATCGCTGCGGAGTTCTTTTTTTTTTTTTATTTTTTTTTTTTTTTATTTTTTTTTTGAGTAGCAAGAAGATGACGCTCCACACAACATCCATCAAAATTATAGAGCTAAGCTTCTCGAGCAATGCTGACAAAGCGGTGGAAACCAAACAGAGTATCGCACAACAATCAACTTAAAAAATCCAAACATACTAAGCTAAATAACAGATCGAACAGCAAAAACAAAAACTCCGAACTAAAAGTTAGCAAGATGCAGACCTCTGGACAAAGCACTCATAGCAAACACAGAAGACCCCCCCTCCTTTTCGACGCCAAATCCAAGAACCTCGCCAGTTTAAATCAGTCATGTATGAGCACAAAAGGGAAAAAGGCCGAAACAAAGGGATCTGTTGTACCGCGCAAAGTCCAATGGAAGAGGATCATCAGAAATGAAGATCGGCCGAAAGTTATGAATCTTGTGCAGATCTGAGAAAAAGAAATTCGGGTATGAGAGGATTGCCGAAGAAAATTTCCAGGCACGGCGAAAGCTACATCAGACGGAGAGGAGAAGGAGTGAGGAAAGCAGTGTGAAGGGAGGGAGTTGAGGAAGAAACAGAGGCGGAAAAGAGAATTGACGTAGTCGCCATTTCCAGAAATTTGCAAATATTTTCCTGTGAAGGAGGGAGTTGAGGAAGAAACAGACCTTCAGTCGCTATGGTGTCACTAATGTTTGTCAGAAACCAGCCTTTGTTCTTTAGTGATAGTGCGTCTGAACTACTCCAACAAGTCTTCTAACTTCCTAGCGTCCAACAAGCTGAACCTGTAAAATCCGGGCTAAACCCGAGAATTACAAATGCCGGATCAGTCCGGTGAATCAGATTGAGGAAAACTCGCTAAGTTTAAGAAGAATCATCCAACGTTATTTTAAAGGCATAATTCCTTTTCGAAAAAAAGATAATCGTAAGACCAAATACACACATAACTACGGACGGTTTTTACCTTAGATAACCCAAATCATTTTTAAAATCACATTTTTTTTTTGTTATAATAGTGTCTAAATACAACTAAATAACAATTTAGCAGAACGCTTGTATCTCACGCTCTACATATATGGTATACAGCCAAAACCTCGGATTTTTATTGGGGATTGACTTTCCAGCTATGACAAGGTATGGAACCACCTTCCGATAGTGTATCTCTAGAGAGGAATACACTGAGTTCAATAAGAACGTCTTGCAACCCGACTACACATTTCTCTTGAGTGTATCAAATATATTGTCATCATACGGCTGCGCAACTACCGTTTTTCCCGGGAGATACAGAAATGAAAAGAAGTAACAAATATGAATATTCTTTAGATGATGACAATACAAGCTAATGGATACGACCCACATAGCCATGCTGTCTGCCCTATTTTTGTCATTTCCCAGTTGTGAGGCTTGAGGTTATAATTTCTTTTTTGAACATCAAGCCACCATTCACTTTGAACGCCACATCATCAGATCCGTCCATACAAGTTGTCCTGGGACTGACAACCGAAGGCACCCTCCTACTACATCCTAGGAATCACCCTATAGATCAGTAGCGAGTAGTTCTTGCAATCCATAGACACCAACCACGACAGAATAATAGTTCATCTTTGGGAGCTACGGAGAGATTATAAGCAATACTTCCGTTTTATGAAGATATATAGTCTTCAAATGCTCCATCTTGATCATCATCACGATTACGTATTTGTTGGCCGGAATGGTTTTTGAATATAATTCGATCCTGGTCTTTCCGTGCCAACAATCAATAATTGGCTAGATTTGATAATTGGTTATTTAACCATCAAATAAACAAACATTCATCCATAAAAATAAAATAAATGTACCGGTCCAGCATTCAGCATCACTTGGCCTCTTTGATAATTAACGAATGGTTAATTTAAACTCTACATCTTCAATACTAGGAAAACATTACCGTTTTCTTATATAATATAAGAATATGCAATTATCGTCTCACTTCTACTCTATTAGTTCATCATTGTAAATCAGTAAGAGAATAAATTTCTAAGTATCAACCCCGAAGACTGAAACCAACATCAGATTGACACCTCGAAAGTTATTCAACTCAACCAATATATCTTTTAAAACATTATAAATAAACCTTGATTCAAATATAAATCAAATATTATATAAAAACTTCATTTAGAACTACTTCAACATAATTTGGTTATATCTTAACCAAACTCCATTTCTTGTTTAGAATACGCGATTTAAGATCGAAACTTTATAACTTGTCACGCCGAACCATTTTGATTCCATTCGTGTTTCTATTATGATTTCCATAACTTATACTGCTATCTTTTTATTCCTTTCATAACTCATTTCAAAGTTCATAACTTTATTAACTGGTTCCAACATTTGCAATCATTTATAATACATAGAAAATAAACTTAACTGGTTTTCACTATCTTCGTTCAACTTGGATTTTATGAGATTAATCTCGAAAAATCCAACCTAACTTATATATATATTTAATATATCCATCCCCTTAAAATTCGTTTAACTTTAAACAGTGTCTTATGGTTTCATCAAATCCATTTATTTAAATCCAAGATCATTACTATTATTAAATAAATAATAATGAACTTCAGTATTATAAAAATAATTTACTTCCTTATCAATAACAATTTCTATTTAAAAAAATTAAATAATATACTCTCATTTAAACAGTTGACTTATTCAACTTAACATAGTTAACTTATTAATCCATTCCAATTGGTCCTTCTATTAAATTAATTACTAATATAATTAATTTAATCAATCTCATTTAATTTGATTATTATTAATTAAATAATAATCAAATTCAATATAATCCCAATTCAATTGTTTTTCCCAAAAACAATTAATCTCAGTCTTAACTCTTAGGTTAATTTCTGCTTGCTCGCTTTAAATCTCATTAACATACGAAATTACTTTATAAGACCATTTGATAATCTCTTATAAACTTAAACAAATATAAATATATAAATTTCCTTTTTATGAACTTTAATTCAAATAACAGACCTAAAATCTAATTTCAGTTATAAAATAAATTTTATAACTTCATTACTGTCGATTCATCTAACAATAAAACAATATTGATAAAACTCTTTATTTTTAGGCCATTTATCGTCAAATACCTAACCGATACTGTCCATTGGTTAATAACAAACAAACGTTGAATTTAGATTCAACAATCAATGATCAAATCAATCATCCAATCAGACTGGTTAAACAGTTCATATAATTAATTGTAATATGAAATAAACAATAAATTTGAGGAACCTAGTTGGATCCCTCCAACCTGTTTTACCTGCATCCAAATATGTTAACTTAAATAAAATCATATATTTCAAATAACAAATATAACGTTCAATAATTCAATAGTAACAATAAATCCAAATGTCCATGTTTCAGTTTAACACGTTTATATTATCGTAAACGTAACCAACGAGGTAAGTTACCTCATTTAGAATAAATCGTTTAAAATAACGATTTAGTTTAATTAAATTAAACAACCGTTTAATTTAATTCATTCAGTCAACACATGTAATTAAATTCAACATCCATCAAACAACTAACAACCATAACACACAAATATTTAAATCCGACTTATATAAAATATAAATGGGATAAAAACTATGAGAGTTGTACTCACCTTGATTTCCATTTTTTGCTGAACAGTTCATTTTAATTAAATTAAACGGATGTTTAATTTCATTAAACTTCGGCTGCTTCCAACTTCGTCCAAACCAGCTTCTTCGCGTTGCGCTGGGCGATACGGTTCCGACGTCATTTTTTCTATCTGATTCCATCACTGTTTGACCAAGTTATAAATTATACGTTATACACGAATCTAAGATAATATTATTAAAACTAAAAAGAATTTCTATTAACTAAATTTTGATTACGTTTATTAATGTCGGTTAGGCATGCTTTAGAATGCGATTAGGCACATATAGCAGACTCAAAAGCATTTGTCGGCTACGTAGCATTATACTTATGTTATAAATAATATTACATAACATGGAATGGTTTAAGCCATCTTTATTTGCTTGGCTACGTAAGTGGTGTTCTAGGCTTTCTATATACATATAATGTTAATAGGATTAGGCCAAAAAAATCATAACCAGTCACGTTAAACTTTAATAACTTAATATATGGAAACAGGTGGATTCCTTACGTTAATTATAAAACATGATTAGGCCCGATAATTCATCCATAGGCCCACACAAATGCCACGTTGACTCTTTCTCTCCTCCAAATCGAAACAGGACCGATTTTCTTCTCTTCCCCACGCTTCTCTCACCATTCACCTTCTTCTTGAAAATGGTCTGATCCTTTGCTTCTCCTCCAAAAATCGCGTCCCCAGCATGGTCGATGCTGCCACACCTGTCCTCCACCGGACCGCTGTCCAACACCAGAAGACCCCTCACCAATCTTCCACTCGACACTCGTTGCAGCTGGAAGCTGCTGATTCGCGCTCCTACAGCTGGTACTGAATTTGATCTTTTCCTTCTTCGATAGACTCAACACCACCTGCTTCTTTTACACATTCACTTCAATTGAACAAAACCGCACTGCTACAGGCATACTTTCCAACTTGTTATTTTTTGTTTTTAAGCTTGCACTGGAATTAATTAACGGTGACAGGTTTATTGCGGGTTTTGGCCACAAACAATGGTAGGATGTGCATGTATATATACTTGAGGGAATGAAGAAGATAAGTATCAGGTCCTTTCCTACTTTGTTAGCCTGAGTTAGGAGATATAGAGATGCAGTGATATTTCAATTCGATAGGAAGAGACTTGAAGCTTCTGGTTTGTAGCAGTGTAAATCAGTCTAGGGACAGGAAAATACGGCTCTACTGAAAAGAATAAACAAGGCAGAGAAGTTCAGTCTGTTTTCATTTTTGATGGGAGATGGAAGCATCAGTGTGATTTCACTTCAGCAGATGAATCTGTTCTGTAATGTAGCCTCATATGGAAAGAAAAGGAAATACAGGCACCTTGAAAAGAAATGCTTAGGCAAGGCTCGAAAGTTCTACGAATAGTTATAGGGCTAAATTTTTGAAAAGAATATACAAGGCACTGTTTCCATGATGGGAGATGGGAGACATTGGTATAGGGTAGGCTAGAAGAAGGAAAAGAAGTAAAGAAAATAGGGTAGTTGAGACTGCTGTGTTTTCACTTTTCTGGCTATTTTCGTATATTGGTAGACTTTTGAAAAGAAGCGTAGTATTTTTAGTATAGGACTAGAGTAGAGCAGCTGATTGTTGATTTGAGAAGAGGTTTAAAGGATCTTGCGTCCGTTTTTGAAGTTGTTATACTACGAAATATTGGTATACTACAAAATATTAGGTAGAACTTGTTATTCCTAATTAATCCAATATTCCAATTAATTTGAAATGGTTTTCACAATCAAAAATGGTTAACTTTAATTGTCTATCATTAAAATGACATGACCATATATATATATATATATATATATATATATATATATATATATATATATATATATATATATATATATAGGAAAGCATTCAATGGCACCCTTAAATGCCCTCTGATTTCCACCACATATCCCATTTCTCTCTCCCTCCACTCATTCTCTCACCTCCCACTCACTTATTCTAATATAAATGATTGGTTTATATAGAGGGGAAAATGGGGTGCTCACTGTTTGAGGTGCCATTGAACGCTCCTCATATATATATATATATATATATATATATATATATATATAATACATGATATAACAAGTCCGTTTAGGTTAGGCACAATTTAAAGATGGGGTGTTTGCGAGTTCAACTGGATTAGGGTCCACCCTTATTTTCAAAACAATCCAAAATAATAATAAATAAATAAATTATTATTATCACATATATATCCAAATGAAATAATATATCACTTCAAATCCAATCAATATAAAATTATAACTCATCATTCCAAAATTTCAAGTTAAACAATATCCAAGATATATAAAAATCCTTTTAAATATATTAAATAAACATTATCGTTTATTAGCGACTATTTTAAAATTTAGTTTGGACGTAACCTACAATTTATAAGGCGAAATATCGATTTTTCACTTTCATTAGAAAATTATAATAAAAAAGATTTGAACGTTTCTCGTTTCACATAAATCCGACTTATATCGGATCCTGTATATTCAATCGAAGTTCAAAACTCAATATTACGAACTACAGCGCCATTATGAGCTCGTTTATAATTATATATAAACTATACATTTAAACTTCGTTTTAATAAATGAATTCTATAATATAAATCCATTTGAAATCCCAATTCGATATTTAATAAAATAAAATATATTAAATACTTGACTATAAAAAATACGGGTCGTCACATTTGGTATCAAACCATTGGTGTTGGTAAACAGTTATAGAAATGCCCTAATCAGATTCAAATAGTGCCTCAACAGTTAGTCCAAGTAGGGTAGCTCCTTATGTACATGGTTCGCATGCATCTTTTACGTCACAATTGGTTATTGACAAGTGGAATGATGATAATGATTTTGAAAAATGGCAATGAAAGATGAAAGCGGTTCTTAGGCGGAATCAAATACATTGAGTAGTGTTTGATACACATTTATTGCCGGTGGACATCCTGAATATGGAGAGAGAGGAAGTGACCGCACTTCAATTTGCTATGGGGGAGAATGTTATCTTCGAAATTGGTGATGACACGACTGCTAAGGGTATTTGAGACAAGCTGGAGGAGTTGTATATGAAGAAGTCACTCACAAATTGATTGATCTTGCTACGAACTTTCTTTGCCTATAAGATGAAGGAAGGAACTTCACTAAAGGTGCATTTGAATGTATTTTATGAGTTTCTAATGAAGATGAATTCAGTAGATTTGAAGGTTGAGGAAGGGCATAAGGCGATGATATTATTATGTTCGTTGCGGACTATTATATAGGTTTCTCAAATGGTTTGATATATGGACAAGATACAGTTGACTCTTAATGATGTCAAGGCAGGTCTTCTTAGTGAGGAATAGCGAGATCAGATGAAGGAGTTGAGTGATGGAAGTAGTGGTGCAGGTAATGGTCATGGTTTTTTTGTGGAAAAAGAGAAATATGAGAAGAAGGGAAACTGGGGGCACTCTATGTCTAGAAACCCGGTCGGATAGGAAATTCGAAAGATAGAAATAGCAAGTGCTTCATATGTAAGAAACCTACTCACTAGAAAAATGAGTGTCCAGACAATGAGAAGGGAAAGAAGGAACTAGCATCTTCAATGGTTTCGGTGGAGAGAGGTGTTGGTGAGGGAGAAGTAGATGTTTTGTCAGCTGTAGGGTCGGATGTTTTGGGTAGCAAACGAGTGCTTGATTCGGGTGATCCATATCACATGACGCCAAATAGGAATTGTTTTTCTTTTTATGTTAATGAAGAAGGAAATTCTATTGTTATGGGGAATGATGCTGTTTGTAAGTCGAAGGGAATTTGTTCCGTACAAATTCAATTATTTGACGGAGTGTTTCGTACTCTCATTGACGTGTGCTATTGTAACGACCCAGACTTCCCCTTACCCCAAACAGACGGAGGAGCCCGAATTGCTTTGATAACACGACGCGCCAGAACACAAACACGAAAACATTTCATTGCTATCACAACAATTTCATTAGAGTACAATAATATAATAGAGTTCAAATGAATAATATACATCGAAAAAATAAATATCAGAAATTTACAAATTACAAAGCAGCGGAAAATATAATACCTGAATATAATGTGCAATGGAAAACAACAACTGCCACAGCTGAAAGAAATACACAGATACGAAGCTTTCCGAATATAGCTCCTGCCGTAAACCAGTATCCTATGAAAATAAATATCTGTGAAAACCAGAACTACTAGCTGCCCGTGTGGAAAATATGGGCGTTCAGAGTTTAGGTGGAAACAGTAAACTCCAAGTCAGTCATGGGACTGGTGTGAGAACTAAAACAATTATTAAACTTTATTTTTAAAGTTAGGTAAATCAAGGGACCACGCTGTATAACATGGAACATATTTCCTCCCAAGAATACCACAAAATTGTTGTGTATAACGCAGTTGTATACACTATTATATGATTTTTGTTTGATGATAACAACAAATATATTTTATTATTAAATGTGTTTGTTACTGTACTATTTCATATCCATATCACATACAGGAATATAATATTTAAATTTAAATAGAATATGACTATGCACGGATTCAAATATTCAACCGTATTTTATTTAAATATAAATATTTTATTTCGTACATTAAAATAGTACAACTCTTGTAACTCCACTATTAGTACGTCTCAAATTTCAATTTCATTTTATACATATACTATTTCATATACAGTGCTCCTCACTACAGTTCTCTGCTCACTCATATACAATTTCATATATATATATATATATATATACAAACTCATGTATTGATACACTTATATACTTTTCACTGTCTTCTGTCTTTTATCTTCTGTCTTCACAGCTCACTGCCAGTCCAGTCATCATCTGCTTACCTATCACATGAAGCACAAACATAGTACACAACAATAGAAATAAATCTGAATACATGCAAATATAAACTTTATTTTTAAAAAATTATTTTCCTCATATTTCTAGTGTGTTTCTCATCATTTTTCATGACTTGATCTGATTTATCTATGTCTAGACAACTTGTGATATTCACAGTGATACACTGTAAATACCACAAGGCAGTCCGTGTATATACAAAATGTTTTTGTGCAGGGACATGAATATTTTCTGATGGCTGCATATATACACATGTATAAATATACACGCGTGCACTGCCTTGCCAATTAGAATGCAGTATTGCATCTGAGGAACAACCGCGTGGACTAACTTGACTCAGTGTAACACTCAAACAGGCAGCAACTACACGTGTAGTGATCTCAAACAAAACATCATAGTCAAGTAAAGTCAAGAAACAGTGTAGCAATGGCAAGTGTGGTCGAGCGAGTTCTCAAAATCAAGTGTACATGTTTACTTTGAGTGGTGCAACAAAAAAAAACAAAGCTCAAGTAAGAAGACACAACAATAATGAATGTAGTGTATACATTGCAAGACTGGAATCATTCATGTCACCATGTTCAAAATAACATAACTTCATGGTACAGCTAACATTATATGGCAATAAGATGGTTAAGAATAGGACATAATTGATCAATGCAAATCATGTGTGCATAGTGGTGTATAACATGGCAGGTGATAAGTTCAAGTGCAAATTTTCATAGCCAGGGTCAATGCAAGTTTATGGTGCAACCAAGATACAAGTGCATGCTCGTGCAAGCAGCATAAAGTGGAATACAAGTAATGTGCAACATGGTATATATTTTCAGCAAACATAACTTGATGACCGAGTGCATAACAATCAGATCAGCAAGGTCATAAACACATTACAGTGGTGATAATACAAGTGCCAAGGTGGTGGTACAACTCAGCTGCAATTGGACAGCTCAGATCAGATGTGCACAATGTAGGGTGTGATACAAGTTTCTATATTTCAACATGTACAAGGTGACAGTACAACAAAGGTTCATCAAAGCAAGTATATGGAGAATGCAAGAGCAAGTGTAAAATGGTGGAACCGGTTTGTACATGGCAGCATGTATGGGTGAAGTGGTCAAGCCAAAATGAGCAAATGGTCAAACAAATGCATGGTGCAAACTGAAACTGCATGAGCGTAGGAAAATATCAAGCATTTCAACAAGCAGTTTACAAGACTGATCAAAGGGTTTCAGCAATGCATAGATGGCAAGAAATCAGTTAATTTGTTTTTGATTTCCAGAAAATCAAAGCAACCATTTTTGAGCAAAAACAATTTTTACTTTGTTTCCAAAATTACTTCAATATAACACATGATGTAACAAATATGCATAGTTAACAAAGTAAGTGCTGCTATACATGGATCAGTAAAATTATAGGAGAAAATCGAATGCAACTGTGTAATGGAAGTGCATAAATCATGTTAAAGAATCAACTAACATTTCTGGGAAAGCCATTTTTAATGAAATCGAGGCGTCCAGATATGATAACAACATTTTTCCAGAATTCATGCATATTTTTATTTTTTGGCAAGAAATCAAGTAACTTCATGGGTTCAATCAAGCACCGCATATTTGGCAAGGAACATTCTTACTGGAAAGGTAACAATTTCAGAAAATCATTTTTTTTAGCAAGAAGAATCTATTCGAATGATTCCAGGAAATCACAGTATGGTTTTATACATATACGGTATGGTGATCAAGCAAGAATCAAACTCGGCAATCATCCTTAAAATATCCAATTTCAACAATGAAGATAAAATCGTCCATATGCATAAAGGAAAACAAAATCATGGAATGACTTATCACAAGATATTTGGGACATTTTCAAATTCGAATTTATAGTGTGGTATTTCAAGAAACAAATCAATTTGTATTCAATATTTTTCTAGCAAATTCGACAAGGTAAGAAATCAGTTTAAAAATGTTTCCAAATATTCCAAAAATCATTTTGAGCAAGTAATATGGTTGAAATCAGAGTTGATCTAGGGCTTGTTAACCCTATATATTATCACCAATTCATTACTGGCAAAAACGATCGAAACCACAGACAATTCAAAAAAAATCAGTAGACAAAATACAAGAAAACTCACAATATTTTCTCGTGTGTTTCAATCGACACAAAGTTCCTCAAATCAGAAAACATTCAATCGAAGAAGAAAACAACTCCAGAAAGAATCCATATAGCAATCGAATTGATTTGGAGGATCTCAAAAACCCTAGGAGCCGCCGCCATTTTTTATTCCAAAAGGGAAAGTGAACGGGACAAAGAATAAGGGGTGCAATGTTTTACTAAGGGCCGACCTAGTCTAAGTGAATTGAAGGGAGTTTTATATTCCTTTTATTTTTAATCTAGGGTTTTTGTTTTATTTTGTTTTGTATTTTTTTCTTTTTACTTATAAACCGTCTGAACAGTTACTATAATCTGTAAAATTCTAGGAAATCAGTTAGGGTGTTAACTGGCAGTTTACTAGAGTCTGTAAAATCTTAGGATTACTGGTTATGAGGTTGTAATCAGGGGAAATCTGATCTAGGGGATTAGATCAGTCTAGGGTTTTGAGCGTAGGGTTAGAATATGAGCAAGGGGTTCACGAGTTTACTTGGCTTATAAGCGGGATCTGTTTTATCACCTAGTAGAAACCTTAGGAATGCAGTAGTAGGCAGGATTTTGCCGAAGCTGGGTATATCTTTTGTTATTTACTTTTTTCATTTCTATTTCTGCTATATTCTGTGATCTGTGAATATTTTAATATCTCGTTAAAATTCAGTTTACCCTATTCACCCCCTCTAGGGTCAATCTAGATCCAACAAAACAAATAGCGCAATGCTAAAAGTAAAAATAAAGTTTATAAGACTCAAGTCCCATCACACAATGCAATGCAAGCCGGAGGATAGAGTTTTACCTTATAATGGCCAAACATGCTTGGTACGCGAAATTTATCTTTTATTATTACTATAAGCAAAGAAATCAACTTCAAATATAAATATATTAATCATAGACGACATAGTAGCCCATTCTACTATGCTGCCATATAGGTTTACAACTAAAACCGAAAAGTCACTTATTGGAAATTGGACTCCATCTATGAGTCGAGGCAAGGGATCGTCCTCACCGATTCGAAACACTATAGAAAATGCCTCAGGATCACACCAACGGGCAACCATTGGATCTTGAGGGCCGGTCCACACTTACTTTAATGGATTGTGCGATGGCCCCAAACTCCCGTAGTACGAAAGCAAGGAAAATGATTGGAATATAACATATAAACAATAATAGCCGAACAGAAATGTAGAATTACAGCAGATATTGTACATCAAATTACACTGGAAATAATATATCATCAGAGTTACACAACATAATAGAATCATACTTAGTACATAATATAGTTTTCAACTTAATATAAAATGTCTACAATGGAATCAAACATAATATACTAAATGAATTCTGAACAGCATAATAAAAATGATATGATCCATCTTCAGCTCCATAGCTATCCAGAATGAGTCTGCTAAAACCTGAATACAAGGCTGCCCATGTGGAAAGAGGGCACTCGAGTTTGCAAAGTGAAACAAACTACGAGTCAGTCATGGGACTGGTATGAGAAATCTACTTAACCTATTTAGTAATAAGGCTAATCACATGACCACGCCGCTAACGCGGAACGGGTTTACTCCATTGGATTGCCAGTGCACAAATAAAGTAATTCGTTAAACAATGCAATGCTTTACAGAAAAATGAAACCATTATAAGACTCAAGTCCCATCACACAATGCAATGCAAACCGGAGGATAGAGTTTTACCTTATAATGGTCAAAAATGCTTGATACGATAAAACTGATTTGATATTAGTATTAGTGTATATAGTTTCAAAAACATTTCAATCATAATGTAACAATCATAGACGGCATAGCTACCATATACTATGTCGCCAAATATAGGTTTACAATCAAAACCATATAGGTCGTATTGGAAGTTGGATTTCCATCATGAACCAAGGCAAGGGATCGTCCTTACCGAATTCGAGACAATCCAGCCCATGTCTCAGGATCAGTCGCAACTGCACCTGGGAGCATCAGGGCTGATCCACAAATATGTTAGTGGATTGGTAATGCCTGAACAATACGTCTCCCCGCCCTATGGGTCGTAAATAAAGAGCCACTAGGGACTCAAATCCGAGGTACCTCGCTTTCCATCACCCACATAAGTAAAAATGTCTGGGCTCCATACCATGACACCACTTCTGGCTAGAAAGAAACGCATGTTCTCCCTGGGGTCCTTCTCCCATTTCTGGTTCATACTAGGGTGTGAGACTAGCGAAGTAACACTATACACAAAGCTATGCTGAATAAAGCTGTGCTTTGATCATCAACGACAAGGCTCTGCTTTTCAACAATAAGCCTTGATCATTTGCATCTTGGCATGCCACACTGACAATTCACGCCATGCGATCGATAACTATCAATATATAACCTCTAAGCTCGTGTGTCTCAAAGAAGGGTGTTAAGCAAGAGGACAAATTCTCCACCACCAAACATATATATATTAAATAGAAATCAATCAGCACAGAATAAAATCCAATGTCAGACATACATCCATTTACAAGTCTGTTTTGGGTCTGAACGAAACCGGAGACACCTTATTCCTCGTCCCATATGTCCAACACGGAAGAGAGGCTCTCACGTATCCGGACAATCAACAAGTACGTCCGGACAACTACCACTGTAACCCTTTCAAGGCAGCAACTCCAATCAAAGGCATCAGTAGTCATCCATTCGATGTGATGATCGCCGGTCTTCAATCACCGTCTTCAAATCTTCGACTTCCAATCATCGTATAATTATTTGAAATGAGATTTAACTCGGCCTTTTCAAATAATTCTCGAATATATATAATTTAAATCAATTCTTTTCGTTCCACTTCGTTTATAATATTTTATAACGATTTATCGCTATTTTTATATTTATAAAAATAGCCATTTTTAATTAAACGACGCTTCGGGTCATTACATGGCCTTGGCACTATTTTCACCAAAATTTGATTTACATATTTCTCAAAATCTAACCGTTGGATTTTAGCAAATTTTATATCATTGGATAGTTCTTTCCGAAACGAACCCAATGGTTCTAGTTTTGGGAAAATCCGACGGTCGGATCACTCGTTATAATCATTTGAAGTTACGATTTCAAATCGCGAACTACAGTAATGCGATTCGTTTTATTTTAACTATATATATATATATATATATATATATATAAATTAATTCGTTCAGCGATTTCAAACCATTTTCATTTCAACATTGATTTCTTTTATGTGAAATCATATATTACATTAAAATGAATTTTTTTATGTCATACACATTTTTATTTCAACATTGGTTACTTTTATATGAAATCATATATTACATTAAAATGAAAATTTTAATGTTAACACATTTTTTTAACCTTGAATCTTTATATGAAATCATACTAACATAAAAAATGTAATTTTAATTTTAATACATTTTATTCAAACTTGAATGTCTCAATGTTTCACTCTTACATAAAAATATGATTTTTATGTTAACACCATTTTATTCAAAACTTGAATATTTTAATGATTCTATCTTGCATTAAAAAGAAAAATGTAATCTTTTTAACCATTCATCTATTACATTAAAAATGTAATCTTTTTATTTAACCTTTTATTACATGGAAAATGTAATCTTTTCTTCATTTTTGCATTACGTGAAAAATGTAATCGTTTTCTTCATTCTTGTATTACATGAAAAATGTAATCTTTTTTTATTTAATCTTTTATTACATTGAAAATGTAAATCTTCTTATATAATCTTTTATTACTTTGAAAATGTAAATCTTTTTATATAACCTTTTATTACATTGAAAATGTAAATCTTTTTATTCATTTCTTTCAATACATTAAAAATGAAATCTTTTTAATCATTCTTTCAATACATTATAAATGAAATCTTTTTAATCATTCTTTTAATACATTAAAAATGAAATCCTTTTATGTTAACACATTTAATAGACAATACATCTTTTTATTTAACGATGCATTTACATTGAAAATGTAAATTTCAATGTAAAAACATTTTTATTTAACAATGCTATTTTTTATGTTTCCTTTACATTTAAAATTTTAAATTTCAAAGTAACCACATTTTTATATGACAATGTTCATACTTAATGTTTCATTTATACTAAAAATGTAAAATCCAATGTAAATATATTTTTATTTAACAAATGTTTGTTTTTAATGCTTCATTTACATTAAAAATGTAAAATCCAATGTAAATATATTTTTATATCACAATGTTTATTTTTAATGTTTTATTTACATTAAAAATGTAAAATCCAATGTAAATATATTTTCATACCTCAATGTTTATTTTTAATGTTTTATTTACATTAAAAATGTAAAATCAAATATAAATATATTTTTATATCACAATGTTTATTCTTAATGTTTTATTTACATTAAAAATGTAAAATCCAATGTAAATATATTTTTATTTAACAAATGTTTTCTTTTCAATTTCTTCACTTACATTAAAATGATGTTTTAATGTAAAACATTTAAAAATGATATTTAAATGTGAAAACATTTTTGTATCAACTAATGATCATTTTTAATTTACAATAAAAATTGTGAATTTATTGTTGAACGTTTTTCATCATTAATGGTCATTTTTAATTTCATATGCAGTAAAAATCTAATTTTTATTGTTCAAAACAATTTTTTATATCATAACGTGGATATTTCACAACACACAAATATTTCAGAAAATTCGGCAGCATAACGGCAGGGTAATTAAAACTGGCACCATCCCTAGCATGGGTCCTCGCGCTAATTTGGTGTCGAGATACAATTTTTTTTGTAAGTGAAGAAATTGAATTTCCGAATAAATTTTTTTGTAAGTGAATAAAATTCGGTAGCATAACAGCAGGGTAATTAAAACCGGCACCATCCCAGCATAATGGTCATTTCCGAATATAAATTTTTTTCTACGCAATTGAATTTTCCACAAACACGATCAATTTCATTTCAATCACAATCAATCACCAAAAATCAACCAATTCCGCATCACAATACAATCAAGTCGTCCACGGTCTGTGGACGATGGTGTCGAGAGTTTCTAAACTCCGTCTGCAACCTAATATAATTTTATTTAATTAATTTCGGATTCGGAAATCTCACATCGCTTTTTATTTCTACTATAATTGTAGAAGGCTCCCAAAATTCTGTGGTCTTTTCTGAAATGTAGATCTCGAATTTACGGTCCCGATGTTTCTTGTTTCATCAGATTTCGACATCGTATCAGAAAGTTGTGTATTTTCAAAGGTTCATGACAATTTATAGTTAATTAATGTAATATTTAAATAAAAAAGGTCAACCTTCTTCTTCAAAAAAAACAAAGCCAACAGTATTTTTTTTCTTTGATCGAAACATAGGTCTCGATCCCATTCAAAATCTACAGCACTTGAGGTCGATCTGATGTATCCACGGTCTCAGTCTTCGCACCAGCTCTTCGACGTGGTGCTCGATGTCGAGCTCGAAGTCCAGGTTGAGGCGCGATTTCAGACGAGGCGGTGACACCTTGGGTGCAAAGTCCGAGCAACTCTGACAATGAAATTCGATCACAGTGGTACCGAGTCGAAGGTCTTGAAAAGTAGTTCAGATTTCGTTTGATTTCAGGAATTAATTCTGTAGGGATTGAAAGATTTTAATGAATCAAAATCGAGAAATATCGGCCATTGGAATATCAAAGATGGCGATTGACTTTTAGGTCTAGGGTTTTACTGTATGTACTATGTATTTATAGAGTATATTATATATTATTTAATTTTTAAATTCAATAATAACTTGTTAAACCATCCGAACTCCAAACGAAACCCAACGACTGTGGCCCTAGCTAAATACCCCTATTCCGGGCATGATGGGATATGTTTTCTAACCCAATTCGGGTGATACGATATGTTTTTCTTTAAATTAAAATATAAAGCATTTAATTTAATAGTATATTTTTATTTACCGGTGTCACACACTGACTCTAAAAATTCCCGAAAAATAAATCTAGCTATGTTTTGACGATGCAGTCCTAACAAAATTAATTTCATAGAAATTGGAGGCCGTTTGAAAAATGGCCATTTTCTGGTCGATCCAAATTGACTGAAATTGACAAAACACATTTTCTTTTGCCACGCTCACATATTAATTCCAAAAATTATGAAAATTGGAATCCTGCAGTAATTTGACATTCCGGATCCAACCTGGGTGGTTTCGTCGAAAACGGAGGTCGTTTGCAAAATGGCTATTTATACGGTCTATATATTATATTAAATTCCATAGCGATTATTCTTAATATTCAACTGGCCATAACTTTTGATTCCCGCTATGGAATTTCAATTTTTCAGATACGTTGGAAAGATATTTTTAAACAGATTTAAATATTTCTGATTTCACTAAAATCCGATTTATTTTGCATCTGTACATTCAGTCAAAATTCAAATTCAAAATTTTGAACTGCCGCACTATTTCTAACTCCTTTTAAAATTAAAATAAATATATTCATTCTATCTTTGATTTAAATAAATTTTTAATTGTTATTATTTAAAAGAAATTATTTTAACTATTCAAAATTCAATGAAATAACCAAAACAAAAATTTTAATTTGGTTCTGATTTTCCGAGTGTTACAATCTCCCCCACTTAAAATTTTTTCGTCCCTGAAAAGGAAACAACAGTAAAGTAGGAAACAAAACGGAACTCTGCACTGGGTATAAGCCTATTTGATGTTTTCCTCGGTCTCCCATGTACAGTCTCTAGGATCTCCGCTCCATTGCACTTTGACTAGATCAATTCTTTTGATCCTTAGAACTCGGGTTTCTTTGCCAATGATCTTTATCGGCTCCCTCCTTACTGCTAAGCTTGGGGTAATCTCCAAACCTTGTTATGCAGCTTCCTTAACAATCAAGTCTGGATCATGTACATGCTTCCGAAGTTGAGACACATGGAATACATCATGTACCCCTGGCAACCAGTTAGGCAACTGAACCCCGTAAGCGAGAGTTCCAATTCTTTCTAGAATAGGAAATGGACCAATGAATATAGGAACCAACTTCCTAGTCTTCCCGAAACGAACTACTCCTCTCAATGAGGAAACCCTCAAGTATACATAATCACAAACAGAAAATTCTAAATCTCTTCTTACTGAATCTGCATAACTTTTCTGTCCGCTCTGAGCTGCTAGTAATCTCTTCGTAATGAAATCAACTTTATTCGAAGCTTCTCGAATCATGTCGGGACCCAATACTAGTCTATTTCCTGGTTCAACCCAACATGTGGGAGATCTACAAGGCCTACCATACAATGCTTCGAATGGCGACATTTGCAAGCTTGCTTGGTAACTGTTATTATAAGAGAACTCAACCAAGTGCAAGTGATCTTCCCATGATCCGCCAAAATCAAGAATGCATGCCCGCAACAAGTCTTCCAGTATATGGTTCACCCTCTCAGTCTGGCCATCTGTTTGAGGATGATAAGTAGTGCTCAAATTTAACTTTGTTCCCTGCTCCTCTTGTAATGCTTCCCAGAATTTACTAGCGAATATCAGATCACGGTCACCAACAGTGCTACAGGGAACTCCATGTAGTCTAACGATTTCTTTGAAATAAATTTTCGCCAGACTTTGAGCTGTTCTAGTTGATTTGACAGGAATAAAATGGGCAGTCGGGGCAAGCCAACAATAAAATCCATGGAAATTTGATCCCACTTCCAACTTGGAACTTCTAGTGGTTGTAACAAACCGGAAGGTTTTTGCTGATCACTTTTGGCTTGCTGGCAAGTAGAACACCTGCTAACATAAATGGAAATGTCTCTTTTCATTGATTTCCACCAGAATGTGCGCTTGAGATCATGATACATCTTACTCACCCCTGGATGAATACAAAGCTTGAATTTATGACATTCATCCATTACTTCTCTTCTGAGCTCAGGAATATTCGGGACATAGATTCGGCTTTTTAACCTTAGAACACCTTTGTTATCAATTTGGAAACTCAAGGGTTCGCCTTCCCGAACTCTTATACTAATTATCTGAATAAATTCATCATATTTCTGGAGAGCAGAGATTTTGTCAATCAATGAAGGTGTAATGATAAGATTGGCGATGATACGATTGGCGACGACCGCATTCTTCCTGCTGAGCGCATCGGCTACAACATTGGCTTTCCCTGGAGTATACAAGATGTCAAGATCATAGGCCGCAAGAAATTCTAACCAACGTTGCTGCCTCAAATTCAAGTCCATTTGGGTGAACAGATACTTCAAGGATTTATGATCTATATATAATTCGAACTTCTCACCTGAAAGATAGTGCCTCCATATCTTTAAAGAAAACACGATGGCCAATAACTCAAGATCATGAGTCGGATATCACTTCTCATGTGGCTTCAATTGACGGCTAGCATAAGCAAGTACTTTGTCTCTTTGCATTAATACCGCACCAATACCTTCAATAGAAGCATCTGTCCGAACTTTCAAATTTTGATTGCCATCAATAATGGTCAAACAGGGGCAGTGGTCAACCTCAATTCCAGCTCTTGGAAAGCTGCCTCACATTCAGGTGTCCAATTAAACTTTGTGTGCTTCTTTGTAAGCTTCGTTAATGGACAAGATAGTTTCGAAAAATCCTTAACGAATTTCCAATAAAATCCCACCAATCCTAGGAAACTTCTGACTTCTGTAGGCGTGCTAGGCTGCTTCCAATCTTGAATGGATGTGATTTTACTAGGATCCAGTGAAATTCCTTCCTTCGATACTACATGACCGCAGGACTTTACTTCTTCTTGCCAGAATATGCATTTAGAAAATTTGGCCTTTAATACATTCTTTATCAGAATTTCCAAAACTTGTTCCAAATGCTTCTCATGCTCTACAGTTGACTTAGAGAAGATTAAAATGTCGTCAATGTAAACCAGCACAAGTTTTGTGACAGCCCGCCCCGCACCAGCCGACATTTCCAATGAAAGTGCGCTATGCCAATGCCCGACTAGCACATGATGGTCGCCAAATAAAGGAATTTGAACTAACAAGGAACCTGTAGGATGTCTCACAGCATGTGGAATAAAATATAATAATAACATACTTGACATAAAATAGGCGAGACAGTGCATAAGCTGAAAACTAAACCATAATCATCATAGCAGCGGGAATCCAAAATACAGCTTATGATCCATAACCATTATTACAACTTCAAAATATTGTCTCTAAAGCAAAAGAAAGGAAAGGTACACTACTAATGCCCAAAGTAGTGACCATCAACAACATAGGGAGAATATATGTAGGTAATACGTAGGAGCCTCCTGCTCGTCTCCGGATCAGCTACTCGTGCACAACCAGCTAACCTGTCTCTAGTCTGCTCGTTTAGGAGCACCCAAAGTAATAAGAAGATACATAAAACTCTGGGTCAGACAAAAGTCTGGTATGAGCGATAAGCAGCAGAACAGAACAATAACAGGTATACTAAACCATACCTGAACCTAGACCTGCAACCAAAGAGTTAGCACAACAAGATGCACAATACTCTAAGGTGACACTAACATATGGTGTAAAAATATGGGGGTGGGGTGTGCATGTCATAGTGATGTCAAACAGTCAAGCATAATAACCATCCTCACATCTCTCACTCAGTGCGTAAAGCATACGATATCTACCACTTTGATCACCCAAATCCTCACTATGATCACTCTGCCCCATGGAGTTAGGGCGACTCCACTGCACTGATCCATATCCACTAATCCTTGCTATGTCCACTCTGCCCCATGAAGTCATGATGACTACACTGCACTGGCTCATAGCCATGCTATGATCACTCTGCCCCATGGAGTAATAACTACCCCACTGCACTGATACGTAGCCTAACATCCGTCTATTGGTGAATCAAAGTTATGGACGTCGGTAACCCCTTAGCACACGTCCCACAGCAAAGCTCGATTATGAAGTTAACTCGTTGGTTCCCAACTGGATCCTGAGTTACAACCTCTTGTTTGGACTACCTTTGCATCTTGCATTTTGGTCTCCTCCGGATCGGTTTTGAAACAATCTTCCATTCTGATCGGTCCTCTTCTCCTCATTCGGATTGAGTTGTGAGTTCCTCTCTCCTATACGTGAACTCCGCTCAGTTTGTGGTCATCGCATCGGGTCGTGATACCCCATTGGTTCAGATCGTTCTACAGGCGTCGTGGCTCCACCAACGGCCCGATTCATGATGTCAGCTTCAGGGCATCGGGTCATTTCGAGTGTGCAAGCATGGCTCGTGGTCTATCAAACGGTTCGTGTCATGCTCCCCAGAGTGGTTAAGGTCAGTTCATGTTCCTTCCACCGGGTCGAGTCGTGCCATCATGCCACAGTCGGATCGGTTCGTGGTCATTGTTCAAGAGCAGGTTGATTCAGAGAACTCCAGATGCAAGCAGGTCGTGACTAGCGGTTCAGGTCGTGGAGCTCTCCAGGTGGGCGGGTCGGTTCGGTGTCACCATTCACGAGTGGGTCGAGGTCGAGTAGGGGCAATCCGATCCGGTCCTGTTCTAGGTCATTTCCTGCAACTTTTCCAGCGACTGTTTTACGCCACATGACGGCGTTTTTGACCATTCTAACTGTTCTAAACAATCACCAAGCATACCATACACTCATAGCAACGTATAGAACTGAATGCAAACATCAAAACCATAATTTGATATGTTAAAACGGATCAAACATACCCAAAACCCATGTTTTCCTCTTAATCATGTTTAACAATAATTAATGATAGGATTAACAAAACTTAACCAAATTAACCCAAATTTCTAATAGAGGCCTAAAACAATATTTCGAAATTTATAAATATTTTTCCAGAATTTAATCATGTATAAATTCACTAATTACCCTTAATTAACCTTAATTAGTGTAAAAACAAGGCTAATCACTCACATTTGCCACAAATAAACTCAGATCTAAAACTTTTGGACAAAATGGTTCAGATCCCGATACACTCCAGCAACTCTACCTCGATTTTTGTGCTAATCCGCTTTGATTTGATGTAGATTTGGCTTAATTAGCGATTAGAAGGTGATTTGGGGTGTTTTAGCTAGTGGAGGCCATTGCTAGGGTTCAAAGGTTGTAAGTGGCGGCTAACAAATGAAATAAAAACTGATTTACTAACTCATCTCAGCCCTCCTATAACCCTAATCCCGAAATGGGTTATGGGCCCTCTTGCTAATCACCCTAATTTGGCCTGATTAAGCTGTTTTTCACCTTGTTTTAGCCATATCTCCCAAATGGTGAGTCCGTTTGGCTAATGTAACCACTCTATAGAAAGGTAAACCATCATCTGAATCTAATGGAAGTGGTTTCATGTCAAAACTCCTTCCTAATCAAAAGTTATGCCCGAAACAAGATCAACTAGGGGCAAAACGTTCATTTAAAAATCGGGGAAAATCGTGAACATGTGAAATGACTCCAATAGTCGTTTTCCAAAGTTACACTACTATACGACTTCATATGTGAAAGAAATAAATATTTTACGATCCTTCTATGCGTAGAATGCGGGTCGTTACATTCTCCCCCTTAAGAAATTTCGCCCCCGAAATTCCTTAACTAAGAAACAAGCAAAGTATCCCGCATGCCTATCAACCATTCACAACAATCAAACATACAAAACAACAAACACGTCTATCCTAGCATGTGGAAAACTAAATTGAGATTAAAATCTTACCAGGCAAAGAGTTCTGGATACGTCCTCCTCATATTCTCCTCTGTTTCCCAAGTACAGTCTTTCTCATTCTCGCCCCACTGAACTTTAACTAGATCCACCGCTTTCCTTCGAAGTTGCTTTGTATCGTGCTCGACAATACGAATCGGCTTGCGGTTCCCAATCGCCCGGGTTCTACTTCGATATCATCCAAATGATCAGGTGAAATAGTCCTATCGGGGTCGTGCACGAATTTCCTTAATTGGGAAACATGAAATACGTTACGAACTCCTGCCATCTTCTCTGGTAATTCAACTTTTTATGCCAAATTCCCAACTTGCTTGAGAACTGGGAATGGACCAACAAATCTTGGTGTTAACTTGCCTCTCCTACCAAATCGTATCACGCTCTTTAACGGAGAAATCTTGACAAACACCAAGTCACCAATGGATAATTTTAAATCTCTTCTCCTCTTATCAGCATAACTCTTCTGCCTATCTTGGGCAGCCTTCATCCGCTGTTGAATGATCTTAATCTTGTCTGAAGTTTCTGTTATCACATCTGGTTCGAGCACAAACTTCTCACCAGTTTCTAACCAACATGATAGTGAGTTGCACGACCTTCCGTACAAAGCTTTAAATGGAGCCATACCAATACTGGACTGATAACTATTATTATATGCAAACTCTATCAAATGCAAATGGTCATCCCATGATCCATCAAACTCACAATGCTTTTAGGTACTCCATGAAATCTCACCACCCACTTCATATACAGTTCTGCTAACTTAGCTGTTATTCTATTCGACTTGATGGGTATAAACCTTGCACTCTTAGTTAATCGGTCCACAATCACCTAAATGCTATCTTGGCCTGATCTAGTTCTTGGTAACCCATCAATGAAATCCATTGAGACTTGTCCCATTTCCATTCTGGAACTTCTAATGGTTGCAACAAACCAATAGGTTTCTTTTACTCAGCTTTAACCAACTGGCAGTTCATGCATTTGGATATAAACTTCCCAATGTCTCTTTTCATTCCTTCCCAGTAGTAGGTCTGCTTCATGTCTCGATACATTTTGTTACCACCGGGATGTATGGTTAGTTTTGAGTTATGAAACTCTCTAAGCACTTCATCTCTCAATCCATTCACATTGGGTACAACTAACCTTCCATTCTTTCGAAGCCATCCATCTCGATCAAGCCCATACTTGTTCGTCTCCTCACTGTCGATTCCCATCACTAACTTTGAGATGATTTCCAATAGGTTAGGATCGTCCCTCTGAATGGAACCAATCCGCTCAATCAAAGTGGGTTTGATCGTCAAACTTGCTAATACTTCTGCATCCAATTCGCACTTTGGTCTGAAATCATACTGTAACACCCCACATCTGTTAGTGTCACTCACAAAGGGAATGCACTAAGTTCTTTGGAGCATTTTGGGTAAAAGATGCAGATAAATTGCAAGACAGCCAGAAATTAAACAGCGGAAAATAAAACTTTGCTTTATTGATAAAATAGTTTGTACAAAGATTTCTTTACAATATCAGAGTATCATCTGTCTTACAAAATAAAGAAGCATAAAGCAACATTTGTATTCCCCAATTTTAGCAAGAGCCAGCCATAGCATCTGAAAGAGAGGATCCAAGCAAAACTTCGACAAATCTTCAAGCTGGGAAAGAGTGACAGTCCCACTTACCCTGAGCTATACTATTCCCTCCTTTACTACCTGGGGGGGGGGGGGGACGGAAGAAAAGAAGACGAAAGAAAAACAGAGTCAGACATAAAGCCTGAGTAAGTTCAGTAACTTCTAGCATTTGAACACGGAAAAATAAAACGACATGAATTAACTGAATACAAGATTACACCATGACGATAGGGTCAGCAAGAATAGACAAGATAATCACAAGATATGCTAAGCTAAGATAAACTGGATACGCTCTAATACTTTCGCCGCTTCGCTATTTCCTTGTTATACTGGTTTCAATATCTCTGCACCACCTAACTAGTGTCCCAACAAGTAACGATAAGGTGATCCCAATTCCTGTAGTTTCCATTGCCTTAGGGCATACATTTATTATTTGTTACCTAGATTTAGTCTAGGGTTTTCTATCAAGTGCTTTCTAGATTCAACTAGAGTTTACGCTATCTGCTGAACGCTTCTCGGATTCAGGGTTTATGCCACCTAGTCCAACTAGGTATTATGCTACCTGTCGAACGAAGCCCCCAAGTCTAGGACAAACTACCTAGAGTGGTATATGTTCCTATACTTCCCCATGCCTGTATCGCGAAACGTTATCGCTTGTCTAGATGCACATGTCCTGTAATGTGCGACCCGAGTCCTGTGGCAGGGCAAATCAAGGAATACAGAACTCGTTCGGGAGCTTTCAGATATCTGCCGATGCAGATGCTAAGGTTTGTTTTTATTCCAGTGGCTATGGTCCCACTTGACCCCTCCCTCAACTAATGAAAGGCACACCTTGAAAAATGAGAACTATACGCAGGCCCCCGGTGCCCCACTATCCTATGGCCATCCTCACCCATAACTAGATATCAAGTGTATGGTATTTTGGAGTTCTCCGCCTTACCGCTTTACGTATCTCGACTGAATCAAGATGGATGGTAGACGACGAGTTGCTATCACAGGGCTACCATTTTCTCGCCGAATCACGCCGGTCCATCCTAGTCTTTAGGTTGCAATATATTGCAACCAAGGCATACCCCTGGTTCTTCTACGCAGAACTTAACCTCTGTGAGCCCAGTAGGATCATCTGCAGCCTCACAGAGGGATACCAAGAGTACCCTCATGTCCCCTCGAAGCCTCGGGCTTCGTAACCCAATTCGTTGGAGCCTCCTTTTTACTCAGACGGACATCCGCTCCTTCCCGTGTCATACTAAGAATTACTACTTAGTTTTACTAACTAAGATTTACCACTTAGTTTCCAGAATCGTTGTTTTCTTAACTAAGGTTTACTACTTAGTTCTTTTTCCCGTCAATTTGGATTGATTAAGTGTCATTAGTCAATTCAAGCCAACTTAACCCTCTTCATTCATCCTGTTAAACTGGTTAAGTGTTATCAGTAATTCATGATGACTTAACCCTACCACAAACCAAGTTATATTGGTTAAGTATTTCTTATTACTTAACCCTACCCATTCATCCTGTATTGGTTAAGTGTTCCTTGCCCGTCTGTTTTAACTGACATGTTATTATGAATGGTTAAGTATTATCCCTTCAGGTTTTAGACTTAACCGTATTCCTTTATCACAATCCGATGGTTAAGTGTTCAAGCTTACTTAACCCTATGGTCTAGCCCAACTAGCATATCAGGTTGGCTAAGTGTATTTACTTAACCCCTACAAATCTTGTCTTGTTACCATGTGAAGTTGGTTAAGTGTCCCTATGGACTTAGCCCTCCCATCCTAGCTTAACTGTGTTAAGTTGGTAAAGTGTTCCTATGGACTTAACCCTCCCATTCTAGCTTAACAACGTTAAGAACCTAACCCCACCCACCGGTCTGGTTATCATGTTGAATCGGTTAAGTGCCTTAGTTGACTTAACCCTGCCATTCTTGTTCTAGCTTTAACTAAATAAATTAAAGCCGCTACCACTCACATTAGACAGATATTGTTGTGAATACTGGATATGCCGGTTGGTTCCGGGCAGGTTTACATCGCAACTCAGTCTAACCTCGGGTTAGGCATATTCATGTTTTCTAAGTTCAAAGGGTTTTGATTAATTTCCAAATCAGGTTTTAAAAGTAACCATCCCGTCCGTCGGATCAGTTAGGGATAGCCAGGGAGAGCAAGAAACTTGTATTTTCCAAACCCAAGCCTAGACACTATCCTCTTTGTCACCCTAGAACTTTCTGGTGTATTATTAAAAGAGATGTTGTTAAGAAACCTTTAATTTGTCTTAATTTACATTTCTCATTTAGGACAAATTCTATAAGTAAATCATTCCTAGTTTACTTATTTCCTAATTCCTCTTTTAATGTAAATTGTCAACATTTATTCTTACGGCCCATTTTCCCCTCTATATCATATTTAAGCCTTTTGGTATGTGAACTATACCAAATTAAATGTCACTAACCATGATTTTGCTAAATATGTCAAGTACTCCCAATTATGGCCTATTTCAAATTTATGCCAATATACTTATTATGCCAAATTAGCTAATCCAATTCTGATTTACATTCTAATTACGGTTCGTGTCAAACTAGACTTATTATTCTAGTTCACAATTCATGTAAATGCTAGATTTACAAGTCAATACTAGATTCAAATTACACATCCTATAATTCACGTCAAATTTATCTAATTTGCATTTCTATGAACATGCCATAATACATGTTCCCAATTTATGCCAATTTTCAAGTTAAAAACTACGTTTCTAGTAAATTTCATATTTTCCCCAAATCGTATTCCCACCGTTCGTATAATCGTGATTCAATCTAGATTTAGATAAATCTAGATTCGTACAAAATAGGGAATGAACCAAAGATGCTATGAAAAAGGATGAACATAATAACTGGCATAAAAAGGTTTGAATAACGACGTAGGTTCAAGAACATGGGTAGACCTAACTTAATAGGTAAATTCCCAAGGTCTAAAACCAAGAATAGACAGAGTAGGTTCAAGAACATGGGTAGACCTAACTTAATAGGTAAATTCCCAAAGTCTAAAACCAAAGAAAACCAAGAATAGACAGAATAGAAAATCAGGTTTATACCCAATTTCACAGTCACAAAACTTAAACAACACTTTCCTAGTCATGAATCATAGGTGTTTAGTCACAATTGTCCTCGTTATGTCATAGGCAATAGTTTATGTTTTCTAATCAAAGGCATAGGCTTGTGTTCATGGTCAAGGAAATAATTCTCATAGTCACAGTCACAGTCATAGGCAATGTTAATAGTCATAGGCAATGTTCATAGTTAAAGAGGCATATAGTTTTAAGGTCCATAGTTTCATAGTCACAGTCTTATCGGTCATCGAATCATAATAGTTCTTAATTAAGTCCAAAGATATAGGCACAGATTCGAATAGAAAGATTGGCATATTCTTTTATTCCTTTAATTCATGTCACGAACAGATAGAAACGTTCAAATCTAAATAGTAACTGACTTACAGAGATTAGATTAGAATAGAAAGATGGCGATGCTATGATTCGTGCGACGTTGCTCGAAATCGTTTGAGTTAGCCTTTGATTCTCATTCTGAAGCCTTAATCTTGATTCGAACCTCCTCTTGACAACTAGAGCAGCACTTCCTCGTCTCGATTTATTTTATATATTACTTATTTATATATTTTCTCAGAGGCAGCATAAGGATAGAAAAGAATTGTGAATAGAGAAGGAGACTAGGGTTGTTTATATAGTGTTAGGCGGACGAACCTGGTCAGAATGGCGCCCGGATACAGAAGAACGAACCAGGTTCAGAAAACTGGAAAAAGCGGGGGGGGGGGGGGGGGGTCGACCCCCAGTTCGACTACCCAGTCGACCTGGGTGCCTTGGGCGGGAAAATTCCCGCCCAGCCCAATCTGGCTCTGATTTTGAATTTGAATTCGCTTTTCTGAACTGTTTCGAAATTTGAACTTCGCTGAATCTTCCGGAGGCCATATCTTCCTCATACGGACTCCGATTTACGCAAACTCGGACTCGTTTTCATGCAGAATTCTGAGACGAACACAATGGTGCAGCCCGTTTCCCTTGATTTTGATTTTAATATTCAATTCTGCCTTGATTTTTGAATCTTAGTGTTACAGAATTACGGGGTGTTACATTCTCCCCCACTTAAAAGGATTTCGTCCCCGAAATCTTCAAGTTAGGAAGAATGTGTCCTACCATCCAATCACCCATCTACTCAACCATTCATTCACAGGCATTCATCGTCCTTAAAAGATTTCTAATGCTTTCATGTTCATATGCATAGTGTGTGTATATGTCTTTATCTAATGCAAAATCAGGCGGTCTACTGATTCAGTTGACCTCCTTAATGCAAATCATGTCGGTGCCATGCGTCCAATCATGTATGCAAGCATCCCTAGTTATGTAAATACTACATGCGTGCACAGCCATTCATCTATATGCAACATCCATATGATAGCATATCAAGTTAACTTACCAACAAATACATATCTGTAAATGCAATATAAAAGCGTCCGAACTGATCTAGAGCCTAACACGTATGCATATGCATTCACGAGCAACCATTAGCAACCACTTGCAACCATCAACCATAACATGTTTTAAATACATGTTTACATCCAAAGGAGTTTCTACCTAAGGATCGAAGATACGACCTAGAGGATATACTTTGGAAATAGAGAAACAATTATGCGTAAAGCTCCTACCAAAGAAATCAAGGACGCACCCTTAAGGAAAAGGGTATGTTGCTAGTATCTAGCCTTCTTGAGCTTTACTCCACTGTATCTTAACTAATTTAACTTCACGATTGTGAAGTTCCTGACCTCCATTTCCAAAATAAACAGATGCCAATCACGGTACCAAGTGTACGTACTAAGATGGTTTGAGGTCTCTCTCTTACCCAACATGCCATAACTATAAGAGTCGAAAGATCACAACGTGCTTTTTTTTGGAGTGCCTGCCACAACTATTCATCTCTCACGCAACCCATCCTAGTCGAACTCGACATTCCTCAAGTACAAGCCCCAAAGGCCTAATCCAATATCAGACAAGCACCCAAGGAATATCTCCTCCGAATTTAAACGATCTACGTGAGATGATATAAGCAAACTCGATAGCTATTCTCAAATCCCTACTAACCAAAAATAAACTGGTCAGACCACCAATTGGATTTGAGACTCTAGTGAGATCTTTGTACTATACAAGTACTATGGTGCAGGGACTCAACTATGGAAGTGGATATGAACAAATAAGAAGCGCTAAAACCAAAGGAAATAGTCCGAACAACAAAACTAGACTCTTCCAACAGAACTTTACTACCTTTCTCCTAGGTATGCTTGGTGGCGAAAGTATGTACTTGCCCTTCTGAAAATCTTGTTCCTCGTTCTTGCCCTTGTCCTTAATTATATGCCCTATCATACCCTAGTAAAGATAATTTCCTCTTGTCTTAGGTTTTATAATTTCTTCCTCCTTCGTGAGCTAATTCTACATCCATGAATTCCTCATCCTAGGGTTATGTTCCTTAGCCAAACTCCTCATCCCTTTCCGTGTGTAACCATGTTGACAAATCTCTCGAAAGCTGCCTCCATCGTACGAGAAACCCTATAAGCTTGAAAGAAAACTGGCTGTAGGTGAAACAACTACGGCTATGGATGGAAGTCAGACACGACTTCGCCCATCGATGAGGTTACCTCCCAGAAAGCTAGGAGCCTCAGAGACTCAAGAAGGAAGGAGACAAGAATTCAAATAGAGGAAGAGATGATAATGCATATGGCTTTGGGGAATATGCCTTTTAAAACAAATCTTTTCTCTTGAAAATGCTTCTTTTAAAACCATTTTGAAAATAATTTTTCAAATCCTTTACCTGATCCGGTAACCTTAAGCTCTGATACCACGTGTATCACCCCTCATCCGTTAGTGTCACTCACAAAGGGAATGCACTAAGTTCTGTGGAGCATTTTGGGTAAAAGATGCAAACAAATTACGAGAAAGACAGAAATTAAACAGCGGAAAATAAAACTTTTCTTTATTGATAAAATAGTTTGTACAAAGATTTCTTTACAATATCAGAGTATCATCTATCTTACAAAATAAAGAAGCATAAAACAACATTTGTATTCCTCAATTTTAGCAAGAGCCAGCCAAAGCATCTTAAAGAGAGGATCCAAGCAAAACTTCGACAAATCTTCAAGCTGGGAAAGAGTGACAGTCCGACTTAACCTGAGCTATACTATTCCCTCCTTTACTACCTGGGGGGGGGGGAACGGAAGAAAAGAAGACGAAAGAAAAACAGAGTCAGACATAAAGCCTGAGTAAGTTCAGTAACTTCTAGTATGTGAACATGGAAAAACAAAACGACATGAATTAACTGAATACAAGATTACACCATGACGATAGGGTCAGCAAGAATAGACAAGATAATCACAAGATATGCTAAGCTAAGATAAACTGGATACGCTCTAATACTTTCGCCGCTTCGCTATTTCCTTGTTATACTGGTTTCTATATCTCTGCACCACCTAACTAGTGTCCCAACTAGTAACGATAAGGTGATCCCAATTCCTGTAGTTTCCATTGCCTTCGGGCATACATTTATTATTTGTTACCTAGATTTAGTCTAGGGTTTTCTATCAAGTGCTTTCTAGATTCAACTAGAGTTTACGCTATCTGCTGAACGCTTCTCGGATTCAGGGTTTATGCCACCTATTCAAACTAGGTATTATGCTACCTATCGAACGACGCCCCCAAGTCTAAGACAAACTACCTAGAGTGGTATATGTTCCTATACTTCCCCACGCCTGTATCGCGAAACGTTATCACTTGTCTAGATGCACATGTCCTGTAATGTGCGACCCGAGTCCTGTGGCAGGGCAAATCAAGGAATACAGAACTCGATCGGGAGTTTTCAGATATCTTCCGATGCAGATGCTAAGGTCTGTTTTTATTCCAGTGGCTATGGTCCCACTTGACCCCTCCCTCAACTAATGAAAGGCACACCTTGAAAAATGAGAACTATACGCAGGCCCCCGGTGCCCCACTATCCTATGGCCATCCTCACCCATAACTAGATAGCAAGTGTATGGTCTTTTGGAGTTCTCCGCCTTTCCGCTTCATGTATCTCGACTGACTCAAGATGGATGGTAGACGACGAGTTGCTATCACAGGGCTACCGTTTTCTCGCCGAATCACGCTGGTCCATCCTAATCTTTAGGTTGCCATATATTGCAACCAAGGCATACCCCTGGTTCTTCTACGCAGACCTTAACCTCTGTGAGCCCAGGAGGATCATCTGCAGCCTCATTGAGGGATACCAAGAGTACCCTCACGTCCCCTCGAAGCCTCGGGCTTCGTAACCCAATTTGTTGGAGCCTCCTTTTTACTCAGACGGACATCCGCTCCTTCCCGTGTCATACTAAGAATTACTACTTAGTTTTACTAACTAAGATTTACCACTTAGTTTCCAGAATCATTGTTTTCTTAACTAAGGTTTACTACTTAGTTCTCTTTCCCGTCAATTTATATTAATTAAGTGTCATTAGTCAATTCAAGCCAACTTAACCCTCTTCATTCATCCTGTTAAACTGGTTAAGTGTTATCAGTAATTCATGATGACTTAACCCTACCACAAACCAATTTATATTGGTTAAGTATTTCTTATTACTTAACCCTACCCATTCATCCTGTATTGGTTAAGTGTTCCTTGCCCGTCTGTTTTAACTGACATGTTATTATTAATGGTTAAGTATTATCCCTTCATGTTTTAGACTTAACCCTATTCCTTTATCACAATCCGATGGTTAAGTGTTCAAGCTTACTTAACCCTACGGTCTAGCCCAGCTAGCATATCAGATTGGCTAAGTGCATTTACTTAACCCCAACCTCTAGTCTAGTTAACATGTTAATTTGGCTAAGTGTATTAACTTTACTTAACCCCTACAAATATTGTCTTGTTACCATGTGAAGTTGGTTAAGTGTCGCTATGGACTTAGCCCTCCCATCCTAGCTTAACTGTGTTAAGTTGGTTAAGTGTTCCTATGGACTTAACCCTCCCATTCTAGCTTAACTGTGTTAAGAACCAAACCCCACCCACCGGTCTGGTTATCATGTTGAATCGGTTAAGTGCCTTAGTTGACTTAACCCTGCCATTCTTGTTCTAGCTTTAACTAAATAACTTAAAGCCGCTACCACTCACATTAGACAGATATTGTTGCGAATACTGGATATGCCGGTTGGTTCCGGGCAGGTTTACATCGCAACTCAGTCTAACCTCGGGTTAGGCATATTCATGTTTTCTAAGTTCAAAGGGTTTTGATTAATTTCCAAATCAGGTTTTAAAAGTAACCATCCCGTCTGTCGGATCAGTTAGGGATAGCCAGGGAGAGCAGGAAACTTGTATTTTCCAAACCCAAGCCTAGACACTATCCTCTCTGTCACCCTAGAACTTTCTGGTGTATTATTAAAAGAGATGTCGTTAAGAAACCTTTAATTTGCCTAAATTTACATTTCTCATTTAGGACAAATTCTATAAGTAAATCATTCCTAGTTTACTTATTTCCTAATTCCTCTTTTAATGTAAATTGTCAACATTTATTTTTATGGCCCATTTTCCCCTCTATATCATATTTATGCCTTTTGGTATGTGAACTATACCAAATTAAATGTCACAAACCATGATTTTGCTAAACCTGACAAGTACTCCCAATTGTGGCCTATTTCAAATTTATACCAATATACTTATTATGCCAAATTAGCTAATCCAATTCTAATTTACATTCTAATTACGGTTCGTGCCAAACTAGACTTATTATTCTAGTTCACAATTCATGCAAATGCTAGATTTACAAGTCAATACTAGATTCAAATTACACATCCTATAATTCACGTCAAATTTATCCAATTTGCATTTCTATGAACATGCCATAATACATGTTCCCAATTTATGCCAATTTTCAAGTTAAAAACTACGTTTCTAGTAAATTTCATATTTTCCCCAAATCGTATTCCCACCGTTCGTATAATCGTGATTCAATCTAGATTTAGATAAATCTAGATTCGTACAAAATAGGGAATGAACCAAAGATGCTATGAAAAAGGATGAACATAATAACTGGCATAAAAAGGTTTGAATAACGATGTAGGTTCAAGAACATGGGTAGACCTAACTTAATAGGTAAATTCCCAAGGTCTAAAACCAAGAATAGACAGAGTAGGTTCAAGAACATGGGTAGACCTAACTTAATAGGTAAATTCCCAAAGTCTAAAACCAAAGAAAACCAAGAATAGACAGAATAGAAAATCAGGTTTATACCCAATTTCACAGTCACAAAACTTAAACAACACTTTCCTAGTCATGAATCATAGGTGTTTAGTCACAATTGTCCTCGTTATGTCATAGGCAATAGTTTATGTTTTCTAATCAAAGGCATAGGCTTGTGTTCATGGTCAAGGAAATAATTCTCATAGTCACAGTCACAGTCATAGGCAATGTTCATAGTCATAGGCAATGTCCATAGTCATAGGCAATGTTCATAGTTAAAGAGGCATATAGTTTTAAGGTCCATAGTTTCATAGTCACAGTCTTATCGGTCATCGAATCATAACAGTTCTTAATTAAGTCCAAAGATATAGGCACAGATTCGAATAGAAAGATTGGCATATTCTTTTATTCCTTTAATTCATGTTACGAACAGAGAGAAACGTTCAAATCTAAAAAGTAACTGACTTACAAAGATTAGATTAGAATAGAAAGATGGCGACGCTATGATTCGTGCGACGTTGCTCGAAATCGTTTGAGTTAGCCTTTGATTCTCATTCTGAAGCCTTAATCTTGATTCGAACCTCCTCTTGACAACTTGAGCAGCACTTCCTCGTCTTGATTTATTTTATATATTACTTATTTATATATTTTCTCAGAGGCAGCATAAGGATAGAAAAGAATTGTGAATAGAGAATGAGACTAGGGCTGTTTTTATAGTGTTAGGCGGACGAACCTGGTCAGAATGGCATCCGGATACAGAAGAACGAACCAGGTTCAGAAAACTAGAAAAACCGGTGGGGAGGGGGGGGGGTCGACCCCTAGATCGACTACCCAGTCGACCTGGGTGCCCCAGGTCGACTACCCAGTCGACTTGGGCGGGAAAATTCCCACCCAGCCCAATCTGGCTCCGATTTTGAATTTGAATTCTCTTTTCTGAACTGTTTCGAAATTTGAACTTCGCCGAATCTTCCGGAGGCCATATCTTCCTCATACGGACTCCGATTTACGCAAACTCGGACTCGTTTTCATGCAGAATTCCGAGACGAACTCAATGGCACAGCCCGTTTCCCTTGATTTTGATTTTAATATTTAATTCTACCTTGATTTGTGAATCTTAGTGTTACAGAATTGTGGGGTGTTACACATACCCAGCGATGTACTCCAGTTGCTTCCATTCTAGAAACATAGCCCCTAAACTGGCATGTCTTCTACTCAATGCATCAGCTACCGCATTGCCTTTTCCTGGTGTATATGCGATATCGAAATCGTAGGAAGCCAAGAATTCTAACCATCTTTGCTATCGGAGATTTAGATCCTTCTGAGAGAAAAGATACTTTAACGATTTATGATCCGTAAACAACTCGAATCTTTGTCCCAAGAGATAATGTCTCCACATCTTCAATGCGAACACGATCGCTGCCAATTCCAAATCATGAGTAGGATACCTTTTCTCATGCGGTTTCAGTTTCCGACTAGCATAAGCTACAACCCTACCTCCTTACATCAATACAACACCTACTCCGGTACCACAAGCATCCGTGTATATCGTCATCTCTTCATTCCCTTAGGAATGATTAACACTGGTGCGCATGTCAACTTTTCCTTTAGACTCTTGAATGCATTCTCGCACTTTTCGTCCCAAACAAAAGCTTGATTTTTCTTGTTCAACTGAGTCAACGGTGCTGCTATCTTGGAGAAGTCTTGGATAAACTTACGATAATATCCAACCAATCCCAAGAAACTTCTTACCTCTGTTGCATTCTTGGGCGTAGACCAATCTTGTACCGTAGCCACCTTAGCAGGGTCCACGGAAATACCATTCTCTAAAACAACATGGCCCAAGAATCTCACTTCCCTCCTCTAGAAGTGACACTTAGAGAACTTTGTTTTCAATTGGTGTTTTCTCAACACCTCCATCACTATCCTCAAATGTTCCTTGTGTTCTTCCTCTGTCCTCGAATAAACTAAGATATCATCCACGAACACAAGAATAAACTTGTTCAATTGATCCCTGAATGCCCTATTCATAAGATCCACAAAATATGCTGGTGCATCGGTCAACCCAAACAGCATGACCAACCACTCATAGAATCCAAACGGCGTCCAAAAGGCCGTCTTAGCTATACTCTCTGCTTCCACCCTAAGCTGATGGAAACCTGTTGCGAGATCCAACTGGCAGAACACTCTCGCGCCACTCAACTGATCGAACAAATCATCTATCCGCGGTAGAGGATACTTATTCTTCCTCGTCACCTTATTCAGCTCGCAGTAGTCCACACACAACCAAAGGGAACCATCTGCCTTAGTAGCAAACAAAAATGGTGCTCCCCACTCAGAAACCCTTCTTTTGATAAATCCCTTCTTCAAAAGATCGCTCACTTGCACCCCGAGCTCTCGTTGTTCCCCTGGCTCCATACGACGAAGTGGTATCACTGTAGGTCTGGCATCTTTCATTAAATCAATATGGAACTCAATCTCTCGGTGTGGTGGAAGTCCGGTCATTTCCTCGAAGACGTCCGAATACTGGCCAGCCACGGGCACATCTGACAACTCATCATGCGGGATGTCGAGGGAATTTAGAAAAATAGCCATTACCCCATCACTATGTAGACCACCAAACACTACCCTCCGCCCATCATCCGCTCTAACTGTCACTAAAAAGCCATTACAGTCTACCACCACCCCGTACCTTTAGAGCAAATCGAATCCCAAAATTATGCCAAACCTAGTAAAGCCCAAAACAAAGAAATCACAAACAAACATGCATCCATGACTCGATAAGACCACATTACGACAAATCATGCTAAGGCTAGTCGAACCACCAATCGGGTTAGTCACCGCTAGAGGTCTATCGACTATCTCGTGTTCCAATCCCAACTTATCTACCAGGTCACTAGATATGAAGGAACGAGAAGCTCCGGTATCAAACAATACTCGAACAGGAACATCATAAATAGAAAGCATACCTTGAATAATGACATTCTTTCCCTTCTCCCCCGAAGTTGGGGCATTCGACGAAGAAGGAACAGCATTAATAACATATGCTTTCACAATTTGCTTTTCTTTAGGGGTTTGCAGACACTTATCCTTGTGATGTCCCACTTGGCCACAGTTGAAGCACTTCCTGTCCGCTGGCTTTGCTCGACATTCTTTAGCATAATGACCCTTCTTGCCACAGCTAAAGCACTCAACATCTTTCTTATTCTTATTCTTCTTCTTCTGGCCCTCCTTGGTTTGATTCTGCTTTCTCTTGTTCTGAGAACCATTCTTGCCTCCACCGCTTGCTTGCGGCTTGCGGCTTTGGCTTTGGCTCTTCTGCAGATGCAACCTCAGTCTTCGACTTAGGGCATAGACTCTCTAATCTCAAAGCTTTTCCCACAATCGATTCAAACGTCTTATCGATATAGTTTATAAGCCTTTCCCCCAAGTACTGATCTAAGCCTGTTATGAACTTCTCATTCTTCTAATTGGGAGTGTCAATAAGAGATAATCCATACTTTGACAAAGTATCGAACTCAGCAATATACTCCGAGACTGCCCTGCCATTCTGTTTAAGCTCCAAGAACTTCCTAAACAACTCTGACTTCTGAGAAGCTGGGATAAACTTTTCACTGAATCGGGCCTTAAACTGATCCCATGTAACTTGATCCTCTGGAGTAGCTGCCTTAATAGCATTCCACCAATTCGTCGCCCGTCCTTGCAGCTGACAGGATGCTAGCTTTCTCTTTGTCGCATCCTCGATACCCAAATCTTCGAAGATGCGCTCACAGCTATCAAGCCAATCCTGAACTTCTGTAGCCGATTTCGTTCCGTGGAATGGCTTCCCACCAGGCTAGTGTAATCCTTGCATAGCTTGGCAAAATCGGCCCTAGGCGCCTACACCGCTGCACCACCACCATTTGCAGCATTAGGAGCTGCCCTCTGAACATCCCTAAGCATCTCTCTCATGAAGTCAGTGAACATCATCCTCATATCAGGAGCATTCCCATCATTAGCTCCTCTACCAATACCCCTAGTATATCGGCTCATCATTCAATCTGTAAGGAGAAAACGATTAACCATCTCTTCAGTGGTGCCAGAGCAATGCGACTTCATCCTTAAATATACTAATAGAGTGTGCGTGTGTGTGTATATATATAGCTTTTGAAAACCAAAATATTGCAAATACGCGCTCTTATATACGTGTACTATCTCTCCCTGGTGTCTTTCCCTAGGTTAACTACGCAACCTAGAGCTCTGATACCAAATGTGACAGCCCGCCCCACATCAGTCGACATTTCCAATGAAAGTGCGCTGTGCCAAGGCTCGACTAGCACAGGATGGTCGCCAAAGAAAGGAATTTGAACTAAAAAGGAACCTGTAGGATGTCTCACAGCGCATGGAATAAAATATAATAATAATATACTTGACATAAAACAGGCGAGACAGTGCATAATCTGAAAACTAAACCATAATCATCATAGCAGCGGGAATCCAAAATACAGCTTATGATCCATAACCATTATTACAACTTCAAAATATTGTCTCTAAAGCAAAAGAAAGGTAAGGTACACTACTAATGCCCAAAGCAGTGACCATCAACAACATAGGGAGAATATATGTAGGTAATACGTAGGAGCCTCCTGCTCGTCTGTAGATCAGCTACTCATGCATAACCAGCTAACCTGTCTCTAGTCTGCTCGTTTAGGAGCACCCAAAGTAATAAGAAGAGACATAAAACTCTGGGTCAGACAAAAGTCTGGTATGCACGATAAGCAGCAGAACAGAACAAGAATAGGTATACTAAACCATACCTGAACCTGGACCTGCAACCAAAGAGTTAGCACAACAAGATGCACAATACTCTAAGGTGACACTAACATATGGTGTAAAGATACGGGGGTGGGGTGTGCATGTCATAGTGATGTTAAACAGTCAAGCATAGCAACCATCCTCACATCTCTCACTCAGTGCGTAAAGCATACGATATCCACCACTTTGATCACCCAAATCCTCGCTATGATCACTCTGCCCCATGGAGTCAGGGCGACTCCACTGCACTGATCCATAGCCACTAATCCTTGCTATGTCCACTCTGCCCCATGAAGTCATGATGACTACACTGCACTGGCTCATAGCCATGTACGGTCACTCTGCCCCATGGAATAATAATTACCCCATTGCACTGATACGTAGCCTAACATCCGTCTAGTGGTGAATCAAAGTTATGTACGTCGGTTACCCCTTAGCACACGTCCCGCAACAAAGCCCAACTATGAAGTTAACTCGTTGGTTCCCTACTGGATCCTTAGTTACAACCTCTCGTTTGGACTACCTTTGCATCTCGGGTTTTGGTCTCCTCCAGATCGGTTCGGAAACAAGCTTCCATTCTGATCGGTCCTCCTCTCCTCATTCGGATCGAGTTGTGAGTTCCTCTCTCCTATACGTGAACTCCGATCAGTTTGTGGTCATCGCATCGAGTCGTGATACCCCATTGGTTCAGATCGTTCTCCAAGCGTCGTGGCTCCACCAGCGGCTCGGTTCATGATGCCAGCTTCAGAGAATCGGGTCCTCGTGGTCCACTGAACGGTTCGGGTCATGCTCCCCAGTGTGGTTCAGGTCAGTTCATGTTCCTTCCACCGGGTCGAGTCGTGCCATCATGCCACGGTCGGATCGGTTCGCGGTCTTCGTTCAAGAGCAGGTTGGTTCAGAGAACTCCAGATGCAAGCAGGTAGTGACTGGCGGTTTGGGTCGTGGAGCACTCCAGGTGGGCGGGTCGGTTCGGTGTCACCATTCACGAGCGGGTCAGGGTTGAGTAGGGACGATCCGATCCGGTCCTATCCTGGGTCATTTCCTGCAACTTTTCCAGCGACTGTTTTACGCCACACAACAGCGTTTTCGACCATTCTAACTGTTCTAACAATCACCAAGAATACCATATAGTCATAGCAACGTATAGAATTGGCCACAAACATCAAAACTGCAATTTGATATGTTAAAACAGATCAAACATACCTAAAACCCATGTTTTCCTCTTAATCATGTTTAACAATAACTAATGATAGGATTAACAAAACCTAACCAAATTAACCCAAATTTTTAATAGAGGCCTAAAACAATATTTCGAAATTTATAAATATTTTCAGAATTTAATCATGTATAAATTCACTAATTATCACTAATTATCCTTAGATAACCTTAATTAGTGTAAAACAAGGCTAATCACTCACCTTAGCCACAAATAAACTCAGATCTGAAACTTTTGGACAAAATGGTTCAGATCCCAATACACTCCAGTAACTCTACCTTGATTTTTGTGTTAATTCGTTTTGATTTGATGTAGATTTGGCTTAATTAGCGATTAGAAGGTGATTTGGGGTGTTTTAGCAAGTGAAGGCCATTGCTAGGGTTCAAAGGTTATAAGTGGCGGCTAAGAAATGAAATAAAAACTGATTTACTAACTCATCTCAGCCCTCCCATAACCCTAATCCCGAAATGGGTTATGGGCCCTCTTGCTAATCACCCTAATTAGGTTCGGTTAAGCCCTTTTTCACCTTCCAAACCTTGTTTCAGCCATATCTCCCAAACTGTGAGTCCGTTTGGCTAATGTGAGCACTCTATGGAAAGGTAAACCATCATCCGGATCTAATGGAAGTGGTTTTAGGTCAAAACTCCTTCTCAATCAAAAGTAGTGGCCGAAACAAAATCAGCTAGGGGCAAAACAGTCATTTAAAAATAGGGAAAAATCATGAACATGGGAAATTACTCCAATAGTCGTTTCCCAAAGTTACACGACCATACGTGTAACGACCCATATTTTTGACCGTTCAAATCGACAATAAACCACACATGTTGACCCAAACAAATCGCCAACACAGGCAGTTATTTGATAAAGAAGAAAAAAAGAAAGAAAGAAGAGAAAACCAAATCACAGAATCTCACAGCGGAAGGGCAACATATAATAAATAAATAGCCGTTAAGGCAGTTGAAATGTATACATTGGTTATAACATTCAAATGAATATCAGAGTTACATATATATACAGATGTACATAATAAGTAGCGGAAAATACCTATATATGATAAATGTATATACAAATCTTCGTCTTCGATCTCCAAGGCACAGTCATCTTCAGTAACTGCAATGTCTGCTGACCCGAGCGTATTGCATAAGAAAGAAAACACAACAAACACTCGGATCAACACTAAATCATCTCATATTAGTCAAATCAAAATACGAAATAACATCAGTATCATGGGTGCAGTAACTCAAGAGATGTTACGGGATTTTTCCCATCTCTCGAGGGTCCGTTAAACTAATATCTATATAATAATACGCTATTATTATAATGTCTATTCAGTAAAGTATAAATACTGAAAATAGCGTAAGCGGGATTACCATATTACCCTTACGCCGTTTATAGGCATCAACAGTCTATACAGTACCGTAAATTCACCGTACTGGTGTTATCAGAGGGCACTCCATACAAGGCAATGCTAAATCAAAATCGTATGGGCTCGATATGGATATATATGACAAGGCACTCGAGGCAATGCATAGGGTAGGATTCTACCAATTGCACTCCCGGACCGGTGGTAACGCATAGCAGCCACTACCGCCCACCTCGGAACACACTCCCAAAGTCATAAATGGGCCCAAATCATCATCATCATCATCATAGTCATAGAAATAGTATCGAAGAAGTGTGTTCGATCAAAGGTGCTACCTCAGTTAGTCACGGTATAGCTCCTGTTTTAGTCATTTCAATTCTGACCCGAAGGTTAGGGCTATTTCTTCATCGTTCATCTTCTTCGATTCAATAATCGCCTTCAAAAGTCATCATACTCATTCTGGATACGTCATAACGTTCACAGTTGTCAAAGTGGTATCGACACTGACAGAGAGTATGCCTTATGTCGACTCCGGTCTCTCTAACAACTAACGCTTACATCTTTCACATCGGTTGGTTCTTTTATATTTCACAAGGTTCGCTTTCATATCAGAATATCATGTTTTGTTCCGAACCCATTTTTATATTCAAACATAGAATAAAATTTCATATCAAAAATATCCCAATCATTCCCGAACCGATTATATTCCAAACTAGAATATATTTCCATGTCATTATATTATACTCGTATAATATTTCAAATCAATCTATATCCACATAGAATATACTTCATCTTAAAAGATTTCAGTTACTTCAAGTCGATTTACATTCGAAATCTCTTCATATTCAAATAGAATATATATATTTTTCCATATCTATTCATTTCAATCTTTGGAAATCCCATTTATATTCAAGTAGAATAAAATCTACCTTTCCATATCAAAAATCGACTTAAAATCAATTCATATTCAAATAGAATAACTTATCTCAATTCCATTTGAACCAACGGTTTTAAATCCAACCACTTTCCATTGGGAAGAAGAATTACAATTCATAATATAAAATTTGGAAATAAATACTCATAAATAAAACCTTATATAAAATTTACTTATATAGAATCATTAGAGTATACTAAAGAAATTTAAATCACTATATATATATATATATATATATATACATAAAGCAAGCTTTAATAAAAAAAAATTTAAATAATAATATATATAAGAAAACTTCACTTATAACAAAGTAGATATATAGTTTATAAATAAAATAAAATAAAATAAAATAAAATAAAAAGATAGAATAAAATAAAATAAAATTTTAAACCTTAAATTTTGTTTCTCCTTCCAAATTTCAACAGTTGAATCTAAATTCCAGTCTCAAATGGAGTTACACCATTTCAATGTCTTGTTTTAACCACCGTCCAACCCGACTGTTCTACTTAAAGGATTCAATTTCATATTCATGCCAAATTCGAAATAAACCCGAATGTCATCAAACCTTTATTTCAAAACTAAATTCATGGAAATTTATCAAATCCGCATATTACCATAAATTTTGAAAACCCCAAGTCATACTCTAAAATCTTCAGTTTTTAAAATTCTAAATTTGTTTTGGATAATTCCTTAACAATTCATAATCACTTAGGGTTCAGGTGTTAGGAAAAAAAATTTCAAAAAATCGACACATTTCCCTTAAATAAATTTCCATCAAAAGAGAATTCTCAAATATTAAAATCATTTAACCAACCGATGTCCATATATAATTTGCTATCCTATGGCCAAGTGGTTTAAAATTAAATTTCTCGATATTCAGGGATGGATCTATCATTTCAATCCAAATCAGGGTCACAGAGATTTATCATTTCACTCTGTGTTCTTAATTTATTTTATCGATAAACCCCGGGTTCATTAGATGCCCGTAACATCAAGGGTAAAAATGGGATTTATCGTCAAAACCAACATGCAATACGATATACTGAATATGGGCATAAACAGTGACAATATAAATTCAGTAATAAAATTCAACCAAACATCCATCATATCATTTCATTCAACTGATCAGCATTCTGTTCCAGGATTAACAAGGGTTCGAATTTCAACTAGAGATTTAAATTAAATTAAATAACTAATCATTTACTTAGATTGCATGTTAACACACTTGCATGTCAAATTTAAACAACACATCAACAATCCAACGCAACCATGCAACCAAACTTATTTCATAATTTAATTCAATAAATATGGGAATAATTCAGTATTTCGTGAGTGAGAAAATCACTCACCTTCGTGTCCAAAATCAGACGAACGTCCGACCATAGCCCAAAAATTGACAGTCTCAGAACGCAGCCTGGTTAGTGCCAAAACGTCCGCAATTCCGCCACGATCCCAACGCGACAAACCGCGTCCAAATCCGAGTTAAAACGAAGAAGTTATCAGCGTTCAACCATTTGAATTTAAACGTATTAATTAATAAATAATATTTCCTTACCAAATCAGATCCTGCCACGTCATTCTCCTTTCCCGCCCCTCCTTCTTTACGCGGATGCACAGTACAAAATCGAACCCATTTCTAATGTGAAACCCTCCGCCTTTGACCGCTAATCCCCACCAATTCCGACCACCAGAAGAACTCCGACCACCGGCAATTCGATCCTCCTTGAAATCCACGCCTACCAGCTCTGGTCTCTCCATTTCCGGTGGCTTCTCCTTCGTCGGCGACAAGGATGAACGGAAAGGGTTTTAGCCCTCCAAACTCCAAATTCCGGCGATTCCCTCGACAATAGACCTTCCGACTACCCTCAACAAACTCGTGTCGCCGAGACCAACAAAACCCATATCTTACTTCCTTCGATTTCACTCTAAATCAAAAATACCCAAATTTCCCTTTAGGGTTTCGGAAACAGCGAGTTTGACCATGATTTTCTGACCAAGCGGAGTACCGCATGCGACAACAAGCTGTAGATCTGAGCTCTACCAGTTGAGAGCTTCGATTCGACATATAATAAGCTATGCTTTGAGGAGATTTGAATTTCAAGTTGGGATTTTTATTTGAATCTAGGTTAGAAATTTGATTTCTGCCATTGAAGAGAAAGAATAGGTAGATGGAGTTATACGTGAAGTGAGAATGAGTCGGTGAGGTGGATGGATTTATTTATATATATATATATATATATATATATATATATATATATATATATATATAAGGCCCAATTATGAGAAACACAAATTTTCCAATTATCTAGCTCTCCTTCACACTTTCTCTCATACGGTCAAACGGTGAGTCGGATTGTAACGCAAATTGGGATCCTGCCATAATCCACCGTTCCGGTTCTGATGGCGCCAGTTTCGTCGAATTCTGAGACAGTCGCTAGAACGATTAAATTTCACAGTTAAATAAATAAATAAAATATTCAATTATTCAATTAACTGATTTAATTTAAAATTAAATACTAATAAAATTCCCTTTAAACCAAATTCCAACTTCAATAAATTTAGAAATTGATTTCATAAATTTTAAGTTCCCAAAAATTATTTATTTGAATTTTGAATTTGAATTTCAATCCTTAACTTAAATAACTTAAAATTCACCGATTCCAAACTAAATTTAAATTTCACTTTTTAAATTAAACCACTCAAATTTATTTAACTACTTAAATATTAAATTTCAATTTACAACATTTCAGGTATACCTAATTTTCAAAATTGTCTTATCTTAATTTGACCAATTATCGTTATCGTAATTAATCAAAACTTGATTTTTAAGCCATATTATTCCATTTTATTTATTTAAATCGAGATTTAAATATACTGAAAAATATGGGATGTTACATTCCCCCACTTAAAATCTTTTCGTCCTCGAAAAGAGAACGAAACGATGTTAAGCACATATCTATTTTAAATTCATACATAAAATAGCCTTTATTAAGTAAGTTATATTTGTAAATCTCATAAATTTTCTAACTCCCGAAATCACGGAAAATTTCGGCGGCATCTCCCTTGTACGGAGGGCCCCGGGAAAAATCCCGATACATATATCAATCCGAAATATACATCTCATCAACGATGAGGCATCCCTGAACCAGGGGAAAGCAAAAACAAACCCACCAAGCTCTATACAACCCCAAACACGTACCTCTTTAAGCATTTATTTTGCGGTTTTTATTTAGCTTAGCATTTAGCATTTAGCGCAAGCGAGCTCCGAAGCATAGCGCGACTTCCTTACACCTGCTTTATACTCACAAATACATGAGAATCAAACATATATATGGTACATAGCGAATATATATAGCTTATACAACACATACCAATCATTTCAAACCAAAGTGTAAACAACAGACCAGCAAACAAAAATGAGGTTTATCGCCCTTTAAATGTTGGAATTTGACTAAAGCACACTAGGGAAAATTTGTTGCATTTGTTTCAGGCTTTCTGAATTATCCGGATTCGTTGAATTCCGTCAATTCGTTCAAAAGTTATGGCTATTTTAGTGAAGGCGAACACCTCAGCCCATACACAGAAAAATGCAGATCTGAGTTGTTCAACCCAGTTTTTACCCCCTTTAAGTCTCAGAATTTCACATTGCATAATAAGGGAAAGTTTTAGTTCAAATCCTGGGCTTTCCGAATTGTACTCGCACATTAAAATCCGATGCTCCGTTAGAGAGTTATGGTCAAAACAATATCGCTATTCAGTTCAGATTTTTATTTCTGCGCATACAACTACGACTAAATCTTGGTTTTCAACATAATTATCTTGGAAATTAGGCAAGGCTTTATTAATAGAAGTTTTAGCTCAGTTTCTGAGGTTTTCGAAAAGTCCGGAATCGTCAGATTCCGATCTTCTAGTCAAAAGTTATGGCTATTTTAGTTTCAGCTTATCGACTATTTCAGATTTTCATAACAACGGTTTATTTTATTAGGAGTTTAAACCCTTTCGATTCCAATGATTTTGTGAATTTTTTAACACCTAAATTTGTTATCACTTCATTTCTCGAGAAATGCATTCATGTTAAATTTCTTACTCTATTCCAGTACATTATTTATTCCATTTCTCGCTCCATTCCAAGCATTAATTTTAGTTAAAACTTGAATCATTTTACTTCCCGAACCAACTCGATTGTATTAAATCATTAATTCATCTTCATGGATCGATTTACCAAACTTCACTACTTCTTCCTATTCACTTCATCCTTATTACACCAAATGTCGTTCCATTTATCCATATCAAATTTTCCATTTGATTAAATCAATTCCGATTTTATTTATTCTTGTTATTCAAGTTCATCGTCACTTCGGTTCATTTATTTATACTTGGGTTTAGATTAACCAATTTTCATTTCTTGAGTTTAATTCTATTTATAATAATTCGTTCAACTTAATGTAATTCACTTAGCCCCAAGTTCTTTCGATGTTCTACCTTAATAAATTAGACTTTGATTTAATATTTCTTTTGTCGGTTTCCCTTACATCCATTCCTATTTCAAATGGTTTCATTCCAAAAGAGAACTTAAAATCCACTTTCACATCTACTTAGTTTAGTCAATTTCCTTTAAATGTTGATTCATTTGAGTTGGAGTTTCACAACTTCGAAATTTCAAACCTTAACAAACCTCGACTACTTGATTGGTTATCACTTATTAATGCAATGGCTTACCCTTCAGTTATTCGTATGAATTTAATTATACTTACTCAATCCAACTATCGATATAACCTCGAAATCATCTTATTTAATTTTTTTCGATGTTGACTTCATTTTATTAAACCCATCTAACTCAGATTATATTTATTTTTACATCACCTTCCTATATCTCAAGTTCCCATTTCATTTTATATTAAGGTATATTCCCTTAACTAAACTCATTAATTAGACTTTTATGATCCAAATTGAATTAAGGCCGGTTCATAGCTCAACCCTTATACTTAGTTCCCAAATTCCCATCTCATTTCTTATTTTAACTTATCGACCATTATATATTCTATCAACTAATCATGAATTTCCTTTATCCACACAACTAAAATTTCGAATTTAATTTTGTCGACTTAAGTCATGTTTTATTTCGTAGAAATTTTCAACTTCACTAACACTTTTATCGACCGAACTTGAAATTTATTTAACTTAATCATCATCCACATTTTAGAGTTTATGTGACGATTCCTCTTAGTATTAAGTCCATTTCATGGATCCAAAGCTTAAAACTCCAATGAACCGAGCAAATTGATAGTAAATCAATGTCTGGTTTATAACCCAAGTTTAAAATACATATGTGTCCATAAGACTTATAGAAAAACCCTACCATAAATTTAAATCTAAATTCTTAATTAACTAAGAACATAGAATTTTAAATTCTGGTTTAATTTAAATTCAACTTAAATGACATATACTAATACCTTTACATAAAAATTTATACCATATGGAATTTAAATCCAAAACCCTTACCAACCAGTTATGAAAGTACGGAGTGGTCTCCCCCCACTTAGACGCTTCAGAATAAACATCGATAATGCGTGCACTCATTACCGGCATCGTTTCTAAGGTCCAAGAAGGGATTGTACCCACTTTTGAAAATCTTTAAACCATTTCCTTTCGATTATACCTTATAATACGACATTATTTCAAATTCGACAAATCATTTTCAAAAGTACCCCAGGATCAAGTTTCCAGTTCATTTCCATTTTAATCACAAATCGTCCAGCATAAATTAGATTTAAAGGTAACATTCCATTTCAATATTTCCTATCCATTAAACTTCCCTTATTAGATTTATTATCAAATCAACCATGATAGGTGATAACCTAATATTTCTACCTACTAAAGGGATATATATATATATATATATACTTGAACCAAAAATATACATTTGATATATCTAAAAATATAATCGAAACCTTATTATGTCAATTCCTTCTATTCGGCTATTTAGAAATTCCTATCGGTTATATGGCGTCCCATATATCGACCAGAATTTATAAATATTCAACAGAATAAGCCAACACAATATAAAACCATTTATATTAAAAATACAAGTACGCTCTCTCGTATATACACTCAAACTCATTCTAGGGCATTACTAATCCCTATCTCTAATGAGTTTATTCCCAACAGAGCCAAGGTTATCGCCAACCATCGCTCTGATACCAAATGTATTGACCCATATTTTTGACCGTTCAAATCGACAATAAACCACACATGTCGACCCAAACAAATCGCCAACACAGGCAGTTATTTGATAAAGAAGAAAAAAAGAAAGAAAGAAGAGAAAACCAAATCACAGAATCTCACAGCGGAAGGACAACATATAATAAATAAATAGCCGTTAAGGCAGTTGAAATGTATACATTGGTTATAACATTCAAATGAATATCAGAGTTACATATACATACAGATGTACATAATAAGCAGCGAAAAATACCTATATATGATAAATGTATATACAAATCTTCGTCTTCGATCTCCAAGGCACAGTCATCTTCAGTAACTGCAATGTCTGCTGACCCGAGCGTATTGCATAAGAAAGAAAACACAACAAACACTCGGATCAGCACTAAATCATCTCATATTAGTCAAATCAAAATACGAAATAACATCAGTATCATGGGTGCAGTAACTCAAGAGATGTTACGGGATTTTTCCCATCTCTCGAGGATCCATTAAACTAATATCTATATAATAATACGCTATTATTATAATGTCTATTCAGTAAAGTATAAATACTGAAAATAGCGTAAGCGGGATTACCATATTACCCTTACGCCGTTTATAGGCATCAACAGTCTATACAGTACTGTAAATTCACCGTACTGGTGTTATCAGAGGGCACTCCATACAAGGCAATGCTAAATCAAAATCGTATGGGCTCGATATGGATATATATGACAAGGCACTCGAGGCAATGCCCAGGGTAGGATTCTACCAATTGCACTCCCGGACCGGTGGTAACGCATAACAGCCACTACCGCCCACCTCGGAACACACTCCCAAAGTCATAAATGGGCCCAAATCATCATCATCATCATCATCATAGTCATAGAAATAGTATCGAAGAAGTGTGTCCGATCAAAGGTGCTACCTCAGTTAGTCACGGTATAGCTCCTGTTTTAGTCATTTCAATTCTGACCCGAAGGTCAGGGCTATTTCTTCATCGTTCATCTTCTTCGATTCAATAATCGCCTTCAAAAGTCATCATACTCATTCTGGATACGTCATAACGTTCACAGTTGTCAAAGTGGTATCGACACCGACAGAGAGTATGCCTTATGTCGACTCCGGTCTCTCTAACAACTAACGCTTACATCTTTCACATCGGTTGGTTCTTTTATATTTCACAAGGTTCGCTTTCATATCAGAATATCATATTTTGTTCCGAACCCATTTTTATATTCAAACATAGAATAAAATTTCATATCAAAAATATCCCAATCATTCCCAAACCGATTATATTCCAAACTAGAATATATTTCCATGTCATTATATTATACTCGTATAATATTTCAAATCAATCTATATTCACATAGAATATACTTCATCTTAAAAGATTTCAGTTACTTCAAGTCGATTTACATTCGAAATCTCTTCATATTCAAATAGAATATATATATTTTTCCATATCTATTCATTTCAATCTTTGGAAATCCCATTTATATTCAAGTAGAATAAAATCTACCTTTCCATATCAAAAATCGACTTAAAATCAATTCATATTCAAATAGAATAACTTATCTCAATTCCATTTGAACCAACGGTTTTAAATCCAACCACTTTCCATTGGGAAGAAGAATTACAATTCATAATATAAAATTTGGAAATAAATACTCATAAATAAAACCTTATATAAAATTTACTTATATAGAATCATTAGAGTATACTAAAGAAATTTAAATCGCTATATATATATATATACATAAAGCAAGCTTTAATAAAAAAAAATTTAAATAATAATATATATAAGAAAACTTCACTTATAACAAAGTAGATATATAGTTTATAAATAAAATAAAATAAAATAAAATAAAATAAAAAGATAGAATAAAATAAAATAAAAATTTAAACCTTAAATTTTGTTTCTCCTTCCAAATTTCAACAGTTGAATCTAAATTCCAGTCTCAAATGGAGTTACACCATTTCAATGTCTTGTTTTAACCACCGTCCAACCCGACTGTTCTACTTAAAGGATTCAATTTCATATTCATGCCAAATTCGAAATAAACCCGAATGTCATCAAACCTTTATTTCAAAACTAAATTCATGGAAATTTATCAAATCCGCATATTACCATAAATTTTGAAAACCCCAAGTCATACTCTAAAATCTTCAGTTTTTAAAATTCTAAATTTGTTTTGGATAATTCCTTAACAATTCATAATCACTCAGGGTTCAGGTGTTAGGAAAATTTTTTTCAAAAAATCGACACATTTCCCTTAAATAAATTTCCATCAAAAGAGAATTCTCAAATATTAAAATCATTTAACCAACCGATGTCCATATATAATTTGCTATCCTATGGCCAAGTGGTTTAAAATTAAATTTCTCGATATTCAGGGATGGATCTATCATTTCAATCCAAATCAGGGTCACAGAGATTTATCATTTCACTCTGTGTTCTTAATTTATTTTATCGATAAACCCCGGGTTCATTAGATGCCCGTAACATCAAGGGTAAAAATGGGATTTATCGTCAAAACCAACATGCAATACGATATACTGAATATGGGCATAAACAGTGACAATATAAATTCAGTAATAAAATTCAACCAAACATCCATCATATCATTTCATTCAACTGATCAGCATTCTGTTCCAGGATTAACAAGGGTTCGAATTTCAACTAGAGATTTAAATTAAATTAAATAACTAATCATTTACTTAGATTGCATGTTAACACACTTGCATGTCAAATTTAAACAACACATCAACAATCCAACGCAACCATGCAACCAAACTTATTTCATAATTTAATTCAATAAATATGGGAATAATTCAGTATTTCGTGAGTGAGAAAATCACTCACCTTCGTGTCCAAAATCAGACGAACGTCCGACCATAGCCCAAAAATTGACAGTCTCAGAACGCAGCCTGGTTAGTGCCAAAACGTCCGCAATTCCGCCACGATCCCAACGCGACAAACCGCGTCCAAATCCGAGTTAAAACGAAGAAGTTATCAGCGTTCAACCATTTGAATTTAAACGTATTAATTAATAAATAATATTTCCTTACCAAATCAGATCCTGCCACGTCATTCTCCTTTCCCGCCCCCTCCTTCTTTACGCGGATGCACAGTACAAAATCGAACCCATTTCTAATGTGAAACCCTCCGCCTTTGACCGCTAATCCCCACCAATTCCGACCACCAGAAGAACTCCGACCACCGGCAATTCGATCCTCCTTGAAATCCGCGCCTACCAGCTCTGGTCTCTCCATTTCCGGTGGCTTCTCCTTCGTCGGCGACAAGGATGAACGGAAAGGGTTTTAGCCCTCCAAACTCCAAATTCCGGCGATTCCCTCGACAACAGACCTTCCGACTACCCTCAACAAACTCGTGTCGCCGAGACCAACAAAACCCATATCTTACTTCCTTCGATTTCACTCTAAATCAAAAATACCCAAATTTCCCTTTAGGGTTTCGGAAACAGCGAGTTTGACCATGATTTTCTGACCAAGCGGAGTACCGCATGCGACAACAAGCTGTAGATCTGAGCTCTACCAGTTGAGAGCTTCGATTCGACATATAATAAGCTATGCTTTGAGGAGATTTGAATTTCAAGTTGGGATTTTTATTTGAATCTAGGTTAGAAATTTGATTTCTGCCATTGAAGAGAAAGAATAGGTAGATGGAGTTATACGTGAAGTGAGAATGAGTCGGTGAGGTGGATGGATTTATTTATATATATATATATATATATAAGGCCCAATTATGAGAAACACAAATTTTCCAATTATCTAGCTCTCCTTCACACTTTCTCTCATACGGTCAAACGGTGAGTCGGATTGTAACGCAAATTGGGATCCTGCCATAATCCACCGTTCTGGTTCTGATGGCGCCAGTTTCGTCGAATTCTGAGACAGTCGCTAGAACGATTAAATTTCACAGTTAAATAAATAAATAAAATATTCAATTATTCAATTAACTGATTTAATTTAAAATTGAATACTAATAAAATTCCCTTTAAACCAAATTCCAACTTCAATAAATTTAGAAATTGATTTCATAAATTTTAAGTTCCCAAAAATCATTTATTTGAATTTTGAATTTGAATTTCAATCCTTAACTTAAATAACTTAAAATTCACCGATTCCAAACTAAATTTAAATTTCACTTTTTAAATTAAACCACTCAAATTTATTTAACTACTTAAATATTAAATTTCAATTTACAACATTTCAGGTATACCTAATTTTCAAAATTGTCTTATCTTAATTTGACCAATTATCGTTATCGTAATTAATCAAAACTTGATTTTTAAGCCATATTATTCCATTTTATTTATTTAAATCGAGATTTAAATATACTGAAAAATATGGGATGTTACAATACGACTTCGTATGTGAAAGAAATAAATATTCTACGATCCTTCTATGTGTAAAATATGGGTCGTTACAAATTTATTTAGGACATCACGGAATACTCGATTCATCAAATCGACAAAATAAGCAGGAGCGTTGCATAAGCCGAACGACATTACTAACCATTCATAAAATATATCTGCTGAAAGTTGTCAAAGGAACACATTTTTCGGCAATCTACAGTTGATGAAAACCTGTAGCTAGGTCCATTTTAGAAAATACATTAGCTCCATTCAAAAGATCTAATAAATCATCTATATGGGGCAATGGATATTTATTCTTGAGCGTCTTCTTGTTGAGGTCTCGGTAATCAACACATAATCTAAGAGTACCATCTGACTTTGGAACAAACACTACTGTTGCACCCCAATACGAAAAGCTAGGCCTGATGAGACCTTTCCATAAAAGCTGTTTAGTTTGATTACCCAATTCTTCTTTCTCTTTCCATGTCATTCTTCGAATAGGATGCACAACTGGCCTTGCATTTGGAACTAGATCAATCCCGAAGTCAATTTCTCTTCGCGGAGGTAAGCTATCAACTTCTTTGAACACATCCGCATAATTTTTACGACAGGGATATCTTCAATAGCAGCAGAAGAAACATCAAGAGCATACCAAAATTCTTTTCTATCTGAATTCGGACCTATGCATGGTATCGTTATAAAAAATTTATACTTGGTCTTCGCCTTGATGATTCTACACATTTAACCTCGGCTTCATATTTGGTTAACCAATCCAGCCCAAGAATGATGCCAAATTCAGAGAAATTCATGATCATCAAATCAAAAGAAAACCGGTAACGGGAAAAGGAAATAGGCACTCTACATACACACCAAGAATAAGAGAACGTCCTATTGGATTATGAACTCTAACCGATTCATTAAGGTTCCCTAGTTTTAATTTCAACTTTTTAGCCGTATTGCTTTAAATAAAGCTTTGTGACGTGTATCAAACAATACTTTAACTGGAATATTGTTGACAGTAAGAGTACCTTCCAAAACATCTGGCCTTTGCTGACTAGCCGAGGGTGTTGAAGTTTCCACTACTTCATTGACTTGAGCTTCTTTGGTCGCTTTCAAAAGTCGGCAATCTCTACTTATATGACCTAACTTATGACAAATATTGCATTCACTATTCTCTTGAGACTTCTTGTTGGATTTAGGTTCATCCTTTCTTTGTTTATTCGAAGATTTGCAATTCCTTAACAAATGGCCTGGCTTATTACAGTTATTGCATATGGCGGTCGTTAACGGTTCTTTCTCAGATCTAGCCCTTTTCTTATCAGCTTTGGGCTTCTTACTGACCTCAGGCTTTGTACTTGCCTCAGGGCTATTGGTTTCAAACTTTCTTTTGCTGCTAGATCTGTTTTCCTCTTCATCTTCCAAACATGTTGCTTATCAATATACTCATAGCGGTAAGCCATTTGTATCATCTCTAAAAAAGGGAGATTCACATGATCAAGTACTATACCTTCGTATTTCGTTTGAAGTCCTTTGATAAATCTCATATTCTTCCTTACAGGATCTCGAATTAATTCCGGGGCAAAGCGGGAAAGTTCATTGAATTTATTCTGATATTCTTGGATGGCCATATCTCCTTGTTTCGGATTGTAAAACTCATCATATAGCCGCTCAGTTGCTTCTAGAGGAATAAATCTTTCTTTGAAAATTTCTTTAAATATATCCCAGGTAATATTACCTTCTGGATTTTTCTCAGTAACAGTTTCCCACCATATTAGAGCTTCGTCTTTGATTACCCAAGATGCCAGTAATCTTTTCTGATCATCTCTCAGCTTTAAGCCTTCAAAATTCCTCTCAGCAGAATGCATCCATGCTTATGTTTCAATAACGGATTCTTTGCCCGAGAGTTGTACTCCACCCAGATTTCAATACTTCATTACTAGAGCTTCTAGATCTGGTTCTGATTATGGAAGCACGATTGGCTCATTAGATTGTCGAACCATAGAATTACTTCTTCTGTTTCTGCCATTCATTTTCTACTATGTCTGCAAATAGCAAACAAAGAGTTAGGCCAACAGTAAAGATATTGTAAAGCATAGAGACATATATTTAAATGTAGATGAATCTATAGGGGTGTATTTTATTCTGCTTTACTTATTCTAGGACATTTCCGGTCCTATCTATGATGAGTTATTCGTCTTAGAATACTGCTGATTCTATTTTTGATGAGTTTGTTAATATGTTATATTCCGAGCTAAGTTTAACCAAATCTCTGTACGAAAGCAAGGATAATCACTGGAATATAACACATTAACAATAACAGCAGAACAGAAATGTAGAATTATAGCAGATATATTACATCAAATTACACTGGAAATAATATATCATCAAAGTTACACAACATAATAGGATCATACTTAGCACATAATACAGTTTTCAACTTAATACAAAATGTCTCCAACGGAATCAAACATAATATACTAAATGAAGTCTGAACAACATAATAGAAATGATAGGATCCATCTTCAGCTCCATAGCTATCCAAAATGAGTCTGCTAAAACCTAAATACAAGGCTGCCCGTGTGGAAAGAGGGCACCTGAGTTTGCAAAGTGAAACAAACTACGAGTCAGTCATGGGACTGGTATGAAAAATTTACTTAACCTATTCAGTAATAAGGCTAATCACAGGAACACGCCGCTAACGCAGAACGGGTTTACTCCATTGGATTGCCAGTGCATAAATAAAGTAAATCGTTAAACAACCCAATGCTTTTTAAATAAATGAAACCATTATAAGACTCAAGTCCCATCACACAATGCAACGCAAACCGAAGGATAGAGTTTTACCTTATAATGGTCAAAAATGCTTGATATGATAAAACGGATTTGATATTATTATTAGTGTATATATGTGTTAGCTTACTTTGTAAACTAGGAAACACAAAGTCAAGAAACCAACCCTTGAAGAGTATTTTAAGTTATAAGACTCCGGTTCGGATCGGAAGAAAACACCACACTTCAGAGTGGTAGCAGCATATCGGTTCGGATCGGATAGAATTCTCTGTTCGGATCGGATATCTCCTACTGGATAAATTGGCGAAGCATATCTGATCGGATCGGAAGGTCAATAAATCTCAAGTAAATCGGAAAGCCATCTGCTTGCCATGAAGCTGGAGCGGAGCGGAGTATGATTAGAGAAGGAGAGACGTCCAAGCTACTCCGGTTCGGATCGGGTATTCCGATCCGAGCCCCCAACCTGCTCGTCTCCGACCCGCACCCATGATCCAGGAAAATCTCCTATAAAGTCGCCTGGAGAACCGGACCGGATGTGACTAATTCCTACCCCTAATGTCCATCTCATTGATGCGTTGTCAACTTGATAGCCCCTCCGAACCCGAAGAGAGTGCGATGGATGACACGTGTTCCGACCCGGAGTGCATCTCAGGCAAGTTCACACCTATAAATACCCCATCTAGAGACAAAGAGAAGGATCTTTTTCGGCACTTTCGAGAATCCAAGTACCTCCATCATCCGAATTCCTTTACTCCCGGAAAATCCAAACCATCTTTCATTTCTTGTTTTTATCATTTTGAGTGAATAAAAGTGAGTTGTGAGCGAATCTTACACTGTATTTGTAACTGAATTACTGAATATAGTGAAAACTAAGTGGACGTAGGCATCTCTTCGCCGAACCACTATAAACCTTGTGTGTCCCTTTTTATTTCTGCCTTACTTTATCTTGTTTCTAATCAATTTGGGTGTTAGAACCATATTTAGGTCTAACATTTTGGTGCTTTCACTGAGAACCCTCATCTAAAATTCTTTATTTTCCGGGATCTCTTTCTACTTTTTGGACCGTTGAGTTCAAAGAAGTGAATCCTTAAGCTTCTCCACTTTCTTACATTCGTTGAAGTAATTGTCAAAGACTCATGGCCAGAGGAAAAGGCAAGGAAGTCCAGTCTGTTCAAGGAAATGGAGCTGGTGAAGATCAGCAACATGCTGTTGTAACAAGGTCTAGGGGGCAGAGTTCAGCAGCAGGGAGAATTAATGCAGGACATCCGAACCGACAGCAAGGGGAAAGTTCCGATCCGACCAGGCACCCCAGCACCGATCCGACCCGACTTCCTACCTCCGATCCGACCCGATGCTTGGTGAAGCTGGAACATCTACTCGAGTCCCCGCGAATGCTCCAATTCCAGCTGCCAGGGTTGGAGACCAGGCCAATCCATCTGCTCCCATCACTCAAGGAGATTTCTCGCGCTTGCTTGATATGCTTGAGAGCACGAGGGAAGCTATGAGAGTTCATGAGCGCACCAATCTCATGAAGCAGGAAAATATGAGGCTCATGAGTCGAGAAATCAATGAGCTCCGCCGGCAAAGAACTCCGTCGCCAGTTCGTCATACACCAGTAGATCAATCTTCATCTTCTGAGGAAGAGAGGCCCCGTGAACGAAGGCCACTCGAACGACCTCAGAACGTGGAGCAGCTAACGTTTGGATCTTTGGGATCTCGCGAGGATATCGCACGAGCATTAGGAAACGATAGCCCCTCTCGGGGGCAAAGACTCCAGTCCCCTCTTCCCGAGATCGACCGGGAACGCAGGGAAAGGAATCGAGCAGAGGCAGCTCGAAGAAGAAGGGCGTCTCCTGAGCAAGAGCCCCAAAGGAACTCGGACACTAGGGCCAGGGAACCTGAGCAGCCCCTAACTAGTGCCGATGTACAGGCAATGGTTCGCCGAATTATGTCCGAGAGCCGGAATTATACAAATGAAGACTATGGCATCGAACGAAGCCATACCCCGTTCACTGACGATATTCTAGACTTCCAGTTTCCCCGACGCTTTAACTTGCCACAGATGGACAAGTATAACGGAAGGACTGATCCAGGACAGCACTTGATGCGGTATTCGTGGCTTATGAATGCCGCTGCTGCCCCCGATGAAGTAAAGTGCAAAGCGTTCCCAATCTACCTAGAAGATGTGGCTTTATTTTGGTTTACCCGACTTCCTCCTCGTTCAATTTCTAATTACAAAGAACTAAGCGAGCGTTTCATGAACCAGTTTCGACTACATGCCCGCAAGTCCAAGAGTGTTATTGAATTGTCGAGGATCAAACAGGCACCCGGAGAGTCTTTAAGGGCATATTTAGATCGTTTTAACCAAGCTGTAACCGAGGTCAGTGACCCGCATGAGCCCACTATTCTGATGGCATTGAAGGAAGGAGTCGATCCTGAATCTGAGTTTGGAGACTACCTTTCTGGGAAGACACCCCCCACAAGGGCGATATTCTACGAAAAAGCCGATATTTATCTAAGACGAGAGGAGGCCCGGGCAAACCGGAAGAGAAAGTCTGAGACAGCTTCAAAGGAGAATGTGCAGAGTAATATTGCAGTGAAGCAGTCTGGGGAAAGTTCTGGCAAGGTTGAGGTAAATGTAGGAAACAAGGGTGGAAACAGCAATACTGGAAGCGGGGGAAACAACAACAACCGTAATTCGAACGGTAACAGGAGAAACAGAAATAGGGGAAGCGACCCAAACAAAAGGCCCCGATTCCAGAACTACGAGAACTACACACCATTGAATGACACATTGGAAAATATTTACCTGGACACGTATAATGTGTTGCAGTACAAAAGACCGCCACCTCGTGATTCGACCGAGAAAGAAATGGCGACAGGGAAATTTTGCTGGTTTCACGGAACACATGGACATTCGACCAATGAGTGTCGACATTTGAGGGATGTAATTGAAAAGCTGTTGCGTGAAGGAAAGTTGGATGAGTACAAGGTTGCCCCGAGGGACAGGGGGCAAGGAGAGCAGGCTCCAAAGCAAATCCTACCTGCTCCTAAGCCTACCGCGCAGCAGAAAGGTAAAGGGATCGTCATCAACTCCATAGTAGGCGGACCTCACCCGGCAATCCGAAGCTTTAGGTCAATGGACCAATATGTGAATGCGGCCAAGCATCTAGATGTGAATGAAGGTGACGATTTGGAAGATGTTACCCCCATCAAACAACAAAAAACCATGTTCGATGACGTGGTGTTTCGCAGCCGAGACAACACGGGAATACAATCTCCCACCAATGATCCGTTGGTTATTACTACCACTATTGGGCCGGCTTTGGTCCATAAGGTATTAGTAGACAACGGAAGTTCCGTTAATATTTTGTTCAAGAAGTCATTTGATCAGATGAAGCTTGAGCCCGAAGATCTGAAACCTTGTGAAGGATGGATTAGAGGTTTCAACGGAGCGACGACAGCTCCTATGGGATACATAGAGTTGCCTGTGACCCTAGGGCAAGGAGAACGTAGAAGAGTGCGAATGCTTCAGTTTGTAGTACTGAACGTAGATTCGCCATATAACGCATTTTTAGGGAGGCCTGCCCTCGCTGAGTTTAGAATTTGTATCGCCCCTTGGTGCTTGTTACTAAAGTTCCCAACCGAAGCCGGGACTGGAGTAATAAGAGGGGATCAGGTTTCTGGACGGGCCTGCTATGTGGCCGAACTGAAGATGTTGATGAAAGGAGTTAATGCTAAGAGTAAGGATGCCTCATCTCCCTCAAAGGGGGACTCGGCATAGCAATTAGAGAGGTTGAACCCAAGGGAGTTGCGAAAAGGAACGCCTGAAGACCTGGATCCTAGAAAAGACGAGGAACCAGAGGCTAGAAATGCAACTCCTAATGAAGCAACAGTGGAAATTCCTGTTGATAAAGCTGATCCGACAAAAGTTTTGAAGATCGGTTCCCAATTGGATCCACGTCGTGCTAAAGACCTGACGAACTTCTTGAAGGCGAACTTAGATGTGTTCGCCTGGACCCATGCTGACATGTGTGGGATATCGCCTTCCGTTATCAGTCACAAATTGAATGTAAATCCGAAGCATCCACCTGTAAAACAAAAGAGACGCATGCTGGGCCCAGAGAGGTCGGCTGCCCTCAAAGAGGAAGTAGAGAAATTGAAGCAAAATGGATTTATTCGAGATTCGACCTATCCCGACTGGATATCGAATCCCGTCCTGGTAAAGAAGCCAAACGGAAAGTGGCGAACTTGTATTGACTTTTCAGATTTAAATAAGGCTTGCCCAAAAGATAGTTTCCCACTTCCCAGGATTGACCAGCTTGTAGACTCGACAGCAGGTCATGAACTTCTCTCTTTCATGGATGCATATTCTGGATACAATCAAATTCCTATGCATGTACCAGACCAAGAGCATACAAGTTTCATTACGAATTTGGGATTATATTGTTATGTTGTAATGCCGTTCGGATTAAAAAACGCTGGAGCTACTTATCAGCGGTTGGTAAATAGAATGTTTTATGATCAAATAGGAAAAACTATGGAAGTTTATGTGGATGATATGCTTGTTAAATCAAAGCAGTCCTCCAGTCATACGCAAGACTTAGCAGAAATGTTTGGTATCTTGCGAAAATACCGTATGAAATTGAATCCTTTAAAATGTTCATTTGGAGTGGCGTCGGGAAAGTTCCTTGGCTTCATTGTGAGTTCTCGAGGAATTGAGATCAACCCTAGCCAGATAGCGGCGATTAGAAATATCAAAGAACCAAGGAAAATTAAAGACGTCCAAAGTCTGGCAGGGAAGGTAGCGGCGCTAAGTAGATTCATCTCTAAAGCCACCGATAAATGTGTTCCATTTTTTGATTTGATAAAAAGGGGAAAGAAGAACTTCCAGTGGACTCCCGATTGTGTCGAGGCTTTTCAAAATCTGTTAGAACTGTTAGAAAAACCGCCAATCTTATCAAAGCCCGTAGACCATGAAGAACTATTTGTTTATCTAGCAGTCTCGGCTCACGCTGTCAGCACAGTTCTGGTTCGAGAAGAAGACAAAGTACAAAGGCCAGTATACTATGTGAGTAAGAAATTAGCAGCGGCAGAGCGCAACTACCCAAAGATCGAGAAGCTTGCTTACAGCCTCCTGATTGCATCCCGAAAGCTTCGTCACTACTTCCAAGCCCATCCAATAACCATATACACCGATCAGCCGTTAAGACAAGTGTTGCAGAGACCCGAAGCGTCGGGAAGGTTGATTAAATGGAACATAGAACTAAGCCAGTTTGATTTGAATTTTCAACCACGAAAGTCAATCAGGGGGCAAGCTCTAGCAGACTTTATTGCGGAGTTCACCATTCCAGAGGAAGAAATAATCAATGACCGAGTGGTTAAATCCGAGGATAAGCTAAAGATGAATCCGTGGGAATTATATACAGATGGAGCTAAAAATGACCGAAGATCCGGAGCTGGAATTGTCTTAGTCACTCCGGAGGGACGGTCGTTATATTACGCCCTGCGATTAGAATTTTCGGCAACAAACAACGACTCTGAGTATGAAGCCCTGATTGCCGGGCTGAAACTCGCTAAAGACCTCGGAGTAAAAGCGATGGATATATTTTGTGACTCTAAGATTGTTGTTTGTCAAGTGCGAGAGGAGTTCGCGGCTCGAGGACCTCGACTTGTCGCTTACCTTAAGAAAGTGAAAGAGCTATTAAGTAGCTTAGAGCGGTACAACATAACACATATTCCCAGAGAAGAAAACCAGAAAGCGGATAGACTAGCAAAATTAGCTAGTTCTCACAATCCAGAAGGGACTGAGGTAATTCCAATTGAAACGTTGGAGTCGCCAAGCTTTGAGTCAATGGAAATGGAATTCGTTCTTGAAGCGGAACCAGAGAAGGAATCATGGATGACTCCAATCAAGAATTTTCTTAAGAATGGGACACTCCCATTAAAGAAGAGTGAAAAGAGAGCCGTAGTGCGCAGAGCTACCAGATATGTTATACAAGACGATATTCTCTATAGACAAGGATTTTCTATGCCCCTGTTACGATGTATCGCACACGACGACATCAAGCGTGTACTGAGAGAAGTGCACGAAGGTGAGTGTGGAGATCATACAGGAGGTCAAACTTTAGCGAAGAAAATATTGCGATACGGATACTTCTGGCCTACGATCAACAAAGATGCAGCTGATTATTCACGACGCTGCGATAAGTGCCAGAGATTCGCCAAAATCCCCAGGGCACCGTCAACCCAGCTTAAATCGATGGTGAGTCCTTGGCCATTTGCCACATGGGGAATCGATATCATTGGAGTTTTACCGATCGCTAAAGGAGGGGCTAAGTATGCCATAGTAGCCGTGGATTATTTTACAAAGTGGGTGGAAGCTGAACCCTTGACTAAGATCACCACAAGAAAGGTGATAAGTTTTGTGGTCAGAAATATTATATGCCGGTTCGGGATCCCAAGGACGATTATTACCGATAACGGGACCCAATTTGATAGCACTGAATTCAGAAACTTTTGCCAGAAATATAAGATAGACAAACGATATACTGCAGTTGCCTATCCACAATCTAATGGGCAAGTAGAGGCAATAAACAAGGTAATAAAATCCATCCTCAAAAAGCGATTAGAGCATGCAAAGGCAAAATGGGTTGATGAATTGCCCCTAGCTTTGTGGGCATATCGAACAACGTTTAAAACGGCTACCGGTCATACCCCTTTCTCCCTCTCCTTTGGCTCAGAAGCAGTAATTCCAGTTGAACTGGAAGTTCCTTCCCACAGGGTGACATATTATGACCCGATGACGAATCGGGCACTTTTACTTGAGTCTCTTGATGAAGTCGAAGAGAAAAGAGACGAAGCAGACTTGCGTGCCGCAAGACATCGGCATCAGATGGCACGCTATTATGACAAAAAAGTTCGCCTCAGAACTTTTGAACCCGAAGATTTGGTGCTCAAGAGAGTTTTTCCATCCCTTCCTCACCTCGGCCCAAAATGGGAGGGACCCTTTGTCATCCAACGGAAACTTGATAAAGGAACATTCAAGTTAACGACCGTAGATGGCGAAGAAGTCCCTCGAGCATGGAATGCCCAACACTTAATGCGATATTTGGATTAGAAATGCTATACTTTTTGCTGTTCTTCCTGTAAACTCTGTAGTAAGGCACGACTTGCCTTTGGAAAATATGACGATATGAATAAAGGACTATAAAGTGGACGTAGGCTATGACTTAGCTGAACCACTATAAAATATTGTGTGTTATTTACTTTTATGCATTTCCATTCGTTAGTTATTCTGTTGTGATTATAAAATACAGGACAACTTAGAGCCTAAAAAGGTTGAAACAGTTTGGGCATAAAAAGAAGCACAATGATTATTTGTGCAATAAGACATAAAAGAATGAGAAAACGACATTCTGAACTCTAACTCTCCAGAGAAAGAGAGAGAGTATAAAAGCGTCTCAGACTGAGCGCTGAAAAAGAAATTCTATTCTGAACTCTAACTCTCCAGAGAAAGAGAGAGAGAGTATAAAAGCGTCTCCGACTGAGCGCTGAGAAAGAGGTTCAACCCCGAACTCTAACTTTCCAGAGAGAAAGAGAGTATAAAGGCGTCTCCGACCGAGCGCCGAGAAAGAAATCTTTTCCCGTTGAACGACCGGGGGATAAACAAATAACTGAACTCGAACTCTAACTCTCAAGAGAGTGAGAAAGAGTATAAAAGAAATGCCAGGAAAAACAACAGATATTGATGATACAGGAAATGCTATCCCGTTAGAGAATCGGGAGCATCCAGATTGCATAGTTAGGCACTGAATAACTTACGGAGATTGACTGGGGACACATACCCATACGCATATCTCCCCTCTTCACAACTTTGTTTCATAACTATAGATATGCATTTTTACATAAGTGCAGAGCTGCCAACAGATAAACATTGCAAAAAGTGAATTATTTTTATTTACAAATGAATAAATTTGTACAGGGAAATGACTAAAAAAGAAAGTGCGGGAGCTGCTGTTGTGGCAGCACTTATTGATTTACAAAGATGCTAAAAGGACACAGGAGAACCCACTATTTGGGTTTGGGATGAGCCTTCGATTTCTTGGCAGCTTTTTCCGCATCCTTTGCTTCCCTCTCTGCTTCAGTCAAAATTCGCTTTGATTTCTTTTTCCCTGAAGGTGTAGCACTGGATCCAGCAGACTTCTTCCCGGAGTGCTGGGCACTGGAATCAAAAGAAGATTTTTTAGCAAGTTCTTCGGTGATAGATCTAGTTGAGAGCTTAACCACTAACCTTGAACCTGCATCCATAACTGCAAGGGGCTTGAGAACCTCGGGGTCTAATTCTTCAGCCTTTAATTGCAAGCGCTTGTCTTGATCAGCCTTCATGGCAGCCAAGGTAATGTCCTCAGCGCTTTTCGACTCCCCGGTTATTGTAACTTCTGGTTCCTCATCATGCCCCTCGTCTCCTCCGTCGTCTTTTAAAGCTGCAATCATTTCTTCGTCATGGGGAGTAGTCACCTTAGTTGATTCACTTCTTTCCCCCAAGTCTGTGAAAGCAGCCTTGTCTTCTCCTTCTTTGACCCTATCAGCGGGCTTTGTCCCAGTGGTAGCTCCTTGAACTACATCTGTCTTCGCGGAGGATTCAACGCCTACAAAATGAGAAACATTGGTTATCAACTCAGGCGAGAGCAAAGGATTTCTCATTGAACGTTCAATCATGTAGCCAAAGGTAGTAGTAGCCTTGACAAGTTGAGGAGAAAAGACAGGGATACCTTCTGAAGACTTCTCAGCGGGGGTGACTACTACCTCTGGAGTTATTTCAGGAATGGGAGATAGTAAAGTTGATCGGGGAATTCCCGGGTTTTCGGGATCATACCCTTCCACTTCAGAAGTTACAGGAGCAGAAGAAGAGGAGCCAGCTTCAGGAATGGTTTTCTGTTTAGACTTCCGCCTCTCTTCTTCCATGGCCTCAGCAATTAGACGCCGACCTTCAGCTAGGCGCTCCGGTTCGTCGTCTCTCAAGTACTTCTCCATCAACTTATCTTCATCGAGGGAATCGACCTTAAGCTCTTCTTTTTCCCACTCAACGATTTGATTCCACACATGGACTAAAGTGGATGGATAGTCCTCGATCCAGGAAATGTTTCGACGACGAATAATGTGCGCGAAGAATTCGATCATTAGCTCCCCGAAGCCCTGAATATCGGCCTCCGCCTCTGATAGCTGTTTGCGGGTTTCCTCCACAGATTTAATAGCGCATTCAACATTGCCCTCAGCCAGAGCAGCCCTGTTTTCCGCCTCCAACAATTTTGAAGCCAAATCAGCGTTTTTCTTTTCTAACTCAGCACTCCTTTTCGCTAACTCGGCATTCTTCTGCTCAAGCTCAGCATAAGCGAGACGTGTCTTAGCAGCCTCTGACTTGGCTTCGTCAGCTTGCTTCTTCAACTCGGAACGTTCCTGAGTGTGGGATTCTAGCAAATCATGATAGCGCTTTTGCATGTCCTCAAACTGTTGTTTGAAGTTGGAAGCGTTCTTCTGAGCGATAGCTAGTTGAGCTTGAGTATCTTCTAAATTTTTTCCTAAGGTTTTCAGGGCCTTAGCATCTTCCTCTGCAGTTTTGTGCATTGAGTCAGCATTTGTCATTAGCGTGCGGATGATTCTAGAAAGAGTGCGGGAATACTTGAACATCTCGGTATATTGTTTTTCCACCAAATCAATCTTTGCTCTGGCCTCCTCTGCCCAATTAGAAGAAATAGGTTCAAGGGAAGGTAGAAAGGTCAGAGTCTCGAAGTAGTGCTCGGGAAATTGCTCCTTTAAATATGCCAGCCTTACTGCGGTTCCCGCATCTGGTGGAGGAGGGGCGAGGATGGTTAGTTCAGTGTCCCTTCCTGAAGAAGATTCAGTAGAACCCTTGTCTGTCCGAGGTCGCTTAGTGGCAGGGACTTTTTGCTTACTTCTAGACCCAGTTTCCTTTGGAGGTGTCTTCTCTCTACCCCGCTTTTCATAGGAGGAAGTGGAATCCCTAGATTGTGGTCTATCCTCTTCTCTACGACCTTGATAGCTTTTGTATTTTTCCTGTTCCGGTCGAACTGGTGAGCGGGAGCGTGAGGATCGAGATCGATAAGGATCATAGGGTCTCCTTTCCTCCCTGCCGCGGTCATCCCGGCGGTTATATTCGGCATCCTGAGGAGGATTAGACATGCTGCGGCGAAGCTTTCTTATGTCATAAGAGGATCGAGACATTGTGCCTGCACGATAAGTTAAACGAAGTTTAGAATCGACGGATCCAGGGAAAAAGAAGTGCAATGAATGCTAGTGCTACGGTGCAAAGTGCATCCTATGTGGTGTATGTGTCCCCCCAACCAACCCGAGTCTGAAGCTAGACTGGTGCGGGCAGGCTCTTTGGCCTTAGCAGGAGTAGTCTCTTCAGAAGAAGTGAAGACTAGAGGGTCCTTTCTGAAATCTTCCGAAGTGTATATAGTCTCGGGTAAAGGGAGATCCCCCAAACCCTGAAATATGTGCTCGTCGGCGCTAGGAACATCCCCTTCGGAAGCGTGAAGTGGCGACCCTTGGGGAGATTTTGATTTGTCTACCGAGGTAGTTTCCTCGGGGGCAACATACCCTTCACGATGTTTTTTGGCCAGATTAGCCAGCTCATCGTCTTGAGTGGAAGAGGGAGAGGGTGAAGTTTGAAGAGAAGCTGCAGGAATCCCCGAGCCTTCTCCTATTTCTGGAACTGTTTCCACTGGAGGAATATATGCATAAGGGACTGTCCCATGACCGATGCTACGGTAGACGGATAGCAGCCCGTGAAAATGAAGGTACTCATCTTTAAGAACCTCGTCAATAGTAAGGAATTTTTGGTCGCCATTGAGGAGACGGTGCATTCGATCAAAGAACACTTGGTCTGATACCTGTTTGGGATTATCGACTGCAAATAAAAAGGAAAAACAGGTCAGGGTGATGATTCAAGTGTATAGAGTCCAGGGTCAGAAAATCAGTGCTTTACTTGATTTTGTCCATCTTCTGGCGCATCCAGACTGTTGCTTTATATAGAACCACTCCAGTCTGGAATCTCCAGCCTTGCTGCTAAACGGTGTAGAGATTATCTTCCTCTTTGGGACCGACTCAAAGTAACAGAAAGAAGGGGTTTCCCTGGTCCGATGTTTGAAATTATAGAAGAAATGAACGTCGTCAAACGTAAGCTCCACGCCTAGAATTTCACGATATGCTATGAATAAGGTATGCAGATAGGCATACCTGAGGAACTGGTGCGGTGAGCGTGGAGATCGAGATCGATAAGGATCATAGGGTCTCCTTTCCTCCCTGCCGCGGTCATCCCGGCGGTTATATTCGGCATCCTGAGGAGGATTAGACATGCTGCGGCGAAGCTTTCTTATGTCATAAGAGGATCGAGACATTGTGCCTGCACGATAAGTTAAACGAAGTTTAGAATCGACGGATCCAGGGAAAAAGAAGTGCAATGAATGCTAGTGCTACGGTGCAAAGTGCATCCTATGTGGTGTATGTGTCCCCCCAACCAACCCGAGTCTGAAGCTAGACTGGTGCGGGCAGGCTCTTTGGCCTTAGCAGGAGTAGTCTCTTCAGAAGAAGTGAAGACTAGAGGGTCCTTTCTGAAATCTTCCGAAGTGTATATAGTCTCGGGTAAAGGGAGATCCCCCAAACCCTGAAATATGTGCTCGTCGGCGCTAGGAACATCCCCTTCGGAAGCGTGAAGTGGCGACCCTTGGGGAGATTTTGATTTGTCTACCGAGGTAGTTTCCTCGGGGGCAACATACCCTTCACGATGTTTTTTGGCCAGATTAGCCAGCTCATCGTCTTGAGTGGAAGAGGGAGAGGGTGAAGTTTGAAGAGAAGCTGCAGGAATCCCCGAGCCTTCTCCTATTTCTGGAACTGTTTCCACTGGAGGAATATATGCATAAGGGACTGTCCCATGACCGATGCTACGGTAGACGGATAGCAGCCCGTGAAAATGAAGGTACTCATCTTTAAGAACCTCGTCAATAGTAAGGAATTTTTGGTCGCCATTGAGGAGACGGTGCATTCGATCAAAGAACACTTGGTCTGATACCTGTTTGGGATTATCGACTGCAAATAAAAAGGAAAAACAGGTCAGGGTGATGATTCAAGTGTATAGAGTCCAGGGTCAGAAAATCAGTGCTTTACTTGATTTTGTCCATCTTCTGGCGCATCCAGACTGTTGCTTTATATAGAACCACTCCAGTCTGGAATCTCCAGCCTTGCTGCTAAACGGTGTAGAGATTATCTTCCTCTTTGGGACCGACTCAAAGTAACAGAAAGAAGGGGTTTCCCTGGTCCGATGTTTGAAATTATAGAAGAAATGAACGTCGTCAAACGTAAGCTCCACGCCTAGAATTTCACGATATGCTATGAATAAGGTATGCAGATAGGCATACCTGAGGAACTGGTGCGGTGAGCGTGGAGATCGAGATCGATAAGGATCATAGGGTCTCCTTTCCTCCCTGCCGCGGTCATCCCGGCGGTTATATTCGGCATCCTGAGGAGGATTAGACATGCTGCGGCGAAGCTTTCTTATGTCATAAGAGGATCGAGACATTGTGCCTGCACGATAAGTTAAACGAAGTTTAGAATCGACGGATCCAGGGAAAAAGAAGTGCAATGAATGCTAGTGCTACGGTGCAAAGTGCATCCTATGTGGTGTATGTGTCCCCCCAACCAACCCGAGTCTGAAGCTAGACTGGTGCGGGCAGGCTCTTTGGCCTTAGCAGGAGTAGTCTCTTCAGAAGAAGTGAAGACTAGAGGGTCCTTTCTGAAATCTTCCGAAGTGTATATAGTCTCGGGTAAAGGGAGATCCCCCAAACCCTGAAATATGTGCTCGTCGGCGCTAGGAACATCCCCTTCGGAAGCGTGAAGTGGCGACCCTTGGGGAGATTTTGATTTGTCTACCGAGGTAGTTTCCTCGGGGGCAACATACCCTTCACGATGTTTTTTGGCCAGATTAGCCAGCTCATCGTCTTGAGTGGAAGAGGGAGAGGGTGAAGTTTGAAGAGAAGCTGCAGGAATCCCCGAGCCTTCTCCTATTTCTGGAACTGTTTCCACTGGAGGAATATATGCATAAGGGACTGTCCCATGACCGATGCTACGGTAGACGGATAGCAGCCCGTGAAAATGAAGGTACTCATCTTTAAGAACCTCGTCAATAGTAAGGAATTTTTGGTCGCCATTGAGGAGACGGTGCATTCGATCAAAGAACACTTGGTCTGATACCTGTTTGGGATTATCGACTGCAAATAAAAAGGAAAAACAGGTCAGGGTGATGATTCAAGTGTATAGAGTCCAGGGTCAGAAAATCAGTGCTTTACTTGATTTTGTCCATCTTCTGGCGCATCCAGACTGTTGCTTTATATAGAACCACTCCAGTCTGGAATCTCCAGCCTTGCTGCTAAACGGTGTAGAGATTATCTTCCTCTTTGGGACCGACTCAAAGTAACAGAAAGAAGGGGTTTCCCTGGTCCGATGTTTGAAATTATAGAAGAAATGAACGTCGTCAAACGTAAGCTCCACGCCTAGAATTTCACGATATGCTATGAATAAGGTATGCAGATAGGCATATGAATTGGGATGCAGCTGCATGGGGGCAATCCGCATTTGTCTTAAGAAGTCGACGATGAAAGGCGAGAAAGGAGGAATGGCGCCAACCATGCACATCAGACGAGTGACCGTCATATATCCTTCTGGAGGGTTATGTGGACGGTCAGAACGTGAGGGCACTAGAGTGTCTCTCTTCATTATTCCGTACTTCAAGCAAATTCTCACGAGTCGGTCATTGTCAATTGTTGATTCTACGGAATCTGGAGGTGATTCCAATATAATGGCTGAGTCAAATTCATCGGGTGCTCGGTTGTCACCAATCCCTCCTTCCTCCTCAAAGCCTAGGGAAACTTCATTTTCTGAAGACATTTCATCGCTTTCCCGATGACCAACTCCGTAATCCGGACCCTCGCTGTCCCATTCTGGGTCGGATGAAGAAGATATATCCTCGAGAGTGGTTTTGTTGGAAGTTTCTGGAGCTTCTTTCCTCTCAGCTAAACGAGAAGAGCGTCTGGGCCTCATTGTCATGGAACTATTGAAGAAGCAATAGCACGGATTAGAGTGAATTATCCCGTGTCCCTCTTTTTGTGTATGTGTGTGAACTAAAGTGTATGCAACAAATGTAGGAAATACAAAATAGAAGTACAGCAATGCAAGACGAAGCTTTAAAGAGAAAATAATAGTCAGATTTGTCCTTGATTCTCGTTTATGTTCGCAAGGCACTATCCTAACTGTTCGCGAAGCATATTCATCTAGAGTAAGCGTTAGTTGAATTAATTGGGTAGTCTTTATGTGCCAAATTTGATATGTTCGGATCGGTTCGGATATGTGTGTGATGGCTGGCTCAATACAAACACAGATAATAATCGGTTCGGATGCGTCATTAGAGTAGGGCCAGTTCGAGACAAGGGAAGCAATGGGTTCGGAGGCAGGACTGATCTGATCGGATCGGATGGCCCGATCCGAACCGAACTAGCACCACTCAACCGATCCATTTACTTCGACCTTCACTTCCCCGACCCGAACCGACGTTTTCTGTCCTCCCTGTCTTTCTAAAGTGTGAAACCCGGACCGATCTCTTATCCTACTCCTTCCTTTCCGCTCCTTCGTCTTCTACCCGAGCCGACTCCAGTTGGTCACCACGCTCCTTGTCTTCTTCCTCTTCTCCCCCTTTCCCACGAACGAGTCCGTTCCATCGCCAAAGCTATTGTTAAGGGCAGAAATTTGCCCTCTCCAGCCTCGCGACGCCTCGAAGTGACGGCGCATCCACCAGTGACAACGTGGAATTCAAGCGAAGCTCTGTGTCTAAACCGTTCCAATCGACCGTAAAGTGAAATCAAGAACGTTTATTACGATGTTATTCGAGATTAAAAGGCTACCTATGTGCTTGATTCGAGGAATCTACAAGAAAGGAGTTCGGAGTTTTAGAGTTTTTAAGGTTTTCGATGCTTGGGTCCGAGCGGCAATAGAAACGAAGAAGAAAGAAATGAAGACGGCGATGGGTTTATATAAAGAATGGAGTTGACTCCTCGTCTCCCTATTTTGTCTCGCCCGATCGGACCGGAGTGGAAGCCCAGTAGCACAACTCTCTCTGAAGGCCCAATGTTTAAGAAATAAATCCACGAATACGCTTCGGATCGGAATCCGAACCGAGTGGAAACTTCACACGTTGATTTAGCATCCGACTCGAATTGAAGAGAAGGAGAGTAAAGGAGGAGTATACCTGCAAGAAGCATTACATGGCGAGATAAGTTCCCAAATCTGCTCAAAAATGAGGAAGATGTGTTCGGGTCGGACGGCGAACCGAACAGAAGTCCGTGCATTACTCTTGACAATTCTGGTTAAACGACATCAAAGCACGCTTTGTACAACGAAAGCATCCTTTGAGGGGGCAAAATGTTAGCTTACTTTGTAAACTAGGCAACACAAAGTCAAGAAACCAACCCTTGAAGAGTATTTTAAGTTATAAGACTCCGGTTCGGATCGGAAGAAAACACCACACTTCAGAGTGGTAGCAGCATATCGGTTCGGATCGGATAGAATTCTCTGTTCGGATCGGATATCTCCTACTGGATAAATTGGCGAAGCATATCTGATCGGATCGGAAGGTCAATAAATCTCAAGTAAATCGGAAAGCCATCTGCTTGCCATGAAGCTGGAGCGGAGCGGAGTATGATTAGAGAAGGAGAGACGTCCAAGCTACTCCGGTTCGGATCGGGTATTCCGATCCGAGCCCCCAACCTGCTCGTCTCCGACCCGCACCCATGATCCAGGAAAATCTCCTATAAAGTCGCCTGGAGAACCGGACCGGATGTGACTAATTCCTACCCCTAATGTCCATCTCATTGATGCGTTGTCAGCTTGATAGCCCCTCCGAACCCGAAGAGAGTGCGATGGATGACACGTGTTCCGACCCGGAGTGCATCTCAGGCAAGTTCACACCTATAAATACCCCATCTAGAGACAAAGAGAAGGATCTTTTTCGGCACTTTCGAGAATCCAAGTACCTCCATCATCCGAATTCCTTTACTCCCGGAAAATCCAAACCATCTTTCATTTCTTGTTTTTATCATTTTGAGTGAATAAAAGTGAGTTGTGAGCGAATCTTACACTGTATTTGTAACTGAATTACTGAATATAGTGAAAACTAAGTGGACGTAGGCATCTCTTCGCCGAACCACTATAAACCTTGTGTGTCCCTTTTTATTTCTGCCTTACTTTATCTTGTTTCTAATCAATTTGGGTGTTAGAACCATATTTAGGTCTAACAATATGTTTCAAAAACATTTCAATCATAATGTATCAATCATAGACGGCATAGCTACCATATACTATGTAGCCAAATATAAGTTTACAATCAAAACCGTATGGGTCGTATTGGAAGTTGGATTTCCATCGTGTACCAAGGCAAGGGATCGTCCTTACCGAATTCGAGACAATCCAGCCCATGTCTCAGGATCAGTCGCAACTGCACCTTGGAGCGCCAGGGCCGGTCCACAAATATGTTAGTGGATCGGTAATGCCTAAACAATACGTCTCCCCGCCCTATGGGGTGTAAATAAAGAGCCAATAGGGACTCAAATCCGAGGTACCTCGCTTTCCATCATCCACATAAGTAAAAATGTCTGGGCTCCATACCATGACACCACTTTTAGCTAGAAAGAAATGCATGTTCTCCCTGGGGTCCTTCTCCCATTTCTAGTTCATACTGGGGTGTGAGGCTCGTGGAGTAACGCTATACACAAAGCTACGCTGAATAAAGCTATGCTTTGATCATCAACCACAACACTCTGCTTTTCAACAATAAGCCTTGATCATTTGCATCTTGGCATGCCATACTGACAATTCACGCCATGCGATCGATAACTATCAATATGTAACCTCTGAGCTTGTGTGTCTCAGAGAAGGGTGTTAAGCAAGAGGATAAATTCTCCGCCACCAAACAGATATATATTAAATAGAAATCAATCAGCACAGAATAAAATCCAATGTCAGACATACATCCATTTACAAGTCCGTTCTAGGTCTGAACGAAACCGAAGACACCTTATTCCTCGTCCCATATGTCCAACATGGAAGAGAGGCTCTCGGATATCCGAACAATCAACAAGTACGTCTGGACAACTACCACTGTAACCCTTTCAAGGCATCAACTCCAATCAAAGGCATCAGTAGTCATCCATTCGATGTGATGATCGCCGGTTTTCAATCACCGTCTTCAAATCTTCGACTTCCAATCGTCGTATAATTATTTGAAATGAGATTTAACTCGACTTTTTCAAATAATTCTCGAATATATATAATTTAAATCAATTCTTTTCATTCCATATCATTTATAATATTTTATAATGATTTATCGCTATTTTTTATATATATAAAAATAGCCATTTTTAATTAAACGACGCTTCAGGTCATTACATGGCCTTGGCGCTGTTTTGACTAAAATCTGATTTACACATTTCTTAAAATCTAACCGTTGGATCTTAGCAAATTTTATATCGTTGGATAGTTCCTTCCAAAACGAACCCAACGGTTCCAATTTTGGAAAAAATGCAACGGTCGGATCACTCGTTATAATCGTTTGAAGTTACGATTTCAAATCGCGAACTGCAGCAGCGCGATTCGTTTAATCGTAATTTATACACACACACACACATATATATATATTAATTCGTTCGGCGATTTCATACCATTTTCATTTCAACATTGATTTCTTTTAGTGAAATCATATATTACATTAAAATGAATTTTTTTTATGTCATACACATTTTTATTTCAACATTGGTTTCTTTTATATGAAATCATATATTACATTAAAATGAAATTTTTAATTTTTTTGAACAAAAGATGTGTGATCTTCCAAGAGAAGAGAGCACACATATATAATAATAATAAAGGGAATACAATGTCCGAATACAAATCCAACAAAATATAAACACAGTACTGACACCTCAAAATGAATGCAATGGATAATAGATAGATGAGCTCCGGCAATGCCACCGCCCATCAAACTTCCATATCGAATTCCGGCAAGGCCACCACCCGATATAGAAGTATATCTACTCCAATACATACAAACAAGCAAAATACCAACAAAAAAGCACAAAAAACATCCCAATAACACTCCAACTCCACATATACAAATATATCCCAAGCTAGCAACAATGATCCATCCAGATGGCTACCCAAAGAGCTCCTCAGCTACATCAACAACCTGAAATCTGACAAAACTGAATCAAACTTTCAGTGACTAACATATATATATGAGCATATGCGTGTATATATATATAAATATATATATATATTAAAAGATATATATATATATATATATATATATATATTGGCATATAACCATATATAGATGTGCAAAGAGAATAACAAAAATAGTAACAAGAAATAAAAGTGTTATCATCTATGCAAAGAAGTCAACAACAAAGACGAGAACTGTTACAAAAATAACTATTAATTCTAATAAATAAACTCAGATTAAATCTAACCTTTACCAAATAGCAACCAAATCGCAAATCACCAAAAAACTTATAGTGTGAATTAGACATCCAAGTCAGACAGAAATTAACTATGCTAATGATTAATTTATCTTTGGCAACAGAAATAACATAAAGAAATCTCTGATTCCTCTCTAACCAAATGAACCAACTTATGATTGTAACTAACGAATCCAACACATATCTCTGTTTGGAATTAAACTTAAACCTATAACAGTCCCAATAATCAACGCAGCTACTAAAAGAAGTAAAACAATCAAAAGTAAAAATCCTTAAGATCATATTAAAAATAAAAAAGGTTAAATGACAAGAAAAAAATAAATGATCAACGTTCTCCTCCACAATACTACAAAAACAACACTTAACATTAAAAATAATATTCTTCCTTTTTAAAAGTTCAACCGTATTAAGCTTCTTATGAATGATCAGCCACATAAGGAACTTGGCTTTGGGGGGAGAATTAGACTTCCATAAAAATTTAAAGGGGCGCAGAGAAACACCAGAAAAATTAATAAAATTATACATAGAATTAACAGTGTAAACTAAGCTCTTATCTAGACTCCAACAAATTGAATCACCATTCTCATCTAAATGGTATAATGCTAATTTCGTTTTAAGTAATGCCAATTGCCTTAATAAATCCCCATCTAATATATTATCAAAGGACAAATCCCATGAAGGATCTAAATTTACTTTGTAAACATCTATTATTAAAGCATTCTTAAATCTACTATTATTATAAAGCTTATGAAATTCAATTTTAAGCGGTACTGTAACAACCCGGAAAATGTGAACAAATTTAAAATTTTTAAATTGGTTGTTGTCAAAGAATTTAAACCATTGAAATAGAATATTTCAATAAAATAATGTATTGGAAATAGTAAGGCAGTTTGAAAATTTGAATTCAAACTTTGACTGACTGTACCGGGTGGAAAATATGATAGATTTTAGTGAAACCAAAAATATTTAAATCTGTTTATGAATACCTTTCTAACGAATCTGAAAAATCGAAGTTTCATAGCAGGAGTCAAAAGTTATGGCCAAATGAATTTTCAGAAAGGTCGCTATATGGTATATATAGCCCTTGAAAATAGACATTTTGCAAACGACCTGGGAATTCGACAAAACCACTTTTGTTGGATCCGGGATGTCAAACTATTGTTAGGTTTCAAATTTCATAATTTTTGAAACCAGTATGTGAGCGGGGCAAAAGAAAATGTGATTGGTCAATTTCTGTTAAAATAGGTTGACCAGAAAATAGCCATTTTGCAAACGATATTAGAATACGACGAAACTGATTTTGTTGGGACCGTATCGTCAAAACACAGCTAGATTTATTTTTCTGGAATTTTTCGATTCAGTTTGTGGCCCTGGAAAATTGAAATGTACGTTCAAATTGAATATTAAATGTTTTATACTTTAATTTGAAAAATAACTGACTGTAACAGTCAAATTGGCCAACGAAACATATCCCATTGTGTTCGGGATGGGGGTATTTAGCTAGGGGCGACAGTCGTTGGGTTGAAATTGGTGTTTGTTTGTTCAAGGGATAATTTTGGAATTTAAAATTTAAATATAATGGGCCACCCCCTTTATTTTCTCTCACTTCACGTTGACTGGTCAAAACCGATTAAAACCCCTATCCACGAACGACGGAAGAGCATTCGAAGCTTCCAGGCCCAATCGCCGCTGCCTTTCACCGTCCCCTCCAGTTAGGTTTTCTGTTCATCTCTCCCTCCTCTATAAATCCATCCAACCCTCGACAGTTATAGAGTGGTATTTGCGTCGATTTACCTCGAGGAAGACGCCGTCTTTGGAGCTCCGCCGTGCGCTACAGGGACCACCGAGTTGAGTTCCACCACCGGCGTTGGAAACCCTGTTCGAAGCTCTTAAACGTTGCAACATCTGATCGTGACAATACTTCACGGATCGAGCGTGAAATTAAAACCTAGTTTCGAAGGTTTGAAAAGGTGAGACCTTTATTTTATCCCAACTTTGAAAAATCATATCTTTATCATGTGTTGACGAAATTCGATCAAACAGGAAACATCGTGACCGCAAGGAGGCTCTCTACCATCTAGAAGAGACCACGGATTTTTCTGAGCTACCTACGATTTTTAGCACTTCGAAAACCAATGTGAGGAATCTAAATTAAATTGTGTGAATGAAATCGTGTTGTATAAATTATATAAGCGAAGTATAAATTATATACGCATCGTATACATCATGTACATGTGTTGTATAAGTTATATGAGCGATGTATAAATTATACAAGCGTTGTATGAAAGATATATGCTTTGAATTGTGTTGAAATGCAAGTGAAATATAAAAATTACATACATACATACATACATACATATATATGTATATATATATATATATATATATACTCCCCTCGTCCACAAACCATGGACGATATTTATTGCTTGTGATTGGCGTGAAATTATGTGATATGACGAATGGTTGAAAATAATTGTTTGTGGTTGATATCGTTGGATTGTGGTTGAAAAATACCTTTGTGGTTGAAAAATACCCTCTTGTGGTTGAAACAAATTAGAATAGAATTGTGGAAATGAAAATAAAACATGCCGCCTGCGTGCGAACTAGATGCATGAATCCCCATTGTCAAAAACAGCGATGTTTTAAGGTAGAGCGAGGAGCCGTACTAGGGACGGTCCCGGTTTTAACTACCCTGCCGTTATGTTGCCGAAATTTCCTGAAATATTTATGTGTTAGAATAATTTTCATTTGTTAAAATTATTTTCATATGTTGAAACAACATTTATGTGTTGAATCGAAATTCATTCGTTGAATAGAAATTCATGTGTTGAATGTTGTTCGTGTTTTAAATAAAGAGCTTTAGAAATAAAAATCACATTTATATATATACAAACTATAGCGCACATTCATGTGTTGAATTGAAATTCATTCGTTGAATAGAAATTTATTTGTTGAATGTTGTTCGTGTTTTAAATAAATAGCTTTAGAAATAAAAATCACATTTATATATATATACAAACTATAGCGAACATTCATGTGTTGAATCGAAATTCATTCGTTGAATAGAAATTCATGTGTTGAATGTTATTCATGTTTTAAATAAATATCTTTAGAAATAAAAATCACATTTTTATATATATACAAACTATAGCGAACATTCATGTGTTGAATCGAAATTCATTCGTTGAATAGAAATTCATGTGTTGAATATTGTTCGTGTTTTAAATAAATAGCTTTAGAAATAAAAATCACATTTTTATATATATATATATATATATACAAACTAAAGCGCACATTCTTGTGTTGAATCGAAATTCATGTGTTGAATAGAAATTCATGTGTTGAAGTTGTTCGTGTTTTAAATAAATAACTTTAGAAATAAAAATCACATTTTTATATATATACAAACTATAGCGCACATTCATGTGTTGAATTGAAATTCATTCGTTGAATAGAAATTCATGTGTTGAATGTTGTTCGTATTTTAAATAAATTGATTTAACAATAAAATTCACATTTTTATTGTGAATGTGAAATGCTAAAAACATTCATGGTTCGAATAAATATTTCTGATGATAAAAATATTACTTCTATCATGTATATGCCTCGTTTAAAATACACACGTGTTGAAATAAATATTTGTTCGCTAGAAATATTATTATTGGCTTTGTTCTGCATATATATATATACCTGTTGAACAGAGAAAATGGATTAGCTGCTGAGTAAAGAAATTATTTGCGTGCCCGACAAAATGGTAAGCCTAAATGAGTTGGCTGCGCAATTTTATTTATATATTAACTCCTGTGAATGCCATTGGATGTAGAGTGCTGGTTATTCTGTGTGTAATAATAAACATCGCAATAGGATAGTAACAATTAATTTTGAACTACTCTACATGGCGTACTTCATCATATACCACATAAGCATTTGGAGCTTGTGTGACGAGGTTGAAAATTTACCATACGAGCGAGAGGCTTGTATGGCGATGACTATATATTAAAGGTTGAACTGATGACTGATATGGACCATATGAACTTGTAACGATAAATTACCAAATTAGTAAAAACCCCACACGGGTCTGGAGTGGATTGCCTATGTGGCATGCCAAGATGCAGTGATCAAGGCTTTTGTTGCAAAGCAAAGTCTTGTGGTTGATGATCAAAGCACGGCTTACGTGGCCTGGCTTTGTGTATAGCGTGGATTCGCGAGCCTCACACCTTGGTACTAGTTAAAAACGGGATAAGGACTGCAGGGAGAGCACGACGTTTCTTTCTAGCTAGCGGTAGCATCAGTGCTTAAACTGGCTGACATTTATATTTTTTTTACCGATGTGGATGTTGGAATGAGGCGCCTCGATATTAGGTCTGTTAGGACCGGGAAACGTGTGTTCAGGAATACTAATCCACTAACGTAAGTGTGGACCGGCCCTGAAGCATCCAAGGGTTACCCAGAGTGTGTAGTCCTGAGGCATTTGTTAGAGTATCTCGAAGCAGAGAGGAGCTTGCCCCTTGCCTCGGCTCATGACAGAAATCCCATTTCCAATACAAGATAACAGATTTGATTGTAGAACTAGTATGGCGACATAGTGGTATGGGGCACTTATGCCGTCTATGATTGATATTTATGATGATATTCGTTTTTGAAACATATATGCACTAGTAATAATATCAAATGATTTTGCTTTGCACGTATTAAGCATATTTGGCCATTATAAGGTAAAACTCTATCCTTCGGTTTGCGTTGCATTGTGTGATGGGACTTGAGTCTTATAACGGCTTCATTCTTTTAAAAAGCATTGCGTTGTTTTAAAGAATTTACTTTGTTTTAGATGCACTGGCAATCACTGGAGAAAACCCGTTCCGCAAAAGTGGTGTGGTCCTATGATTTTCCTTGTTACTGTTGTTTAACCTGTTAAGTAGATTTCTCATACCAGTCCCATGACTGACTCGTTTTTTGTTTCACTTTGCAAACTCGGGTGCCCTTATTTTCACACGGGCAGCCTAGTTGACAGATGACAGGTTGTTTTTGGCTTGGCACTGCAGTACGGAGTGCACTTTTGGCTTGATGGCGTTGGATTAGATTTGTATTTTGGCTATTGACTTTCCGCTATCCTTATATTATGTATATGATTCCGCCTATGGCGATGCAGACTGTTTTACTTCCAATATTTACTATCCTATGTATATGTACCGCCTCAGGCGATGTAGACTGATACCTTTATTATGTCTCACTGTATGTATATATTCCGCCTATGGCGATGGTGACTGATCATTCCCCTTTTATTTACTAAGTTATATCCTACGTTGTGCTATTCTGATGTTGTTACATGTTATGATTCCGCTGTCATATCTATGTAAAATTATTCTATTTATTGTTTTTGCTATTATCTGTACTCTGCTAATGATGATTAATGTGTTATATTCTAATGACTATCCTTAACACCGCCTACCAGATTTTGGGATCGTCACAGTTGGTATCAGAGCTTTGGTTAACCTTAGTTCTGGAATCTAACACATTAAACACCTCGTCAGAATAGAATCAGTAGTGTTCTAAGGCGAGTAGCTCGTTAGAGATAGGACTAGTAATGTCCTAGAATGAGCTAGGCAGAATAGCAAAATGATTTGATCAGTACATCATTATCTTTCCTTATGTTCTTCTGCTTTATCATATATGAAAATTATCATTTCTGTGAGCTTGACTCTTTTCTTTCTTATACAGAACTTTACTTGATGGCTACGCGAGCAGTTGCAGCCGCCAGAGGAGGCAGAGGAGGCCGAGTAGGCCGAGCTGGAGGACGGGGAGAAGTCCCTGTTGCAGAAGGGCCTATGATACAGCCACCAACACTTCAGGAATTCGAACTGGACCGTGTAGCTAAGAGGTACAGAAACCTCGGGGGCAAAACTTTTCCTGGCACCGGCACAGTGACAGAGGCTTTGGCATGGTTAAAGACATGTGAAAAGATCTTAGGTGGTATGAGGCTTGGAACCCACGACAAGGCATATATGGGCACTTGGCTTTTACAGGAAGAAGCCGAGTTGTGGTGGGAGGCCGTCACCTCTGAAGATGAGGAGGGCACTGTAAGGACTTGGGAGCAGTTTAAGGCAATGTTTAGGGAGAAATACATCCCCGAGCAAGCATTAGAGCGAATGCGAGATGAGTTCGCTAATCTCCAATAGGGAGACCGCTCTGTCCAAGAGTATCTGAATAGGTTCACACAGCTCTCACTTTATGCTCCAGAGCTTGTCTTGACCTCAAAAGCGAAGAATAAGAGGTTTATACTGGGACTGAAGCGCAAATATCAGGATCGGGCCATGAGCAACATCAAACTTTCATTTTCTGAACTAGTAGAGATGGCCTGCAACTACGAAGATTTGGATGAGAGGAACTCCAATCTAGACCGCGCTAAAAGCCAAGCTGGGAACAAGCGCAAAGCTTCAGGAGATCAGCCCGAGTCCAGCAAGGCAGCAGCCGCTACTCAGCAATCTGGTAAGATACTCAAAGGCAGTTGTTACAATTTTGGAAAGAAGGGGCATTATTCTAATGTGTGCACCGCCCCGAAGAAACTGAAGGCAAATCCAGAGAGCTCAAATCCGAACCCCCGCAGCATAGTTGAATGCTACAACTGCCATCAGAAGGGGCACATTAGCAGAAACTGTCCTCTGAAGAAGAATGCACAAGTAGCACACGTTTATGACGGGGGAAACCCGCCAGCTATCACTGATGGATCAGGTAAACCCGACGTCTTGGGAGGTACCCTTACAATTAAAAATATTCCTACTTCTATACTTTTTGATACTGGTGCATCACGTAGCTTCATTTCTAGTAACACTGTTCACAAGTTAAAATTGAGTCAAAGGAAGTTTGAAGAACCAATTAAAAATCAAAACGCGATAGGAGGCTCTATCATTCTCAGCTCATATTGTAATGTACCCGTCGCATATTCTTGTTATCGGTTTCCTTTTAAAGTGATTGTCATGGACTTTTCCGAATTTGATGTTGTACTTGGGCTGGACTTGTTGACCAAATATAAGGCCGAAGTTAGATGTGCCGAAAGAATCGTTAAATTAGAAACGAAGCTAGGACATATATATATATACCATGCCGTGGCTCAGATACAGATAGAAAAGAATTTTGGTCTGCTTTGGAAGTTATTCCCACTTCATTAGAAAAGATTCCTGTTGTTAAAAACTATGCGGATGTGTTTGAAGAAGTTGAAAACTTACCCCCGCAAAGAGAAATTGAATTCAGAATCGATCTAATTCCGAATGCTCGACCAGTAGTACATCCAATTCGAAGAATGGCCCTGTAACGACCCGGATTTTGAGCGACTTTGGTTATCGACGTAAGCCCGACGTCGATAACCAAAGTCGCTCAAAATCCGGGTCGTTACAGTTGGTATCAGAGCTTAAGTTAAGAATTACTTGGCTCTGTGGCGTGACTCGGTAGAGATAGGGTTAGTAATACCCTAGACTGAGATTGAGTGTATATATACGAGTGAACGTACTTGTTATTTAATATAAAATTTTTTGTTTTATATTGTGGAGATTCCTTGGTTGAGTCGTTTATGAGTTCTGGTCGATCAGTTTGATCCACTGTATCGGTAGGAGTTACTAAACACTTGAATACGATGAACCATCATGGTATGTTTTGAAAGAGGGTAAACGAAATTAGTTTACCCATCGTATATTTTGAATATATTGGATATATTGGTTGCGATTATAATCGAGTAAGATTATAAATTAAATGGTTATGTAAATAACCAATCAGAATTCATATAAGTTAAATACGTGAAATCAGATGAGTTAAATCTGAAGTTTAAACCAGAAATGGAGTTAAAACTCTGGAAAATTGGATAAGTGTTTGTAAATAGATTGGGATTAAAAATAAGGAAAATTTAAGATCCTGGGAGATTTTAAATTGTTTTACAAACAGTGTGAATTATATTTTGAAATGAATTTCAAAGTGGAAATGTTTAGAAATGGTTTTATAGTATTGAACTCACTTCGATCGCTGGAAAATAGATTCTGATAATGACAGCTGCATCATCAGTATTCATTTTCGAGTGGTAAGTGATGAATTACTACCAGAGATACTGTTTTGAATTTGTTTTGGGGAAGACAAGTGTGTTGAATTTCAAAATAGAATTTAAAATATAAAATTTGAATTTTGAAATAGATTTGAAATATTAACTCGTTTTAAAAAGAAATAAAACGAGAAGTTCCTTTATAAACGAAGTTTATCAATGAAGTGAAAAGAATTATCATTGGATAATTCAGAAATAAAAATACGAGTGTGAAGTTGAAAGGAAAAACCTATTTTGCAAAGGTAGAAATAACGATTTCAAAAGGAATTGAAATCGAGACTTATGTAAAGAATGAATAAAGAAAGTTTGAAATAGAAATTGAATATAGAAATTCAAAGGGAGTTTGAATATATGAAATTCAATGAAATTGAAATAGAGTTTAAATATAGAAATTCAAGTGGAATTCAAATATAGAATTTGAATATAGAAAGTAGAAAGGAATTCAAATATAGAATTTGAATATCGAAAGTGAAATGAAATTTGAATATAGAGGATTCAAATAGAATTTAATTTGAAATTTGAATATAGAAGATTCAAAGGGAATTGAAATGAAATAAAGAGAATTCAAATAGATTTGAATAATGAAATTCATATATGGAATTTGAATAAGTGAATTGAAATGAAATTCAAATATAGAATTTGAATAAGAGAATCGAAATGGAATTTGAATATAGGAAATTCAAATAAAATTAAAAGGAATTCAATTAGTTGATAAACAGGTTAAACCTATATTTGAACATGTATATTCAAATAAAAAGGTGAAATGGGCAAACCAAGTAATTTGAAAATCACTTAACGAACTAAGTTAAAATGATTGGATTAAGTTGAAATGAATTAGAAATGTATGGATATACATGAGATAGGTATGGGTAAGGTATGAAGGTATACAAATAGAATGCTCGACGAAAGGGTATGTATTCAATTCATATATGAGATTTTATGCGCCGTATCGGCAAGCCGCTTGGCTTTTCTTTTTCTTTTTGATTGGAAAAGGCCTGTGTGGCAGTTTGGGGATTTTCCCGATGCTCCCAGTACAAAGGAGGTTATGGCAAATTTTTCTGGGAATTTAAGGAGTTAGAATATTTTTAAGATAATTTGATAGTTAGAAATCAACGTATGGATATATATATATAGAAGTCGATAAGGAAACGAACTTAAAAATAGAATAGTAAAATCAAAAAGGAAGTCTAGAATGAAATCTCGAAAGAATAGAAAGAGAAAGCGTATACGTGTTTAAATTGAATAAGTAGTTGTATGGTATTGATTATTCGAGTAAGTAGTCATATCTGTTTTGACGTTATAAATGTTATTCAGTCAAGGTCTGAGAGGTAGTTATACCCCAACTTGATTGATTTCATTATTAACCAATAAATAGTAAGATTTCAGGCTCGAAGATCAATGTTGAATAAGAGTTAGTTGAATATAGTATTTGGGTTGTCGTAACGATGTTTTACACAACATCTGTTTTAACCCAAATAAGGGTAAGCTTGGAAATAGAATAAAGAATATTTCCTAAGTATAGAAATAAACGAGATCGAAAAAGAGATAGGTAATCGGAATATTTTCCAATTTTAAATAGCATATATTTTCTAAGAAGTTAGAAAATAAAGGAAGGCGATATTCGGAAATGTTTTCCAATTAACATAAAGGGCCAATATGGTTATTGCAAATATCTGGTTAACAAATATTGATAAAGTAATAGAAAAGTGATTTAACTAATGGAATATTGATTATGGGCTCAGTTGAATTTCAAAAAGAAAAATTTGATTTTTGAAAAGAGTAAACTGTTTGAAAACTCCCAGGGAAGGACTGTTTGAATCAAAAACAAATTTAACAGAAATTTGTGAAAGCAAAATTTGAATTAAAGTAAAGCCAGTAAAGTGGTAACTGAGATTGAATTAGAATGATATCAAGACAAATTGGATTGTGAGATTCAAATTTGAAGTGTAACGGGATAATCAAGTTAAGAGTTGGGAATCGAGAGTTAAAATGATATTTGGCTCGGATACAAGCGAATGGTCGTGTCGTGGATAAAAGCAGATTGGATTTGATTGGGATAACTCTTGTATATGCTGAGTTGATAGCATATGGAAGTGACAGAGTTGATATGCCGATAAAAGGTACAAGTTTATATTTCATATGATATGAGATTTTGATGAGCCGAATCGGCAAGCCGCTTGGCTGTTTGATTTTCTTTTGGATTGGAGATGGCCCAGAGTGGCAAGTTGTTGTTTGACGTATTGACCAGTACAAAGGAGGTGCTGGCGAAATTTTTCGAAGGGTTAAAGCGTTAGAAAATTTTCAGGATTGTTGAAAATTTTCGTTGATAAGAATTAATTAATAATTTAATTGGAATTAAATTGGTTCAGTTGAAACTAAAGTTAAGAAGTGAACAAATATGTTCTAACCAGTCGATAGGGTCGTCCTCTACCTTCTAGCAATTTCGAGGACGAAATTATTTTAAGTGGGGAAGATTGTAATGACCCGCATTGGCAGGGGTATTATGATTTATTTATTTAATTATATAAATGGTGGTTTAGTAAATTTAATGGTCGTGGAATAAAATAATAGTGAATATTTATTTGAAATAATGATTAAATAATATATTTAATTCTGAAATAATCAGAATTGGCTGAAATAACGATATAGTGTGAACCGGATCATCTGTGACATTTAATTCAGCTTGGAATTGAATTTGAATAACGAATATATTCAATCGTCGACAGTTGAACGTATAGTTTATAATATAATTATAAACGAGCTCGAAATGGCGCTGCAGTTCGTAAATTGGCGATTCGAACTTCAACTGAATGTACAGGATTTGTTTTAAGCCAGATTTCTATGAAACAAGAAACGTGTGGAGCTGGTGGAGTATATCTTTCTAGTGGAAGAGAAAAATCGGGATTTCGTCGTGTAGATTTTGATGCACGTCCAAATCAAATTTTAAAATAGTCGCTACAGAATCGTTTATCGACCGTATCGGTTTATTCGATATAACTAGACACCGGATATGAATTTAGACAAGATTCTTTTGGGAAGTAGTGGTTATTTAATTTTTAGAATTTTACTGTAATTTTTAATTAATTAAATAATCAACTTTTTATTTGGAGTATTTGACACCCTGTAATCAACATTTTGAGGTTTCAAAATATGAGTCAATCTACCGGTATTATTATATTTTTGGGATCCGGGCACATCACCGATTACAATGGTATATTTATTTCAGTCTGCAGCATTCGTACATGGGTATAATTATACGTAGCTGAGTACATGATCTTTTAAATAACTTAAACGAATTAAAATAAGGAACGCTTGGTGCTGCGAAGTCCACATTTTTTCCATTTCTTTGATCCACAGAAGGCCACGCCTCCATTGTTTACAGCCATGAGAAACACAAATCAAAACGTGGACATTCTTTTCCCCCACAAAATATTTTTTGATAAATACACTACCATCGGCTAACCCTAAATGCATTTCTCCCGTAGTCAATTACTTCTGCGCCGCCAGTTCTTCTACTACCAAACGAAAGAAATCGATCTTCATTAATTCCTAGAAATAGAAACTAAAATCTATAAATCCCGAATTAAATATGATTGAATCCCCCTTAAGATTTTCTTTGAATCTATATGATTTGTTTGGGAACCAACGTTGCTTCTTTACGCTGGGAATAAGGTCGCGTGCTAAGTTTTGGGTATCGGATTTTTCTTGGGGTTCAAACGCCTGTAGCTTGCAGTGGCGTTGAACGGTAGCAGCTGACGATCAAGGAATGAAGGCGAAGCCCGGTAAATTCTTGTTCTGCGTTGGAAGGCCACACTGTGACGGCGACGACAACGCATCCGGATGGACCTCCGGTGATCATCTGAGGCCTGCGGTGGTTGAAAATTTTGGGCCAGTCTCGGTTCCAGCAGACGAGGAGGGTGTCAGGCGGTTCAGGGAGGGAGGAGTAACATGGAGGGTGGTCTTTTTATTTGAGGTCAGAGAAGACGGGGGGACGTGGAGTTGTGTTTTCCTATAATGGAAATTTGAAGGCTGGAAGGAGAAATGGAGTTGTGTCTTGGAAGAGGAGGTGGCGGCATATGATTCGAGGAGGTGAGTGCTACGTATTTTTTTTCATTTATGGGTTAACTATTTGTTGGAGAAAGGCAGATGTTGTTTGGTGTGAAGTGTGGAGTATGGAACTGGAAACGTGAAGATAGGGGGGAGCGGAAGTACTGGGAGCTGCTCGCATGTATTAAAGTGGGAGAAGGTGAAACAATGGATCCGAAAGGGGGGGCGGTGAATGGTCGTACGTTGAATGCATGCAGGTGGAGACGTGGGAGACATGGTATTTCGTGGAAGGAGATGGCATAGGAGGAATGGTTTGGAGTTTCTTCAACAGGCAACGAATAATGCTATGCTGACGCTATGCTGATGTTAGTTTTTACAGTGGCACTGAGCGGAATATTCAATATGAAGCCCAATGGAAAATAAAGCCCATTTGAAATTTAATATGACATAAAGAGGTGAGTGTTGGAGTAGGATATTTGAGGAGGGAATTTCCAAAGGAGATGGCGAAGTGAATTTCTGAAAATGGGACATTTTCGATTGGGAGAGAACGAGATGTGTGGCCAGGTTTAAACGTTCGTGGGCCAAGGAAATCAAAGGTTCGTACAAAGTCGGATTGGTGAACCGTAAATTACGTCGGGATCGTACGGACGTCAACTACAACATGAGACTGACTGGAAGTCCATCGGAGACAGTTACAATTTATGGCGAAATAAATTGTCCGACTGAATCAAATAACGCAAACCGTTATTTAACGGTTAACGCGCCAAAGTGAGTAAATCTCACTAACTCTGAACAGTTTATAATTTCATGTTGTATTTTTAGAACTGTTAGATATTGGTTGATTTACTGTATGTTGACTGTTTGATTGAACTGCTAGTCAGTTAGTTAAATTTTCTATATTTGATTCTGTTTAACAGAATATATCATATGGAACTGAAAGTGATGTTATCTATATTGTTTAACATCTGTGATGCAGGGAAACAGGTTGGAGGAATCCAACTGGATTCCTCAACATTTATTTTACTGTTTTCATATATTGTGATATATGATGTGTTATATAATCTGTTATGGATTATGTGTGTTGGAATGATGTTGATCATTGTTATTCGATATTGTAAATATCATAAAAGACCCTGGGATGTAAAAAGAAGTATTTCAATGTATATTGAAATAAAGGAATTTTATAAAATCACAGGATTTTATAAAAGGAATTATTTATAAAACGAACACGGTTTTATAAAAGGGATATTTATTTAGAAAATAAATAGAAATAGAAAAGGAATATTTATTTAGAAAATAAATAGAAGTTATAAATAGGAAATATTTGTAACGGTAAATAGAAGTTATAAATAGGAAATATTTGTAACGGTAAATAGAAGTTATAAATAGGAAATATTTGTAACGGTAAATAGAAGTTATAAATAGGATATATTTGTAACGGTAAGTAAACATTATAAAAAGGAAATAGTTGTAACGGAAAACGTAGTTTATCAAAAGGAGTTAATCGATGTTAGTTAATCGATTAGTGTTAAAGTAAAAGAAGTTAATCGATGTTAGTTAATCGATTAGTGTTAAAGTAAAAGAAGTTAATCGATGTTAGTTTAATCGATTAGAGTTTAAAGCGAAAGAGTTAATCGAATATAGTTATTCGAATAGAAGCGAAAGAGTTAACCGAATATAGTTATTCGAATAGAAGCGAAAGAGTTAATCGAATATAGTTATTCGAATAGAAGCGTATGAGTTAATCGAATATAGTTATTCGAATAGAAGCAAAAGAGTTAATCGAATATAGTTATTCGAATAGAAGCGAATGAGTTAATCGAATATAGTTATTCGAATAGAAGCAAAAGAGTTAATCGAATATAGTTATTCGAATAGAAGTGAATGAGTTAATCGAATATAGTTATTCGAAAGGAGTTAAGTGAAATGGGTAAATCAATAGCGTTAGTCCAATAGAGTAAATTAATAGGGGTTAGTCCAATAGAGTAAATTGATAGGGGTTAGTCCAATAGAGTTAATTGATAAGAGTCAATCGAATATAGTTATTCGAACGAGGGTTAAGTAAGGAAGTTTGTTAAGGAATATAAAGTGAACTTTGCCTGTTTCAAAGTTAGAAATGTTGTTCAGTTAAGGTCTGAGAGGTAGTTCTACCCCAACTTGATTGGCTTCATTTTAACTAAGGGATAGTTAAGGTTCGGCAGTAAAGGAAATGGTTTGAGTTGGCATCGCGATGGTTTGTTTAAAACATCTGTCTAAGTCCAAGGAAGAAGCTTTGGAAATGTTTTCCAAATAAGAAACTAGAAATGTTTTCAAATAAAGAAAACAGGAAATGGAAATGTTTTCCATTTGTTAATAACGTATATTTTCCCAATTTAGAAAATAAGGAATATTGAACGTAGGGAAACAGGAGACAAGTAAAATTAATGAATTAAAGAGATAAATGTTGAATGATGTTTGATCGATATAATTTCCATTTGGAAATAATATCATTGTTTGCACACCTATTTTTATTCGATAGTTAAATCACAGACTATCGAAGTTTTGACCATTTTAACGTTGTTAATATGGAGAGACCGGTTGGATTATTATCCAAAGAACCACTCTGTATTGGCATAAGCGTTGCGAATCATATATGCCAAAGATAATTGAAGACGGAGTTATGCAAGGGCTATCCTGTTTACAGAGTAGTGCCTTCGGTTCATCCTGTTCCTGGGTGACTTGTATGGACGGATGTCTGACAGAGTATGTCCAGACGATCACGTATATTGATTTCTCCAACCGTACCAAGAGTGGAAGCGGGGAAGGAAACTTCTTTTAGCTAACACATAATGTATTGTTGAGGACGTCAATCAGTGATTGGATGGATTTGATGATGTGACATTCAAAGTGAATCTGATGTGATGATAAAGCGTAGCTTCTAGCCTCATCATCCGGTAAATGACAGAAATCGGGCAGGCAGCATGGCTAAGTCGGTCGCACCGAAGTAGGGTGTATAATCACCTGATCTAGAGTTTCATTTACTTCTAAAAATCTATTGTTGATGCTGTCCCATTCGGGAAACGGTTGCTGATCCCAACTGTTGGTGATATACATTCGATACACTCAAGCGAAATGAGTGGTCGGTCATGTGTGGCCGGGTTGCAAGATGTTCTTGTTGAACCCAGTGTATTCCTCTCTAGAGGTACACGAGCGAAAGGTGATTCCATACCTTGTCATAGTTGGAAATCCATTACCCAATACGTGCTTGCGGTTTTGATTGTATACTATATATGTAGAACGTGAGATGAAAGCGTTTCTGCTAGATGATTATATATATACTGTGGTTGATAGACATTATTATAATATCAAAAAGATTTTTGATATAAAGATATTTGGATTCTCATAAGGGAAAAACCCGTTCCGTTATGCGGCGTGGTCTTATGAGATATCGTTTACTTGTTTCAACTGTTTTTAACTGTTTTACTCATACCAGTCCCATGACTGACCCGGAGTTTACTTTGTTGTTTTCCCTAAACTCTTGGGTGCCTAAATTTGTACGGGCAGTCAAGTAGTCGGGATTTACAGATATACTGGAAGAGCTTGGAGCAGGAGGCTTCAGGATCATATAGCTATAGTTATTTCCGCTGTGTTGTAAGTGCTGTACTTTGATAATGATATGTATATTCAAGTACCAAGTTTGTATTTCAAAGTTATGTTATGAAATATATTTATTCGTTCCGCTGTGAGATTCGTGTTACTCTGATGTTGTGTTCTTCTTCTTCTTCTATTCTAAGTTTCTATCTTATCTTTCCTCACCCTCTAATTTCTTTCATTAATTACCAGGATTTTTCGACGGTTTGGTTATCGACGTCGGGCTTACGTCGATAACCAAAGTCGCTCAAAATCCGGGTCGTTACAGGCCCCGAAAGAAAAAGAAGCGTTGGGCAGCCAAACTCGAGAATTGCTTTGGAAAGGTCTGATCAGGCCAAGCTTTTCAGATTGGGGAGCAACAGTAGTGTTTGTCCCGAAATTATACGGTACTCTACGACTATGTGTTGATTACCGTGATCTCAATAAACAGACACTAAAGAATAAATATCCATTGCCGCGAATCGATGATCTGTTGGATCAATTAAATGGGGCGAGAGTATTCTCAAGAATGGACCTAGCTACAGGTTTCCACCAATTACGTATAGCCGAAGACTGTGTTCCTTTGACAGCCTTCAGGGGTCCCGATTTATTCTACGAATGGTTAGTAATGCCGTTCGGCTTGTGTAACGCTCTCGGATACTTCGTCGATCTTATGAACAGGGTATTCCGAGGTGTTTTGAATTAATTTGTTTTGGTCTTCATCGATGATATCTTGATCTACTCCAAGTCAGAAGGCGAGCATGCAAAACATTTAGAACAAGTGTTGGAAATTCTGAGGAGAAATGTCTTGAAAGCTAAATTTTCTAAGTGTATCTTCTGGCAAGATGAAGTTAAGTTCCTTGGCCATGTCGTTTCAAAAGAAGGGATTGTTGTTGATCCAAGCAAAATTACAGCGATTCAAGACTAGAAACAACCTACTACCCCCACCGAAGTTCGAAGTTTCCTTGGATTGGCTAGTTACTATCGAAAATACGTTAAGGATTTTTTTAAGATATCCGGTGTATTAACAAAGCTTACAAAGAAGCATGAGAAATTCAAGTGGACTCCAGAGTGTGAAGAAGCTTTCGGAGAACTGAAATTGAGATTGACTACTCTCCAGTATTAACAATTATAGATGCCAATCAGGACTTAACGGTATGGACAGATGCTTCTATTAGAGGTCTTGGTGCAGTGTTAATGCAAAGAGGCCAAGTGGTCGCTTATGCTAGCCGTCAGCTGAAGCCGCATGAAAGGAACTATGCAACTCATGATCTTGAGTTGTTAGCCATCATGTTTGCTTTGAGAATCTGGAGACATTATTTGTTGGGTGAGAAGTTCAAACTATTTACTGATCATCAATCATTGAAGTATCTATTTACTCAGAAAGATCTGAACTTGAGACAACCGCGTTGGTTAGAATTCCTTGCAGCATACGATTTTGAGATTCTATACACTCTAGGGAAAGCCAATGTTGTCGCAGATGCGCTCAGCAGAAAGAATGAAATCATCGCCAGTTTTATCATTACGTCTTCGTTAATTGACAGGATCTCTGCCCTTCAGAAAGAAGATAATTTTGTCAAGGAGATGATCAAAAGAATTAAAAAGGGCGTTGTCTCCAGCTTCCAAGTGGTTAGTGAGGGAGTTCTCAGATTAAAAGGAAGGATTTGTGTTCCCGACATCTTCGAGCTAAAAAAAGGAAGTGCTTGATGAATGTCACAGGTCCAAACTCAGTATCCATCCCGGTGTGAGCAAAATGTATAATGACCTCAAACGCACCTTCTGGTGGAAGGCGATGAAAAGAGATATTTCATTATATGTTTGCAGATGCTCCACTTGTCAGCTAGTCAAGAGCGATCGGCAGAAACTCGCCGGATTATTACAACCGTTAGATATTCCAGGATGGAAGTGGGAGCAAATTTCGATGGACTTCATAGATGGTTTTCCTCGAACTAAGAAAGGAACCGACAGTATTTGGGTGATCATAGATCGTTTCACGAAGACCGCCCATTTCATACCTGTCAGATCCAATCGAACGGCTCAAAGTCTAGCACAGATTTATTTCAAGGAAATAGTTAAACTACATGGAGTGTCGCTCAGTATAGTCAGTGATAGAGATCCACTATTTACTAGCAAATTCTGGGAAGCATTCCAGACAGAATTGGGAACCAAATTGAATCTGAGTACCGCTTATCACCCTCAGACAGATGGCCAAACTGAGCGTGTGAACAGAATTTTAGAAGATTTACTGCGGGCTTGTATTATTGATTTTGGCGGGTCATGGGAAGATCACTTGCATTTGGAAGAATTCTCATATAACAATAGCTATCAAACAAGTTTGGGAATGTCGCCATTTGAAGCATTATATGGCAGACTGTGCAGATCTCCAGCATGTTGGGTAGAACCTGGAAACAAACTCGTATTAGGACCCGATATGATTCGAGATGCTTCTGACAAAGTAGACCTCATCAAGAAACGATTGAAAACCGCACAAAGCCGACAGAAAAGTTATGCTGATGCGAGAAGAAGAGATTTATCATTTGTCATTGGTGATTATGTTTATTTAAGAGTTTCTCCGATGAGAGGAGTAATCAGATTCGGTAAAACTGGGAAGTTGGCACCGAGATTTATTGGTCCCTTCCCTATTCTTGAACAAATTGGAACTCTGGCTTATAGGGTTCAATTACCTGATTGGTTGCCTGGAGTGCATGATGTGTTCCATGTATCTCAACTTAGAAAACATGTGCATGATCCGAATCATGTTGTAGAAGAAGCAACGCAACATGACTTGGAAATTACTCCAGAATTAGCAGTCAGAAGAGAGCCGTTAAAGATCGTTGGCAAAGAAACTAAAGAACTTAGGAGCATAAAGGTTCATTTAGTTAAAGTGCAGTGGAGTAGTGATCCCAGAGACTGTACTTGGGAGACTGAAGAAAGCATTAAGCAAGCTTACCCCAAATGTAGAGTGGACATCTCTGACTAACTCCGGTGCAAGGTACCTTTACAATACTTTGCATTTACATTTTGTTTCCTACTTTGCCATTGTTTCCTTTTTGGGGACGAAAAGTTTTAAGTGGGGGAGATTGTAACAACCCAGAAAATGTGAACCAATTTAAAATTTTTAAATTGGTTATTGTCAAAGAATTAAAACCATTGAAATAGAATATTTCAATAAAATAATGTATTGGAAATAGTGAGGCAGTTAGAAAATTTGAATTCAAACTTTGACTGATTGTACCGGGTGGAAAATATGACAGATTTTAGTGAAACCAAAAATATTTAAATCTGTTTATGAATACCTTTCTGACGAATCTGAAAAATCGAAGTTTCATAGCAGGAGTCAAAATTTATGGCCAAATGAATTTTTAGAAAGGTCGCTATATGGTATATATAGCCCTTGAAAATAGACATTTTGCAAACGACCTCGGAATTCGACAAAACCACTTTTGTTGGATCCGGGATGTCAAACTATTGCTAGGTTTCAAATTTCATAATTTTTGAAGCCAGTATGTGAGCGGGGCAAAAGAAAATGTGATTGGTCAATTTCTGTTAAAATGGATCGACCAGAAAATAGCCATTTTGCAAACGATCTCAGAATTCGACGAAACGGATTTTGTTGGGACCGTATTGTCAAAACATAGCTAGATTTATTTTTCTGAAATTTTTTGATTCAGTTTGTGGCCCTGGCAAATTGAAATATACGTTCAAATTGAATATTAAATGTTTTATACTTTAATTTGAAAAATAACTGACTGTAACAATCGAATTGGCCAACGAAACATATCTCATTATGTCCGGGATGGGGGTATTTAGCTAGGGCGATAGTCGTTGGGTTGAAATTGGTGTTCGTTTGTTCAAGGGGATAATTTTGGAATTTAAAATTTAAATATAATGGGCCACCCCCTTTATTTTCTCTCACTTCACGTTGACTGGTCAAAACCGATTAAAACCCCTACCCACGAACGACGGAAGAGCATTCGAAGCTTCCAGGCCCAATCGCCGCCTCCACGTCTGCTTTCACCGCCCCCTCCAGTTAGGTTTTCTGTTCATCTCTCCCTCCTCTATAAATCCATCCAACCCTCGACAGTTATAGAGCGGTATTTGCGTCGATTTACCTCAAGGAAGACGTCTTCTTTGGAGCTCCGTTGTGCGCTACAGGGACTACCGAGTTGAGTGCCACCACCAGCGCTGGAGACCCTGTTCGAAGCTCTTCGACGTTGCAGCATTTGATCGTGACAATACTTCACGGATCGAGCGTGAAATTAAAACCTAGTTTCGAAGGTTTGAAAAGGTGAGACCTTTATTTTATCCGAACTTTGAAAAATCATATCTTTATCTTGTGTTGACGAAATCCGATGAAACTAGAAACATCGTGACCGCAAGGAGGCTCTCTACCATCTAGAAGAGACCGCAGATTTTTTTGAGCTACCTACGATTTTTAGCACTTCGAAAACCAATGTGAGGAATCTAAATTAAATTGTGTGAATGAAATCGTGTTGTATAAATTATATAAGCGAAGTATAAATTATATACGCATCGTATACGTCATGTACATGTGTTGTATAAGTTATATGAGCGATGTATAAATTATACAAGCGTTGTATAAAACATATATGCTTTGAATTGTGTTGAAATGCAAGTGAAATATAAAAATTACATTTATATATATATATATATATACACACTCCTCTCGTCCACAAACCATGAACGATATTTATTGCTTGTGATTGGCGTGAAATTATGTGATATGACGAATGGTTGAAAATAATTGTTTGTGGTTGATATCGTTGGATTGTGGTTGAAAAATACCCTCTTGTGGTTGAAAAAAATTAGAATAGAATTGTGGAAATGAAAATAAAACATGCCACCTGCGTGCTAACTAGATGCATGAATCCCCATTGTCAAAAACCGCGAGGTTTTAAGGTAGAGCGAGGAGCCGTACTAGGGACGGTCCCGGTTTTAACTACACTGCCGTTATGCTGCCGAAATTTCCTGAAATATTTATGTGTTAGAATAATTTTCATTTGTTGAAATTATTTTTATATGTTGAAACAACATACATGTGTTGAATCGAAATTCATTCGTTGAATAGAAATTCATGTGTTGAATGTTGTTCGTGTTTTAAATAAATAGCTTTAGAAATAAAAATCATATTTTTATATATATACAAACTATAGTGCACATTCATGTGTTGAATTGAAATTCATTCGTTGAATAGAAATTCATGTGTTGAATGTTGTTTGTGTTTTAAATAAATAGCTTTAGAAATAAAAATCACATTTTTATATATATACAAACTATAGCGAACATTCATGTGTTGAATCGAAATTCATTCGTTGAATAGAAATTCATGTGTTGAATGGTATTCGTGTTTTAAATAAATAGCTTTAGAAATAAAAATCACATTTTTATATATATACAAACTATAGCGAACATTCATGTGTTGAATCGAAATTCATTCGTTGAATAGAAATTCATGTGTTGAATGTTGTTCGTGTTTTAAATAAATAGCTTTAGAAATAAAAATCACATTTATATATATATATATATATATACAAACTATAGCGCACATTCATGTGTTGAATCTAAATTCATTCGTTGAATAGAAATTCATGTGTTGAATGTTGTTCGTGTTTTAAATAAATAGCTTTACAAATAAAAATCACATTTTTATATATATGCAAACTATAGCGCACATTCATGTGTTGAATTGAAATTCATTCGTTGAATAGAAATTCATGTGTTGAATGTTGTTCGTATTTTAAATAAATTGATTTAACAATAAAATTCACATTTTTTTTGTGAATGTGAAATGCTAAAAACATTCATGGTTCGAATAAACATTTCTGATGATAAAAATATTACTTCTATCATGTATACGCCTCGTTAAAAATACAGACGTGTTGAAATAAACATATATTCGCTAGAAATGTTATTATTGGCTTTGTTCTGCATATATATATAGTTGTTGAACAGAGACAATGGATTAGCTGCTGAGTAAAGAAATTATTTGCATGCCCGACAAAATGGTAAGCCTAAATGAGTTGGCTGTGCAATTTTATTAATATATCAACTCCTGTGAATGCCATTGGATGCGGAGTGCTGGTTATTCTGTGTGTAATAATAAACATCGCCATAGGATAGTAACAATTAATTTTGAACTACACTACATGGCATACTTCTTGACGATAGGCATACTTCATCATATACCACATAAGCATTTGGAGCTTGTGTGACGAGGTTGAAAATTTACCATACGAACGAGTGGCTTGTATGGCGATGACTATATATTACAGGTTGAACTGATGACTGATATGGATCATATGAACTTGTAACGATAAATTGCTAGATTAATAAAAACCCCACACGGGTATGGAGTTGACAGTAATCACGTCTCTCAAGTCATTAGATACGACACATGGACTATTTATTTCCCACACGGGACGAGGTGACGAGGATTTATCCTCTGGAGTAATTAAAAATACACACTCCCTCAGGCTTTGACAGGGTGATGAGGATTTATTCTCTGGAGTTATTATCTATACACGCTCCCCTGTAAACACCAGAATATATCACTAAAAATATGTGTATGCTTTATAGGATTTATTGGGTACCTAACACGGCCCAATAAATTTCCAAACCCCTTACCGTACAAAGGAGGTTATGGTGAAATTTTTCGAAATATAAAGGCGTTAGTGAAATATTTGAAGTGAAAACGATATTGAAATTAAAGAATGAACTATATATATATATATATAAATAGAATTGAAAGGAATCGAGGCCGTGCAGTTCGTGTTTTGAAATCGTAACTTCAATCGATTAGTACGAGAGATCCGACCATCGGATTTCCCCGAAACCGCAACCGTTGGGTTCGCCTTGGAAATATCTTTCCAACGACACCAACTTTGTAAAAATCCAACGGTTGGATTGTCTGGAATGTTTAATTCAAATCTGAAGAAAAACAGCACCAGAATCGTTTATATTTATATATAAATATAAATATAATTAAATTAAATCGAATAACGACGCTGTAGTTCGTATTTTGAAATCGTAACTTCAAACGACTAGCGTGGAAGATCCGACCGTCGGATTTTCACGAAACTGAAACCGTTGGGTTCGCTTTGGGAATATCTTCCCAGTGATGTAAACTTTGTAGAAATCCAACGGTTAGATTTCCCGATATGTGTAAGACAAATTTGGGGAAAAACAGCGCCAGTGCCACGGCACGACCTGAAACGTCGTTTAATTAAATATGGCCATTTTTAAATAAATAAAAATGGCGAATAACGTTATAAAATATTATAAGCGACATGGATTAGAAATAAACCAATTTTGCTTGATCTGCTTGATATTTGATGGTTGTATGTGTTTGACATGAAAAATTATACTAAAGAACTGAAATGTGAATGTCGAATAATATAACCATGGAAAGAATTGATTTGAATTCTAATTATACGTGAATTATTTGAAAAGGCCGAGCTAACCCTCATTTCAAATAATTGATCGAACGATTCGAAGTAGAAAATACGAAGACGGTTCAAGACCGACGATCTTCGTATCGGATGGATGGGCGCTGCTGAGGTTCCCGATTGGAGTAGCTACCTTGAAGGAACGGAAGTAGTAGCCGTTTGGACATATGTGTTGATTGTGCGTATATGCGAGGAATATGGTGCCTTCGGTTTCGTTCAGACCCAGAAAGGACGTGTAAATGCACTGTGTGTCTGACATTGGATTTTGTTATGTACTGATTGATCTCTGTTAAATATATATCTGCTTGGTAGTGGAGAATTTATTCTCTTTCTTAACGCCCTTCTCTGAGACGTACGAGCTCAGAGGTTATATATCGATAGAAATCAGTCATATGGAGTGGATTGCCTATGTGGCATGCCAAGATGCAGTGATCAAGGCTTTTGTTGCAAAGCAAAGTCTTGTGGTTGATGATCAAAGCACGGCTTACGTGGCCTGGCTTTGTGTATAGCGTGGATACGCGAGCCTCACACCTCGGTATGATTTAAAAATGGGATAAGGACTGCAGGGAGAGCACGATGTTTCTTTCTAGCTAGCGGTAGTGTCAGTGCTTAAACTGGCTGACATTTATATTATTTTTACCTATGTGGATGTTGGAATGAGGCGCCACGATATTAGGTCTGTTAGGACCGGGAAACGTGTGTTCAGGAATACTAATCCACTAACGTAAGTGTGGACCGGCCCTGAAGCATCCAAGGGTTACCCAGAGTGTGTAGTCCTGAGGCATTTGTTAGAGTATCTCGAAGCGGAGAGGAGCTTGCCCCTTGCCTCGGCTCATGACAGAAATCCCATTTCCAATACAAGATAACAGATTTGATTGTAGAACTAGTATGGCGACATAGTGGTATGGGGCACTTATGCCGTCTATGATTGATATTTATGATGATATTCGTTTTTGAAACATATATGCACTAGTAATAATATCAAATGATTTTGCTTTGCACGTATTAAGCATATTTGGCCATTATAAGGTAAAACTCTATCCTCCGGTTTGCGTTGCATTGTGTGATGGGACTTGAGTCTTATAACGGCTTCATTCTTTTAAAAAGCATTGCGTTGTTTTAAAGAATTTACTTTGTTTTAGATGCACTGGCAATCACTGGAGAAAACCCGTTCTGCGAAAGTGGCGTGGTCTTATGATTTGCCTTATTACCGTTGTTTAACCTGTTAAGTAAATTTCTCATACCAGTCCCATGACTGACTCGTTGTTTGTTTCACTTTGCAAACTCGGGTGCCCTTATTTTCACATGGGCAGCCTAGTTGACAGATGACAGGTTGTTTTTGGCTTGGCATTGCAGTACGGAGTGCACTTTTGGCTTGATGGCGATGGATTGGATTTGTATTTTGTCTATTGACTTTCCGCTATCCTTATATTATGTATATGATTCCGCCTATGGCGATGCAGACTGTTTTATTTCCAGTATTTACTATCCTATGTATATGTACCGCCTCAGGCGATGTAGACTGATACCTTTATTATGTCTCACTGTATGTATATATTCCGCCTGTGGCGATGGTGACTGATCATTCCCCTTTTATTTACAAAGTTATATCCTACGTTGTGTTATTCTGATGTTGTTACATGTTATGATTCCGCTGTCATATCTATGTAAAATTATTCTATTTATTGTTTTTGCTATAATCTATACTCTGCTAATGATGATTAATGTGTTATATTCTAATGATTATCCTTAACACCGCCTACCGGATTTTGGGATCGTCACAGGTACACTAGAAATCCAAGCATCATGCCAAAAATAAGCAAGATTACCTGAATGAACTGTCACCTTACATCCTAAATTAAAAACATCAAAACAATTCAAAACAGACTTCCAAAATGAAAATTTTAATGTTAACACATTTTTTTAACATTGAATCTTTTATATGAAATCATACTAACATAAAAAATGTAATTTTAATTTTAATACATTTTATTCAAACTTGAATGTCTCAATGTTTCACTCTTAAATAAAAATATGTTTTTTATGTTAACACTGTTTTATGCAAAACTTGAATATTTTAATGATTCTATCTTGCCTTAAAAAGAAAAATGTAATCTTTTTAACCATTCATCTATTACATTAAAAATGTAATCTTTTTATTTAATCTTTTATTACATGGAAAATGTAATCTTCTCTTCATTTTTGTATTTCATGAAAAATGTAATCTTTTTCTTCATTCTTGTATTATATGAAAAATGTAATCTTTTTTTTATATAATCTTTTATTACATTGAAAATGTAAATCTTTTATAACATTGAAAATTTAAATCTTTTTATATAATCTTTTATTACATTGAAAATGTAAATCTTTTTGTATAATCTTTTATTACATTGAAAATTTAAATCCTTTTATATAATCTTTTATTACATTGAAAATGTAAATCTTTTTATTCATTTCTTTCAATACATTAAAAATGAAATCTTTTTAATCATTCTTTCAATACATTAAAAATGAAATCTTTTTAATCATTCTTTCAATACATTAAAGATGAAATATTTTTAATCATTCTTTCAATAAATTAAAAATGAAATCCTTTTAATCATTCTTTCAATACATTAAAAATGAAATCTTTTTATGTTAACACATTTAATAGACAATACATCTTTTTATTTAACAATGCATTTACATTGAAAATGTAAATTTCAATGTAAAAACATTTTTATTTAACAATGCTATTTTTTATGTTTCCTTTACATTTAAAAATGTAAATTTCAAAGTAACCACATTTTTATATGACAATGTTCATTTTTAATGTTTCATTTACGTTAAAAATGTAAAATCCAATATGAATATATTTTTATTTAACAAATGTTTATTTTTAATGCTTCATTTACATTAAAAATGTAAAATCCAATGTAAATATATTTTTATATCACAATGTTTTTTTAATGTTTTATTTACATTAAAAATGTAAAATCCAATGTAAATATATTTTTATATCACAATGTTTATTTTTAATGTTTTATTTACATTAAAAATGTAAAATCCAATGTAAATATATTTTTATATCACAATGTTTATTTTTAATGTTTTATTTTCATTAAAAATGTAAAATCCAATGTAAATATATTTTTATTTAACAAATGCTTTCTTTTCAATTTCTTCACTTACATTAAAATGATGTTTTAATGTAAAACATTTAAAAATGATATTTAAATGTGAAAACATTTTTATATCAACTAATGATCATTTTTAATTTACAATAAAAATTGTGAATTTATTGTTTAACGTTTTTCATCATAAATAATGGTCATTTTTAATTTTATATGCAATAAAAATCTAATTTTTATTGTTTAAAACATTTTTATATCATAACATGGTTATTTCACAACACACAAATATTTCCGAAAATTTCGGCAGCATAACGGTAGGGTAATTAATACCGGCACCATCCCTAGTACGGCTCCTCGCGCTAATTTGGCCTCGCGGCTATATAAGGGTTTATTTTTCCTAATACAATTTTTTTTCTACACAATTGAATTTTCCACAAACACTATCAATTTCGTTTCAATCACAATCAATCACCAAAAATCTACCAATTCCACATTACAATACAATCAAGTCATCCATGGTCTATAGACGACGGTGTCGGGAGTTTCTAAACTCCGTTTGCAACCTAATATAATTTTATTTAATTAATTATGGATTCAGAAATCTAACATCGCTTTTTATTTCTGCTAAAATTGTAGAAGGCTCCAAAAATTCTGCGGTCTCTACTGAAATGTAGATCTCGAATTTACGGTCCCGATGTTTCCTGTTTCATCAGTTTTCGACATCGTATCAGAAAGTTGTATATTTTCAAAGGTTTACGACAATTTAGAGTTAATTAATATAATATTTAAATAAAAAAGGCCAACCTTCTTCTTCAAAAAAACAAAGCCAGCAGTATTTTTTTCTTTGATCAAAACCTAGGTCTCGATCCCGTTCAAAATCTACAGCACTTGAGGTCAATCTGATGTATCCACGGTCTCGGCCTTCGGACCCGCTCTCCGACATGGTGCTCGATGTCAAGCTCGAAGTACTGGTGGAGGCGCGATTTCAGACGAGGCGCCCGCACTTTGAGTGCAAAATTCGGGCAATTCTGACAATGAAATTCGATCACAGTGGTACCGAATCGAAGGTCTTGAAAAGTAGTTCAGATATCGCTTTGATTTCAGGAATTAATTCTATAGGGATTGAAAGATTTTAATGTATCAAAATCGAGAAATATCGGCCATTGGAATATCAAAGATGGCGGCTGACTTTTAGGGCTTGGGCTTTACTGTATATACTATGTATTTATAGAGTATATTATATATTATTTAATTTTTAAATTCAGAAATAACTTGTTAAACCATCCGAACTCGAAATGAAACCCAGTGACTATCGCACCTAGCAAAATAACCCCATTCCGGACACGATGAGATATGTTTCGTAACCCAATTCGGGTGTTACGATATGTTTTTCTTTAAATTAAAATATAAAGCATTTAATTATTTAATTTAATCGTATATTTTAATTTACCTGTGTTACGTACTGACTCTAAAAATTCCCAAAAAATAAATCTAGCTATGTTTTGATGATACGGTCCTAACAAAATTAGTTTTGTCGAATTTGGAGACGTTTGAAAAATGGGTCATTTTTTGGTCGATCCAAATTGACTGAAATTGACAAAACACATTTTCTTTTGCCACACTCACATATTAATTCCAAAAATTATGAAAATTGGAATCTTGCAATAATTTGACATTCCGGATCCAACCAGGGTGGTTTCGTCGAAAACGGAGGTCGTTTGAAAAATGACTATTTATGCGGGCTATATATTATATTAAATTCCATAGCGACTATTCTGAATATTCAACTGGCCATAACTTTTGATTCCTGCTATGAAATTTCAATTTTTTAGATTCGTTGGAAAGATACTTTTAAACAGATTTATATATTTCTAGTTTCACTAAAATCCGATTTATTTTGCATCCTGTACATTCAGTCAAAGTTGAAATTCAAATTTTCAAACTGCGGTGCTATTTCTAACTCCTTTTAAAATTAAAATAAATATATTCTTTCTAACTTTAATTTAAATAAAAATTTAATCGTTGTTATTTAAAATAAATTATTTTAACTATTCCAAATTCAGTAAAATAGCCAAAATAAAAATTTTAAATTGGTTCTGATTTTCCGGGTTGTTACAGATTGGTTGTTTCTAAACACACGTTTCCCGGTCCTATCAGACCTATCTTCGAGCCACTAGGGACTTAATACCCGAGGCGCCTCATTCCATCATCCACATAAGTAAAATTGTCTGGGCTCTATAATTGACACCACTTCTAGCTAGAAAGAAACATCGTGCACTCCGTGCAGTCACTATCCCGTTTTTGACTCATACCAGATGTGAGGCTCGCGAATTAACGCTATACACAAAGCTATATTAATCAAAGCCGTGCTTTGATCATCAACCACAAGACTATGCTTTTCAAGAAAAGCCTCGATCATTTGCATCTCAGCATGCCATACTGACAATTCACTCCATACAACTGCTGTCTATCAATAAATAACCTCTAAGCTCGTATGTCTCAGAGAAGGGTGTTAAGCAAGTGAATAAATTCTCTGCCACCAAACATATATATATTTAATAGAAATCAGTCAACATAGAATGAAATCCAATTTTGGACACACATCATTTACAAGTCCGTTCTGGGTCTGAACGAAACCACAGGCACCTTATTCCTCGTCCTATATGTTCAATAAAGGAGAGAGGTCCTCGTATATTCGATCGATCTCCAAGTACGTCTGGACGATCACCATTTATTACCTTGTCTTAGGTGTACAGCCCAATCAAGACATTAGTAATCATCTAAATGATGTGAAGATCTCCGGTCTTCGACCCCCATCTTCATCGTCGACTTTTAGTCGTCTTATTAGTTATTCAAATGGGATAAAACCGGTTTTCTGAATAACTCGCCTATTTTATAATTAATAATGAAGTGCTATAAAAACACATCATATGCCTCATTCCAATTTAGAATATTCTTCTATTCAAATATTCACATCTTTGGGGAAAGGTTCCCATTAATTTTATCAAAGATAAGTTTATTTAAACTTTTTCTTTAATCTTCCTTTGGATACCATTTTAAAAGATTTTATTTTAATTTTTAACAATTCCAAACCAAATTAAGATTTATAAAACTAGTTGGGATTATCGAGCCTTACCAAAGTAACCATTTGTTTATTAATCCCAATCCCAACCTATTTGTCCCATGGAGCAAAACTGGTAGTACTCCATATCTAACACCTACAGTGTTATCTGTAAATTTAATTATCATTTCACATTCAAATATAATTAAAGATTTAACTATCACTGGAGTAAAACTGGCGGTACTCCATTCTCAATCATTTCTTGAATTCGATAAATTTAATTGCCCTATTTTCATTTCAATCTAATTAAAGATTCATTAAAACTCTAGTTCAGTTTTAATTTCAAAAATCATTACTTAATAATTATTTGATCTTCTAGGAAACCAATCCTGTCTTTAACTGGGTCAAAAAACCAATGTCATTTAAAACACAATTTACGATAAAACCAAAATCATCTTCCATTAAAATGGAATCTTCATGGAAAACAGATCAATATATAATCGATATAAATTTCTGTATCAGACTAATACTATAAATGGAAATAATGACATGGCCTTTTTAAATTCCATGTATAGTAACGGTCTTCCTTTACCGAAGCTCATCTTGATTATTACCAAATTGAATTCCATTCAATTCCAATTTTATATATTAAATTGGAAAACTTTACTTTGGAAAATTTCCATTAAATCTTAATAAAAAGATTTATAAATTCCAAATCATATCTTCACCGTTAACTGGGTTTTAAGAACAAATGTTATTTAAAACATCATTCATAGCGATCCCGTAATCAACTACCATGTAATTCCAATTATATTAATTAATTGGAAAACTTCATTAATCTTAATTAAAAGATTTATTCTATTCTCAACTGGGTTATAAGAATAGTGTTATTGAAGACACCATTCACGACAAACCCAAAATCCCATTTGATATTAAATACAAGGCTCTGAATAGAAATTATACCGACTTATATTCAATATCAAATTCTAAAACTAACGGACATCGTATTGGGAATACGATATTTGTATCTTCCAAATTCCTCAACAATATCCGTATAATCACGGAACCCAATATTGAAACATTCCGAAGATTATTTCCAATTAAATCCTTTCCAATTTATTCGTCGGAAAACTCTGGTTATTTTAAAAACCATTTCTCAATCCAATTTATTATTTGAAAACATTGGATTATTATTCTAGTTAATAACTAGTTCATTTAGATAAAATATCTTTTATCTTTTCAAAACTTGGAAATTTTCATCCAAATCATTTATTATGATTTTATACAATTTTCCATATTTTTAATAATTTCATTTAGCCCTTTATAGTTGGTTTCCGATAACGGCCACCGAACTGCATCCACAAAGACCTTTTCTGAAATTGATTTGGATATAATTTGAAATCCAACCATTCAAATTAAAATCTCTTATATTCATTGGAAAGAGCCTTTCGACACGAACCCAACGGTTCCGGTTTTAGGCGAATCCGACGATCGGATCTCCCATTACATCAATTCGAATTAATGGTTGAAATTCGCGAACGGTCACTGCGCGACACATTCTATTCAAGCCATTAAGTACATATAATATATTAATCATCCGTTTACATTTAAAAAATATATTATAAATTCGTTTTAAAAACGATTCCAACTTCCATTTCAATTTTAAATCAAAATTGAATATTCCTTATCATTACAATATTAAAATGATAATATTTTCAAAATATCAGACTTTGAAATCATTTCCTTATCGTATTCATTATAAAATGAATAAAATCGATCGATAAAAATGGCGTTTAACTACTTTGCTCGGCTTCACATTTCAATATTTTTGTGTCCATCCAAAATCGGTCATAAAAATTATAATTTAATTCTTCACTGAATATTATTTTAAAATATTCGTTCATATTCTGAATCAGAATGCGACTCAATCAATTACCATATAATTTCAGTTATATGGATTTTCATACATCGCATGTATTCAACAATAATGATAAATAATCATTAAACATTCAAACATCATTCAGAGTGCATTCTACAACTGTATAAGCATTAAAAATCAAATAACGCTCATCACAGCCTGTCAACCAATCGATTGACATATAGCTAAATATTGGGATCAGTGTATGTCAAATATCATCCCAATACCCGTGTGGGGTTTTCAAACAACAACAGTCTATTTGAAATAAATCATTGGTTAATAACTTTAACCAATTCTAATTCGGTTTGAATTATTTTTCTAATTAATCAATTTTCACTATTTAAATTACAAACGGATATTTGTAATTTAATTTCAACTACCACAATAATATTAACATTATTTTTAATGATGTTAAATACCACAATCACAATACACAAATCACCAAATTATCCATATAAATAAATACTCAACAACCAAATGCAATTTATGGCGCCACAAATTTCTATCCGCAGAGTATGAAATGCGAGTGTCGCTAATATCCATACATCGCTTCCATTTCAAATGATTTGGGTGAATTGTTGTGTTGAACTCCAAAAATAACTATAGGATAAAATATTGAGTGAGAAGGAGTTCACACTTAGCTTTTCACTCCGTCATTCTTTAATTGTTGATTTTTACTTTTTTGAACTAAATTAAACGACCGCTTAATTTAACGCAAAAATAAACTGGCTCCGTTTCCGTTCTAGTCAGTTTCATGTTGTAGAGTTTGTCACCACGATCCTAATGTGACTAAGTTTGCAATTTTTTGAGCTCGTATGAAAAAGACATGATAAATAATACATTTCATCACGATTCGAGAAAATTAAAGTATAATTAATTAATTAATTACATCATTAATTTTATCTAATCCTTCTTCCAACCGAAAACTCCGTCGTCCCCTTTGAAACCAGTCGAACCCAACATCGACTTGAATGATCCGCTCCGCATGCCGCCTCGTCGCTTTGACCATTGTTTGGAGGCCACCAATTCGATCGCCACCACACCTCCCTCCCACGCATTGAATAGCCCCCAGCTCGGTGGACCAACCACGATGAAATTTGAACCCAAAGCCGACGTATTTGACCCAAAATTTCACGAAATACACTTCATTAATTTGGATCTTAACTGTTGATCGGCTAGAGCTAGTTGAGCTCTTCGATTTCATGTTATGGGTTTCAGAAATTATTGTGTGGATGTGAAGGATGTGGTGGAGGAAATTCTGAATAGAAATGGCCATCGATTTGGGGTAGATGGCCACTCTGTTGAAATGAAATTAGGGTTCTATTTTTATGAAGTATACATATATATAAATAATATTTAATTCATTTAATTGACTCAATTTCGTCCGAATTCCAAACGAGACCCAACGACCGTTGTTCCTAACTAAATACCCCCATTCTGGACACAACGGAAAATGTTTCATAAGCCAATTCGACTGTTTCGATCAGATTTCATCAAAATTAAAATATAAATTAATATAATGGTCAATACTGAATTTGAACGTGCATTTTAATTTTCCGGGGCCACTTACTGACTCCAAAAATTATGAAAAAAATTAAATCTAGCTATGTTTTGATGATACGGTTCTAACAAAACTAATTTTATTGAATTTGGAGATCGTTTGAAAAATGGCCTTTTTAACTGGTCAATTCAATTTAAACTGAAATTGAAAACACGTTTAAATTTACCACGCTAACATATTAAATCCAAAAATTATGAATTTTAAACCTGACTATAATTTGACATTCCGGATCCAACAAAAGTGCTTTCATTGAAAACGGAGGTCATTTGCAAAATAGCTATTTTTAAGAGCTATATATTATATTAAAATATATATAAATTCCATAGCGACTATTTTGAATTTTAAAATGGACACAACTTACAATTTATAAAGCGAAATCTCAGTTTCTTACATTCGTTAGAAAGACATTGTTAAATAGATTCTAACGTTTCTTGTTTCTTTGAAATCCGGTTTATTTTGAATCCTACACATTTAATTGAATTTTAAAATCAAATTTTCAAACTACCGCGCCATTTCAGGCTCGGTTTATAATTAAAATAAATTTATACGTTCTCACTTCGATTTAAATAAATTTTTAGTCGTTAATATTAAAAATAAATCATTTTAAATACTCAAAACCCATTAAAATAGCTAAAATAAAATATTTAAATTGGTTTAGAAATTACGGGTTGTTACAGCTGTGTTCTGGGACTACGAAAGTCACTTATCTCTTTAGGACAGCTGGATTCTTTAGGATGTAAGTTCACTATCGAGAGTGGTAGCTTTAGGGTTTCGAAGGGGGCACTTGTGGTTATGACGGTGCGCTTATACTTATGAAGGGTGTTATAACTCATGGTGTTTATATGCTTCAAGGAGTGACCGTAGAAAGTGTAACTTGTGTTGGTATTAATAGTTCTCGTGACTTAGATGTTACACAGTTGTGGCATTTGAGATTGTGTCATGTCTCGGAGAATAGTTTGGATGTACTTCATAGAAGTGAGTTGATTGATGGAGAGGGTTTCAACAAGGTGGGGTTTTACAAGGAATGTGTCATGGGAAGCAAACGATAATATCATTTGGTGAAGGAAAACACAATTCAAGTGGGATTCTTAAGTACACATAGATGTGCGGGGACCAACACCAGTAGCTTCTTTGGGAGGAGCAAGATAATATATTTCTTTTATTGACGATTTTTCTTGAAATATTTGGGTGTATGTAATGAAGGCCAAATTGAAGGCATTTCCAAGGTTCAAAGAATGGAAGGCTCTTGTTGAGAATGAGAGTGGTAATACTTTGAAGGTTCTTTGGTTCGAGTGAGTATGTTTGCGGAGAATTTCTGAAATTTTGCAAGCATTATGGTATTCGAAGGTATTTTACTACACCTGGTGATCCGCAATCTACGAAGTAGCGGAAAGAATGAACCATACTCTACCAGAGAAAGCTTGATGCTTGAGATTGACATTGGGTTTGTCTAAGGGATTTTGGTCCGAAGCTTTGCCAACTACAGTGCGTGTTATTAATCGAATTATACGCTCGGCTATTGATAACAAAATCCTGGAGGAAGTATGGAAGGGAAAGAACATTGACTTGAGTTATCTTCGTGGATTTGGCAATCTAGTTTATGTGCATGATCCGGGGAGTGATAAGCTTGCACCTAGAGCTTCCAAGGGGATTTTTCTTGGTTAAACGGACAACATTAAAGGCTATCGGATTTGGAATCCGAAAATGAAGCAGGGTGTGAATTCTTGTCATGTTACTTTTAATGAGTCGTCTATGTTCAAGAAGAATGAGGGATCATCGGATGTTCCGGATTTATTTCATGGTGAGTCAAATGGGAAGGTAATTATTCCCACTTTTAGGCCTAGAGAGTGTAGAGTAAATGGAGATGTTTGTAAAGAGGTAGCAGTTGATGGTAAATCACATAGTCTACAGGGTTCCTCTAGTAGTGTTAGTGATGTGCATGATTTTGGAGGAAATTCAGTTCAAGGTGGAGCTAAAGGAAGACTGGGTGATGGAATTGCTGATATGCACGTAAAAATGCACATTTATATTCACATACTTGTTCTTATTTGGTTGAATAAATGATCATTTTTGGGTAATTTATATGATCAAATCATGTTTTAAATGTTTTCAAAATCATCACTCATTTGGGGGGCTTAATGGTAGAATGTGCGTGTTCTAGTTTGAGATTGCATTTACTTGTTTATTGTAATTATCTCTTGTAGGAATTTAGGAGCAGCAATGATGTATAGACATGAAGATATGAAGGGAAGCATGCATATACACAAGAGGAGGAAAAGAAATAATTCATTCCATGGATAGTAGAGGCCCTCACTTTCAACTAACCCACTTCTCTTAAGCTTCATATTAAAGAATAATTAGATGAGACAAAAGGCCTCATGCATTCTACATGACTTATTATTCGCTAATGACAATTAGAAGCTTCATGAATGGGAATTTTAGGGAATTCCCAAGAAGAGTGGTTAGGGTTTTAAGGTTTTAGATCATGTATATATACCCCTTTGTTTCATGTATTTTGGATCTCCTTTTTAGCATACGAAGGTGTAAATGATCAAATCAATAAAAATGGCTTTCAATCCTTTTTCTCTTATGTTTATTTCTACGATTCTTTAAATTTCTAGGCTCTCTACTTTATGTTCATAGCATAGATTTATTTACACGCACTCTACTTTATGTTCATAGTTTATATTTATTACATGCACTTAGTTTAGTTCTTTTCTTGTTCTATTTAGATTTCCTTTCATTTTACTTTCTTTTTCATTGTTAAACTTACATACGTTAAAATGATAACATATATTAGAAGCTAAGCCCCTACAATTTAGGGGTAATGAAGCTCTCTAATTTTATGTAAGTTCAACATTTGTATGATTTGTGATCTCTCTAATTTATGCTTCATGGTAGTGGATTTTGATGTAAGTTTATACAAGTAGGTTTAATAGTTTATGTTGCATATGCAAATGAGCTAGTCTTATTCAATGTAAACACAAATTATATCAATATTTGCTAAGTGGTTTTTGATTATGAAATAAAAGAAAAATCAAAATTTGATGATCTATGTCACTAATTACAATAGTGAATAGATCATACTTAAATTAGATTTTGCTTTGTTTTCATTTTCTTGAGAATAATGAGTGGTTCAATTGTTATGTTATAGTTTGATAGTTTATGTTATGTTAACTAATAACACTGATAAACTACACTTATGATAAATGCAACATTTGTGTCACTTAGTCTTAAAAATAGATATCATGAATCGTATGTTTTTTAATTTACATAAATATGAGAGAGGATTTGCCTCTAAATTGCTCTCTAATATCATATTTAGTTCTCAACTTAATTTCTAGTTTTCATTAATTTTCGTTAGTTAAAATAATCCAAAGTTTGATTTATTTTGATTGAGTAAGGTTGAAATTACTTCTTTCCCCGTGGATCGACCCGTACTCGCCCCCGTACTAACAATTGTACATCATGCGCTTGCGTTCTTATTATGATATTTTGTTGATGGTTTTCTAATTCGCTAGAAATACCGTTTTGCAAACAAGTTTTTAGTGCCTTTGCCGGGGAAGGAATTTAGTTTTGATTTAATTTTTCGGATTAATTTTCTTGTTTGTTGTTCTTATTAAAAAAAATTGTGTGTGCTGCATTGTGTTTTGTTTCATTTTCTCACTTTAGTTTGGTTGTTTGTGTGTGTGTCCATTTTCTTTTTTTGTTGTGCTATTTAAAAAAAAAACTCCTCTGCCTTAAAGTCTTCATCGTTTCAGTGCATTTCTGTTCATTTCAATGCATTCTGCTCCTGTTGCATTATCTCTTGGGTTGCACTATCGTAGCTTTGTGTTAGCTTTGTTTTGAGCTTAATCAGTAGGACTGTGCATGTTATGCTCTGTTTTCATATTTGCAAGTGCATCTCAATTCATTCTACATAAAAAAATACATTTCCTTATTTTTCTATTCAAATTTCACTAGTATAATTTTCTTTGTATTTCAATGTGTACAAACTAAGTCATTCTTACTATCTGGTTTATAGTAGCTTTCTATTTCACAAGTTTATAACTCTCTGTTTTGATGTTATTCTGATATGCATTTCAAACATCCCCAAACCTCTCTATTTTCTCCCTACAACACACTTCTCTCAAATCACAACCATATCCTACTATTCATCGTCATGACAACCATTGCCTTACCATCAACTAACATCCTCCTACAACACCTCTGCCATTCACCATACATCATCAACTTCATCATACACCTGGAAACACCCCTATTGAAGTTCCTACAACATCCTCTTCACCACACTATCACACTGCATTCACATTCACAAATTTTTCCAATTTACACAATCTGTGCATTCCGCTATCACACTACTCCAAACTACAAACCATACCGCATTACCAAACTTCATACAAAACAACAAACTGCACCACCATCCGATTACTAACTCAGTTCACCACATTTACAACACTGCACCCAAACAAACTATATCTCCCCTCTGTCTCATATACATCTCCTCCCCCTTGCACTTCGAACCAGAGCATCGGCACTACTCTACAAACTCCATTTCCAGTACTCTTCACAAGACCAAAAACATACCATTAATTGAACTTGGTTCACAAACCCGTACAACTTACCCACAAACCGAAATTCATTCGCCACCTTCAACATCCAAACTTCAACCATCTCAGTCGACAACAACCTGCTCTACTCAACATATATTTAGCCTTAAGCCGACAACAACCTTCAACTACTTCTTCTTTCACCACTCTTCATTTCTCTGCCACCACTTACAAACAACTCTTGAGCTTCGCTACCTCATACCACATTTGCACAAAGCCATCACCATATTCACCACTATCAAAACACCATCTGCCTAAACAAAATCAACAAGCACTCAACACTCCAAGTTCATCTACAATCTCTTGTAAGACACTCAAACAACTAGCCACTACAACAAACTCAAAATAGCTTCGACCTAGCTTCATCCTCTCCAAGAACCCAAAGATCACAGTCGTCTTCATACAAGCCGCGGTAACCCGTATAAAAACCACCAGTCACCATCCACGCATAATTCGCCTCAAGCCTAAAACTAAACCCCAATTCATAACCAGCGATCTCCAAAATCTCCATACCCAAAGTGCAATGCAACTACAATCAAATTACAGAAAAAATCGCATATTTTCTCATTCTCGATTAAGTGAGTTCGTGATTTCATTAAAAAAAAAGGGACTGCTGGATAGTACTGGTTTCCCCTTGCATTGATTGATTTATATTTTGGGATAGTTTCCCTTGTGTGATCGGTTATTGAAGGTAATGAGCAATGGGGCTTGAAATTCTTAGTTTTTATTTTTATTTTTAGAGGGTTTGTTTCTTTCTTTTTTTCCTTTTCGGGCCTACATTGTTTTGTGCTGACGTATTTTTGATTCTTTAGTTTCTTTTTAGTTGTAATTTTTTTTAATTTCTTTTCCTTTGTTTGTTTTCTTGAAAAAATCATTTTCTTTGGCTTTTGTTTTAATTTATTATAGATCCAGGTTTCCTTTGTTTTAATTTCACTCATTCGGAAAAAACAACACTTTTTGTCACTTATTATAGATCCAGGTTTCCTTTGCTTGTTTGCTAAAAAATTGCTGCTAAAAAAAAATTGCTAATAAATTCTGCATGCTCAGGTATCGTGTTTTAATCCCTTTATTTTACTCACATTGTTGGTTTCTTGCATTTGCATCAAAAATCCCAAAAAAAAACAATCATTCGTAGTTGCATTGTTAATATCGCGTATAATTTCTGTTTTGCATTCATATCATTTTACTTTATTTTCTTAAGGGAACACCCAAATTCACATAAGGTGGGGATTTCATTACCCTTCCTTAGCCCAGAAAATCGCATATCCTCTTAGAATCTGACTAATAATAACAGTTAGACGTTGGACTTTGAAGGAGTCGCGGGCTCATCTAGGGATTAATTATATTTTGATAGTTGATTTATTTGGAACGAATTATTTTTTGGTGTCTAGACTACGACAGAGAAATAACTGTTTATAAATTTTACGGTGATTCATAAATATTGTATCGGTTATTATTCTGAAGGTACTTAAACCTTCGGCTGCATTTCTAGGGTGATTCCTGGTGCACCAATGACTCATGTTTGTTAACTGGCTGAGAAATCTTTTGTTTTAAGTAATCAAACATGTCATTATATAATTTTGGGTTAGGAGCCACTATGGACATAAAATTTGTAGTTAGTCTTTTCATTCATTTAGTTGCACTAGATTCATGCATATGAAAAGAAAAATAACAAATTCAAAAAAATATTTCATCCTTATTTGTAAATCAAATCCTTTTTCTCTTATCCAAAAAAAACAAAAACCCAAAAACATATTTTCATTTTGTAAAAAAATCAAATTTTCTTTTCTTTCTTTTTTAAAAAAATAAAAAAATCCCTTCATAAAAATTTTTAACATCACTTTTACTAGTTTGTTTAAACAAAAAATTAAAACAATTCTCATTTTGTAAAAAAAAAAATCGCTTTTATTCTCTTCTCAAATTTGTTCTTTCTCTTCTTCTCTTATTTTTCTTGCTAGTGTAAAAATATTTGGACTCACGACACTTCTACGAATCATTGGATACGTGACCCTTCCACTAATTGTTTAGTTCAAACAAACATTCCTTCAACCATGACCGAAGAAAATTCCCCTCGAACTCTTATGGATATAATCTTCCCCGATCGAGTTTCTATTCCTTCTTGCATCATATTTCCTTCTCCAGCAGGTAACACTTTGAAATTCATTCAAATCACATATATACTCTTCCAAAATTCGGTAATTTTGAATGTGATGACCCTTACATTTTCCCCGATGGAGTCATATCATTTTTGGCATGAGTCGGGTCATATTTCTTCCTTTCCAAGAAATGGAGTCAAGGCGTTGGAGGTCATGCCATGAACGACATGGTGAGTCATGTCGAAACCGACATGGTGAGTCATGTCGCGAACGTCATGGTGTAAACTGACATGGTGAGCCATGTTGAATTCAGTATGAGGAGACTTGTCATGTTCGCATGGGAGTTATGTTGGGTTCAGATCAGTCACACAAGGTCATTTCTGGAAAAAAGTATTTTTCGGGTATGACCCAGATTTAAACAAAAGGGTCTGGAAAAAAATTTCCGGGGTAATGCCCCTGATCCCATGCCTCAGCCCAATGAGGTGGCAACTCAAAGGTTGTGAGTTGAAGATGGTGGATAATGGTTAATCGAAAAGGTTGCTTGAGTTAGGAAGAGTCCTCAAGGTTGGATGATTAGATATGCGAAGGACGAGAAGTTATCGTTGACGTAAGTTCTAACAAGCTTAAAGCAGTGGTACAATGGGGGCACCCAAAAGACTGGAAGATTGCTGGTTGAGTACCCTGGGTATCGTTGAAAGTTCTAGTTGTCAAGGTTGGACAAACATATGTATCGTTGAAAGACATATGGAGTTTGTGCTAGAATTGGGGTTAACATTAGCCCTTGACATATGGCAAGGTTGACCATCATATAATTAACGATGGTTTTGAAGCAATATTAATGGTGATTGCCAGGGTCTGTCATGGTTGATTGGTTGTTTGGTTTGTACTATCTCACGTAGACTGGCGAACGTCGAAGGAGATGTTCCTTAAGTACTTGTCTGATATTGGTTTAGGCCTATAGGGATTGTGCTTGTGGAATGATTGAATTCGACTAGGATGGTTTACGTGAGATATACAATCTGGATGTTAGAAGTGTTATCATCGACTGTTCTATTTCCATGAGTGGATTGTTATTCCTTTAGATGAATGGATTGTAAAGGCTATCACTACCCGATGTGGGGAAGACAGGATGAGTTCTTCTTTGGTGTTGTTGGTAGATTAGTTCGTTTATTTACCCATTCTTGTATACCTTATTGATGATGTTAGGTAGCTGTTTTATCACTCAATAATACTGTTGTCTGACTCAAGGTTTTATCTTTCCCTCTTATTACCTTGGGCTGTTCATCCAGTTGTGGATGGGCAAACTAGGTGGCAGGTGATAGCTTAGTGAGGACGATGTTGCAGTTCAAAGGCGAGCAGGAGGCTAACGTATTATCTTTCCTACTATATAATATTTGGATTTTCGCTGTTTGTTATTCTTCTCTGAGTGTTATAGTGAGGCAATTTGTATAAACACTATTGCTGTAATCCTAGTGTATGGATATTACTTTCTAGTTGTTACGAAAGGTTGTGATTTCTGCATCACTAATATCACCTGTTGTATATGTTTTACTATATTTTTTCCTTGCATTGTGAGATTTACGAAAGGTTCCGCATGTATTTTCATATCTAGATGATCGTCCATAGCTTCCTGGCACACCTTTCAGCGCATCATTCAACTTGTTTAGTGCAAGGGTAGTGGGCGGTCGTCACAATAACGGTACATTTACCCCATTTCTGATAGCTTATAGTCAACCCCATTCACATTGTTCCTAAAAAGTCCGGACTCACCGTTGTCGCAAACGAATAAAATGAACTTCTTCCAACTCGTACTCAAGCGCGTTGGTGTGTTTGCATTAATTATCGCAAATTAAATGTTGCAACACGTAAAGATCACTTTCCTCTCCCCTTTATCGATCAAATGCTCGAACGCTTAACCGGTCATGAATTCTGTTGCTTTCTTGATTGTTATTCCAGCTATAACCAAATTCCAATCGCTCTTGAAGATCAAGAGAAAATGACTTTCACGTGCCCATTCGGTACATTCGCTTATCGATGTATGCCTTTCGGACTTTGCAACGCTCCTGCGACTTTCCAACGATGTATGGTTGGCATTTTTTTGATATGGTCGAATGCTTTCTTGAAGTTTTTATGGATAATTTTTTCGATCTTTGGAAATTCTTTTTCCTCTTGCTTACATCATCTTGAGCTTGTTTTAAATCGATGTAAAGAGAAACACCTAGCGTTGAACTGGGAAAAATGTCGCTTTATAGTCAAACAAGGCATTATCCATGGACTTGTAATTTCAAATAATGGCATTGAGGTAGATAAAGCGAAAGTAGACATTATTTCAAAACTACCCATTCTAAAATGCGTTAAGGACATTCGTTCATTTCTTGGGCATGGCCGCTTTTACCGACTCTTTGTGAAAGATTTTAGCAAAATCACTCGTATTTTGACTATTCTTCTAGGTAAGTACATCCCACTCGACTTTAACTCTGAATGTGTCGATTCTTTTGAACATCTTAAAAACGAACTCATTTCAGCCCCGATAATTTGCTCTCTAATTGGGAACTTCCTTTTGAAATCACGTGTGACGCCTCTAACTTCGCGGTTGGTGCTATCTTAGGACAACACATCAACAACATCCTTCATGTAATTTACTACGCAAGTATGACATTGAACGACGCTCAACTCAATTATACGACCACCGAAAAATAACTTTTAGCTATCGTCTTTACGCTCGAGAAGTTTCGATCTTACTTGATTGGTTCCCACATCACGGTCTACACTGACCATACTGCTCTTCGACGCTTTTTTGCTAAAAATGATGCTAAGTCACGCTTAATCCGATGGATCTTTTTACTTCAAGAATTTGATCTTACAATCAAAGACAAAAAAGGATCTGATAACGTCATAGCCGATCACTTGCCTCGTCTTCCGAACGCACCATCTTCTTTGCCAATCAATGAAAACTTTCCTAACAAACAATTCCTTTCTGTTTCAATCGATCCTTGGTTCGATGATTAGTGTACTATCTAGTCACTGAAGAAACTCCCTCTTTTGGTCCAAACAAGATAAATACAAATTTCTTTCCCAAGTGAAATACTTCTACTGGAACGACCCATGCTTTTTTAAGTATTGTACAGACCAAATCATTCATCAATGTGTTTCAGATAGAAAATTAGGAGTGTTCTCTCGTTCTGCCATGATCATATAGAAAAACCGCTGAAAAGGTGCTTCAATGTGGTTTTTATTGGCGTACTCTCTTTAAAGATTCGTTTGTAAAACTTGCAATCATTGTCAAATGTAAGGAAAGTTTTCTTGACAAAATATGATGCCTTTGAACCCTATCCTTATGATTGAAATCTTTGATGTTTAGGGTATTGACTTTATAGGACCTTTCCCAAACTCTTTCGGAAACCTGTATATTCTTCTAGCCGTCGACTACGTTTCGAAATGGGTCGAAGCCGTTCCATGTAAAACCAATGATCATAAAATTGTTGTGAAATTTATAAAAGAAAACATCTTCTCGAGGTTCGACACACCTCGCACAATAATAAGCGACAATGGAACACATTTCTGTAATCGATCTATTGAATCCTTAATGAAGAAATACTCGATAACCAACAAGTTATCCACTCCTTATCATCTGCAAACTTGTGGTCAAGTCGAAGTTTTGAATCGTCAAATAAAACAGATTTTTGAGAAAACTGTAAATAAAAATCGAAAAGATTGGTCATAGAAATTAACCAATGCGCTTTGGGCTTACCGTACCTGTAACAACCTGGAAATTCTGAACCAATTTAAAAATTTTATTTTGGCAATTTTAATGGATTTATTATATTTAAAATAATTTATTTTTAAAAATAACGACGAAAAATTTATTTTAATTGAAGCTAGAATGAATATATTTATTTTAATTATGAAAGGAGTTAGAAATAGTGCTGTAGTTTAAAATTTTGAATTTGAACTTTGACTGACTGTACAGGATTCAAAATAAATCAGATTTTAGTGAAACCAAAAATATTTAAATATATCTAAAAATATCTTTTAATGAATCCGAAAAAATTGAAATTTCATAGAGGGAATCAAAAGTTATGTCCAATTTAAAATTCAAAATAGTCGTTGTAGAATTTATTTATATATTTTAAGGTTAAAAATAGCCATTTTTCAAACGACCTCCATTTTCGACGAAACCACTTTTATTGGAACCGTAATGTCAAATTATCGCTAGGTTTCAATTTTCATAATTTTTAGAATTAATATGTGAGCGTGGAAAAAGAAATTGCGTTTTGTCAATTTTTGTCAAATTCAATCGACTTGAAAATGGTCAATTTTCAAACGATCTCGGAATTCGATGAAAATAGTTTTATTAGGACCGTATCGTCAAAACAAAGCTACAAATAATTATTTGTAATTTTTAGAGTCCGTATGTGGCCCCGGTAAATTTAAATGTTTGATCAAATTAAATAATTAAATAATTAAATGATTTAAATTTTAAATTAATTGAAACAAGGTGAAAACAATCGTTTGGGCTGACGGGGCCTATTTCATTGCGTCCAAAACTGGGGCATTTGGGTAGGAACAACACTTGCTGGGTTAAAATTGGAGTTAGTTAGAATTATCGGGCTTTTCTAAAAACTTGAACATTTAATAACTAAATATTATAAATATATAGGGAACCCTAACCCAAGAAACACAATAGCCGCCATCCATGATTTCGAGGGTCAGAAAGCTCTTGAATTCGAACGACACTATCTCACAATCCGTTCAATATTTCAGAAATTATAAAAACAAAATTGAAGATCTTGGTGAGCTTAACATTCTAGACGGTTGAGATCGATTATAAAGCGGTGGATTTTGTGAATTCTCGACACAAAGTGGACGCTTTCGGAGTAGTTTTCGAGGTGGAGGGCTCGATCGAGCCTGATGAGGTTGGCAGCACATGGGGAAGCGAGGCGAGGGCTACAAAGGAGCGGAGTCAGATCGGTGGTCGGGTGAACAAAGTGGCATGCTACGGTGGCTCTTGAAAGCCAAATATGGGTTGAACTGTGAATAACAAACTATGACAACAAGGAATTTCGCTCGATCCGAATCAGTCACTAAACCGATCTAGACCGTTCGAAACGCCTGATTGTTTGAGAACACGACAAAATAGAACGCAGACGGAAGAACATTTCATTGTATATTACAACAATACCATCAGAATACAAGAATATACAGAGTATAAATGAATATTACAAAGAAATATCAGAGATTTAAAGTACATTTAAATACATCGCAGCAGAAAATAATACAATACACAACTAGAAGAGATATATGGATACAAAACTTTCCGGATATCGTTCCAGCTGTAAACCAGGATCCTGTGAATATAAATCTGCAAAACCAAAAGTACTAGCTGCCCGTGTCAAAATAAGGGCACCCAGAGTTTAGGTTAAAACAATAAACTCCAGGTCAGTCATGGGACTGGTGTGAGAACTAAAACAGTTATTAATCTTTATTTTAAAGTTAGGTAAATCAAGGGACCACGCCGTATAACACGGAACGGGTTTCCTCCCAAGAATACCAGTGCATAAAACAACAGCGCAATGCTAAATAAAGAACAATGAGGCTATTATAAGACCCAGGTCCCATCACACAATGCAACGCAAGCCGGAGGATAGGGTTTGTACCTTATAATAGTCAAGAATGCTTGATACGTTTAAAACAGATTATTTGATACTATTATAAGTGCATAGTGTATAAAACAACTTCAAATCATAAGTATCAATCATAGGCGACATGAGCGTCCCATGCCACTATGTCGCTATATATAGGTTTACAAATAAAACCGCAAAGTCACGTATTTGGAAATTGGATGTCCTTCTATGAACCGAGGCAAAAGATAGTCCTCAACCGATTCGAGATGCTCTAGTCCGTGTCTCAGGCAAGTACTCAGTTAAGCCTTTGAATCGTCAGGGCCGGTCCACCAATGTGGATTAAAATGCCTGAACACTGCGTTTCCCCGCCCTTTAAGGCGTAAATGAGCCAATGAATGGCTCTATCGGACCCGGATCGTCCGATCTAACCGAGGCGCCTCGCAACAGCAAAAACCACACAGGTGAAAATTATATAAATGTCAGGGCTGGTAGGTCACTGACACCACCCTAGCTAGAAAGAAACGCATGCCCTCCCTGAGGTCCTTCTCCCGTTTTTGGTTCACAACCGGGGTGCGAGGCTCGCGAATCAACGCTACACAAGGCTATGCCTCACGGGCCTTGCTTTGATCATCATCCACAAGACTTTTCTTTTCAACAGAAGCCTTGATCAATTGCCACTTGGGCATGCCACACAAGCAATTCACTCCATGCGTTTGATATCCACCAATATATAACCCCTGAGCTCGTACGTCTCAGAGAAGGGCGTTAAGCAAGAGTAAATTCTCCGGCGCCAAACAGATATATATTTAATAGAAATCAATCACACAGACTAAAATCCAATGTCAGACACACAGTCCATTTACAGGTCCGTTCTGGGTCTGAACGAAACCGGAGGCACCTAGTACCCCGCATATCCCTCGATCTCCAAGTACGTCTGGACGATCACCAACTGTTTCCATCTTCTTGGGTGTACAGCCCAATCAAGATCATCAGTAATTACCCAAACGACGTGAAGACCTCCGGTCTTCAACCACCGTCTTCACCTTCGACACCACGTCGAATCAGTTATTCAGAATGGGATAAACCCGGTCTTTCTGAATAACTCGTGTATATATTATAAAAGTGTTACACAAACACAATATACGCCTCATTCCACTTCAGAATATTCTTTTTATTCAAATATTCTTATATTCTGGGAAAGGTTCCCATTAATTTTATCAAAGATAAATTCTTTAAATTTATTCTTTAATCTCCTTTGAATATCAATTCAAACTAGTCGGGATTAACGAACCTTACCGAAGTAATCATTTGTTTTAATTTCCCAATCCCAACCTATTCATCCCATGAAGTAAAACTGGTAATACTTCATATCTAACACCACGGTGTTATCGGTAAATTCAATTACCATTTCACGTTCAAATCTAATTAAAGATTTAACTATCGCCTGGAGTAAAACTGGTGATACTCCATTCTCGATCTTTTCAATCTAATTAAAGATTCATTAAAACTCCACTTAGTTTTAATCGTTAACTGGGTTAAAGAATCAGTGTCATTTAAAACACGGTTCACGATATACCCAAAACCACATTCCATTAATTATCGGGTTAAAGAACGAGTGTTATTTAAAACACTGTCCACGATAAACCCAAAAATCAATATCAATTCAATTCCAATTAAATATTATTTAATTGGTACACTTCATTAAATCTAAATAAAAAGATTTAATCTTTTCTCAACTGGGTTCAAGAACAGTGTTAATGAAGACACCATTCACGACAAACCCAAATCACATTTGATATTAAATACAAGGCTCTGAATAGAAAATATACCGGCTTATATTCAATATCAAATTCTACGACCAACAAATATCATATTGGGAATAACGATATATATCTTTCAAATTCCCATAACAATATCTGTATCATCACAAAATCCAACATCGAAATATTCCGAAGACAATTTCAATTCAAATCCCTTCCAATGCAATCATTGGAAATTCTGGTTATTTTCAAAACCATTTCAAATCCAATTTATTTATTTAAAAATAAATAGAATTATTATTCTAGTTCAAAACTAGTTCATTTCGATAAAAATCTATTTTTATCTTTTCAAATACTGAGTTTTTCATCCCGATTTTTCCCAAATCATTTCTTATGATTTTACACAAATTATTGATATTTTTAATAATTTAATCAAGGCCCGTACAGTCAATTTCCATCAACGGCCATCGAACTGCACTTACAACGACCTTTTCCAAATTTGATTTGGACATAATTCCAAATCCAACCGTTAGATTTCAAATTTCTAATATTCGTTAGAAAGCTCTTTTCGATACAAACCCAACGGTTCCAGTTTTAGGAGAATCCGATGGTCGGATCTCCCGTAATATTCATTCGAAGTCAATGGTCGAAATTCGCGAACTGCCGCGGCGCGGCTCGTTCTATTCGGGCCATTATATTATATATATAATATATATAATATATACTTCGTCGATTTCAATTCAAAATGTGCTTTATAAATCGTTTTAAATTCATTTTCAAAACGGTTTCAACTTCATATTCAATTTCAAATCAAAATTGATTATTCCAATATAAATTCGTTTTAAATTCATTTCAAATCGATTTCAATTCAATTTCAATTCGAATTCATTTATATTCAATTTCAATTCGAATTCATTTATATTCAATTTCAATTCGAATTCATTTATATTCAATTTCAATTCGAATTCATTTATGTTCAATTTCAATTCGAATTCATTTATATTCAATTTCAATTCGAATTCAATTCTTTTCAAAATATCAGATTTTGAAATCACTTTTGATATTCATTATAAAATGAAAAAAATCAATACAAATATCGTTCACGTCAAAATGGCGTCAATCTAATCAACACGGCTTCATATATTTTCAAATATTCTATTTCAAATATTTCTATTTCGAATATTTCTATTTCAAATATTTCTATTTCAAATATTTCTTTTTCAAATATTTCTATTTCAAAACTGGAATGAGGCCCAATCAATTACCATACAATGTTAATTATATGGATTTTCTACCACACGTATATAACAGCAAAGATAAATCATCAACCATCATCCAAAGTGCTATCTACACTGTATAAGCATCAAATATGAATATTCAACGCTTATAACAGTTTGTCAATCAAACGATCGACATATAACTAACTATTGGGATTAGTGTATGTCATATATCACCCCAATACCCGTGTGGGGTTTTCAAACAATCGAACACAGATTTTTATTTGTGCAGTTGCGCAATGTGTAAAATTTATCGTCCCAATTAATATCAGTCAAATGTGTGTATACAAACAAATCGTCCGATTTGTTTATTTTTATTTCATTTCATATACACGTTAAAAATTCTATTTTTAACTATCAACTATTTTCCACTATAAAATATTTTATTTCAACTATATAAATGTTTTATTTCATTTCACATCACATCACACAATCAACTACACAAAAAAATCAAACAAACAAACATACAAGCCGTCCATGGTCTGTGGACGACGGGTGTCGGGTGCTACTAAACACCATCTGCATCCTAGTATATATTTAAACTAGAAAAATAAAATAAAAGGTGAGAAGTTCTCACCAATTAGCTAAACCAAACGCCTCGACTCTTCATGTGTAGAAAATCTTCACCGCTTCTTCTTTTGTTACTTTCGTCTTCCGTATTCACTACCTATATAAAAATCGAATTTTTACTTCGCTATTCAATATAGAAAAATCGAATTTTTACTCCGCTATTCAATATAGGAAAATCGAATTTTTACTTCGCTATTCAATATAGAAAAATCGAATTTTTACTTCGCTATTCAATATAGAAAAATCGAATTTTTACTTCGCTATTCAATATAGAAAAATCGAATTTTTACTTTGCTATTCAATATAGAAAAATCAAATTTTTTACTTCGCTATTCAATATAGAAAAATCGAATTTTTACTTCGCTATTCAATATAGAAAAATCGAATTTTTACTTCGCTATTCAATATAGAAAAATCGAATTTTTACTTCGCTATTCCATATAGAAAAATCGAATTTTTACTTCGCTATTCAATATAGAAAAATCGAATTTTTACTTCGCTATTCAATATATAAAAATCGAATTTTAACTTCGCTATTCAATATAGAAAAATCGAATTTTTACTCCACTATTCAATATATAAAAATCGAATTTTAACTTCGATTAAAAATCATATTTTTTAACATGCCACTAGTATAAAAATTATATTTTTATCTTCGCTATTATATGTATCAAAATCACCTCTTTAACATGATGTTTACATTATAAAGATAATATTTTTATTTCAAATCTCTTCATATAAAAAATCGTATTTTTATAAATTCTCTTACTATATAAAGATCATATTTTTATAAATTCTCTTATAGTTTAAAAATCTCGCCTTTACAGTTTAAAAATCTCGCCTTTACAGTTTAAAAATCTCGCCTTTACAAATAAAGATCACGTTTTTATTTTCATAAATAAGAATCCTATGTTTTCATACCTAAAAATCATATTTTTATTAACTTAAAAATCTAAGCTTTTAAAAATATGAAAATCAAACCCTTTTCGATTTAAACTATTTATTCTACTCCAAATCATATTTATAATAACATTAAATAAACAAAAACAAAATAAAAGAAGTAGAAACTTACAATTCCTTTTAGGGTTTAGATTGGGGGGTGGGGGGGGGGGGGGAATCAGAGCTGCTGGAGGTGGAGGGGAGGAGCGCCGGGGTCTATGGTGGTCGGACTGGGGTTCAGAGGGCGGCGGAAGTCGAGGGTGGCGGCGTTGGGTGTTTGAGCGAGTACGGGTGTTTGGAGATGAAGAAAGAAAAGGGAAGGGGTGTAGAGGAGGAGGGCGTTTTGGGGGAGGCGCCATCGTCAGAGGCTGGGAGGGTGCGGTGAAGGTCCAGCGAAGGGAGGCCGTCGCGAGGAGGAAGAACGCGGGTTTTTTTCTTTCTGAATGAGGCGTTGACCAATCTAAAGAGAGGGGGGAGGGTTTTAAGGGGAAAAGTTTTATATTATTTTATTTAATTTATTCTATAAAGCAACTTTTTTATTTCGAACTCGAAATCATACCCACCGCCTATCGTCCATAGCTAATTACCCCAATTCCGAACACAATGGGATATGCATCGCAAGCTGATTCGATCGTTTCGATCAGTTTTCGTTAAAATCAACATATAACTCTATATATTGAATTTGAACGCGCATTTCAATTTACTGGGGTCACATACTAACTAGAAAAATTCCCGAAAAATATTTTCTAGCTTCGTATTGATGATACGGTCCTAACAAAACTAATTTCGTCGAATTCCGAGATCGTTGGAAAAATGGCCATTTTCCAGTCGATTAAAATCAATTGAAACTGGTCAAACGCGTTTTCCCTTGCCACACTCACATACTGATTCGAAAAATTATGAAATTTGAAACCTAGCAATAATTTGACATCACGGACCCAACAAAAGGGGTTTCGTCGAAATCCGAGGTCGTTTGCAAAATTTCCATTTTTAAGGACCTGAATTCCATAGCGACTATTGTAATAACCCTGAAAATCTGGGCCAGTTTAAAATTTTTATTTTGGCAACTTTAGCGAATTTTGAATATTTAAAATAGATATTTTAAATAATATCGACTAGAAATTTATTTTTAATATAATTCGAACGTATATATTTATACGCGTCGTCGTTAGAATATAAATATTTATATATAATTATAAAAGGAATTGAAAATGGCGCGGTAGTTCGATAATTCGATTTCAAACTTCAATTGAATGTACCGGGTGCAAAACAATCCGGATTTTAGTGAAACTAAAAATAATAGGATCTAATTGATGATATCTTTCCAACGAATCCGAAAAATCGAAATTTCATAGCGGGAATCGAAAGATATGTCCAGTTGAAAATTCTGAATAGTCGCTATGGAATTAAGGCCCTTAAAAATGGAAATTTTGCAAACGACCTCGGATTTCGACGAAACCACTTCTGTTAGGTCCGCAGTGTCAAGTTGTTGCTAGGTTTCAAATTTCATAATTTTTCGAATCAATATGTGAGCGTGGCAAAGGAAAACGCGTTTGACCAGATTTAGTTGATTTTAATCGATTGGAAAATGGCCATTTTTCTAACGGTCTCAGAATTCAATGAAACTAGTTTTGTTAGGACCGTATCATCAATACGAAGCTAGAAAATATTTTTCTGGAATTTTTCGTGTTCGTATGTGGCCCCGGTAATTTGAAAGGTACGTTTAAAATTCAATATAATGATTTAAATGTAAATGCAAAGGAAACTGATCGAAACGATCGAATCAGCCTGTGATACATATCCCATTGTGTTCGGAATGGGGGTGAAACGCTATGGGCGACAGGCGGTGGGCCTCGTTACGAGGTCGTATGTGAAAGTCAACTTTTTAATAATTAAATAATAATAAATAAAATATTTTCCTCCCCTTCCTCCTTTATACTTCTGGCCCCCTCTATTTTCGAAATCGATTCAGTTTATAAAAAAAAAACAACGACGCGCTGCAAACACCCGCCGCCGCCTGGAGCTCCTCCACCGCCGACCTCCGATGAGTGAATGGCCTGACGCCGCCGCCTCCGACCTTCCCTCTCCCTATTCGCTCTCCTCTTTCTTCATCTCCAAACACCCGAACTCGCTCAAACGCCCACCGCCGCCACCCTCGATTTCCGCCGCCCTCCGAACCCCAGTCCGACCACCATAGACCCTGACGCTCCTCTCCACTTCCAGCAGCTCCGATTTCCCCCTCCCAATCAAAACCCTAAAAGGAATTGTAAGTTTCTACTTCTTTTATTTTGTTTTTGTTTATTTAATGTTATTATAAATATGATTTGGAGTAGAGTAAATAGTTTAAATAGAAAAGGGTTTGATTTTCATATTTTTAAAAGCAGAAAGACGAGATTTTTGTTTAGAAGAAAATTTGATTTTTTTTAAATAAATAGAAATATATTTGAAAATAAAATAGCATTGATTTTGAAATATCTTTGAATTGAAAAATATAAAGACTTGATTTTGAAAAATATGAAAGACTTGGTTTTGGAAATATAAAATGCCCTTGATTTGAAAATATGAAAGACTTGATTTTGGAAAAATTAAAGATACGATTTTTGAAATTAAAAACGAGATTTTTATGTAGATAGTATAGAAATAAAAATAGGATGTTTATTTATAAATAGTATCAAAGTAAAAATGTGATTTTTATATATTGAACATCAAAGTAAAAATGTGATTTTTATATATTGAACATCAAAGTAAAAATGTGATTTTTATATATTGAACATCAAAGTAAAAATGTGATTTTTATATATTGAACATCAAAGTAAAAATATGATTTTTATATATTGAACTTCGAAATAAAAATGTGATTTTTATATATTGAACATCAAAGTAAAAATATGATTTTTATATATGGAATAGCGGTGTAAAAATTCGATTTTTACATAGGTAGTGAAAGCAGACAATGAAGGTAACAAAAAGGCGAAACGACGAAGACTTCTGCAAATGAAGAGCCGTGGAGCTAGGATAGCTATCTGTGAGAATTTCTCACCTTTCAATTTCTTTTTCTAGTTATATATATACTAGGATGCAGACGGTGCTTAGTAGCACCCGACACAATCGTCCACAGACCATGGACTTGTTTGTTTGGTTGCATAAATTAGTTAGATGATTTGATTTGAAACTGAATTGTTTGGTGAAATAAATTGATTTGATTGATGTGTGAATGGCGTGGGCCTTCACTAGTCCAGGGATAAGGCTAGGCCTTGTCCCGTTTCTAGTATCGTGCCGTTATGCTGCCGAAATTTTCTAAAAATAAGTTAGAAAAATAAAAATATCATTTTATTTAAAGAATGAACTGAATAGAAATTCATATGTTAAAATAAAATGTTTTATCGTTGAAAATATAATTTTTAACGTGAAGTGAATAAAATAAAATATTCATTTACAGACCGGACGGTTTGTTTATGTACACCTATTTGAATGACATTGATTGAGACGATAAATTTTACACATCGCCCAACTGCACAAATAAAATCTGTGTTTGGAGGTTTGAAACCCTACACGGGTGTTGGGATGAAATTTGAAGTTCACTCATCCTGATTGATTAAATATGTCGATCGATTGATTGACAGGCTGTTATAAGCGTTAGATATCTATATTTGATGCTTATACAGTGTAGTGCACTTTGGTTGATGGTTGATTATTTTTCAATGCTATTATACATGTGTTATATGAATATCCAAATAATTAACTTTATATGGTAATTGATTGGGCCTCATTCCAATATGAAAAATAAAGAACAATATAAGATAAAGGTTCATGTGTTGACAATACTCATCCATTGAGATTGGTCATGTGTTGAACGAAATATTTTAGTAATAAAATTTACATCTTTATCGATATAAAATAAAAGTTCATGTGTTGACAGTACTCATCCATTGAGATTGGTCATGTGTTGAACGAATATTTTGATAATAACAACTATTTTGAAAAAGAAATATTTGAAATAGAATATTTGAAAATAGAAATTTATGAATCCGTGTTGATTAGTTTGACGCCATTTTGACGTGAACGATATTTATATCGATTTTATTCGATTTCGAAATGAATTGAATATATAACGATTTCGAAATGAATTGAATATATAACGATTTCGAAATGAATTGAATATATAACGATTTCGAAATGAATTGAATATATAACGATTTCGAAATGAATTGAATATATAACGATTTCGAAATGAATTGAATATATAACGATTTCGAAATGAATTGAATGTATAACGATTTCGAAATGAATTGAATATATAACGATTTCGAAATGAATTGAATATATAACGATTTCGAAATGAATTGAATTGAAAACGATTTCGAAATGAATTGAATTAAAAACGATTTCGAAATGAATTGAATTGAAAACGATTTCGAAATGAATTGAATAGAAAACGAATGTGATTTCAATTGAATATATAACGAATTTGATTCGAATAGAAAACCAATTTGAATTGAATCGAACAGAAAACCAATTTGAATTGAATCGAATAGAAAACGACTTTGGAATTGAATTAAATTGAAAACGAATTCAAATTGAATTGAAAGCAAATTCAAATGAATTCAAATTGAATTGAAATTTGAATTGAATAGAAATGAATTTGAAAACGAATTTATTTGAATTGAAAAGGAAGTTGAAATTGCTTTTGAAACGAATTTAAAACTATTTATATAATTCGTTTTAAATAGAAATCGACGAAATATATATTATATATATTATATATATAATATAATGGCCTGAATAGAACGCGCCGCGCCGCGGCAGTTCGTAAATTTCGACCATTTATTTCAAACGGACATTACGGGAGATCCGACCGTCGGATTCTCCTAAAACCGGAACCGTTGGGTTCGTATCGAAAAGAGCTTTCTAAAGAATATTAGAAATTAGATATCTAACGGTTGGATTTGGAATTATGTCCAAATCAAATTCGAAAAAGGTCGTTGTAAGTGCAGTTCGATGGCCGTTGTTGGAAATCGACTGTATTGACCTTGATAAAATTATTAAAAATAATAATAATTTGTGTAAAATCATAAGAAATGATTTGGGAAAAATTAGGATGAAAAACTCCATATTTGAAAGGATAAAAATACATTTTTATCGAAATGAACTAGTTTTTAACTAGGATTATAATTCTATTTATTTTTAAATAAATAAATTGAATTTGAAAAGGGTTTTAAAAATAACCAAAATTTCCAATGATTGCATTGGAGTGGATTTGAATCGAAATTGTCTTCGGCATATTTTGATGTTGGAATTCGTGATTATACGGATGTTGTTATGGAAATTTGAAAGATATATATTTATATCGTTATTTCCAATACGACATTTGTTAATCGTAGAATTTGATATTGAATATAGGCCGATATATTTTCTATTCAGAACCTTGTATTGAATATCAAATATGATTTGGGTTTGTCGTGAAGGGTGTCTTCATTAACACTGTTCTTGAACCCAGTTGAGAAAAGATTAAATCTTTTTATTTAGATTTAATGAAGTGTACCAATTAAATAATCTTTAATTGGAATTGAATTGATATTGATTTTTGGGTTTATCGTGAACAGTGTTTTAAATAACACTCGTTCTTTAACCCGATAATTAATGGAATGTGACTTTGGGTTTATCGTGAACCGTGTTTTAAATGACACGGATTCTTTAACCCAGTTAACGATTAAAACTAAGTGGAGTTTTAATGAATCTTTAATTAGATTGAAATGATCGAAAATGGAGTATCACCAGTTTTGCTCCAGGCGATAGTTAAATCTTTAATTAGATTTGAACGTGAAATGGTAATTGAATTTACCGATAACACTGTGGTGTTAGATATGAAGTATTACCAGTTCTACTTCATGGGATGAATAGGTTGGGATGGGGAAATTAAAATAAATAATTACTTCGGTAAGGTTCGCTAATCCCGACTAGTTTGAATTGAGATTCAAAAATAGAATAAAGAATAAATTCAAGGAATTTGTCTTGGATAAAATTAATGGGAACCTTTCCCTATGAATGTGAAATTTAGAAACTAACTGACGGTTAGCCAAGCAGAATGGTTTTCTGAATATTGATCTGATGTTGGTTTCGGCCTTCGGGGTTAATATTTGGGGAATTGTTCTCTGGATTAATTTACGGTTAGTGACTAATGAATTGGAATGAGGCGTATGTTGTGTTTGTGTAACACTTATTTAAAATATACGCGAGTTATTCGGAAGGACCGGGTTTATCCCATTCTGAATAACTGATACGACGATAAGTCGAAGATGAAGACGATGGTCGAAGACCGGAGGTCTTCACGTCGTTTGGGTAATTACTGATGATCTTGATTGGGCTGTACACCCAAGAAGATGGAAACAGTTAGTGATTGTCCAGACGTACCTGGAGATGGATGGATATGCGAGGAAAGTGCCTCCGGTTTCGTTCAGACCCAGAACGGACTTGTAAATGGATTGTGTGTCTGACATTGGATTTTAGTCCGTGTGTTTGATCTCTATTAAATATATATCTGTTTGGCGGCGGAGAATTTATTCTCTTGCTTAACGCCCTTCTCTGAGACGAACGAGCTCAGGGGTTATATATTGATGGATATCAATCGCATGGAGTGAATTGCCTGTGTGGCATGCTAAGATGCAAATGATCAAGGCTTCTGTTGAAAAGCAAAGTCTTGTGGTTGATGATCGAAGCACGGCCTTTGTGGCGTAGCTTTGTGTAACGTTGATTCGCGAGTTTCACACCCGGTATGAACCAAAAACGGGAGACGGACCTCAGGGAGGGCCCACGTTTCCTCCTAGCTAAAAGTGGCGTCAGTGGTTTTACACGCCCTGACGAGTTTGACTTATGTGGTTGTTGCTGTTGCGAGGCGCCTCGGATTGATCGGTCGTTCTCGAACCGATGGAGTCATTTAGTTGGCTCGCTTACGCCCCAAAGGGCGGCGAAACGTAGTGCTCAGGTATAATAATCCACATCGGTGGACCGGCCCTGTCGCTCCAAGGCTTGCCTGCGCGCTTGCCTGAGACTCGGGCTAGGCAGTCTCGAATCAGTGAGGATCTTGCTCCTAGCCTCGGTTCATACCATAAATGATAACCCAACTTCCAATACGACGTCTTGCGGTTTTGATTGTAAACATTATATATGGCGACATAGTGTTATGGGGCATTCATGCCGCCTATGATTGATACTTATGATTTGAAGTTGTTTTATACACTATGCACTTACAATAGTATCAAACGATTTGTTTTAACCGTATCAAGCATTCTTTGGCTGTTATAAGGGAAAACCCTATCCTCGGCTGCATTGCATTGTGTGATGGGACCTGGGTCTTATAACATCTTCATTTTTCTTTATTTAGCACTGCGCTGTTGGTTTTATGCACTGGTATTCTTGGGAGGAAACCCGTTCCGTGTTATACGGCGTGGTCCCTTGATTTACCTAACTTTAAAAATAAAGATTAACTGTTTTAGTTCTCACACCAGTCACATGACTGACCTGGAGTTTATTGTTTTAACCTAAACTCTGGGTGCCCTTATTTTGACACGGGCAGCTAGTAGTTTTGGGTTTTGCAGATTTATATTCACAGGATCCTGGTTTACAGCTGGAACGATATCCGGAAAGCTTTGTATCCGTATATCCATCTCTAGTTGTGTATTGTATTATTTTCCGCTGCGATGTATTTAAATGTAATTTAAATCTCTGATATTTCTGTGTAATATTCATTTGTACTCTGTATATTCTTCTGTTCTGATGCATTGTTGTAATATACAATGAAATGTTCTTTGGTATGCGTTCTGTTGTGGCTTGTTCTCGAACTATCCGCCGCTTTCCTTTACGGGGAAGTTACGGGTTTTCACAGTTGGTATCAGAGCTTTGGTTTACAAAGCTAGAGAACAAGACACATTAGTACCATACGAAAGAATTCATCAGATACTGGATTAGTAATATCCAATGAGAATGACTCGTTAGAGATAGGATCAGTAGTATCCTAGAACGGGTGTGAAGAGTATATTTTTCAAATGAAAATAATTTTGTTTTGAAAATTTAAATCAACTATTCGTATTTGATTATTTGTTTATATTGATTTTGGACAATTCAGTATATAAAGAATTTGCATATACGCCTTGCAAACGTATATTCAAAATTTTAATATATTGGATAGATATAGAATTACCCTCTAATCGCCCGGAGATGATTTTGATGATGGAGCTCCATCATTAGAATTTATATTCGAGTGACGAACGTGTAATATCTATATATCTCCTATTGACTGGTGTGGGAACCAAAATTAGATAGGGCCTATTGTTGTGATTTGGTATCAAAAACATGATTTTTGTATATGTATCAAAATTATGAATTTGAAACTCTAATTCACTAATTGATTGATGTTTGGGTTGTTTGTTTATTTGTTTGCTAATTTTTTGCCATTTAGCCTAATTGAATCAAATATTGAATTATATTGAAAATTGGTCGCATTTGCTTGTATATACATATACTTACATTGAACAGGTCATAGCAAGGAGGCTAGAGCCAGAGAATAAAATTTGTTTGCCCGACAAATAGGTACATATTTACTACATAATTTACTGTTTTGTTTGGGTGATGATGATTTTATGAGCCTATTGGCTAGCCGCTTGGCTTTTTCTTTTTCTTTTTGAGATCTGAAGGACCGGGGAAGCTATTTGAAATTCCCCGATGCTCCCATTGCAGGGGAGGTTATGGCGAAATTTTTCGAAAATTTAGGGTGTTAGCCAATTTTTTGAAATTTTTGAAAATTCTCAGAAACTGAAAAGTTGGAGATTTGAAGCCAGATCGAACGTAGAGTTGATTAATCAAACCACTTTCGACTTTGTTCCTTTTCGGGGACAAAAAGTTTTAAGTGGGGGAGATTGTAATAACCCGGAAAATCTGGGCCAGTTTAAAATTTTTATTTTGGAAACTTTAGCGAATTTTGAATATTTAAAATAGATATTTTAAATAATATCGACTAGAAATTTATTTTTAATATAATTCGAACGTATATATTTATACGCGTCGTCGTTAGAATATAAATATTTATATATAATTATAAAAGGAATTGAAAATGGCGCGGTAGTTCGATAATTCGATTTCAAACTTCAATTGAATGTACCGGGTGCAAAACAATCCGGATTTTAGTGAAACTAAAAATAATAGGATCTAATTGATGATATCTTTCCAACGAATCCGAAAAATCGAAATTTCATAGCGGGAATCGAAAGATATGTCCAGTTGAAAATTCTGAATAGTCGCTATGGAATTCAGGCCCTTAAAAATGGAAATTTTGCAAACGACCTCGGATTTCGATGAAACCACTTTTGTTGGGTCCGCAGTGTCAAGTTATTGCTAGGTTTCAAATTTCATAATTTTTCGAATCAATATGTGAGCGTGGCAAAGGAAAACGCGTTTGACCAGTTTCAGTTGATTTTAATCGACTGGAAAATGGCCATTTTTCTAACGGTCTCAGAATTCACTGAAACTAGTTTTGTTAGGACCGTATCGTCAATACGAAGCTAGAAAATATTTTTTTGGAATTTTTCGTGTTCGTGTGTGGCCCCGGTAATTTGAAAGGTACGTTTAAAATTCAATATAATGATTTAAATGTAAATGCAACGGGAACTGATCGAAACGATCGAATCAGCCTACGATACATATCCCATTGTGTTCGGAATGGGGGTGAAACGCTATGGGCGACAGGCGGTGGGCCTCGTTACGAGGTCGTATGTGAAAGTCAACTTTTTAATAATTAAACAATAATAAATAAATAAAAAAATATTTTCCTCCCCTTCCTCCTTTATACTTCTGCCCCCCTATTTTCGAAATCGATTCAGTTTATAAAAAAAAAAAAAAACAACGACGCGCTGCAAACACCCGCCGCCGCCTGGAGCTCCTCCACCGCCGACCTCCGATGAGTGAATGGCCTGACGCCGCCGCCTCCGACCTTCCCTCTCCCTATTCACTCTCCTCTTTCTTCATCTCCAAACACTCGAACTCGCTCAAACGCCCACCGCCACCACCCTCGATTTCCGCCGCCCTCCGAACCCCAGTCCGACCACCATAGACCCTGACGCTCCTCTCCACTTCCAGCAGCTCCGATTTCCCCCTCCCAATCAAAACCCTAAAAGGAATTGTAAGTTTCTACTTCTTTTATTTTGTTTTTGTTTATTTAATGTTATTATAAATATGATTTGGAGTAGAGTAAATAGTTTAAATCGAAAAGGGTTTGATTTTCATATTTTTAAAAGCAGAAAGACGAGATTTTTGTTTAGAAGAAAATTTGATTTTTTTAAATAAATAGAAATATATTTGAAAATAAAATAGCATTGATTTTGAAATATCTTTGAATTGAAAAATATAAAGACTTGATTTTGAAAAATATGAAAGACTTGGTTTTGGAAATATAAAATGCCCTTGATTTGAAAATATGAAAGACTTGATTTTGGAAAAATTAAAGATACGATTTTTGAAATTAAAAACGAGATTTTTATGTAGATAGTATAGAAATAAAAATAGGATGTTTATTTATAAATAGTATCAAAGTAAAAATGTGATTTTTATATATTGAACATCAAAGTAAAAATATGATTTTTATATATTGAACATCAAAGTAAAAATGTGATTTTTATATATTGAACATCAAAGTAAAAATTTGATTTTTATATATTGAACATCAAAGTAAAAATGTGATTTTTATATATTGAACATCAAAGTAAAAATGTGATTTTTATATATTGAACATCAAAGTAAAAATATGATTTTTATATATTGAACTTCGAAATAAAAATGTGATTTTTATATATTGAACATCAAAGTAAAAATATGATTTTTATATATGGAATAGCGGAGTAAAAATTCGATTTTTACATAGGTAGTGAAAGCGGACAACGAAGGTAACAAAAAGGCGAAACGACGAAGACTTCTGCAAATGAAGAGCCGTGGAGCTAGGATAGCTATCTGTGAGAATTTCTCACCTTTCAATTTCTTTTTCTAGTTATATATATATATTAGGATGCAGACGGTGCTTAGTAGCACCCGACACAATCGTCCACAGACCATGGACTTGTTTGTTTGGTTGCATAAATTAGTTAGATGATTTGATTTGAAACTGAATTGTTTGGTGAAATAAATTGATTTGATTGATGTGTGAATGGCGTGGGCCTTCACTAGTCCAGGGATAAGGCTAGGCCTTGTCCGGTTTCTAGTATCGTGCCGTTATGCTGCCGAAATTTTCTAAAAATAAGTTAGAAAAATAAAAATATCATTTTATTTAAAGAATGAACTGAATAGAAATTCATATGTTAAAATAAAATGTTTTATCGTTAAAAATATAATTTTTAACGTGAAGTGAATAAAATAAAATATTCATTTATAGACCGGACGGTTTGTTTATGTACACCTATTTGAATGACATTGATTGGGACGATAAATTTTACACATCGCCCAACTGCACAAATAAAATCTGTGTTTGAAGGTTTGAAACCCTACACGGGTGTTGGGATGAAATTTGAAGTTCACTCATCCTGATTGATTAAATATGTCGTTCGATTGATTGACAGGCTGTTATAAGCGTTAGATATCTATATTTGATGCTTATACAGTGAAGTGCACTTTGGTTGATGGTTGATTATTTTTCAATGCTATTATACATGTGTTGTATGAAAATCCATATAATTAAATTTATATGGTAATTGATTGGGCCTCATTCCAATTTGAAAAATAAAGAACAATATAAGATAAAGGTTCATGTGTTGACAGTACTCATCCATTGAGATTGGTCATGTGTTGAACGAAATATTTTAGTAATAAAATTTACATCTTTATCGATATAAAATAAAAGTTCATGTGTTGACAATACTCATCCATTGAGATTGGTCATGTGTTGAACGAATATTTTGATAATAACAACTATTTTGAAAAAGAAATATTTGAAATAGAATATTTGAAAATAGAAAATTATGAAGCCGTGTTGATTAGTTTGACGCCATTTTGACGTGAACGATATTTATATCGATTTTATTCGATTTCGAAATGAATTGAATATATAACGATTTCGAAATGAATTGAATATATAATGATTTCGAAATGAATTGAATATATAACGATTTCGAAATGAATTGAATATATAACGATTTCGAAATGAATTGAATATATAACGATTTCGAAATGAATTGAATATATAACGATTTCGAAATGAATTGAATGTATAACGATTTCAAAATGAATTGAATATATAACGATTTCGAAATGAATTGAATATATAACGATTTCGAAATGAATTGAATTGAAAACGATTTCGAAATAAATTGAATTAAAAACAATTTCGAAATGAATTGAATAGAAAACGATTTCGAAATGAATTGAATAGAAAACGAATGTGATTTCAATTGAATATATAACGAATTTGATTCGAATAGAAAACCAATTTGAATTGAATCGAATAGAAAACCAATTTGAATTGAATCGAATAGAAAACGACTTTGGAATTGAATTAAATTGAAAACGAATTCAAATTGAATTGAAAGCAAATTGAAATGAATTCAAATTGAATTGAAATTTGAATTGAATAGAAATGAATTTTAAAACGAATTTATAAAGAAGAATTCAATTTTGATTTGAATTGAAAAGGAAGTTGAAATTGCTTTTGAAACGAATTTTAAACTATTTATATAATTCGTTTTAAATAGAAATCGACGAAATATATATTATATATATATTATATATATAATATAATGGCCTGAATAGAACGCGCCGCGCCACGGCAGTTCGTAAATTTCGACCATTTATTTCAAACGGACATTATGGGAGATCCGACCGTCGGATTCTCCTAAAACCGGAACCGTTGGGTTCGTATCGAAAAGAGCTTTATTAAGAATATTAGAAATTAGAAATCTAACGGTTGGATTTGGAATTATGTCCAAATAAAATTCGAAAAAGGTCGCTGTAAGTGCAGTTCGATGGCCGTTGTTGGAAATCGACTGTATTGACCTTGATAAAATTATTAAAAATAATAATAATTTGTGTAAAATCATAAGAAATAATTTGGGAAAAATTAGGATGAAAAACTCCATATTTGAAAGGATAAAAATAGATTTTTATCGAAATGAACTAGTTTTGAACTAGGATTATAATTCTATTTATTTTTAAATAAATAAATTGAATTTGAAAAGGGTTTTAAAAATAACCAAAATTTCCAATGATTGCATTGGAGTGGATTTGAATCGAAATTGTCTTCGGCATATTTCGATGTTGGAATTCGTGATTATACGGATGTTGTTATGGAAATTTGAAAGATATATATTTATATCGTTATTTCCAATACGACATTTGTTAATCGTAGAATTTGATATTGAATATAGGCCGATATATTTTCTATTCAGAACCTTGTATTGAATATCAAATATGATTTGGGTTTGTCGTGAAGGGTGTCTTCATTAACACTGTTCTTGAACCCAGTTGAGAAAAGATTAAATCTTTTTATTTAGATTTAATGAAGTGTACCAATTAAATAATCTTTAATTGGAATTGAATTGATATTGATTTTTGGGTTTATCGTGAACAGTGTTTTAAATAACACTCGTTCTTTAACCCGATAATTAATGGAATGTGACTTTGGCTTTATCGTGAATCGTGTTTTAAATGACACGGATTCTTTAACCCAGTTAACGATTAAAACTAAGTGGAGTTTTAATGAATCTTTAATTAGATTGAAATGATCGAAAATGGAGTATCGCCAGTTTTGCTCCAGGCGATAGTTAAATCTTTAATTAGATTTGAACGTGAAATGGTAATTGAATTTACCGATAACACTGTGGTGTTAGATATGAAGTATTACCAGTTCTACTTCATGGGATGAATAGGTTGGGATGGGGAAATTAAAATAAATAATTACTTCGGTAAGGTTCGCTAATCCCGACTAGTTTGAATTGAGATTCAAAAATAGAATAAAGAATAAATTCAAGGAATTTGTCTTGGATAAAATTAATGGGAACCTTTCCCTATGAATGTGAAATTTAGAAACTAACTGACGGTTAGCCAAGCAGAATGTTTTTCTGAATATTGATCTGATGTTGGTTTCGGCCTTCGGGGTTAATATTTAGGGAATTGTTCTCTGGATTAATTTACGGTTAGTGACTAATGAATTGGAATGAGGCGTATGTTGTGTTTGTGTAACACTTATTTAAAATATACGCGAGTTATTCGGAAGGACCGGGTTTATCCCATTCTGAATAACTGATACGACGATAAGTCGAAGATGAAGACGATGGTCGAAGACCGGAGGTCTTCACGTCGTTTGGGTAATTACTGATGATCTTGATTGGGCTGTACACCAAAGAAGATGGAAACAGTTAGTGATCGTCCAGACGTACCTGGAGATGGATGGATATGCGAGGAAAGTGCCTCCGGTTTCGTTCAGACCCAGAACGGACTTGTAAATGGACTGTGTGTCTGACATTGGATTTTAGTCCGTGTGTTTGATCTTTATTAAATATATATCTGTTTGGCGGCGGAGAATTTATTCTCTTGCTTAACGCCCTTCTCTGAGACGTACGAGCTCAGGGGTTATATATTGATGGATATCAATCGCATGGAGTGAATTGCCTGTGTGGCATGCTAAGATGCAAATGATCAAGGCTTCTGTTGAAAAGCAAAGTCTTGTGGTTGATGATCGAAGCACGGCCTTTGTGGCGTAGCTTTGTGTAACGTTGATTCGCGGGTTTCACACCCGGTATGAACCAAAAACGGGAGACGGACCTCAGGGAGGGCCTACGTTTCCTCCTAGCTAAAAGTGGCGTCAGTGGTTTTACACGCCCTGACGAGTTTGACTTATGTGGTTGTTGCTGTTGCGAGGCGCCTCGGATTGATCGGTCGTTCTCGACCCGATGGAGTCATTTAGTTGGCTCGCTTACGCCCCAAAGGGCGGCGAAACGTAGTGCTCAGGTATAATAATGCACATCGGTGGACCGGCCATGTCGCTCCAAGGCTTGCCTGCGCGCTTGCCTGAGACTCGGGCTAGGCAGTCTCGAATCAGTGAGGATCTTGCCCCTAGCCTCGGTTCATACCATAAATGATAACCCAACTTCCAATACGACGTCTTGCGGTTTTGATTGTAAACATTATATACGGCGACATAGTGTTATGGGGCATTCATGCCGCCTATGATTGATACTTATGATTTGAAGTTGTTTTATACACTATGCACTTACAATAGTATCAAACGATTTGTTTTAACCGTATCAAGCATTCTTTGGCTGTTATAAGGGAAAACCCTATCCTCGGCTGCGTTGCATTGTGTGATGGGACCTGGGTCTTATAACAGCTTCATTTTTCTTTATTTAGCACTGCGCTGTTGGTTTTATACACTGGTATTCTTGGGAGGAAACCCGTTCCGTGTTATACGGCGTGGTCCCTTGATTTACCTAACTTTAAAAATAAAGATTAACTGTTTTAGTTTTCACACCAGTCACATGACTGACCTGGAGTTTATTGTTTTAACCTAAACTCTGGGTGCCCTTATTTTGACACGGGAAGCTAGTAGTTTTGGGTTTTGCAGATTTATATTCACAGGATCCTGGTTTACAGCTGGAACGATATCCGGAAAGCTTTGTATCCGTATATCCATCTCTAGTTGTGTATTGTATTATTTTCCGCTGCGATGTATTTAAATGTAATTTAAATCTCTGATATTTCTGTGTAATATTCATTTGTACTCTGTATATTCTTGTATTCTGATGCATTGTTGTAATATACAATGAAATGTTCTTTGTTATGCGTTCTGTTGTGGCTTGTTCTCGAACTATCCGCCGCTTTCCTTTACGGGGAAGTTACGGGTTTTCACAACTATTCAGAATTTTCAACTGGGCATATCTTTTGATTCCCGCTATGGAATTTCGATTTTTCGGATTCGTTGGAAAGATAGTCACAGTTAGATTCCAAGATTTTTGGTTTCGCTAAAATCCGGATTGTTTTGCACCCGGTATATTCATTTGAATTTTGAAATCGAATTATCGAACTACAACGCCATTTTCAATTCCTTTTATAATTTATAAATAAATATTTATATTCTAACGACGATCTATATAATATACGTTCGAATTTCTACTCAAAAGAAATTTTCTCATCGATATTATTTAAAATAATTCAATTTAAATATTCAAAATTCGCTAAAATTGCCAAAATAAAAATTTTAAACTGGCCCAGATTTTCGGGTTATTACAATCTCCCCCACTTAAAACTTTTCGTCCCCACAAAGGAACGAAGCCGAAAGTTGTTTCATAAATCAACTCAACTTTCATTATTTTCACTACGGCTTAAGTTCTTCAACTTTTCAGTTTCTAAGAACTTTTCAAATTTTTCAAAAATTTGGCTAACACCCTAAATTTTCGAAAAATTTCGCTATAACCTCCCCTGCACCGGGAGCACGGGAAAATCCCGAAATTGCCATACAGGCCTTCTGATCTCAAAAAGAAAAAGAAAAAGCCAAGCGGCTAGCCAATCGGCACATAAAATCATCATCACCCAAACAAAACAGTAAATTATGATAAACATGTACCTATTTATCGAGCAAACAAATTTTATTCTTCTGCTCTAGCCTCTTTGCTATGACCTGTTCAATGTAAGTACAAGTATATGCAAGCAAATGCGGCTAATTTTCAATACAATTCAATATTTGATACAATTAGGCGTAATGGTTCAAAATTATCAAATAAATAAACAAACAACACGAACATCAATCCATTAGTTGATTAGCTTTTGAAATTCATAACTTTGATACATAGTCAAAAATCAGATTTTTGATGCCAAATCACAATAATAGGCCCTATCTAATTTTGGTTCTCACACCAGTCAATAGGAAATATATAGAAAGCCCACTTTCGTCACTCGAACATAAATTCTAATAATGGAGCTCCATCATCAAAATCATCTCCGGGCGATTAGAGTGTAATTCTATATCTATCCAGTATATTAAAACTTCAAATACACGTTTGCAAGGCGTATATGCAAAATCTTTATATACTGGACTGTCCAAATCAATACAAATAAATAGTCAAACACGAATAATTGATTTAAATTTTAAAACAAAATTGGTTTTCATTTTAAAAATATACTCTTCACACTCGTTCTAGGATACTACTGATCCTATCTCTAACGAGTCATTCCCATTGGATATTACTAATCCACTATCTGATGAATTCTTTCGTATGGTTCTAATGTGTCTTGTTCTCGAGCTCTGTAAACCAAAGCTCTGATACCAACTGTGACAACAAGGAATTTCGCTCGATCCGAATCAGTCACTAAACCGGTCTAGACCGTTCGAAACGCCTGATTGTTTGAGAACATGACAAAATAGAACGCAGACGGAAGAACATTTCATTGTATATTACAACAATACCATCAGAATACAAGACTATACATAGTATAAATGAATATTGCATAGAAATATCAGAGATTTAAATTACATTTAAATACATCGCAGCGGAAAATAATACAATACACAACTAGAAGAGATATACGGATACAAAGATTTCCGGATATCGTTCCAGCTGTAAACCAGGATCCTGTGAATATAAATCAGCAAAACCAAAACTACTAGCTGCCCGTGTCAAAATAAGGGCACCCAGAGTTTAGGTTAAAACAATAAACTCCAGGTCAGTCATGGGACTGGTGTGAGAACTAAAACAGTTATTAATCTTTATTTTAAAGTTAGGTAAATTTAGGGACCACGCCGTATAACAAGGAACGGGTTTCCTCCCAAGAATACCAGTGCATAAAACAACAGCGCAATGCTAAATAAAGAACAATGAAGCTATTATAAGACCCAGGTCCCATCACACAATGCAACGCAAGCCGGAGGATAGGGTTTTTACCTTATAATAGCCAAGAATGCTTAATACGTTTAAAACAGATTATTTGATACTATTATAAGTGCATATTGTATAAAACAACTTCAAATCATAAGTATCAATCATAGGCGACATGAGCGTCTCATGCCACTATGTCGCTATATATAGGTTTACAAATAAAACCACAAAGTCACGTATTTGGAAATTGGATGTCCTTCTATGAACTGAGGCAAAAGATAGTCCTCAACCGATTCGAGACGCTCTAGTCCGTGTCTCAGGCAAGTACTCAGTCAAGCCTTTGGATCGTCAGGGCCGGTCCACCGATGTGGATTAAAATGCCTGAACACTGCGTTTCCCCGCCCTTTGGGGCGTAAATGAGCCAACGAATGGCTCCATCGGACCCGTATCGTCTGATCTAACCGAGGCGCCTCGCAACAGCAACAACCACACAGGTGAAAAATATATAAATGTCAGGGTTGGTAGGTCACTGACACCACCCTAGCTAGAAAGAAACGCATGCCCTCCTTGAGGTCCTTCTCCCGTTTTTGGTTCACAACCGGGGTACGAGGCTCGCGAATCAACGCTACACAAAGCTATGCCACACAGGCCTTGCTTTGATCGTCATCCACAAGACTTTGCTTTTAAACAGAAGCCTTGATCAATTGCCACTTAGGCATGCCACACAGGCAATTCACTCCATGCATTTGATATCCACCAGTATATAACCCCTGAGCTCGTACATCTCAGAGAAGGGCGTTAAGCAAGAGAATAAATTCTCCATCGCCAAACAGATATATATTTAATAGAAATCAATCACACAGACTAAAATCCAATGTCAGACACACAGTCCATTTACAATTCCGTTCTGGGTCTGAACGAAACCGGAGGCACCTAGTACCCCGCATATCCCTCGATCTCCAAGTACGTCTGGACGATCACCAACTGTTTCCATCTTCTTGGGTGTACAGCCCAATCAAGATCATCAGTAATTACCCAAACGACGTGAAGACCTCCGGTCTTCAACCACCGTCTTCACCTTCGACACCACGTCGAATCAGTTAATCAGAATGGGATAAACCCGGTCTTTCTGAATAACTCGTGTATATATTATAAAAGTGTTACACAAACACAATATACGCCTCATTCCACTTCAGAATATTCTTTTTATTCAAATATTCTTATATTCTGGGAAAGGTTCCCATTAATTTTATCAAAGATAAATTCTTTAAATTTATTCTTTAATCTCCTTTGAATATCAATTCAAACTAGTCGGGATTAACGAACCTTACCGAAGTAATCATTTGTTTTAATTTCCCAATCCCAACCTATTCATCCCATGAAGTAAAACTGGTAATACTTCATATCTAACACCACGGTGTTATCGGTAAATTCAATTACCATTTCACGTTCAAATCTGATTAAAGATTTAACTATCGCCTGGAGTAAAACTGGTGATACTCCATTCTCGATCTTTTCAATCTAATTAAAGATTCATTAAAACTCCACTTAGTTTTAATCGTTAACTGGGTTAAAGAATCAGTGTCATTTAAAACACGGTTCACGATAAACCCAAAACCACATTTCATTAATTATCGGGTTAAAGAGCGAGTGTTATTTAAAACACTGTCCACGATAAACCCCAAAATCAATATCAATTCAATTCCAATTAAATATTATTTAATTGGTACACTTCATTAAATCTAAATAAAAAGATTTAATCTTTTCTCAACTGGGTTCAAGAACAGTGTTAATGAAGACACCATTCACGACAAACCCAAATCACATTTGATATTAAATACAAGGCTCTGAATAGAAAATATACCGGCTTATATTCAATATCAAATTCTACGACCATCAAATATCGTATTGGGAATAACGATATATATATATTTCAAATTCCCATAACAATATCTGTATCGTCACGAAATCCAACATCGAAATATTCCGAAGACATTTTCGATTCAAATCCCTTCCAATGCAATCATTGGAAATTCTGGTTATTTTCAAAACCATTTCAAATCCAATTTGTTTATTTAAAAATAAATAGAATTATTATTCTAGTTCAAAACTAGTTCATTTCAATAAAAATCTATTTTTATCTTTTCAAATACGGAGTTTTTCATCCCAATTTTTCCCAAATCATTTCTTATGATTTTACACAAATTATTGATATTTTTAATAATTTTATCAAGGCCCGTACAGTCGATTTCCATCAACGGCCATCGAACTGCACTTACAGCGACCTTTTACAAATTTGATTTGGACATAATTCCAAATCCAACCATTAGATTTCAAATTTCTAATATTCGTTAGAAAGCTCTTTTCGATACGAACCCAACGGTTCCGGTTTTAGGAGAATCCGACGGCCAGATCTCCTGTAATATTCGTTCGAAGCCAATGGTCAAAATTCGCGAACTGCCGCGGTGCGGCGCGTTCTATTCAGGCCATTATATTATATATATAATATATATAATATATACTTCGTCGATTTCAATTCAAAACGTGCTTTATAAATCGTTTTAAATTCATTTTCAAAACGGTTTCAACTTCATATTCAATTTCAAATCAAAATTGAATATTCCAATATAAATTCGTTTTAAATTCATTTCAAATCGATTTCAATTCAATTTCAATTCGAATTCATTTATATTCAATTTCAATTCGAATTCATTTATATTCAATTTCAATTCGAATTCAATTCTTTTCAAAATATCAGATTTTGAAATCACTTTCGATATTCATTATAAAATGAATAAAATCAATACAAATATCGTTCATGTCAAAATGGTGTCAATCTAATCAACACGGCTACATATATTTTCAAATATTCTATTTCAAATATTTCTATTTCGAATATTTCTATTTCAAATATTTCTATTCCAAATAATTCTATTTCAAATATTTCTTTTTCAAATATTTCTTTTTCAAATATTTCTATTTCAAAACTGGAATGAGGCCCAATCAATTACCATACAATGTTAATTATATGGTTTTTCTACCAAACGTATATGACAGCAACGATAAATCATCAACCATCATCCAAAGTGCGTTCTACACTGTATAAGCATCAAATATGAATATTCAACGCTTATAACAGTTTGTCAATCAAACGATCGACATATAACAAACTATTGGGATTAGTGTATGTCATATATCACCCCAATACCCGTGTGGGGTTTTTAAACAATCAAACACAGATTTTTATTTGTGCAGTTGGGCGATGTGTAAAATTTATCGTCCCAATCAATATCAGTCAAATGTGTGTATATAAAAAAATCGTCCGATTTGTTTATTTTTATTTTATTTCATATACACGTTAAAAATTCTATTTTTAACTATCAATTATTTTCCACTATAAAATATTTTATTTCAACTATATAAATGTTTTATTTCATTTCACATCACATCACACAATCAACTGCACAACAAAATCAAACAAACAAACATACAAGCCGTCCATGGTCTGTGGACGACGGGTGTCGGGTGCTACTAAACACCGTCTGCATCCTAGTATATATTTAAACTAGAAAAATAAAATTAAAGGTGAGAAGTTCTCACCAATTAGCTAAACCAAACGCCTCGACTCTTCATGTGTAGAAAATCTTCACCGCTTCTTCTTTTGTTACTTTCGTCTTCCGTATTCACTACCTATATAAAAATCGAATTTTTACTTCGCTATTCAATATAGAAAAATCGATTTTTTACTCCGCTATTCAATATAGAAAAATCAAATTTTTACTTCGCTATTCAGTATAGAAAAATCGAATTTTTACTTCGTTATTCAATATAGAAAAATCGAATTTTTACTTCGCTATTCAATATAGAAAAATCGAATTTTTACTTCGCTATTCAATGTAGAAAAATCGAATTTTTACTTCGCTATTCAATATAGAAAAATCGAATTTTTACTTCGCTATTCAATATAGAAAAATCGAATTTTTACTTCGCTATTCCATATAGAAAAATCGAATTTTTACTTCGCTATTCAATATAGAAAAATTGAATTTTTACTTCGCTATTCAATATATAAAAATTGAATTTTAACTTCGCTATTCAATATAGAAAAATCGAATTTTTACTCCGCTACTCAATATATAAAAATCGAATTTTAACTTCGATTAAAAATCATATTTTTTAACATGCCACTAGTATAAAAATTATATTTTTATCTTCGCTACTATATGTATCAAAATCACCTCTTTAACATGATGTTTACATTATAAAGATAATATTTTTATTTCAAATCTCTTCATATAAAAAATCATATTTTTATAAATTCTCTTACTATATAAAGATCGTATTTTTATAAATTCTCTTATAGTTTAAAAATCTCGCCTTTACAGTTTAAAAATCTCGCTTTTACAGTTTAAAAATCTCGCCTTTACAAATAAAGATCACGTTTTTATTTTCATAAATAAGAATCCTATGTTTTCATACCTAAAAATCTTATTTTTATTAACTTAAAAATCTAAGCTTTTAAAAAAAATGAAAATCAAACCCTTTTCGATTTAAACTATTTATTCTACTCCAAATCATATTTATAATAACATTAAATAAACAAAAATAAAAGAAGTAGAAACTTACAATTCCTTTTAGGGCTTTGATTGGGGGGGGGGGGGAATCGGAACTGCTGGAGGTGGAGGGGAGGAGCGCCGGGGTCTATGGTGGTCGGACTGGGGTTCAGAGGGCGGAGGAAGTCGAGGGTGGCGGCGGTGGGTGTTTGAGCGAGTTCGGGTGTTTGGAGATGAAGAAAGAAAAGGGAAGGGGCGTAGAGGAGGAGGGAGTTTTGGGGGAGGCACCATCGTCAGAGGCTGGGAGGGTGCGGTGGAGGTCCGGTGAAGGGAGGCCGTCGCGAGGAGGAAGAACGCGGGTTTTTTTTTTCTTTCTGAACGAGGCGTTGACCAATCTAAAGAGAGGAGGGAGGGTTTAAAGGGAAAAAGTTTTACATTATTTTATTTAATTTATTCTATAAACAACTTTTTTATTTCGAACTCGAAATCGTACCCACTACCTATCGTCCATAGCTAATTACCCCCATTCCGAACACAATGGGATATGCATCGCAAGCTGATTCGATCGTTTCGATCAGTTTTCGTCAAAATCAACATATAACTCTATATATTGAATTTGAACGCGCATTTCAATTTACTAGGGTCACATACTAACTAGAAAAATTCCCAAAAAATATTTTCTAGCTTCGTATTGACGATACGGTCCTAACAAAACTAATTTCGTCGAATTCCGAGATCGTTGGAAAAATGGCCATTTTCCAGTCGATTAAAATCAACTGAAATTGGTCAAACGCGGTTTCCTTTGCCACGCTCACATATTGATTCGAAAAATTATGAAATTTGAAACCTAGCAATAATTTGACATCACGGACCCAACAAAAGTGGTTTCGTCGAAATCCGAGGTCGTTCGCAAAATTTCCATTTTTAAGGGTCTGAATCCAGAGCAACTATTCAGAATTTTCAACTGGGCATATCTTTTGATTCCCGCTATGAAATTTCGATTTTTCAGATTCGTTGGAAAGATAGTCACAATTAGATTCCATGATTTTTGGTTCTGCTAAAATCCGGATTGTTTTGCACCCGGTATATTCATTTGAATTTTGAAATCGAATTATCGAACTACCATGCCATTTTCAATTCCTTTTATAATTTATAAATAAATATTTATATTCTAACGACGATCAATATACGTTCGATTTTCTATTCAAAAGAAATTTTCTCGTCGATATTATTTAAAATAATTCATTTTAAATATTCAAAATTCGCTAAAATTGCCAAAATAAAAATTTTAAACTGGCCCAGATTTCCGGGTTATTACACAAACGAAGAAGAAGGATTAAGAAATGGTTAAGTAAAAATTTAATTAATTTACAAAGTTAATTATTTATTTAAAAGTCAACATCTATAAACAATCGTATCTTGTTCAAACAGCAATGAAATTCGATGATTTTCGAAGCGTTGGAATCAGAAAATTCAGATCTAGAACATGAAGCTGACTAGATCTGAAACAGAGCACTTTGAAAATTCAGACAAATCGATGTGAGATTTCTGTTTTAAAATTAAAATTAATTATTTATTTTATTGTGAAATTTAAATTCATTCTATATAAAATTCATGTGGTGTCATGTATATATTTATTGAAATGTTGATTTTGTTGTATTGCGATGAATGGATTTGTGTATATCATGTTTGTTATAAAATTAGATTCAAATAACATTATCATTTGTTTATTAGGTGGCAGTAATTAACATTTATGATAATTATAAGTTTAGATGCAAACAAAATTGTCATTTGTCATTAGATTGTGGTAATTAACATTTATGTTAATTATAAAATTAGATTCAAACAAAATTATCCTTTGTTTATTAGATTGTAGCATTTTTTTCATTTTAAAAGAATGAACTAAAACATTCATTTTGTCATTTAATTAGGAGTGGACAAACATGTTCATTTTTGTCAAATTTAAAAGAATGTAACCAAACATTCATTTTTGTGTCATTTAAATAGAATGAGACTAAAACATTCTTTTTTATCATTAAGAAGAATGAGACAAAAATGTTCATTTTTGTTATTTAAAAAGAATGAAGTAAAAATATTCATGTTTGTCATTTAAAAAGAATGAAGCAAAAATATGTCTTTTTGTTCAATTAAAATGATTAGACAAAAATATACCTTTTTGTTCATTTAAAACGATTAGACAAAAATATACCTTTTTGTTCATTTAAAAGGATTAGACAAAAATATACATTTTTATTAGTCAATAAAAAGATCAAACATTAAAGATTACATTTTTATTGGTAATTTGTTCCAATCAAAGGATTGAAATTTAAAAGATTACCTTTTTATGTAATATGTTTTCATTAAAAAGAATAGGATTAAAAGATTACCTTTTTGTGTAATATGTTTTCATTAAAAAGAATAGTATTAACAAGATTACCTTTTTATGTAATATGTTTTCATTAAAAAGAATGGATTTAAAGTAACATTTTTATTGTCAATTTAGTTACGATAAAAAGGACAGATTTAAAAATAACATTTTCATTGTCAAGTTAGTTACAATAAAAAGAATTGATACAAAGGAAATATTTTTACTGTCACTTTAGTTGTAATGAAAAGAATAGATTTTAAAGTTGCATTTTTATTTACATTTTATGTGCAATAAAAATAGAAGAGTTGAAGGTAACATTTTTGTTGTCATTTTATATGAAATAAAAACAATCATTTTTGTCAAACATGTTAGTTAAAATAAAAATAGTCATTTTTGTCAAACATGTTAGTTAAAATAAAAATAGTCATTTTTGTTAAATATGACATTAGTTAGAATCATATTATGTAAATAAAATTGTCATTTATGTTACAATAATATTATGTAGATAAAATTGCCATGTATGTTAAAATCATGTTATGTAAATAAAACATGATTATTGAAACAGAAATATAGATTTTGTTAAAAACATGATCATTGGAATAAAAATATAGTTTTTGCCAAAACTTGATTATTAAAATAAAAATAACCCTTTTTGTCAAAACATGTTAGTGAAACAAAATTATCATTTGTGTCAAAAGGATTTGTTGAAATAAAAATATCCATTTTTGCCAAAAAGTTTAGTTGAAACCAAATTGGCCACTTTTATCAAACTAAAATAATTAAAACCCAATTTGTCACTTTTATCAATTTATAATAGTTGAAATCCAATTTGTCGCTTTAGTCAAATTTTCGTAGTTAAAACAAATTGGTCACTTTTGTCAAATTATAATAGCTAAAACAAACATGATCATTTTTGTCGCATTAGATTTGTCAAAACAAACCTTATCATTTTTGCCGCATAAGATTTGACAAAATAAACACATCACTTTTATTTGTTTGGTTGAATTAGAATTGTCGACAAAACAAACACATCACTTTTATTTGTTTGGTTGAATTAGAATTGTCGACAAAACAAACACATCACTTTTATTTGTTTGGTTGAATTAGAATTGTCGACTAAAAAAACACATCACTTTTATTGTTTTGTTGAAATAGATTAGTTAAATCAAAATATACATTTTGGCAAAATATTCATTTTTGTCAAAATAGATCAATGGAATCAGACCATTTTTTTTCTCAAAATATACACTTTTGTCAAAATAGATTAATTGAACCAAAATATTCATTTTTGTAAAAATATAATAGTTGAAACAGAAATTACATTTTGTTAAATATGATAGTTGAAAAAAAAATATTACGTTTTGTTAATTAGATATGAAATGAAATAAAAATCACATCTCTGTTAAATAAAAGAGTTAAACACAAATAGCATTTTTGTCAAATAGGTTTGTGTTACGACAAAAATATTCATTTTGATAAAATAGAGTTGGTAGCAAAATGGATGTATCACTTTTTATACATTTTGTTGAAATAGAATTTATATTGCGAATATAAGAATCATCTTTATTTGCAAAACATACATTAGATATTGTATGTGAAATAAAGAATCATTTGTATTGTCACAACACACCTTAGAATTTGTATGTAAATAAAAGTGGCATTTTAATGTGTTAATGTATACATTAAAGTTTGTATGCAATTTAAAATAAACATTTTTATGTATTAGGTTATACATTGGAAATAGAAACAAATAAAATTATCTCTTTTATTTGTTAAAATTAAAAATAGAAATTTGCATACAAATAAAGAAAAATGAAAATTATCTTTATTTGTCATCAGTAACAATGCCATGTAAATAAATTACATTTTATCAGACATTAGAAATGTATAGGGAAATTATACGAGTAAATACGTTTTATTTTGGCATTAGGAATATAATAACATGTTTGTTCATTATCATCAATATGTTAGCAGACTTAGAAATTGGTTAAATTCATTAACCAATTATTTATTTATATGAACTGTTGTTGGCTGAAAACCCCATACGGGTATTGGGATGATACTTGACATATACTAATCCCAATATTTAGTTGAGTGTCAATCGATGGATTGACAGGCTGCAATGAGTGTTATTTATTCATTTTTATGCTCATACAGTTATAATTTCACTCCGGATGTGAATGGATGATTTAATGATTATTTATTATTATTGTTCATATACATGCAATGTATGAAATCCATATAACCAAAATTATATGGTAAATGATTGAGTCACGTTCCAATTCAAAATATCTTTTAAATAAAGAATATTTTTAAAAGACATTATAATATAAAGAATATTTTAAAATAAAGACTGTCCTTTAATAAAGGATATTTTAAAGTAAAGAATATTATAACATAAAGATTATTTTATCTAAAGAATCTTTTTATATAAAGAATATTTTTAAATAACGAATATTTTAAAACAATATTCAACAAAGAATAAAACGATGAATTCTATGTCCGTTTTCGGAGGGACACAAAAGATAAAAATACATTTTTGTTGAAATGAACTAGTTATTGACTAGAGTAAATTTTTTAAATTAAGATTTAATGATGCCTTCTAATTAATTAATATTTAATTGGAATTAAATAAAAGGATTGGATTTGGGTTGTCATGGATGGTATCTTAAATAACACTGTTCTTAATCCCTGTATGAAAAGAATAAATCTTTTAATTAAGATGATTAGAGTTTCCAATTATATTTAGTAATTGGAATAAAATGATATGTGAATTGGGTTTACCGTGAACTGTGTTTTTAAACGACATTTGTTATTTAACCCAATTAACAGTGAACATATATAATTTGGAATTTATAAATTTTTTAATTAAGATTTAAAAAGAAAATTTCCAAAGTCAAGTTTTCCAATTTAACATATTAAATTGGAATGGAGTGGAAATTCGATTTGATAATAATCGAGATAGGCTTCTGTGACGACACGGAATTTCGCTCGATCCGAATCAGTCGTTAAACCGATTTAGACCGTTCGAAACCCCTGATCGTTTTGAGAACAGGAAAAAATAGAAGGCAGACGGAAGAACATTTCATTGTTATTACAACCATTTCATCAGGTACAAGAATATACAGAGTATAAATGAATATTATACATTCGAATAAATATCAGAGATTACAATTAATTATATAACAGCGGAAAATAATACAAAGCACAACTGAAGGTGATATACGGATACAGAGCTTTCCGGATATCATTCCAGCTGTAAACCAGGATCATGTGAATATAAATCTGCAAAACCAAAACTACTAGCTGCCCGTGCGGAAAATAGGGGCACCCAGAGTTTAGGTTAAAACAATAAACTCCAGGTCAGTCATGTGACTGGTGTGAGAACTAAAACAGTTATTTAAAACTTTACTTTAAAAGAGAGTAATTCAAGGGACCACGCCGTATAACACGGAACGGGTTTCCTCCCAAGAACACCAGTGCATAGAATAAACAACGCAATGCTTTTTCAAAAAAAAAAAAAATGAAGCTATTATAAGACCCAGGTCCCATCACACAATGCAACGCAAGTCGGAGGATAGGGTTTTCCCTTATAATAGCCAAACATGCTTGATACGTTTAAAAAAAAATCATTTGATACTACAATAAGTGTATAGTGTCAAAACAACTTCAATCATAAATATGAATCATAGACGGCATAGCATCCCATGCTACTATGTCGCCATACTAGGCTCTACAAATAAAGCCGAAATACATGTATTGGAAATTGGATTTCCGTCATGAGTCGAGGCAAGGGGCAAGATCCTCTCCGCGTTCGAGACACTCTAGCAAATGCTTCCGGGTTACGCACTCTGGGCAACCCCGGATTCGGCTGGGCCGGTCCTCACTTACGTTAGAGGATTGGTTATTCCTGAACACACGTTTCCCGGTCCTTACAGACCTATAATCGAGGCGCCTCATTCCAACAACCACAAAGGTGAAAAGTATATAAATGTCAGGGCTGGTAAGTCACTGACACCACCAAAGCTAGAAAGAATTGTCGTGCTCTCCCAGCGGTCCGTATCCCGTTTTTAACTCATACCGAGGTGTGAGGTTCGCGAATCCACGCTATACACAAAGCTGCCACGTAGGCCGTGCTTTGATCATCAACCACAAGACTCTGCTTTTCAACAGAAGCCTTGATCATTGCATCTTAGCGTGCCACACAGGCAATTCATGCCATGCGACTGATGTCCATCGATATACAACCTCTGAGCTCGTACGTCTCAGAGAAGGGCATTAAGCAAAAGAATAAATTCTCCGCCGCCAAACAGATGTATATTTAATAGAAATCAGTCAACACAGAATAAAATCCAATGTCAGACACACAATCCATTTACAAGTCCGTTCTGGGGCTGAACGAAACCGGAGGCACTTTCCTCGCATATCCATCCATCTCCAAGTACGTCTGGACATCCACCAACTATTTCCATCCTCTTGGGTGTACAGCCCAATCAGGATCGTCAGTAATTATCCAAACGATGTGAGGACTTCCGGTCTTCGACCACCGTCTTCATCTTCGACTTATCGTCGAATCGGTTATTCAGAATGGGTGTAAACCCGGCCTTTTCGAACAACCCACGTATATTAAAAACAAATGTTACACAAACACAACATACGCCTCATTCCAATTCATTAGTCACTAACCGCAAATTAGCAAGAGAACAATTTCCTAAACATTAACCCCGAAGGCCGAAACCAACATCAGATCAATACCCAGGAAACCATTCTTCTTAGCCAACCTACAGCTAGTTTCTAAATTCCACATTCTTAAGTAAAGGTTCCCATTAATTTTATCCAAGATAAATTCTTTAAAATTTATCCTGTAATCTTCCTTTGGATGTTGTTTCAAACCAAATTATGGTTTTTTCTAAACTAGTCGAGATTAGCGAACCACACTGAAGTAATTATTTATTTTATTTCCCAATCCCAACCTATTCATCCCATGAAGCAAAACTGGTAATACTCCATATCTAACACCACGGTGTTATCGGTAAAATTAATTACCATTTCACGTTCAAATCTAATTAAAGATTTAACTATCGCTTTGGAGCAAAACTGGTAATACTCCATTCTCGCTAATTTTCTAAATTTGGTAATTTAGATTACAAATTCACATTTCAATCTAATTGCAGATTCGTTAAAACTCCTTTTACTGGGTTAAAGAACTACGTGTTATTTAAAACACAGTTCACGACAAACCCAAATCACATTCTATTTGTTATCGGGTTAAAGAACTAGTGTTATTTAAAACACAGTTCAAGATAAACCCACAAATCAATTCTAGTTTAATACAAATCAAATATATTAGGAATTCCGATTATTTAAAACCCCTTTTTAAATCTAATTTATTTATTTAAAAACAAATCGGGTTTTAAATTTAGTTCAATATAGTTCATTTCGATAAAAGTCCATTTTTATCTTTTCAAATATGGAGTTTTTCACCCCAAATTTTCCCAAATCATTTCTTGTGATTTTACACAAATTATCGCTATTTTTAATAATTTTATCAAGGCCCGTACAGTCGATTTCCAACAATGGCCATCGAACTGCACTTATAGCGACCTTTTTCAAATTTGATTTGGACGTAACTCCAAATCCAACCGTTAGATTTCAAATTTCTAATATTCGTTAGAAAGCTCTTTTCGATACGAACCCAACGGTTCCGGTTTTAGGAGAATCCGACGGTCGGATCTCCCGTAATGTCCGTTTGAAATAAATGGTCGAAATTCACGAACTGCCGCGGCGCGGCGCGTTCTATTCAGGCCATTATATTATATATATAATATATATAATATATTTCATCGATTTCTATTTAAAACGAATTATATAAATAGTTTTAAATTCATTTCAAAAGCAATTTCAACTTCCTTTTCAATTCAAACCAAAATTGAATTCTTCTTTATAAATTCGTTTTAAAATTCATTTCTATTCAATCCAAATTTCAATTCAATTTGAATTCATTTCAATTCGCTTTCAATTCAATTTGAATTCGTTTTCTATTCAATTCAATTCCAAAGTCGTTTTCTATTCGATTCAATTCAAATTGGCTTTCTATTCAATTCAATTCAAATTGGTTTTCTATTCGAATCAAATTCGTTATATATTCCATTGAAATCAAATTCGTTTTCTATTCAAATCAAATTCATTATATATTCAATTGAAACCAAATTCGTTATATATTCAATTCATATTCGTTATATATTCAATTGAAATCAAATTCGTTTTCTATTCAATTCATTTCGAAATCGTTTTCAATTCAATTCATTTCGAAATCGTTTTCAATTCAATTCATTTCGAAATCGTTTTCAATTCAATTCATTTCGAAATCGTTTTCAATTCAATTCATTTCGAAATGAATAAAATCGATATAAATATCGTTCACGTCAAAATGGCGTCAATCTAATCAACACGGCTTAATGTATTTCTATTTTCAAATATTCTATTTCAAATATTTCCTATTATCAAAATATTTGTTATTATCAAAATATTTCGTTCAACACATGACTAATCTCAACGGATGAGTACAGTCAACACATGAGCTTTTATATTATATTGATAAAGATGTAAATTTTATTATTAAAATATTACGTTCAACACATGACTAATCTCAACGGATGAGTACAGTCAACACATGAACTTTTATATTATATTGATAAAGATGTAAATTTTATTATTAAAATATTTCGTTCAACACATGACTAATCTCAACGGATGAGTACAGTCAACACATGAACCTTTTATATTATATTGATAAAGATGTAAATTTTATTATTAAAATATTTCGTTCAACACATGACTAATCTCAACGGATGAGTACAGTCAACACATGAACCTTTTATATTATATTGATAAAGATGTAAATTTTATTATTAAAATATTTCGTTCAACACATGACTAATCTCAACGGATGAGTACAGTCAACACATGAACCTTTATTTTATATTGTTCTTTATTTTCTAAATTGGAATGAGGCCCAATCAATTACCATACAACGTCAATTATATGGATTTTCATACATCACACATATATAATAGCATTGAAAAATAATCAACCATCAACCAAAGTGCACTACACTGTATAAGCATCAAATATAGATATCTAACGCTTATAACAGCCTGTCAATCAATCGATCGACATATTTAATCAATCAGGATGAGTGAGCTTCATATTTCATCCCAACACCCGTGTGGGGTTTCAAACAATCAAACACAGATTTTATTTGTGCAGTTGGGCGATGTGTAAAATTTATCGACCCAATCAATGTCCTTCAAATAGGTGTACATATACAAACCGTCCGGTTTGTGAATGAATATTTATTTATTCACATTCACGTTAAAAATTTATATTTTTAACGATAAAACATTTTATTCCAACATATGAATTTCTATTCAGTTCATTCTTTAAATAAAATGATATTTAATATTTTTTCTAACTTATTTTAGAAAATTGCGGCGGCATAATGGCACGATACTAGAAACGGGACAAGGCCTAGCCTTATCCTCGGTCTAGTGAAGGCCCACGCCATTCACACATCAATCAAATCCATTCATTTCACCAAACAAATCAATTTCAATCAAATAATCTAACTAATTTTTGCAATCAAACAAACAAGTCCATGGTCTGTGGACGATTGTGTCGGGTGCTACTAAGCACCGTCTGCATCCTAGTATATATATATAACTAGAAAAAGAAATTGAAAGGTGAGAAGTTCTCACAAAAAGCTATCCTAGCTCCACGGCACTCCAAATGTAGAAGTCTTCCTCGTTATCGCATCTTCGTCATCTTCGTTGCCCGTAGCCACTACATATATAAAAATCACACATTTTTATATTTGCTGATGTCTTTAAAATAAAAATCATATTTTTATAATCGCTTCCTATATTTAAATATCGAATTTTTATTCCGTTATTCAATATATAAAAATCGAATTTTTACTTTGTTATTCAATGTATAAAAATCGAATTTTTACTATACTATTCAATATATAAAAATCGAATTTTTACTTTGTTATTCAATATATAAAAATCGAATTTTTACTATACTATTCAATATATAAAAATCGAATTTTTACTACACTATTCAATATATAAAAATCCCATTTCAAAAATATAGATTTCGCATTTTTACATCTAAAAATTTCGCCTTTTCAAAAATAAAGATTTCGCCTTTTCAAAAATAACATTGTAAAAATCACATCTTTATTTTGCTACTCATATAAAGATGATATTTTTAATATTCCTATCATGTAAAAATTATATTTTTAACTCTCTACCTAACCAAAAATCATATTTTTACATCTTCTATATAGTAAAGATTATATTTTTAATACTTTAAAAATATAAAAATCAAATTTTTACTTCTTCTACTACATATATGTAAAGATCGAGTTTTTATTATATAAAAATTCCATTTTTCTTCATATCAAAAATTCTATCTTTCTATTCTGAAACCCCGACCTTTTCTAAAAAAAAATAAAGATCAAGTTTTTATTATGATGTTTAACACATAAAGGTCGCATTTTTCCATGCCATATGCAAATTAAAAATTCACATTTTTAAAATAAACTATCATATGTAAAAATTGATTTTAAAAATCGAAAATTACCTTTCATCGCTGAGAGGAGGGGGTTTTACTGTCGAACTGAGAAAGGAAGGGGCTGCTTCGAAGTCGAGAGGTGGTGGCGGTGGTTTTTCTTCGGGTTCGGGGTTGTGAAGGGACCCACAGGCGGTCTGAGGCGTCGGGGTGGTCGGTGTGGGGTCGCCGTGGTGGTGGGGCGTGGTGCGAGGTGGGGGTCAGGAGGGAGCGACAGGGTTTGGCAGTGGAAGAGGTGCAGTGGACTTGGAGTTCTTCACGAGGTCGAGATGGAGGGAGGAGAGAACGGGGGGCGCGGGGTTCGTCAGAGGATGGGGCGCGAGGGTCTTGGGGAGGTGGCGATGGAGCACCGCCGGCGGCGGCGGCTTGGGAGCTCGAGCATGCGTGTTCTTTTTTTTTTTTTGATTTCTGTTTTGAAAGAAAAGAGGGGGGGCCAGAGGATATAGGGGAAGAGAAAAGTTAATTTTATTTTTTATTATTATTTTAGTTGCAAAAAGTTGACTTTTATATACGACCTCTAAACGAGGCTCACCGCCTGTCGTCCCTAGCGTATTACCCCCATTCCGAACACAATGGGATATGTATCGCAGGCTGATTCGACCATTTCGATCAGTTTCCGTTGAATTTACATTTAAATCACTATATTGAATTTTAAACGTACATTTCAAATTACCGGGGTCGCATACTAACTCGAAAAATTCCAGAAAAATACTTTCTAGCTTCGTATTTACGATACGATCCTAACAAAACTAGTTTCGTCGAATTCTGAGACTGTTTGAAAAAATGGCCCATTTCCAGTCGATTAAAATCAACTGAAACTGGTCAAACGCGTTTTCCTTTGCCACGCTCACATATTGATTCTAAAAATTATGAAATTTAAAACCTAACAATAATTTGACATCACGGACCCAACAAAACTGGTTTCGTCGAAATCCGAGGTCGTTTGCAAAATTCCCTTTTTTAAGGGCCTGAATTCCATAGCGACTATTCAGAATTTTCAACTGGACATATCTTTTGATTCCCGCTATGAAATCTCGATTTTTCGGATTCGTTGGAAAGATATCATCAATTAGATCCTAATGTTTTTGGTTTCACTAAAATCCGGATTGTTTTACACCCGTTACATTCAATTGAAGTTTGGAATCAAATTATCGAACTACCGCGCCATTTTCAATTCTATTTATAATTATATATAATTATTTATATTCTAACGACGACGTATACAATATATACGTTCTAATTATATTCAAAATAAATTTCTCGATGATATTCTTTAAAATAATCTATTTTAAATGTTCAAAATTTGCTAAAATTGCCGAAATAAAAATTTTAAACTGGCTCAGATTTTCCGGGTTATTACAATCTCCCCCACTTAAAACTTTTCGTCCCCGAAAAGGAACAAAGTCGGAAGTGGTTTGATTAATCAGCTTTACGTTCGATCTGGCTTCCATTCTCCAACTTTTCAGTTTCTGAGAATTTTCAAATTTTCAAAAATTTGGCTAACACCCTAAATTTTCGAAAAATTTCGCCATAACCTCCCCTGCACCGGGAGCATCGGCGAATTTCAAATAGCTTCCCCGGTCCTTCTAATCTCAAAAAGAAAAAGAAAAAGCCAAGCAGCTAGCCAATAGGCTCATAAAATCATCATCACCCAAACAAAACAGTAAATTATGTAGTAAACATGTACCTATTTGTCGGGCAAACAAATTTTATTCTCTGCTCTAGCCTCCTTGCTATGACCTGTTCAATGTAAGTATATGTATATGCAAGCAAATGCGACCAATTTTCAATATAGTTCAATATTCGGTTCAATTAGGCATAATGGTTAAAAATTATCAAACAAATAAACAATCAACACAAACATCAATCAATTAGTGAATTAGAGTTTCAAATCCATAAAATTGATATATATACATAAAATCATGTTTTTGATGCCAATTCACAACAATGTGTTCTAACTATGTATAAGTTTTGGTTCTCACACCAGTCTAATGGAAATATATCGATATCACACCTTCGTTACTCGAACATGAATACTAATGACGACTAGTCAATCATCAGAATCATCTTCGGGCCACTAGAGTATGATTCTATATCTATCCAATATATTAAAACTTCAAATATACGTTCATGACGCGTATACGCGAAATCTTTATATACTAGATTGTCCATATTCAAAAATAAATAAATATTCAAATACGAATAATTGATTTAAATTTTCAAAAAAAATTGTTTTCATTTGAAAAATATACTCTTCACACTCGTTCTAGGATACTACTGATCCTATCTCTAACGAGTCATTCTAATTGGATATTACTAATCCAATATCTGATGAATTCTTTCGTATGGTTCTAATGTGTCTTGTTCTCGAGCTCTGTAAACCAAAGCTCTGATACCAAATGTGACGACACGGAATTTCGCTCGATCCGAATCAGTCGTTAAACCGATTTAGACCGTTCGAAACCCCTGATCGTTTTGAGAACAGGACAAAATAGAACGCAGACGGAAGAACATTTCATTGTTATTACAACCATTTCATCAGGTACAAGAATATACAGAATATAAATGAATATTATACATTCGAATAAATATCAGAGATTACAATTAATTATATAACAGCGGAAAATAATACAAAGCACAACTAAAGGTGATATACAGATACAGAGCTTTCCGGATATCATTCCAGCTGTAAACCAGGATCATGTGAATATAAATCTGCAAAACCAAAACTACTAGCTGCTCGTGCGGAAAATAGGGGCACCCAGAGTTTAGGTTAAAACAATAAACTCCAGGTCAGTCATGTGACTGGTGTGAGAACTAAAACAGTTATTTAAAACTTTACTTTAAAAGAGAGTAATTCAAGGGACCACGCCGTATAACACGGAACGGGTTTCCTCCCAAGAACACCAGTGCATAGAATAAACAACGCAATGCTTTTTCAAAAAAAAATGAAGCTATTATAAGACCCAGGTCCCATCACACAATGCAACGCAAGCCGGAGGATAGGGTTTTCCCTTATAATAGCCAAACATGCTTGATACGTTTAAAAACAAATCATTTGATACTACAATAAGTGTATAGTGTCAAAACAATTTCAATCATAAATATGAATCATAGACGGCATAGCATCCCATGCTACTATGTCGCCATACTAGGCTCTACAAATAAAGCCGAAATACACGTATTGGAAATTGGATTTCCGTCATGAGTCGAAGCAAGGGGCAAGATCATCTCCGCGTTCGAGACACTCTAGCAAATGCCTCCGGGTTACGCACTCTGGGCAACCCCGGATTCGGCTGGGCCGGTCCTCACTTACGTTAGAGGATTGGTTATTCCTGAACACACGTTTCCCGGTCCTTACAGACCTATAATCGAGGCGCCTCATTCCAACAACCACAAAGGTGAAAAGTATATAAATGTCAGGGCTGGTAAGTCACTGACACCACCAAAGCTAGAAAGAAACGTTGTGCTCTCCCAGCGGTCCGTATCCCGTTTTTAACTCATACCGAGGTGTGAGGTTCGCGAATCCACGCTATACACAAAGCTGCCACATAGGTCGTGCTTTGATCATCAACCACAAGACTTTGCTTTTCAACAGAAGCCTTGATCATTGCATCTTAGCGTGCCACACAGGCAATTCATGCCATGCGACTGATGTCCATCGATATACAACCTCTGAGCTCGTACGTCTCGGAGAAGGGCGTTAAGCAAAAGAATAAATTCTCCGCCGCCAAACAGATGTATATTTAATAGAAATCAATCAACACAGAATAAAATCCAATGTCAGACCGTTCTGGGGCTGAACGAAACCGGAGGCACTTTCCTCGCATATCCATCCATCTCCAAGTACGTCTGGACGACCACCAACTATTTCCATCCTCTTGGGTGTACAGCCCAATCAGGATCGTCAGTAATTTTCCAAACGATGTGAAGACTTCCGGTCTTCGACCACCGTCTTCATCTTCGACTTATCGTCGAATCGGTTATTCAGAATGGGTGTAAACCCGGCCTTTCCGAACAACCCGCGTATATTAAAAACAAATGTTACTCAAACACAACATACGCCTCATTCCAATTCATTAGTCACTAACCGCAAATTAGCAAGAGAACAATTTCCTAAACATTAACCCCGAAGGCCGAAACCAACATCAGATCAATACCCAGGAAACCATTCTTCTTAGCCAACCTACAGCTAGTTTCTAAATTCCACATTCTTAGGGAAAGGTTCCCATTAATTTTATCCAAGATAAATTCTTTAAAATTTATCCTGTAATCTTCCTTTGGATGTTGTTTCAAACCAAATTATGGTTTTTTCTAAACTAGTCGAGATTAGCGAACCACACCGAAGTAATTATTTATTTTATTTCCCAATCCCAACCTATTCATCCCATGAAGCAAAACTGGTAATACTCCATATCTAACACCACGGTGTTATCGGTAAAATTAATTACCATTTCACGTTCAAATCTAATTAAAGATTTAACTATCGCTTTGGAGCAAAACTGTTAATACTCCATTCTCGCTCATTTTCTAAATTTGGTAATTTAGATTACAAATTCACATTTCAATCTAATTGCAGATTCGTTAAAACTCCTTTTACTGGGTTAAAGAACTAGGTGTTATTTAAAACACAGTTCACGACAAACCCAAATCACATTCTATTTGTTATCGGGTTAAAGAACTAGTGTTATTTAAAACACAGTTCACGATAAACCCACAAATCAATTCTAGTTTAATACAAATCAAATATATTAGGAATTCTGATTATTTAAAACCCCTTTTTAAATCTAATTTATTTATTTAAAAACAAATCGGGTTTTAAATTTAGTTCAATATAGTTCATTTCGATAAAAGTCCATTTTTATCTTTTCAAATATGGAGTTTTTCACCCCAAATTTTCCCAAATCATTTCTTGTGATTTTACACAAATTATCGCTATTTTTAATAATTTTATCAAGGCCCGTACAGTCGATTTCCAACAAAGGCCATCGAACTGCACTTATAGCGACCTTTTTCAAATTTGATTTGGACGTAACTCCAAATCCAACCGTTAGATTTCAAATTTCTAATATTCGTTAGAAAGCTCTTTTCGATACGAACCCAACGGTTCCGGTTTTAGGAGAATCCGACGGTCGGATCTCCCGTAATGTCCGTTTGAAATAAATGGTCGAAATTCACGAACTACCGCGGCGCGGCGCGTTCTATTCAGGCCATTATATTATATATATAATATATATATAATATATTTCATTGATTTCTATTTAAAACGAATTATATAAATAGTTTTAAATTCGTTTCAAAAGCAATTTCAACTTCCTTTTCAATTCAAACCAAAATTGAATTCTTCTTTATAAATTCGTTTTAAAATTCATTTCTATTCAATCCAAATTTCAATTCAATTTGAATTCATTTCAATTTGCTTTCAATTCAATTTGAATTCATTTTCTATTCAATTCGATTCCAAAGTCGTTTTCTATTCGATTCAATTCAAATTGGTTTTCTATTCGATTCAATTCAAATTGGTTTTCTATTCGAATCAAATTCGTTATATATTCCATTGAAATCAAATTCGTTTTCTATTCAAATCAAATTCGTTATATATTCAATTGAAACCAAATTCGTTATATATTCAATTCATATTCGTTATATATTCAATTGAAATCAAATTCATTTTCTATTCAATTCATTTCGAAATCGTTTTCAATTCAATTCATTTCGAAATCGTTTTCAATTCAATTCATTTCGAAATCGTTTTCAATTCAATTCATTTCGAAATGAATAAAATCGATATAAATATCGTTCACGTCAAAATGGCGTCAATCTAATCAACACGGCTTAATGTATTTCTATTTTCAAATATTCTATTTCAAATATTTCCTATTATCAAAATATTTGTTATTATCAAAATATTTCGTTCAACACATGACTAATCTCAACGGATGAGTACAGTCAACACATGTGCTTTTATATTATATTGATAAAGATGTAAATTTTATTATTAAAATATTTCGTTCAACACATGACTAATCTCAACGGATGAGTACAGTCAACACATGAACTTTTATACTATATTGATAAAGATGTAAATTTTATTATTAAAATATTTCGTTCAACACATGACTAATCTCAATGGATGAGTACAGTCAACACATGAACCTTTTATATTATATTGATAAAGATGTAAATTTTATTATTAAAATATTTCGTTCAACACATGACTAATCTCAACGGATGAGTACAGTCAACACATGAACCTTTTATATTATATTGATAAAGATGTAAATTTTATTATTAAAATATTTCGTTCAACACATGACTAATCTCAACGGATGAGTACAGTCAACACATGAACCTTTATTTTATATTATTCTTTATTTTCTAAATTGGAATGAGGCCCACTCAATTACCATACAACGTCAATTATATGGATTTTCATACATCACACATATATAATAGCATTGAAAAATAATCAACCATCAACCAAAGTGCACTACACTGTATAAGCATCAAATATAGATATCTAACGCTTATAACAGCCTGTCAATCAATCGATCGACATATTTAATCAATCAGGATGAGTGAGTTTCATATTTCATCCCAACACCCGTGTGGGGTTTCAAACAATCAAACACAGATTTTATTTGTGCAGTTGGGTGATGTGTAAAATTTATCGACCCAATCAATGTCCTTCAAATAGATGTACATAAACAAACCGTCCGGTTTGTGAATGAATATTTATTTATTCACATTCACGTTAAAAATTTATATTTTTAACGATAAAACATTTTATTCCAACATATGAATTTCTATTCAGTTCATTCTTTATATAAAATGATATTTAATATTTTTTCTAACTTATTTTAGAAAATTGCGGCGGCATAATGGCACGATACTAGAAACGGGACAAGGCCTAGCCTTATCCTCGGTCTAGTGAAGGCCCACGTCATTCACACATCAATCAAATCCATTCATTTCACCAAACAAATCAATTTCAATCAAATAATCTAACTAATTTTTGCAATCAAACAAACAAGTCCATGGTCTGTGGACGATTGTGTCGGGTGCTACTAAGCACCGTCTGCATCCTAGTATATATATATAACTAGAAAAAGAAATTGAAAGGTGAGAAGTTCTCACAAAAAGCTATCCTAGCTCCACGGCACTCCAAATGTAGAAGTCTTCCTCGTTATCGCATCTTCGTCATCTTCGTTGCCCGTAGCCACTACATATATAAAAATCACACATTTTTATATTTGCTGATGTCTTTAAAATAAAAATCATATTTTTATAATCGCTTCCTATATTTAAAAATCGAATTTTTATTCCGTTATTCAATATATAAAAATCGAATTTTTACTTTGTTATTCAATGTATAAAAATCGAATTTTTACTATACTATTCAATATATAAAAATCGAATTTTTACTTTGTTATTCAATATATAAAAATCGAATTTTTACTATACTATTCAATATATAAAAATCTAATTTTTACTACACTATTCAATATATAAAAATCCCTTTTCAAAAATATAGATTTCGCATTTTTACATCTAAAAATTTCCCCTTTTCAAAAATAAAGATTTCGCCTTTTCAAAAATAACATTATAAAAATCACATCTTTATTTTGCTACTCATATAAAGATGATATTTTTAATATTCCTATCATGTAAAAATTATATTTTTAACTCTCTACCTAACCAAAAATCATATTTTTACATCTTCTATATAGTAAAGATTATATTTTTAATACTTTAAAAATATAAAAATCAAATTTTTACTTCTTCTACTACATATATGTAAAGATCGAGTTTTTATTATATAAAAATTCCATTTTTCTTCATATCAAAAATTCTATCTTTCTATTCTGAAACCCCGACCTTTTCTAAAAAAAAATAAAGATCGAGTTTTTATTATGATGTTTAACACATAAAGGTCGCATTTTTCCATGCCATATGCAAATTAAAAATTCACATTCTTAAAATAAACTATCATATGTAAAAATTGATTTTAAAAATCGAAAATTACCTTTCATCGCTGAGAGGAGGGGGTTTTACTATCGAACTAAGAAGGGAAGGGGCTGCTTCGAAGTCGAGAGGTGGTGGCGGTGGTTTTTCTTCGGGTTCGGGGCTGTGAAGGGACCCACAGGCGGTCTGAGGCGTCAGGGTGGTCGGTGTGGGGTCGCCGTGGTGGTGGGGCACAGTGCGAGGTGGGGGTCAGGAGGGAGCGACAGGGTTTGGCAGTGGAAGAGGTGCGGTGGACTTGGAGTTCTTCGCGAGGTCGAGATGGAGGGAGTAGAGAACGGGGGGCGCGGGGTTCGTCAGAGGATGGGGCGCGAGGGTCTTGGGGAGGTGGCGATGGAGCACCGCCGGTGGCGATGGAGCACCGCCGGCGGCGGCGGCTTGGGAGCTCGAGCATGCGTGTTCTTTTTTTTTTTTTTTTGATTTCTGTTTTGAAAGAAAAGAGGGGGGGCCAGAGGATATAGGGGAAGAGAAAAGTTAATTTTATTTTTTATTATTATTTTAATTGCAAAAAGTTGACTTTTATATACGACCTCTAAACGAGGCTCACCGCCTGTCGTCCCTAGCGTATTACCCCAATTCCGAACACAATGGGATATGTATCGCAGGCTGATTCGACCATTTCGATCAGTTTCCGTTGAATTTACATTTAAATCACTATATTGAATTTTAAACGTACATTTCAAATTACCGGGGTCGCATACTAAGTCGAAAAATTCCAGAAAAATACTTTCTAGCTTCGTATTTACGATACGATCCTAACAAAACTAGTTTCGTCGAATTCTGAGACCGTTTGAAAAAATGGCCAATTTCCAGTCGATTAAAATCAACTGAAACTGGTCAAACGCGTTTTCCTTTGCCACGCTCACATATTGATTCTAAAAATTATGAAATTTAAAACCTAACAATAATTTGACATCACGGACCCAACAAAACTGGTTTTGTCGAAATCCGAGGTCGTTTGCAAAATTCCCTTTTTTAAGGGCCTGAATTCCATAGCGACTATTCAGAATTTTCAACTGGACATATCTTTTGATTCCCGCTATGAAATCTCGATTTTTCGGATTCGTTGGAAAGATATCATCAATTAGATCCTAATTTTTTTGGTTTCACTAAAATCCGAATTGTTTTACACCCAGTACATTCAATTGAAGTTTGAAATCAAATTATCGAACTACCGCGCCATTTTCAATTCTATTTATAATTATATATAATTATTTATATTCTAACGACGACGTATACAATATATACGTTCTAATTATATTCAAAATAAATTTCTCGATGATATTCTTTAAAATAATCTATTTTAAATGTTCAAAATTTGCTAAAAGTGCCGAAATAAAAATCTTAAACTGGCTATGATTTTCCAGGTTATTACAGCTTCTGTAAAAGAAGACTGTTACTATATTTGGAATTTAAAAGGCTTTACCGTTATTCCGTTTATATTTGCGGTCTAATACGGAAATTTATATCGATTATATATTGATTTGATTTCTGTGAAAATTCCATATTTAATTGAAGCTGATTTTGGGTTTATCGTGAACAATGTTTTTGAATGATATTGGTTCTTTAACCCAGTTAACGACAAAATTAATTTCTTAGAAGTTGAATAATCATAAAGTAATGATTTTTGATAATAAAACCAAATTGGAGTTTTAATAAATCTTTAAAAATATTTACGAATAAATTTAAAAGAATTTATCTTTGATAAAATTAATGGGAACCGTTCCATAATAATATGGATATCTTATTAAAAGGACATTCTGAATTGGAATGAGGCGTATGATGTGTCTTTATATCACTTGATTTTTAATTATAAAAATACGCGAGTTATTCGGAAAGACCGGGTTTAACCCATACTGAATAATTATTACGACGATTAAAGTCAAAGGCATTGAAGACGGTGGATGAAACTGGCGATCTTCACATCGAATGGACGACTACTGATGCCCGGCATTGGCTAGCTACCAGTAAAGGGTTAAAAGTGGTAGTTTGTCTGGACATAGTTGTTGATTGTCCGGATATGCGAATGCCTCACTTCTGTATTGGACATGCGGGATGAGGAATAAGGTGTCTTCGATTTCATTCAGACCCAAAAAGGACTTGTAAATGGATGTGTGTATGACATTGAATTTCATTCCATGTGAATTAAATTGATTTCTATTTAATATATATCTGTGGTGGCGGAGAATTTATTCTCTTGCTTAACACCCTTCTCTGAGACGTACGAGCTCAGAGGTTAAATATTGGTAGTTATCGATCGCATGGCGTGGATTGTCAATGTGGCACGTCAAGATGCAAATGATCGAGGCTTATTTTGAAAAGCAGAGCCTTCTTGTTGATGATCAAATCATAGCCTATTTCGGCATAGCTTTGTGTATAGCGTGACCTCGCGAGCCTCACATCCCGGTAAGAGTCAGAAACGGAGCAAGGGAACACAGGGAGTGCGCACGTTTCTTTCTAGCTAGAAGTGGTGTCAGCGACTTACCAGCCCTGACATTTTACTTATGTGGATGATGGAATTTTCGAGGCCTCGGATTTATCGGTCGCCAATGGCCGTATTATAAGTTCAATAGGACCGAGAAACACGTGTTCAGGAATTGCCAATCCACTAATGTTATTTATGGACCGGCCATGCTGTATCCAAGGGTTACCCGTAGGTGCTATCATGCGACATTGCTAGAGTGTCTCGAATCAGTAAGGAGATCATTCCTAGCCTTGACTCTTGATGGAAACCCAATTTCCAATATGACATCATTCAGTTTTGATTGTAGAACTAGTATGGCGACATAGTAGGATGGGGTACTATGCCGTCTATGATTGATACATTATGATTGAAATGTTTTTGAAACATATATACACTAAAAATAATATCAAATCCATTTTTATCGTATCAAGCATTTTTGACCATTATAAGGTAAAACTCTATCCTCCGGTTTGCGTTGCATTGTGTAATGGGACCAAGTCTTATAATGGTTTCATTTTTCTAAAAGCATTGCGTTGTTTAACGACTTACTTTATTTTATGCACTGGCAATCCAATGGAGTAAACCCGTTCCGGGTTAGTAGCGTGGTCCTGTGATTAGGCTTATTATTAGATAAGTTAGTAAAGATTTCTCATACCAGTCCCATGACTGACCCGTAGTTTGTTTCACTTTGCAAACTCGGGTGCCCTCTTTTCCGCACAGGCAGCCGAGTAGCTTGTTTTGCAGATATATTGAGTAGGATTCTGGATCAAAGCTTAAAGCTGTGTCCAGAGCATTGATAGACTTCCGATGTGCTAGTTTATTCATTTCCGCTGTGGTGTATTACATTTATTGTAATTTAATCTTCCGCTGTATTATTATTTTCGATGTACTCTGATATATTCTGTACTCTGATGTAACATTATCATGATGTAATAAAAGTCTTCTATTATTTGTTCTGATGTGTTGTATTCCCAATGTTAACATATTTGGGGTTTGAATGGTCTTGGTTTAATTAGCGATCGATTAGGTCCGGGCGAAATCGAGGTCGTTACAGTACTGCTTTTAAAACTAACCTTAGAATGTCCCCTTTCCGATTGGTTTACGATAAAGCCTATCATTTACCTATTGAACTTGAACATAAAGCACTTTAGGCAATATAGAACTTAAACTTTGATCTTGAGCAAGCTGGAAAAACCAAAAATTGCTACTCAACGAATTAGAAGAAATTAGGAATGATGCAGACGAAAATACGAAAATTTACAAGGAAAAAACCAAAGTTTTTCATGATAAGTCAATCCTCAGAAAAACGTTTTTTCCAGACCAAAAAGTTATATTATATGACTCACGACTTCACTTATTCCCTGGGAAGTTAAGGTCAAGATGGACCGGACCGTATGTTGTTCGAACTGTTTTTCCACATGGTGCCATCGAAATAGAAAACCCGAGGGATGGATCCATTTTCAAAGTCAATGGTCAACGTCTAAAACCATTCCTGGAATTGCCCACTGATCGAGAGAAGGAGCTCATGATTCTTCATGAGCTATGCTACGTCAAGTAAGAAAGTTAAGTTTAACCCTCCTTTGTAAATATGTAAATATTTCTCTTTCGTTCACTCATTGTGTCATGCATTGACTATGGGGACATAGTCGAAATCAAGTGTGGGGGGAGTCTCATTTTCATTCTGTTCTGCATAGTTTAAGTTTTCATTTTTCCCCTTTTTCTCTAAAAAAAGAAATAGTTTTGAACTTCTATTTACTTTTAAATAAGACATGATGGAGTTAAAATACAATTTTGGTCGTTTAATTAAAATGTTTGGAAATTTACTTCTTTTAACGGATAATGAAAGAAAAATTTGAATTATGAGCAAATTTGGTGTAACTGGTATATAGGGAGATTCATAGGTGATGAGTATGAATTTTTTTATAAATTGTAATCCGATTAATTGAATGGTTGATTTAGACTACTTGCGATAACATTTTAGATCTTTTAAGTGAAGTTGTGCTAAGATATTCTCTCTTAACTCTCTCTCTCTCTCATGTTAAGAAAAAGAATATATATATATATATATATATATATGAATAAATAATAATCCAACGGTATCCAACATTGCTAGTATATCTAGCGTTGGCGTGCAAACTCGCCAAGATCTGTCTCAACTCCCACCTAAGTCATAATGTAGTACGTTGGTTATATTTTGGTTTCATTTTATGAGTTGGACACCTAAGGATTACCGACCCTCGCATAAGTCATAATGTAGTGTAGGGGTGGTATACCAAGGTGTTTATAAATAATAATAATGTAAATATCATTCATAATAAAGCGAGAGTAAGAACTTGAAATCCAAGCACCTTCTGCACTTATTTGACCAAATTTGTTAACCAAAAGGAAATTGAGATGCCATTTTACAATTGTTGATATCGATTATAGAATTCATTTCATATTTGCACTATGTTTCTACCAAAACAACTGGCCAAGCTGGAGGAGTTTGTAACAAAAACCGTACTTTTGTTTGAAGTTTTGATTAGTAATAGACTTAAATTTCATAGTGACGACCCATACTTGTGTTAACTAACATGTGTCAAATTTAAAAGTAAATTACCCATTTGTAAATATTCTTTTGAAAACTTGCATTTTGTAAGTATTTTTAGACACTGGGATTTTGTGGGTATCATCCACTGAAAACCCTCACTTGACAACACTCTTCCTACTGGGGACACCAGAGGCTTAATGGTTTATTGCATACGCTCAAGGCAATCATGTTCCCTACGAAAGTGGATATATCTTAGTTTCTTTGCTTTAATCGAAGACGAATAAAAAGATAAGTGTGGGAGTATTTGATGTGCACATAAAAATGCACATTTATATTCACATATTTATTCTTATTTAGTTGAATAAACGAACATTTCTTGGTATTTTATATGATCAAACCATGTTTAATTGTTTTCAAAATCATCACTCTTTTGGGGGTCTTAATGGTAAAATGTGCATGTTCTAGTTTGAGATTGCATTTACTTGTTCATTGTAATTATCTATTGTAGGAATTTAGGAGCAAAAATGATATATACACATGAAGATACGAAGGAAAACATGCATATACACAAGAGGAGGCAAAGAAATAATTCACTCCATGGACAGTGGAGGCCCTCACCTTTCAACTAACCCACTTCTCTTAAGCTTCATATTAAAGACTAATTGGATGAGACAAAAGGCCCCATGCATTCTACATGACTTATTAGTGTTAATGACAATTAGAAGCTTCATGAATGGGAATTTTGGGGAATTCCCAAAAAGAGTGGTTAGGGTTTTAGATCATGTATATATACCCCTTTGTTTCGTGTATTTTGGATCTCCTTTTTAGCATATGAAAGTGTAACCGATTAAATCAATAAAAATGGCTTCCAAGCCTTTTTCTCTTATGTCTATTTCTATGATTCCTTAAATTTCTACGCTCTCTACTTTATGTTCATAGCTTTGATTTATTTACATGCTCTCTACTCTATGTTCATAGCTTAGATTTATTACATGCACTTAGTTTAGTTCGTTTCTTGTTTTATTTAGATTTTTTTCATTTTGCTTTCTTTTCCAATGTTGAAACTTACATGTGTTAATATGATAACATACATTAGAAGCTAAGCCTCTACAATTTAGGGGTAATTAAGCTCTCTAATTTTATGTAAGTTCAACATTTGTATGATTTGTGATCTCTCTAATTTGTGCTTCATGGTAGTGGATTTTGATGTAAGTTCATATAAGTAGGTTTGACAGTTTATGTTGCATATGCAAATGAGCTATTCTTATTTAATGTAAACACAAATTACATCAATATTTAGTAAGTGGTTCTTGATTATGAAATAAAAGCAAGGTCAAAATTTGATGATCTATGTCACTAATTACAATAGTGAATAGATCATACTTAAAGTAGATTTTGCTCTGTTTTCATTTTCATGAGAATAATGAGTGGTTTAATTGTTGTGTTATAGTTTGATAGTTTATGTTATGTTAACTAATAACATAAATAAACTACACTTATAATAAGTGCAACGTTTATGTCACTTAATCTTAAAAATAGAGATCATGAATCATCTGTTTGTTAATTTACATAAATACGAGAGATGATTTACCTTTAAATTGCTCTCTAATATCATATTTTGTTCTCAACTTAGTTTCTAGTTTTCATTGGGTTTTTTAGTTAAAACAATCCAAAGTTTGGTTTAATTTTGATTGAGTAAGATTGAAATTACTTCTTTCCTTGTGGATCGACCTGTACTCACCCTCGTACTAAAAATTGTACGTTGTATGCTTGTGGTTTTATTATGATATTTTGTTTATGGTTTTCTAATTCAATAGAAATACCGTTTTGTAAAAAATTGCTGCTTGATCTGGTCGTCGTGCTATAAGGACACCTGAAATATATGGTGATTAGAACTATCTTATTTTTTGTGAGAACTTGGATTATGCTTTTCATGTAGTCCAAGATGAGCCGAGGGCCTTGATGACATCGTGGGATCAATGATAGCTCGTAGTGGATTTGTGTCATGGAGGAAGAGATGCAATCAATGATGAAGAAATCGACTTTGGATTGGTTCCACTTCCTAAAGGAAACTGTGCTATTGTGTAACACCCCGTAATTTTATAACATTAAAATTCACAAATTAAAGTATACTTAATTTTTAGAAAAGAATTAAGTGAAATGGGTTGCGCAGAGAAATATATATATATTGATATATATATATAAAAATTTTAAATTAAATAAATAAATATGCGAAAAAGTTCAAAACAGTGAATTGGGAGGGGGAATAACCGAACCGACCCATTTTTGAGGTCGACCCGAGCCTCGCTGGGTCGACTAGGGGTTAATCCAGGGTGTTTGGCTGTCAACCCGTGGGCCGATTCACTCAAATGCAGATTTTGCATTTGATTGGTTCTCATGGTTCAGGGTTAATCTAATGGTCCTAAATAACTTCCTACACCTATAAATACATCCTAATGCTAACCCTAAACCTAATTAAAATAGAATAGTTACCATCATACCATCGCCATGGAAATCAATGGAGCCGCCGCCAACTAAGAAAGAAGAAAAGCAAATTCAATTCTAATTCTCTCAACCCTAAAGCAAAGCAAAACTCTCTCTTTTCTTCTCTAAATTGTGAGTATGACGATCTTAACAAGATTATTATCATTTTAATTAGGTTGAGTTATGAATGGATTATGAGTAGATGATGTGAATTATAATATATGTTGTTGTAAACCCCTTTTACTCTCATGTATATTGTAAATCCAATGTTATGTGATGATGATATCTTATATGTTGTAAATCATGCTATGATGATGTTATGTATGTTGAAAGTTTCTATGCTAAGTTGTGATGAATCATACATGTTAAAAAGGCCATGATGTTACCATCTATGCTAGTTAGTTCATATTAATTAAATCATCATGTTTGGGTTATGTTGATCTATATGACAAGTCACATATGCAAGTTAGATTGATTAGAAAAGTTATGAACATATGCCAAGACATCTATTATGACATCTAGAATTATGCTATGACATATGTGATATCCTATGCTAGTTCACACCATCATTATGTTGCCTAAAAACCCCATATACAAGTTTATGTACAGATTTGGGCTATGATCATATCATATAAATTGAGACATTTAACAAGTTGACACCTTTTGATCCTTAACATGTGTAATTTATGCAAGTTTCACCCCTATTATGATTAGATTTATTTTAATTGTCTATATGTTGTGATAATTTATCTTTGTGCTAGGTGTTAGACTATACAAGTCTAGCCTATATTATGCGTTGAATAAGCGAACGTATAAACGTGGGGTAGGGTAATATTAAGGATTTAATATTAAAAAGTTGGGGTGCAATTGATATGATTTTGCATGCCATAAGTGGATGGCCATAATTGAGTCAATTATGGACATCATTAAAAGTTGACTTAATTAATAATTTGAATAGGGAATTATTAAAACTGGGGTAAAAGATTTTAAGTGTTAATCAATGCTTAGCACACGAGGTTGGACTCGTTTGTGACGTAAACCTGCCCGGACCCGCCCGACAAATCTAGTGGTCACAAATGTCAGCCCAATGTGAGAGGTCCTAGGCCTAAACTAAAGCATAACGGTTGTAAAGACACGAGGTTAGACTCTTTTATGGAGTAAGACCGCCCGGACCCACCCGGAAAATCCAGCTGCCATAAATGTCTGTCTAATGTGAGAGGTCTTTGTGAGGTTATGGCCTGAATGAATTAAGAAATACTTAACCAGGTAAACATGTAAAGTGGGACATGGGGGTTAAGTAGGTGCCTTGGGTGGCACGAGGAATCTAGGGGGTGCCCTTAGTGGCATGTGAAATACGATTAGTAGGACTTAACCAAACACACATGTAAATGAACATGACTAAGAGGGTTAAGTGGGATATATTAGTGACAAGCTTAGGTGGGTAGCTTGTGGGGACCCATTTCGACCAGTATCCCAAACGTATCTTTGTGGGCTCGACCCAAGTCGAGGACGGGACACGCATGTTGGGTTTGACTGTAAGAGGCCAAAACGGGGAGCGGTGGCAACGCAAGTCCAACGGATTTCATATGCGTGTGTGGACCCAGGCTGGTAGGTAAGACGTTGTTGCATCATGTAGGTATAAGCCGTGCATTCTCAAGTTGTATCGGGTTGCCACTTTAGGGGAGTGATACACCCCACTGTGGGGCCAGCACGGGTATCTACGAGTAGGGAGCCGATCGAAAGTGGGTAGTGGGGTACACCTAGTGGAGAAAGGGGCAGACGGCACCTATGTAGTCAGCTAGGGGTACGTAAGGCTATTTATAAAGTTTCTGTATGAAGCAAGTGGGATCAAACAATAAGGTGACTGGTGTGGTGCAGTGTAGTAATGTGCGGTGCAGTGTAGTAATCATTGGTTAGTAATTAGGTGTGCCTTTACCGTTATCTTTAACGTTATCTTAAACGCTATCTTTATCTTCCTAAGAGTTCATAGACATTTACTTGTCTTCCAGCTTATGCCTTATTCTAGTTATTTTGATAATAGTATTGTTAGAATTATCATACTCGCCAGACTTTATGTCTGACCCCCTCTATTTCTATCCTTTTTCCCCCTCCAGGTCCTCAGGTTGGGCCCAGCTCTAGTGGAGTTTGATTGAATTGCTTCATCTCTCTTTGGAAAGCTTGGACCGTTGAAGTAAAGTCCAGCTTGTTATCTTTTTAATGGCTATTTATGTAATGGGATTATGTACTTTGTTTTTATGAAGATGGATATTGTACTTGGTTATGATCTATGGTTTTATGATGTAACAAACATGTTTAATTTCTGCTGCAATAAAATGAAGTTTTAGATTTCCAAGTACTATTTATTATCTGTCTTGTTGTAATTTTTCTGTTCTATATTCACTTATAACCTCCATGGAAGTTAATGCATTCCCTTCGTGAGTGACATTAATGGACGTGGGGTGTTACACGTGGTATCAGAGCCAGGTTACCAGAACAGATAAAAATACTTTAGAAAAATAGTTATTTTTGGAAGAAGTGCTTTCAAAAACATGTTTTAATGAGAAATTTAAAGAGAAAAGTTTTTAAGAAAAAAAAAACATAATCCCCAATAGCCCATATCTTTATCTTTCGAATTCTCCATTCTGAATCTTTCCTTTTTCGTTTCAGCATGGCTGAAGATCTTAATCTACCCGACGGTGTAACGATACCGGGATGGTATAGGAGGTTATTAGAGGCTAGGGCCGCTGCTGGTCCAGCCAATGTTCCTCCACCACCAGTTGCACCCGTTCCTCCTCCTCCTCGCGTAGATACTTTTGCAAAGACGTGCAAGGAATTCAAGGCTATGGGTGGAAAACCATTTCAAGGGTCAGAAACGTTTGTGGAAGCTAGAGATTGGCTTAAGGAGGTGGAAGAATTGCTAGAAATCTTTGAAGTAAAAGAAGGGAGGAAAGTTAGATTAGCAGCTTGGCTAATGAAGGGAGAGGTCTCGTTTTGGTGGGAGGTCACCAATGGGGAGCGTCCTGTTGACTCTTGGGCGGATTTTAAACGTAGGTTCGAGGCGAAGTTTCTCTCGAGGGCTATATATGGAAAGGTTCTTGACAATGAAGCAAGGAAGCTCGTCAGTGAAACAATATGTCAACAAATTTAATCAATTAGCAAGGTTTGGTTTGGACTTAGTAAACACGCCGGAGAAGAAGGCTCTGAGGTTCGTTAATGGATTGAATGAACCATTGCAAGGGTTGGCTATGACCCACATCCCTATGGGGTCACCTTTGAGAAGCTAGTAGACATAGCACTCAGGCACGAGGAGAAAGGCACTAAAGCTGATAAGGCACCCTAGAAGAAAGGGGACAAAATAAGGGTGGCAAAGGCAACAATGCTAAGGGGAAGAAGAAATGCTTTAAATATGGGACAACAGGCCATCTCAGCAAGGATTGCCGAAAGAAAAAGAAGACTGGCTGTTTTCACTGCGGTGAAGCAGGACATCCAGTGAAGGACTGCCCAAAGAAGGGGCAGAAGACAGGGACTACCTCGAGAGGACAGGTGCAGGCTCTTCTGGCACCAGAGCAGGCAAGGGGACAAGTTCAGGCTATCGCGGTCCCACCGCTGCAAGAACGAGGTAGAACCATTTCTGTTGAAAGCTTAGTTTTTCTGTTTGATCATCCTGTCTATACCTTATTTGATTCGGGCGCATCGTATTCGTTTATCTCTACATCATTAGTTGAAAAACTGCACCTAGATACTAGTATTGTTACTGATCCCTTAGTAGTCTCAAATCCTATTGGTGGTTCGGCTCATCTTTCTATGATTTGTCGGGATTTGAGAGTGTTTATCTTGAGCATTGAGTTTGAATGCAACGCCTTTGTCCTTGGTTTCACGGGCTGTAGTTTGATTCTAAGGGTGGATTGGCCAGCCAAACGGGGTGCCATCCTAGACTGTGAAAGGAGGGTAGTTAGACTATTGATTCGTTGTAGAAAAACCCTCATATTTCTTGCGACCCTAGGGGTTCAGTGATGCTTAGCTGCCTAGAATCTTCTGACGCATCTAACGATGATTAGGAATCTGTTTGTGTGGTCTGTGAGTATGGAGACGTCGTTGATAAAGCGCGGGGTTTACCCATAGGCGCGGAATAAGTTTTCGTATGTGCTTAATAGATTAAGCAAAGCCCGTTATGTAATCAACAGTAGTTTTGGAGCAAGACTGGCAAGGACGGCCAGAGTCGGTCAATTGCTCAATTGATTGACCATCTTACTAGTATCATCTCACGTAGGTCGTCTGAATTCGAAGGAGGTATCCCTTGGGTGTTTGTCTGATATTGGTTTAGGCCTTTGGGGCTTGCACTTGGGGGATGTCGAATTCGACTAGGATGGTCTGCGTGAGAGATGGATAGTTATGACGATTTTACATGGGATAATATCCTGGTTTTCTCTAGAAGCAGAGAAGAGCATGCCCTATGTCTTAGGGAAAGCTTAGGGACCCTACAAGTGCACTAGCTTAAAGCTATATCTTCCAAGATACCATTTTTGGAGGAAGGAAGTGAGGAATTTAGGGCATGTGGTCTCTAGGGAAGGGAGATATGTTAAGGTGGATGGAGTTCTTAGCATCCTACGACTTCAAGATAGCATATACCCCTGGCAAGGGTAACGTGGTGGCGGATGCCTTAAGTAGAAAAAGGTTATCCTTAAGTCCTTTGTTTGTGGAGCGGCGAAGCTTAGAATTCATTTCAATGTTTGACTTTAGACCTTCCGTTGACTTCGTACCCGGTTTGCTAGCATCCTTGGAGGTCAGACCTACGCTTTTGGGATGGATTAGCGAGGCACAGCGAGACGACCCGCAGTTGGTTGAGTTAGTAGAAAAACTCAAAGGAGAGGAGTCATCAAGCCATCTCCGTAGGTATACCCTAGACGATAAGGGTTGGTTACGTAGGGACGGTAGACTTTGTGTACCAAAAGACGATGACCTAAGGAAGACTATTCTTGACGAAGCACATCATTCGAAGATGACCATTCATCCCGGCGGGGACAAGATGTACAAAGACATGAAGAGAGTTTACTTTTGGGCCGGCATGAAGAAAGATGTGGCCGAATATGTCGCTAGATGCTTGGTGTGCCAACAAGTAAAAGCGGAGCAAAAGAAACCCGGTGGGTTGCTTCACCCATTGGAGGTTCCACTATGGAACTGGGAAAGTGTCTCGATGGATTTTGTGGATGGGTTACCGCGATCGAGGAAGGGTAATACGGGAATTTGGGTTATAGTAGATAGACTTATTAAAAGCGCCCATTTCATTCCCGTAAAGAGTAAGAGGACTGCTCCATGGTTAGCCTCCGTATACGTTCGAGAAATAGTTCGTTTGCACGGTGTTCCTTCTAGCATAGTGAGCGACCGCGATCCTATTTTCACTAGCGAATTTTGGAGAAGCTTACAAGAGGCGGTAGGGACTCAGTTATGTTTGGGCACCGCATATCATCCTCAAACGGACGGCCAGATTGAGAGGGTAAATCACATTCTAGAGGATCTGTTGAGGCTATGTATCCTAGACTTTGGGGGTACATGGAAAGAGCATCTTCCATTGGTTGAGTTCGCATATAATAATAGCTTTCAGTCCAGCATTGGTATGGCACCATTCGAAGCTCTTTATGGACGACCTTGTCATTCACCCACATGTTGGTGGGAATCTACGGATAAGATCTTACTTGGGCCCGATATGATTAGGGAGACTTCGGAGAAGATCGACTTGATTCGAAGGAGGATGAAAGCAGAGCAAGATAGGCAGAAATCTTATGCGGATAAGAGGAGGACAGATCTCGAGTTTGAAGTTGGGGACATGGTCTTTGTCAAAGTGTCTCCATTACGAAACGTTGTTCGCTTTGGGTCCGTTGGGAAATTAGCACCAAGGTTTGTAGGGCCGTTTCCTATTAAGGAGAGGATTGGATGGATGGCGTATAGACTAGAGTTGCCCGAGAGACTTAGTGGTGTACATGACGTATTCCATGTGTCACATTTGAGGAAGTGCTTGCACGAGACCGCGGAAGTGGTAGAGCCGAGCTTGCTTAGAGAGGTGGAGATAGAGCATGATGCGACAATTCGACGAGCTCCTACGCGCATTCTTGGGTCGGAGATCAAGAGGTTGAGGAATCGAGAGGTCAGACTAGTCAAAGTGCAATGGGGAGATGATGAGAGCAACGCTACTTGGGAGACAGAAGAGAAGATGCGTTCACGATACCTTTTTCTTTTTGAGGGTATGTCTTTTAATTTCTCCTTTATTGCTTAGCTTGTACTTATCTTATCTTTAGTATATCCTCTTGCTAGTATCTTTGACCTTCAGTTAGGATAATCCTATGGTTGAAACATGTGTTTGAGACATGTTATGTATGGTGGATGCAAAGTGGATGCAAGTGTTTGCTAGTGGTTGCTCGTGGATGCATATACACACATTATTAGGCACCAGATCAGCTCAGTCACTTCATATTGCATATTGCATATATATGGATGTATTGAGTAAAATGGATGTATAATGGTTGTATTATCATATAGTAGCTACATTCGGGTGGATGGTTGTGCACGCATATAGAATTAATATGTATCATTAGGAATCTTTTGCATACATATTGGACGCATGGCACTATCATGAATTGCACTAAGGAGGTCGACTGAATCAGTAGACCGCCTAATTTTGCATTAGATATGGACATATACACACACTGTGCATATAAACATTAAAGCATTAGAAGTCTTTTAAGGAAAATGGATGCTGGTGTTTGATGGTTGAGTAGATGGACGATTAGATGGTAGGATATACATTCTTCTTGACTTGGAGATTTCGGGGACGAAATCCTTTAAGGAGGGGAGAATGTAACACCCCGTAATTTTATAACATTAAAATTCACAAATTAAAGTATACTTAATTTTTAGAAAAGAATTAAGTGAAATGGGTTACGCAGAGAAATATATATATATTGATATATATATATATATATATATATATAAATTAAAAATTAAATAAATAAATATGCGAAAAAGTTCAAAACAGCGAATTGGGAGGGGGAATAACCGAACCGGCCCATTTTTGTGGTCGACCCGAGCCCTGCTGGGTCGACTAGGGGTTAATCCAGGGTGTTTGGCTATCAACCCATGGGCCGATTCGCTCAAATGCAGATTTTGCATTTGATTGGTTCTCATGGTTCAGGGTTAATCTAATGGTCCTAAATAACTTTCTACACCCATAAATACATCCTAATGCTAACCCTAAACCTAATTAAAATAGAATAGTTACCGTCATACCATCGCCATGGAAATCAATGGAGCCGCCGCCAACTAAGAAAGAAGAAAATCAAATTCAATTCTAATTCTCTCAACCCTAAAGCAAAGCAAAACTCTCTCTTTTCTTCTCTAAATTGTGAGTATGATGATCTTAACAAGATTATTATCATTTTAATTAGGTTGAGTTATGAATGGATTATGAGTAGATGATGTGAATTATCATATATGTTGTTGTAAACCCCTTTTGCTATCACGTATATTGTAAATCCAATGTTATGTGATGATGATATCTTATATGTTGTAAATCATGCTATGATGATGTTATGTATGTTGAAAATTTCTATGCTAAGTTGTGATGAATCATACATGTTAAAAATGCCATGATGTTACCATCTATGCTAGTTAGTTCATATTAATTAAATCATCATGTTTGGGTTATGTTGATCTATATGACAAGTCACATATGCAAGTTAGATTGATTAGAAAAGTTATGAACATATGCCAAGACATCTATTATGACATCTAGAATTATGCTATGACATATGTGATATCCTATGCTAGTTCACACCATCATTATGTTGCCTAAAAACCCCATATACAAGTTTATGTATAGATTTGGGCTATGATCATATCATATAAATTGAGACATTTAACAAGTTGACACCTTTTGATCCTTAACATGTGTAGTTTATGCAAGTTTCACCCCTATTATGATTAGATTTATTTTAATTGTCTATATGTTGTGATAATTTATCTTTGTGCTAGGTGTTAGACTATACAAGTCTAGCCTATATTATGCGTTGAATAAGCGAACGTATAAACGTGGGGTAGGGGTAATATTAAGGATTTAATATTAAAAAGTTGGGGTGCAATTGATATGATTTTGCATGCCATAAGTGGATGGCCATAATTGAGTCAATTATGGACATCATTAAAAGTTGACTTAATTAATAATTTAAATAGGAAATTATTAAAACTAGGGTAAAAGATTTTAAGTGTTAATCAATGCTTAGGACACGAGGTTGGACTCGTTTGTGACGTAAACCTGCCCGGACCCGCCCGACAAATCCAGTGGTCATAAATGTCAGCCCAATGTGAGAGTTCCTAGGCCTAAACTATAGCATAACGGTTGTAAAGACACAAGGTTAGACTCTTTTATGGTGTAAGACTGCCCGGACCCGCCCGGCAAATCCAGCTGCCATAAATGCCAGTTTAATGTGAGAGGTCTTTATGAGGTTATGGCCTGAATGAATTAAGAAATACTTAACCAGATAAACATGTAAAGTGGGACATGGGGGTTAAGTAGGTGCCTTGGGTGGCACGAGGAATCTAGGGGGTGCCCTTAGTGGCACGTGAAATACGATTAGTAAGACTTAACCAAACACACATGTAAATGAACATGACTAAGAGGGTTAAGTGGGATATATTAGTGACAAGCTTAGGTGGGTAGCTTGTGGGGCCCCATTTCGACCACTATCCCAAACGTATCTTTGTGGGCTCGACCCAAGTCGAGGACGGGACACGCATGTTGGGTTTGACTGTAAGAGGCCAAAACGGGGAGCGGTGGCAGCGCAAGTCCAACGGGTTTCATATGCGTATGTGGACCCGGGCTGGTAGGTAAGACGTTGTTGCATCGTGTAGGTATAAGCCGTGCATTCTCAAGTTGTATCGGGTTGCCACTTTGGGGGAGTGATACACCCCACTTTGGGGCCAGCACGGGTATCTACGAGTAGGAAGCCGATCGAAAGTGGGTAGTGGGGTACACCTAGTGGAGATAGGGGCAGACGGCACCTATGTAGTCAGCTAGGGGTACGTAAGGCTATTTATAAAGTTTATGTGTGAAGCAAGTGGGATCAAACAATAGGGTGACTGGTGTGGTGCAGTGTAGTAATGTGCGGTGCAGTGTAGTAATCATTCGTTAGTAATTAGGTGTGCCTTTACTGTTATCTTTAACGTTATCTTAAACGCTATCTTTATCTTCCTAAGAGTTCATAGACATTTACTTGTCTTCCAGCTTTTGCCTTAGTCTAGTTATTTTGATAATAGTATTGTTAGAATTATCATACTCGCCAGACTTTATGTCTGACCCCCTCTATTTCTATCCTTTTTCCCCCTCCAGGTCCTTAGGTTGGGCCCAGCTCTAGTGGAGTTTGATTGAATTGCTTCATCTCTCTTTGGAAAGCTTGGACCATTGAAGCAAAGTCCAGCTTGTTATCTTTTTAATGGCTATTTATGTAATGGGATTATGTATTTTGTTTTTATGAAGATGGATATTGTACTTGGTTATGATCTATGGTTTTATGATGTAACAAACATGTTTAATTTTCGCTGCAATAAAATGAAGTTTTAGATTTCCAAGTACTATTTATTATCTGTCTTGTTGTAATTTTTCTGTTCTATATTCACTTATAACCTCCATGGAAGTTAATGCATTCCCTTCGTGAGTGACATTAATGGATGTGGGGTGTTACATGTTGGGTGCAAAATAGATATACAAGGTGAAAGAGGATGGAAGATACAAAGCTAGGCTAGTGGCTACGGGGTTTGCACAGAGGAAGGGAAAGGAGTATGATGAGATTTTCGCATCGGTTATGACATATACTTATATCCAAATATTTTATGCTATAGTTGCTGTTCACGACTTGGAATTGGAGCAACTTGATGTGAAAACTGCTTTCTTGTATGGTGACTTGGATGGAGACATATACATGGAGAAACCAGAAGGGTTCTTTGTAGATGGTAAGTCAAAATTGATTTGCAAGTAGAAGAAATCACTATATGGTTTGAAACAATAATATATGCAATGGTACAAGAGATTTGATCATTTCATGCTTAAAAATGGCTTTAAGAGAAGCATCAAGATTGCTTGTGTTTATTTCAAGAAGTTGAAAATTGTTTATTGCATGTATTTACTCTTGTATGTGGACGATATGCAAATTGCTTCTAAGAACAAGGAAGAAATCGACAAGATGAAATTGAGATTAAATCTGGAATTCGAGATGAAAGACCTTGGAGGAGCAAAGAAGATTTTAGGCATGGAAATCGAAAGGGATCGAATACATTTTGAGTTGAAATTAACTCAAAAGGAACACAATAGAATAGTGCTTTGTCGGTTTAACATGAAGGATGCAAAAGCTTCAAATACACCTTTACCTTTGCATGTAAAGCTTTCAAGTACGGGATCGCCTATCGAGGAGAAAGACAAGGCTTATATGGAAAAGGTTCTATACGCTAGTACAGTTGGTAGTTTGATGTACTCCATGGTGTGTATAAGGCCTGATACTGCAAATGTTGTCGGGATGGTTTGTCGGTATATGGCTTATACGGGGAAGTCACATTTTGAAGTAGTGAAGCTTATCTTGAGATACTTGAAAGGTATATCAGGATAGAATCTCATGGTCTTTTTTTTAGGGGTGGTATGGAGAAGAATGGCAAGTTGCTCGGTTATTGTGATTCAGACTACGCCAATTGTAAAGGCCGCAGAATTTTCGACCCCGAAAATCAACATAAAACACAGTGCTGACTATTCGAATACCGAAAATACCGGGTCATTAATAGAAAGAAGTTAGAGGGTGAGAAAAGAAAGATAGAACTAATAGAATAAAAGAAGATGAAGATCACAACTGAACTGAATCAGAGTAAACACGAAACTCAAAGTGGAACGAATAAAATATAATATATAACAAAATTTTGAAATACAAAACTGTGTTTGTACTTACATACCATATCAGAGTATAACACATATACGTCACAACACTAGTGATGAAGCCTTCTGCTTCCTGCTCCTCTAAGTGTATCTATAAATACCTGAACACTTGGCTGCCCATACAAATTTGGGCACCCAAGAGTTTAGGGAAAACACAAAAATAAACTCTGGGTCAATCATGGGACTGGTGTGAGCAAACTCCAACCATATTGTTTAACTTTGAAAATCCTTTTGAAACAAAAGGATAATAGTAAGACCATTTCATACATAAAAATGGACTGTTTTTACCTTACTATAACCCAAAATATTTTGATATCAAAATCCAGTGATATTATAATAATGTCTAATCAAATAAATAACCATCTAGTAGAACGCTTGCATCTCACTCTCTACATATATAGTATAAAATCAAAAACCGCAGGGCGCTTATTGGATATTGGATTCCAACAGACAAGGTATGGGATCACCTTCCAATTAGTGTGCTCTAGAGGGTATACACTCGGGTTCAACAATAACGTTTTGCAACTCGACCACACATGACCGCCCACTTATTTAGCTTGAGTATAGCGAATATATTATCACCCACGGTTGTTGGCTACCCAACTGCAATCCAAAGATACAGAAACGAAAAGAAGAACAAATATGAATATTCTATAGATCGGTGATAATACACCCTGCTTGGGTATGACCCAACTAGCCATGCTCCCTACCCGATTTCTGTCATTTCTCGGTTGTGAGGGTAGAGGCTACGTCTATCTTTTCAGAACATCTGGCCACCATTCACTTTGAATGCCACATCGTCAAACCCGTCAAATCACTAGTTGATTTTCCCAAAAATATCATGGGTATAAAAGCTAAGAGAAATGAATTCCTTCGCCACCAAACATAATACTCGAAAAGATCGTCTTATGTGACCAGTTAGGGGTACTCTGTCAGACATTCGTCCATTCATGTTGTCCTGGGACTGGACAAATAGAAAACACCATTCTGGAACAGAACAACCCTTGCATTTCACTTCATCTTCAATTTTCTTCAGCATAATCTAATTCCCAGCGCTTATGCCTATACGGAGTGGTTTTCGGATAATATATCCAACTGGTATCTCCGTATTGACAACGATGGTCAAAACACTTCGATAGTCGGTTATTTAACTATCGAAGTAAAAACAAACATCCATTCAAATGTACAACTAAACATAACACAATAACTGGCCCATTTAACTAACATTAATTTCCCAATTTTCCATATCTTTGTAGATATTTTCTTAAAACCCATTTATCCCTTCACACTCCTTGGAAAACATTCCCAAATAATATAAATTCTCCTTTTAGCATATTCCAGGGAATATACGTTATTAACGTTCGAAACTATTCTCATTTCTCCCGTATTCCTTATATTTCTTATCTTCTATATTTAGGAAATATAAGTTATTAACGTTTGAAAACATTTCCAATTTCTATTTGTAAACTTCTAAATTAATCAAATAGTTCCATCTTTTATACTTTAGACAATATCTTTGTTTTCATTTGGAAAAATGTTTCCAAAACCCTTTTATTTGGATTAACCCGATGTTATAAAATCATCATTACTATATTTAACTCATTAATCATTCATTTATCGTATCACTTACCAATCTCGCTATCGAACCTTAACCACTCCTCAGCTAATCATGATGTCAATCAAGATGGGGTATAATTTCCTCTAAGACCTTAATTGAACAACATTCTCAACTTCGAAATAGCCAAGGCTCACAACTTCAAATATTTACTAATCTTCTTTATAACTAGTTTAATTTGCAAAACATTTGTTGTTAAACCATTTTTCACCTTAAAACACGAATATTATTTCTTTAGAGAAATCTATACTCGTTTATCAAATAAATCTTCAATTTATAAATAAATACTCTTACAGGTTCAATCATGTTTACCGCGTTATCTTATAATTTCATATTCTCATTCTATCTCATTACGTTGTTTATAAGTCAACCTCTAGTTAAGTAATATCAAGTTTATAACTTAAACTTGATTACATATTCTATTATACACTATTGGTTTTAAACCAAATATTTATTATCCAATTCTAAATTATATAATATATAATTTCTAAAAAATAAATTAGTTTTAAAACATTCGACACAGTCGAATTCTAGTTAAAATCCTTATGGATTTTATTTCAATTCTACTTACATTTCGAACATCGAAATAAAATTAATCGTTCTCTTTGAAATGATTTTTCATTTCCTCTTGTAATTTAATTCCTATATTTCCAACATATTTAGTAGTAATTGTTCCAATTTACCTTAAATATCATTTATAAATCAAACTACTTGTTTTATATCAATTAAAACAAGATACCGTAGTCTAGCTCAATCAAGATTAAACTCTATTATTTAAAAATATAATAATAATAGATTTCCTCTTTAAAACTCGAATTGTTATCCAATATGTTTTACGATATTTTAATATCAGTTATTCTAGGGCCAGTGTGATTCTACATCCCGAACAAACAATAATCAATAACAGATTATTTATCGCATAAATGCAATATATGAAAACACAATATAATTGTTGAGGAATTCAGTTGGATCCCTCCGACCTGTTTCCCTGCATCCACAGATATAAGTCACATAAATTACACCAATTTCATATTGGTATGAAATATAATGGTAAACGGCATCAGTTTTTAATCGACCGTTTTATGTATATATGACGGTATATATATATTACTTCAGTCAGATAATTTAGTAAATCATCCAAGCATCCATCGCACACAGCATTCAACCAATCATTAAAATATCATTGTAATATTTTAAAATAGAATAGAGTCAGTGAGTTTACTCATCTTTCGCGTTAACCATTAAATAATGATTTACGTCAGTTGATTAAACTAGGCGTTCACTGCCATAAATTCAGACGTGCTTCAAATTGCTCCAAATCAACTTCATTGCATAGCTTGCGTCGATACAATCCATGATTTTGAATGGGCCATAAACTTTTGCATCCGACCCCGCTACATTCCTTCTTCTTTAATTAAAAGATTCGAACCCCTGATGCTTTTTAACCTATACACAGCCAATGTTGGTTCCCTCATTTTCCCGTATTTCGCCACTGTTCACAAACCGAAAGCGCCTTGCTGTCACATCTCGATCTCCTTCATCTCCTACCTAAGCATCATCAAAAAAACTCAAACATTTCCATCCATTTTACGATAATCAGTCCTTCCTCGTGAAAACCAGTAGAAGGATCCGACTCCTTTTGAATGCAAACACCTCCGTCGTCGGAGTCAGCTTCAACTCCACCCTATGTTGCTTCGAACAACACCTCCTCACGTCTGTAAATGTACACAACTCACTAGACCCGTCCCCACACTTCAGTTTTCTTCTTTTGCTTGCCGCACGTACAGAGACTCCACATGTACACCATGCACCCACCAAAATACTTACGTGAACACCTCTCCAACAAAGCCAAAACCTCCACCCTGCATCGCAGTTAGAGTACTGTCCATTGAAATACAGTTTCCAGTATCCATACGCCTATAGTTCTTCCTCCAGAAATTAGAAAAAACGCTCTAGACTTCCCATGACTACATTTGAACCCCTTACCTGCTACTTAAAAGACAAACCTCCCCATTAGATCATTACGACTTGCAACTGATCATACAGCCTCCTCCAACCGTTCGTTTTCCTCCTTAACCACACATTCAAGTCTCCCTTCCCCTTCACGTCTCTCTTCTTCACATATACTAACCCCATTCCAGTTATAATCCATTCCAATCACTCCTCCTATAAACAACTTCACTGCCATAGCTAACGTCCCCCACACTCCATACAAAGTTAAGCTCATGCGTCCCTTTACATTCCATTGATAAGCTCATCCACTTCATGGTACACACTTCATGCATATATTCCACGCACACAAGCTTTCAGTCTCGCACCTCCTCTGCCTTTGGCGACTTCAACGCCTGCTACAGAAGTGGCACACCTTATTCTCACGCCATACCCTCAGTCATGACACACCAAACCCATTTCTCCTCGCTGAGTGAAATGACCCGAACTTCCCCGGTAAGGAAAACCCGGATTGAATTGAGAACACGACAAATTAGAATGCAGACAGAAGAACATTTCATTGTTAATTACAACAATTTCATCAGAATACAAGAATATACAGAGTATAAATAAATATTACACATTCAATAAATATCAGAGATTACAATACATTACATAGCAGCGGAAAATAATACAGTACACAACTGAAAGTAATACACGGATACAGAGCTTTCCGAGTATCGTTCCAGCTATAAATCAGGATCCTGTGAATATAAATCTGCAAAACCAAAACTACTAGCTACCCTGTCAAAATAAGGGCACCCAGAGTTTAGGTTAAAACAATAAACTCCAGGTCAGTCATGTGACTGGTGTGAGAACTAAAACAGTTATTAATCTTTATTTTAAAGTTAGGTAAATCAAGGGACCACGCCATATAACTAGGAACAGGTTTCCTCCCAAGAATACCAGTGCATAAAACAACAGCACAATGCTAAATAAAGAACAATGAAGCTATTATAAGACCCAGGTCCCATCACACAATGCAACGCAAGCCGGAGGATAAGGTTTTTACCTTATAATAGCCAAAGAATGCTTGATACACTAAATATCATCTTTTATTATTACTATGTGTGTATAGTGTCAAAACAATTTCAATCACAAGTATCAATCATAGACGGCATGAGCGCCCCATCCCACAATGTCGCCATATACAGGATTACAACTAAAATTGAAGCGTCACGTATTGGAAGTTGGATTTCCATCTGTGAACTGAGGCTAGGGATCGTCCTCTACCGATTCGAGACTGTCTAGCCCGAGTCTCATGAACTGAACGCATCATCCCTTGGATCGTCAGGGCCGGTCCACCGATGTGGATTAAAATGCCTGAACACTGCGTTTCCCCGCCCTTTGGGGCATAAATGAGCCGACAAATGACTCCATCGGCTTCACATAGTCACCGATGTATCCGAGGCGCCTCGCAACAGCAACAACCACATAAGTCAAACTTGTCAGGGCGTGTAAAACCACTGACGCCACTTCTATCTAGAAAGAAACGCATGTCCTCCCCGAGGTCCTCTCCCGTTTCTGGTTCACAACCGGGGTGTGAGGCTCGCGAATCAACGCTACACAAAGCTATGCCACACAGGCTGTGCTTTGATCATCAACAACAAGACTCTGCTTTTCAACAGAAGCCTTGATCATTTGCATCTTAGCATGCCACACAGGCAGACCACTCCATGCAACCGATATCTATCGATCACACAGAATGATATCCAATGTAAGACACACAGTCCGTTTACAATTTCGTTCTGCGTCTGAACGAAACCGGAGGCAACTAGTACCCCTCATATCCATCGATCTCCAAGTATGTCTAGACGACCACTAACTGATTCCCTCCTCTTGGGTGTACGGCCCAATCAAGATCATCAGTAATCACCCAAACGACGTGAAGACCTCCGGTCTTCGACCACCGTCTTCATCCTCGACACCACGTCGAATCAGTTATTCAGAATGGGATAAACCCGGTCTTTCTGAATAACTCGCGTATATAATAAATAAGTGTTACACAAACACAACATACGCCTCATTCCAATTCATCAGTCACTAACCGCAAATCAATAAGAGAACAACTCCCCAAATATTAACCCCGAAGGCCGAAACCAACATCAGATCAATACCCAGGAAACCATTCATCTTAACTAATTTTCAATTAGTTTCTAAATTTCACATTCTTAGGGAAAGGTTCCCATTAATTTTATCAAAGATAAATTCTTCAAATTTAATCTTTAATCTTCTTTTCCATATCAATTCAAACTAGTCGGGATTATCGAACCTTACAGAAGTAATCATTTGTTTTAATTTCCCAATTCCAACCTATTCGTCCCATGAAGTAAAACCGGTAATACTTCATATCTAACACCACGGTGTTATCGGTAAATTCAATTACCATTTCACGTTCAAATCTAATTAAAGATTTAGCTATCGCCGGGAGCAAAACTGGTGATACTCCATTCTCGATCTTTTCAATCTACTTAAAGATTCATTGAAACTCCACTTGGTCTTAATCTTTAACTGGGTTAAAGAATCAATGTCATTTAAAACACGGTTCACGATAAACCCAAAATCACATTCCATTCTATCAGCTTTCAACCGTAAAATAGCAAGTGAGCAATTCCCTAAGTATTAACCCCGAAGGCCGAAACCAACATTAGATCAATACCCAAGAAACCATTCAACTTAACTAATCTGCAGTTAGTTTCTGATTTTCTTAACTCCGTCGGGTCTAAGAACAGTATTATTGAAGATACCGTTCACGACAACCCAAAATCACATTCCATTAATTATCGGGTTAAAGAACAAGTGTTATTTAAAACACCGTTCACGATAAACCCAAAAATCAATTCAAATTCAATTCCAATTAAATTCCATTTAATTGGTACACTTCATTAAATCTAAATAAAATGATTTAATCTTTTTCTCAACTGGGTTTAAGAACAGTGTTAATGAAGACACCATTCACGACAAACCCACATCACATTTGATATTAAATACAAGGCTCTGAATAGAAAATATATCGGCTTATATTCAATATCAAATTCTACGACCAACAAATATCGTATTGGAAATAACGATACTAATATACCTTTCAAATTCCCATAACAATATCTGTAAAATCACGAAATCCAACATCGAAATATTCCAAAGACAATTTCGATTCAAATCCATTCCAATCCAATTATTGGAAATTCTGGTTTCTTTTAAAACCATTTCAAATCCAATTTATTTATTTAAAAATAAATAAATTATTATTCTAGTTTAAAACTAGTTCATTTCGCTAAAAATCTATTTTTATCTTTTCAAATATGGAGTTTTTCATCCCAATTCTTCATAAATCATTTCTTATAATTTTACACAAATTATTACTATTTTTAATAATTTTATCAAGGTCCGTATAGTCGATTTCCATCAACGGCCATCGAACTGCACTTATAGCGAACTTTTCCAAATTTGATTTGGACATAATTCCAAATCCAACCGTTAGATTTCAAATCTCTAATATTCGTTAGAAAGCTCTTTTCGATACGAACCCAACGGTTCTGTTTTTAGGAGGATTCGACGGTCGGATCTCCCGCAATATCCATTCGAAGTCAATGGTCGAAATTCGCAAACTGCCGCGGCGCGTTCTATTCAGGCCATTATATATATATAATATATATATTATGTATATTTCGTCGATTTCCATTTAAAACGAATTTTATAAATTGTTTTAAATTCGTTTCAAAATCGATTTCCACTTCCTTTTCAAATTCAAATCAAGATTGAATTTTCCAATATAAATTCGTTTTAATTTCATTTCAAATCGATTTCAATTCAATTTCAATTTAATTCGAATTTCAAATCAATTCAATCTAATTCGAATTTCAAATCTATTCAATTTAATTCGAATTTCAAATCTATTCAATTTAATTCGAATTTCAAATCTATTGAATTTAATTCGAATTTCAAATCTATTCAATCTAATTCGAATTTCAAATATATTCAATCTAATTCGAATTTCAAATCTATTCAATCTAATTCGAATTTCAAATCTATTCAATCTATTCAATTTGATTCGAATTTTGAAATCACTTTCAATATTCATTGAAAGATGAATAAAATCGATATAAATATCGTTCACGTCAAAATGGCGCAAATCTAATCAACACGGCTTCATATATTTCTATTTTCAAATATTTCTATTTCAAATATTTCTTTTTCAAATATTTCTATTTCAAAACTGGAATGAGGCCCAAGCAATTACCATAGATTTTATTTCTATGGATTTCCATACAACGCATGTATATATCAACAATGACAAATAATCAACCATCATCCAAAGTGCATTCTACACTGTATAAGCATCAAATATAAATATTTAACGCTTATAACAGTCTGTCAATCAATCGATCGACATACAACTAATTATTGGGATTAGTGTATGACATATATCATCCCAATACCTATGTGGGGTTTCAAACAATCAAACACAGATTTTATTTGTGCAGTTGGGCGATGTGTAAAATTTATTGTCCCAATCAATATCAGTCAAATGTGTGTATATAAACAAATCGTTCGATTTGTTTATATTAATTTATTTCATTTCATATACACGTTAAAAATTCTATTTTTAACTATAAAATATTTTTATTTCATTTAACATCACATTACACAATCCACTACACATCAAAATCAAGCATACATGTCGTCCATGGTCTGTGGACGACGGGTGTCGGGTGCTACTAAACACCGTCTGCATCCTAGTATATATTTTTAACTAGAAATTTAAATTAAAAGTGAGGAATTCTCAACGACTAGGTAAACTAAACGCCACGACTCTTCATATGTAGGAAATCTTCGTCGATCTTGCCTTTTGTCACTTTTGTTGCCCATAACCACTACATATATAAAAATCACAATTTTATATTGTTGCCATGTATATAAAAACCACATTTTTATAATCGCTCTATATGGATAAAAATCACATTTCTATACCGCTACTATATGGATAAAATTCTATTTTTATACCACTACTGTATAGATCAAAATTATATTTTTAACTTCACTAAAAATCATATTTTTATTTCTCTACAAATATAAAAATCATATTTTTATATTTCCTATTATATAAAAATCGAAATGTTATCGCTACTTCCTTATAAAAATCAAATCTTTCTCGCCATTTCATACGAATAAAAAAAATCAAGCCTTCTAACTCGAAATCGAACCCACCGCCTGTCGTCCATAGCTAATTACCCCTATTTCGAACACAATGGGATATGTATCGTAAGCTGAATCGATCGTTTCGATCAGTTTTCGTCAAAATCAACATATAACTTTATATATTGAATTTGAACGCGCAATTCAATTTACCGGGGCCACATACCGACTCTAAAAATTCCCAAAAAATATTTTTTAGCTTCGTATTGACGATACAGTCTTAACAAAACTAATTTCGTTGAATTCTGAGACCGTTTGAAAAATGGTCATTTTTCAGTCGATTAAAATCAACTTAAACTGGTCAAACGCGTTTTCCTTTGCCACGCTCACATATTGATTCAAAAAATTACGAATTTTGGAATCTAGTAATAACTTGACATCACGGATCCAACAAAAGTGGTTTCGTCGAAAACCGAGGTCGTTTGCAAAATTCCCATTTTAAGGGCTAGAATTCCATAGCGACTATTCTGAATTTTCAACTGGGCATATCTTTTGATTCCCGCAATGAAATTTTGATTTTTCGGATTTCTTGGAAATATATTCTCAAATAGATTCTAATATTTTTGGTTGTGCCAAAATCCGATTTATTTTGCACCCGGTACGTTCATTTGAATTTTGAAATCGAATTATCGAACTACCGCGCCATTTTCAATTCCTTTTATAATTATAAATAATTATTTATATTCTAACGATGAGCTATATAAATATATACATTTTAATTCCATTCAAACTAATTTTTTCGTCGTTATTAATTAAAATAATCTATTTTAAATAATCAAAATTCTCTAAAATAGCCAAAATAAAATTTTTAAATTGGCTCGGATTTCCGGGTTATTACACTGAGGGTTCACGCGTTGCCTTCAATTCTTCTCTTCTGTATAATTCCTTAATAGTATTGTAACAACCCGTATTTTACGGTATTATAAATAATTTATTTAATTATTTTAAATATGGTTTGGTAATTTAAAATGACCAGAATTAAATAATGGTGAATATTTAATGAAATTAAATAATATAATAATATATTTAATCCTGAAATAATCAGAATAGTGGAATTGACAATATTGTGTGAATTGGGAAATTCAAAATATATAATTCAGTTTAGAGTTGAATTATAATAACGAATATATTATTTAAACGAAGTTTGAACGTATAATTATATTATAATTATAATCGAGCTCGAAATGGTGCTGCAGTTCGTAAATTGGCGATTAGAACTTTAAACGAATATATAGAAGCCGTTTTAAATTAGATTTCTATGAAACAAGAAACGTTAGGAGCTGGTGAAGTATATTTTTCTAGTGGAAGAGAAAAATCGGGATTTTGTCGTGTAGATTTTGATTTATGGCCAAATCAAATTTTTGAAAAGTCGCTATGGAATTCCTTTATAATTTATGGCAATTTATTTATATTTTAAATGGATTTTTCAATATAAATTGAATATCGATCCAACCGGGATTTGAAGTATCGAGTTATAAATCCAATGAGAGCTGTATGGTATTCCACTATCAATATATACGATAATATTTATTTTTAAATATTAAATTTAATTGTTTTCAAATATATTTATATATTTAAAAGGGTTATTTAGAGCTTAAAAATTAGCCAGTTTCGCCAACGACCTCAGAATTCGACGAAACTAATTTTGTTGGATCCGCAATGTTAAATTATTGCTAGATTTCAAGTTTCGTGATTTTTGAAGTCAGTATGTGGTCGTATGAGATTTTAATGTTAAATACAGCCAGTATTTTTACCTTTAAAAATATGTTGTGTGAGCAAACAGAGTCGGAATTCGAAGAAACCAGTTTCGTTGGGTTCGTAATGTCAAACTGTAGCTGCATGTCCAGTTTCGTGATTTTTGGGCATTGTATGTGGTCGTACGAATTTTTAGAAGACAAACTCGAATAGCGATAACTTAAATTAAAATAAAATAACCTAATAAAAAATAATAAAACTTACTCTATAAATATAACACCATACCCTAAACCTAATTTACATTTCACTAGTCAACGTTTTTTTCCACCGGTTCATTCTTGTTCTCAGGAAAAAATCGAGACTTTAAAATCTTTAGAAATCAAAGTAAAAACTCTAAAATCATAGCACTTATATATTTTGGTTCGCTGAGTGAATCTCTTCGATTCTATGCCACTTTTGAGACTTGCGATGCATTGTTGCTGATGCTCGGAAACGTACAGTAAAACTAGAGTTCGATAAATCAAGAGGTTTATTCATTTATTCATGAAATGGGTGTTATATTTGGGGTTATGAGGTTGTTTTGCACCTCTATGTGAATTTTTGGGGAGTTTGGTGATGTTCTTTGTCGATGGGTTTACTGTAGTGGTGTGCGAGGTCCTGAAGTCGCACCAGAGATGGTAGGCTTGAGGTTGATGAAAGTGGGATAGAGGAGAAGCTCATTCGAAGAGAGGAATATTAGTAAATTTTGTTGATTTTAAAAATGAATGTGGGAGGAAATAGATGGATCGAAAGCTTGTGGAAATGGCTATGTTTGGATGCCTGGAGTTCGAATTTTCTGTTCGGGGAAGAAGGATTGGGATTTGGGTGTGTAATGTAGGGCCTGGGGGGTTTTTGATGGGCCGGGGATTATAAGGGTGAGGCCGGTTTTAATTTGTTTAAGGTTAATTCAAATTTGAAATTCGAATAACTTGTAAATTGTATAACTTCTCCATACGTAATCAGAATGTGACGAAACAAGATCCGTTGGGATCGTAGGGAAGGACACTACAACATGGAACCGACTGGGAGTGAATCGAAGCTCGTTTCAATTTATAGCAAAATAAATTGTCTGTCTCAATCAAGCGATGGTCATCGTTATTAACGATGATCGTCCAATGTGAGTAAAACTCACCAACTCTGAACAGTTATATTTTTATAACGTATTCTTCGAACTGATAATTATCTGTTGATTGCTGTGTGTTAGCTGTTTGGTTGAATTGCTTACGTAACGGTTAAAATTATATATAACGATATATATATATAAATCGTTAATCGAATATTGATTCTGTTTATCAGAATAATTTTATATTTGTGTTGTTTAACATCTATGATGCAGGGAAACAGGTTGGAGGGACCCAACTGGGTTCCTCAATATTTATAATACTGTTTTGTTCATATATTGGGTTATATGATGTGATGTATAATCTGTGATTGATTATAATGACAATGGTCTTGTTATTTGGTACTGTCAAATACCAAAAGAAATATTGAAATAAAATATTATATAAAATCGAAAGATTTTATTTAGAAGGAAGATTTCAAACTGTGCATTGAAATAAAATATTTGTAAAACAAAAAGAATTTTATAAAAGGATATTTACTTAGAATGTAAATAGAATTAAGAAAGGAATATTTATTTATAAATAGAATTTATAAAAGAAACTATTTATAAAATCAAAGAATTTTATAAAGGAAATATTTGGAAAGCCAAATAAGAATCTGAAAGGAAATATTTGTAAAACACTTACAAATAGAATTGAAGGGAAAATATTTATTTGTTAAATAAATAAAATAGAAAGGGAAATATTTGTAAAACATTTACAAATAAAATAGAAAGAGAAATATTTGTGAAACAAATAGAAAAGGAAAATAATTATTTGTTAAATAAATAGAATTCAAGAAAGGAAATTTTTGTAGAACATTTACAAATAAAATAGAAAGAGAAATATTTGTAAAACATTTACAAATAGAATTGAAAAAGAATTTATTTATTTAGAAAATAAATAAAGATAAAAAGGGAATCATTTAATAAATAAAGGAGTATTAGGAATATTTATTTATGAAATAAATAAAGTTATAAAAAGGAAAATTGGCAGGATATAAAGGAAATGGGAAAGATCTATTTAAAGTGAGATTAAATAGAAATCTATTTTAACATATAAAGTGGAAAGAATAATTTATAAAAAATATTTTATAAATTAAGTAAAATATTTATCATTGGATAAATGGAATATATAAGTCAGGACTTATATAAAGAAGTAAGAATCGATTTCAACATCGATATTTGAAACTGAATATGGACGTAGAGTTAACTAGTTATAGTTAATCAGTTAGAGTTAATTGAATTAGAGTTAGTCGATTAGTGTTATTCGAATATAGTTTATTCGAATAGAGAAAGAAGTTATCGAATATTAATTATTCGAAAGGAGTTATCGAATATTGGTTATTCGAAAGGAGTTATCGAATATTAGCTATTCGAAAGGAGTTATCGAATATTAGCTATTCTAAAGGAGTTATCGAATATTAGCTATTCTAAAGGAGTTATCGAATATTAGCTATTCTAAAGGAGTTATCGAATATTAGCTATTCGAAAGGAGTTATCGAATATTAGCTATTCGAAAGCAGTTATCGAATATTAGCTATTCGAAAGGAGTTATCGAATATTAGCTATTCGAAAGGAGTTATCGAATATTAGTTATTCGAAAGGAGTTATCGAATATTAGTTATTCGAAAGGAGTTATCGAATATTAGTTATTCGAAAGGAGTTTTCGAATATTAGTTATTCAAAAGGAGTTAATCGAATATTAGTTATTCGAAAGAAATTAATCGAATATTAGTTATTCGAAGGAGTTAATCGAATATTAGTTATTCGAAAGGAGTTAATCGAATATTAGTTATTTGAAAGGAGTTAATCGAATATTAGTTATTCGAAAGGAGTTAATCGAATATTAGTTATTTTAAAGGAGTTAATCGAATATTAGTTATTCGAAAGGAGTTAATCTAATATAGTTTATTCGAAAGGAGTTAATTGATAATCGTAAATTAGTTAGAGTTAATTGAATAGAGTTACTCCAACAGAGTTAATCCAGCAGGGTTAATCAAATAGAGTTAATCCAATAGAGTTAATCAAATAGGGTTAATAGAGCTGAGTTAATCAAATAGAGCCAACTGATAAGAGTAAATCGATTAGAGTTAATCGAATAGTGTTAATTGAATAGAGTTATTCGAATATAGGTTATTCGAAGAAGAGAGATTATCGAATATAGTTTATTCGAAGAAAAGAGTTATCGAATAGAGATTTATTTGAAAGAGAGTTACGTAAGGAAGTTTGTTAAAGATTTAAAAGATTAACTTTGACTATTTTGAAGTTAAAACATTGTTCAGTTAAGGTCTGAGAGATAATTATACCCTAACTTGGTTGACTTCCTTCTTAACTAAGGAATGGTAAGGTTTGATAGTAAATGATGGTTAAGTGAATTTAGTTAATGAGTGAAATGGTTTGAGTTGGCATGGCGATGTTTGATTTAAACATCAGTTTAAATTCAGTGAAGGAGTTTTGGAAATGTTTTCCAAATAAAAATCAGAAATGTTTTCTGATAATAGAAAATAAGAATTTAGAATATATGGAAACAGGAGATAAGTAAATTAATGAACTAAAGAGATAAATGTTAAATAATGATTGATCGATAAAATTTCCATCTGGAAATAATATCGTTGTTTGCACACGTGTTTTTCTTTGATAGTTAGATCACAGACTATCAAAGTTTTGACCATTTTTCCGTCGTCAATACGGAGAGACCGGTTGGATTCTTATCCAAAGAACCACTCCGTATGGGCGTTAGCATTTCGAATCAAATAGATCGAAGACAAATTGAAGAAGGAGTAAAGTGCAAGGGCTGTTGTATAAGTCCTAGATAGAGATTGCCTAGGATGGATGTGCGGAATAGTGCCTTCGGTTAGTCCAGTCCTAGGACAACTTAAATGGACGAATGTTTGACAGAGTATATCTGGTAGATCACGTAAGTTGATCGTTTCAAACGTATTTACGTTGGTGGCGGATGAATTCATTTATCTTAGCTTATACCCGTGGTATTTTTGGGGAAATCAATTTGTGGTTTGACGGGTATGACGATGTGGCATTCAAAGTGAATGAATGAGTAATCTGTTGAAAGATACATTATAACCTCCAGCCTCATCAACTGGGAAATGACAGAAATCGGGCAAGCAACATGGCTAAGTGGTTCTCAACCAATTAGGGTATATTGTCACCATCTAGAGAATATTCATATTTGTTACTTATTTCAATTCTGTATCTCCCGGGAATGGTTATGTTGGAATACTAACCGAGGGGTGGCAATATATTCGATACACTCAAGCGAAATGAGTGGCCGGTCATGTGTGGCCGAGTTGCAAGATGTTCTTGTTGAACTCCAGTGTATCGCTTCTAGAGTAAACTGAGCGGAAGGTGGATCCATACCTTGTCATAGTTGGAATCCATTTCCCAAGTAAGATCTCGCGGTTTTGATTGTATATTATATATGTAGAACGTTAGATGCAAGCGTTTCTGCTAGATTGCTAAGAACTTTTATTTAGACATTATTGTAATATCAGAAGAGACTTGATATAAAGAATAATTTGGTTTATCGTAAGGTAAAAACTGTCCGTGTTTATGTGTGTATCGGTCTTACGATAATCATTTCTTTTAAAGAGATTTTAAAAGTTAAACAAGTGATTTGAGTTTACTCACACCAGTCACATGACTGACCCGGAGTTTATTTCGTTATGTTTTCCCTAAACTCTTGGGTGCCCTATTTTGTACGGGCAGTCAAGTAGTCGGGATTTACAGATACTTGAAGAGCTAGAGCAGGAGGCTTCAGAATTATATAGCTATGGTTTTTCTGCTGTGTTGTAAGTGCTGTACTTTGGAAATGATATGTATATTCAAGTACAGATTTATATTTCAAAGTTATGTTATGAAATATTTATTCGTTCCGCTGCGAGATTCATGTTTACTCTGATGTTGTGATGTTCTTTTTCTTCTTCTATTCTAAGTTTCTATCTTATCTATTCTCACCCTCTGTTTTCTTTCTATTAATTTTCTGGTTTTCAGTGTAATATGGGTTGGACTTGTGTTATTTGGTCAGCTCAAATTAGACCGGAATTTTGGGACACTACAGTATTACAAGAACGCCATCAGACCAAACTTCAACCCAGAAATGCACTACAATCCACATCCCCATACTGTACTAAAAAGACAGCGACACCTTAACTCGCTACTCCCCTCCAATGCAAGCAGTAAACCCCACTTCACCAATTTATTTTCTTATAAGCTTACACCTCACGTTCAAATGCCAACATGCCTCTCAGCCCAACAAGCCAAAACGCCTCTCCCATGCTCACGTAAAAGACCCAACTGCATGCAAGCACGGCCTCCCCATCCCTCAACTGTGCATGCTCCTCTTTTGATTTCCCTAAACGTCCATTTTTCTCCAAGATTTCAAACGTAAGTAGCATTTTTCCTTCCATCCATACATGCACAGACTTCATCATTATCTCCTCCTCACACAAATAGCAAACAACTCCAACTCCCTTTCAAGCAAACCTCCCACGCCATGCTTTTTCGACTCCAAGCTCAATCTCCCCATAGTAGTGGTTTCAGGCACGCACAAAAGAAAACCCCAACATTCCTTCGTTCATCTCAAGGTGCGACAGTAAACAAGTTAGAACATTTAGTAACCTTCATGAGCTTGGGGAATTGCTTTATTGATTTTAAATACATATTACTTCGTACTTTTTATTGTATTGGTAGACTGAATTTGATTTATTCTTCTCGTTTTTGTTTTTAGATTTGAGAATGGGAGAACAAAGGCTAGTATTTAAAGAAGCCGGAGCTTGAGTGGCACGAAATTGGAGTTTCCTTGGGGTGCATGTATTAGAGTAGGGTATGTACAGTATTACTTCGCAGTGAAGTATTAGGATAGGAGTAGGCCGACTGCAGGGTAGCCATGCAAACAGTACGCAAGTATGGGTTTGAAAACATTGGTCTGCGTGAAACATGACTTGAGCATTTATGTAGGTAGTTTGTACAACTAAGTTCTTGGAAACGAACTACCCAACATATATACCAAGACTTAACACAGAGTAAAAAAAGATATGCTAAGTTATTTAATATAAGTTTGCAAAGATGTTTACAGCTCTTATATATATATATATGTATATATATATATATATATGGGATTTCAATGCAATGTAAATTTGGAGGATTCAAAGCTTTGAATGCATCGAAGAACTGAAAGAGTCACTTGTCTATTATTTCCATCTACCTCACTACGTAAAATCTCGTCCACATACCAACTGCTATAGAAAAAAATATAAATACGATTGTGTCCAGCGAGGGGCTACGATTCCAAAAATATAATAATATAGACTAGTTACCTTATTCTGTGAAACCCCAAAATGCTGATATAGGGTGTAAAACACTCCAAATAAAAAGTAGATTATTTTCCAAAATAAAAATTACAGTAAAATTCTAAAAATTATATTATAACTACGTCTCAAACAGTTTGTCCAAATTCGAAATCAATATTTAAATAATCGTTACGGCTTAGAATCGACTCCATAGCGACTTTTTGAGAAATTGATTTGGTCATAACTCACAATTTATAAGACGAAATCTCGATTTTTCTCTTCCGTTAGAAAAATACAGTTCAACAGATTCCAACGTTTCTTGTTTCGAAGAAATCCGACTTATAACAAATCATTATAGTCGTTTGAAGTTCAAAGCATTAAATAACGAACTACCACGACATTAAGGGCTCGTTTTAATTTATATTATAATTAATACGTTCAACTGTCGTTCAAATAATATATTCATTACTATAATTCAATTCTTAATTGAATTAAATTGATTAAATTATCTGCTTTACATGATATTGTCACTTCGGTTATTTCCGACTATTTTGGAAATAAATATTTTATTATTCTACTATTTAAATTAATTCAATATTCAAAATATTTTATTCAACTCATTGGAATTATCTAATCACTATATTAGAATAATTAAATTAAATAATTATTAAACCGTCAAAATTCCGGGACGTTACACCAATGATATGGATCGTAGGAAATCTACTTCCGTATATTCTTCACACTTGGTGATACGACCATTAGTTGGAGATCGAGATTACAAATTGTAGTTGCTTTATCCACTACAGAGGCGGAGTTGATAGTCGCGGTGGAAGCGACAAAGGAAGCACTCTATTTGAAGTGATTGTTGTGTGACTTGGGTTTTGAACATTATAGTGTCATTGTTCAATGTGATAACCAAAGTGTTATTCATTTGGCGGAGAACTTGGCGCTTACCCCCACAGACCAAGCATATTAAAGTGAGAGAGTCATTTCTAGCACACATGGATCAATAAAAGCAAGTATGCCTTCGGAAAGTGCACACAAAGGATAATGCGGACGATATGTTCACTAAGGTACTGCCAATTAGGAAGTTCAAGTATTTCTCAAACTTGATTCGCTTAGAGATTTGTTAGGTGCAATGGGATGGCATGGTTGAGGTAGAAGCTTAGTCATGGATGAAGAAGAGTATCAATGAGAGGTTAAAGTTTTATATTCTTGGTATGTACTCTTTTCATTCTGAGTATGTTTGTCTTATGGTAAGACTGATTTTAAAGTTAGGTTTCTCAACACTTCATTGGCTGGTGGGGGCTTTGCCTAAACTCGTTGGTGGAGTGCAATGAGAAGTGGTTATGCCAGAGTTCATTAGGAAAACATTCAAGCTTGTTTGATAGGAGGTAGAGGGTGGTTTGGTACCAACGATGTTGGAGTTGGGGATGGATATAGTGTCAAGGTGGAGTTTTAAATTTTGTGAGACTATATAGGCTAGAATTGAAGTGGTCAGTATTTTCTTCATAACAGAGAAGACGGTTCACAAATCAGAGCTCATAGGAGGAAGTTAGAGGAGAAAAGTTGCATGCGTTTCAGCAGGATAGCCGACAGACATCTGAGCTATTGCGACAAACGTCATAGTGGATCAGGAAAATTTCACGAGAGCTACGATAGACATCTAACCTATTTGGGAAGTTGTCTAAGTTGAAACAGAGAATATGAAAGACGTTTGAGAAAACGTGACAGACGTCTAAGATATGCAGGAAATTTTTCCCAAGCCTCGAGAGAGACGTCTGACCATATCGGACAGATGTCTGAGGCGACTTCTAGGCTATTTCAAGATGTGGACTTGGCAGGCTGATTTGTAAAGGTTCAAGGGGCAATTTAGGCAATTGACAAATATTAGTCTCTCCCTATATAAGTTATTCTCAGATTCAAAAGGAAAAGTAAGGGATTAATTAAGAGACTGACCTAGTTTTATTCTATTAGTGTTTTGGCAATCGTAATCTTTTTCAATTCTCTTCTCCACAAGAAAAAAAATCAATTTTTTTGGTGAATTAGAACATCGTAATCTATCTCTTGTACTCTTTTATTGATAATAATAAAGATTCACTCTCAAAGTGGATGTACACTAAAAAGATTTTAGTGGAACTATAACGACCAAACTTTCGAATACCTCGGAAATCGTGTCATTATATAAGAATAAGAATAGATAAAAGACAGAACTAAAGAAAGCACCAGAATCTCACGGTGGAACATGAACAAAATATCATATCATATAATATTATACATCAGAGTTATAATACATCAGATACATGGGTATATCCCCACTACAACTTACAACTTCATAATTATACATAGATTTTTTTTTTTGATATTATTGATAAACTAACTTGCAGACTTCATAGATATAATTAAAGACCCGCTTGGAGAACCATCACATCCAGTTATTCCAAAAGTTATCCAACACCTGGTTCACTTATCTACTCATAACTAGTGTTATGAGTACCCAAGAGTTTAGGGAAAACAAAATAAATAAACTCCTGGTCAGTCGAGGGACTGGTATGAGTAAACGGTTTTCAAATACAAGTTACGAAATAAAAAGTATCTCATTAGACCACGCCGTAAGTACGGGACAGGTTTTTACCTTATGAGAACCAAAACATTTTATATATTTGAATAAGATATTATGATAATGGCTAGGATTTTCCATAAATAATTTAGAATCTAGAAGAATGCTTCCATCTCACATTCTACTAAATAGTATACAACCAAAAATAGCTTGGCACTTATGGATAATGGATTTCCATCTTCGACAAGGTATGGAATTACCTTCCGATAGTGTATCTCTAGAGAGGAATATAGTGGGTTCAACAAGAACATCTTGCAACCTGACAACTCATTTCTCTTGAGTGTATTGAATACATTGTCTCCAACTATTTAGCCCACATAACCGTTATCCTAAGATACAGAAGCGAAAGAAGAATAAATGAGTTTTCTCTAGATAGGTGACAATACACCCTAATTGGGAGCGATCTACTTAGCCATGCTGCCTTCCCGATTTTTTTGTCATTTCTCGATTGGGAAGCTTGAGGCTATACTTACCTTTAGACATATCAGATCTTTATTCCTTTTGAATGCTACATCGTTAAAATACACCAATCACTAATTGACTTCCATAAAAATATCTTACGGGTATAAAGCTAAGAGAAATTAACTCCTCCATCACCAAAAATAAATATGTTAGGAGAGATCAACGTACGTGATTGGTTTGATATACTCTGTCAGACATACGTCAATACAACTCATTCTGGGATTGAACAAACCGAAGGCACTATTCTGTAAATCCATCTTAGGCAATTTCTACCTAGGATTAACAGAACAATCCTTGCAAAACTCCGTCTTCGATTGTCTTCAATAAATCTTTGACTTCGCGTATAGATCAGATCGAAGTGGAATATAGATTTCGGACTCTTCGAAAAGATTAACGTTAATATCTTTTAGGGTCAAATGATACTTAAGGGGAAAACAGATTATTATATTCGAATCCAATATTGTATTTATTTTTCATTAATTTGATTTTGCAATTCATTTCCTGATTATAAATGATTATCGACTCGAGTCGATATAATTCAAACAATATTTCAACAATTATTTCAAAACATTTGAACTTATCACAATACAGTATTACTAACCATCAACCATTTTTCCTTAGTCATATCATGTCGTTGATTATAATTCCACAAATCGTATTATAATTACTTCCACGGCCTTGAGAATGATTTGAAAAGTATCCCCTTTAAATTATTCAAAATAAATAATTTGATCGCTACTTAAATTAAATACAATTTTATTAATAGATCATAGATAAACATTTGAATACATATTTATTTTCGACGATTTATATTTACTATTTCATTTTGTTGTTCCAAAGTCAATATAATAATATCACTTTATATATATATACATATATATATATATATATATATATATATATATTGCTGTTATGTTAACAAACAATAAGTTATATAATTTGGAGAATTTAAACAAAACATTAGTTTTATTTTCGTTGATTCCCTTATCTTTCTTAACTTATCCTTCTATATTGTCCCTTCTTTAATTTTTTTCGCTTTCTATTTACTTTGGCTTCAGTCGATCAGACCAATTCTTTTAACTCATCTCCTTTTCCCATCATTTTTCTTTTCTTTTAATTTATTTTTTTATTTTTTCCTTCTCCTTTATTTTTATTTTTCTATATTACTTCGCCTTATTTAACTAAAGCCTAACCCAAGATTCTTGGCACATGACCCTTCTTTTCTTCCTATATTAAATTTTTGTCTTCCTCATTATTTCCTTTCGTGGCCCATCAACCCAATTAGCATAGACACCCTATTGTTTGCATTGCTTTCATCATTTCTGCTACTTCCCACTTCTTCTATTTATGTTGTTCCTTCTTATCTGTTCACTTGGCCGATCACTTGCTATCGAACCATCACCCATCTTCACCTCCTGAACCAACTCTCTTTCTCTCTCTCCCCTTCTCATGTTCAATCTACTGCTACCTCTCTTCTTCTTCTCCCATTTATTTACTCCTGTTTTCTTCCCAATGCACATGCACAAACCCCCCAGCCTCCATGCACCAATCACAAACACCCCCACAAACGCAACATTACTCACTGAACCCATCCATGAACCCCTATCAGCCTCTAACCATCTTGACCATATTTTCATTGTTAAACCCAAACTTCTTCCACAAACCTAGATCCATAAAATGGCTTCCAGCTACCACCTCCGACCATCGGGGTACACCATACTTCGTCGACAATTTGTTGATGACCCACATCATCGTTACCACCAAGTGTGCAACCTCATATCGCCCCTGTGGTTTTCCAGTTCGACGTTGAACATCGGTCAAAAAAAAAATGAAACCCAAAACCTAATCTTACTTCGTTTGCTCAAATCAATCAATAGAAAAATTATTGAACATTTTTCCTATGAAAACTGATCCCTCACGCTGCTCTAGGCTTCACGCCTTGTCACTTGAACCTCGAGATTGCCGGAAATTGCACAACCAAAATTTTTCGGCCGACTCCTCATATCTCGATTCCCACTTCATTAAAATTTGGGAAATTTGTACTTAAATCATAATTTATTTATACGAATTCATATGTCAGCCTGAAACTCGAATCCATGATTATCGACAAATCAGTGTTTTGGAATTTTGTTACTGGAAAGAGTTAATATTGTTGGAAATAAATTAAACATGCATTAAATATTGCATGTGTTAATTGCAATATAATTTCCTGATTTGCTTATTTGGTTATATTAGGTAATGTATTATTGTGATCTTATCTAGAATTATCCTTTAGGTAAAGATAAACATGTATAAATAAGGATATGTATTTGCAATGCGATTATGTAGAAGCATATTTTGTAATCAAGCAATCAAGAAAAATAATAATAATAAAATTTGTCTTCCCCAAAACTTCTTCGTCTCTTCCTCTCCAATCAATTTTCTACAAACTGATATCAGAGCTTGTTCGATCAAAATGAACAATTCTTTCATTATTCCTTTTGTTCCTCAGTTAACCAAAGAAAATTATAATGAATGGAGTGTTCAGATGAAATTTCTTCTTGGATCTCAAGAAGTATGGGAGATTGTTGAAAGCGGGTATACCGAAGTTCAAGATAAGGAAAAATTAAGACAAGCTGAAAAGGATAAATTAAGAAGATTGAAAATGATAGACAAACAAGCTTTGTTTTATATATATATATCAGGGAATAGATACATATGATGCCACTTTTGACAAAATATATCGTGCCACTTCTGCAAAGCAAGCTTGGGAGATTTTACAAAGCTCATTCATTGGAGAAGAAGATGAAAAAGATGAAGAAGAGAAAGAAAATAAGATTATTGATGGAGACCAAGAAGAAGACGATAGCAAGGGCCACGACACAAAGGAGAAAAAAGAGAAGAAAAAAGGGATAGAAATAAAGGACAAAAATGAAAAAATGGGGATGAAGGCAGAGAGGCAGAGAAGATGAAAGGAACGGAGAAGAAAGGAAAACAAGAAGAAGATGATAATGAAGATGAAGATGCAAAAGAGAAGAAAAAACAAAAGGAAAAGAAAGGAAAACAAGAAGAAGATGAAAATGCAGATGATGATGCAAAGGAGAAGAGAGAAGGGAAAGAAAAGAAGGATAAGCACAAAAAAGATGAACATGAAGAAGTGAAGGATGAAGAAGAAAAGAAGGGTAAAAGTAAAGGAGATGAAAATGAAGAAGGCGATGTTAAGGAGAAGAAAGAGAAGAATAGAGTGAAAGAAAAGGACAAGAACGAAGAAGAGAGAGTTAAGGATAAAGAACCAAAGGACAAAGGTGAGAAGAAAAAATAAAAATGAGAAAGAAGGCGATACCGTGGAAGAAAAAAAAAATAAAGTTGAGAAAGAAAAAGAGTATGTTGATGTTGTTGACGAGATTGCTAATATTGGTGTTGTTAATGAGGAAGATGTTAGTGTCCCACAAGTTAATGAAAGTCGCTTTTCTAATATAAGGTTTGATCAACGCTCAATTTCTCAGTTGTCACTGAAGGAAATTAAAGCAGTTGGATTTGAGAAGATGACTAAAGTGCAAGAAGCAACTATGCCTCTCATTCTGAAAGAAAAAGACGTTCTTGCAAAGTCATGTACAATCATGATTGAAGAGCGTTGTGGAGAGTTGACACATAAGCGTATTTGGAAAGAAATTGAATGGGTTGAAGTTTACAAAAGAGAATTCTTAAAAGAATTCAAAGATATCATATCTGACTCATTCAAAATTCATTACATGGGAACAAGATGGAAGATAAAGCATATACTTTTTGGAGTATTCTATGGCAATAAAGAAAGACAAAATGAAAGGAGTTCAACAAAGATTTGTGTAATCAAATTGAAGACCATGACAATGACAAAGAACTAGAAAAGAAAAAAAAAGCTTGCATGATTACTTTGTTCCTACCAAAGCATGTAAGGTATAAAGGAATCAAAATCGAGATATTGTGAACAAGTGATCAGATGACTAATATTTTGACAAAGGCACGAAGCGGACAAGTCTTCAGAAGAAGTGCAGAGAATTTGGGAACAAGAAGCAAGTTTAATTTAGGGAGACATTGTGGGAAATAAATTAAACATGCATTAAATACTGCATGTGTTAATTGCAATATAATTTCCTGATTTGCTTATTTGGTTATATTAGGTAATGTATTATTGTGATCTTATCTAGAATTATCCTTTAGGTAAAGATAAACATGTATAAATAAGGATATGTATTTGCAATGCAATTATGCAGAAGCATCTTTTGTAATCAAGCAATCAAGCAAAATAATAATAATAAAATTTGTCTTCCGCAAAACTTCTTCATCTCTTTCTCTCTAAAATATTTTCTACAAATATCTGAGTATATATATGTTTATACCCTTCGAAACTATGTTTACTATGTACTGCAGATGTATATCCACAAATTTCATGAATAAACCAAACTCCATAACCTGTTTGAATTAATGTTATGGATTTTCTTTCAACAGGATGTAAAATTTCCTTCTGTTATATGTATAGAAGCATTTTTTAAAGGTTTACACTAATTTATGCCAACCACAGATTGATATGCAGGTGTGTTTAGATAGTGTATTACATACAAATACTTCATACAAACTTAACCACAAACAATCAAAGTAATGGTTTAACAAAGGCTAAAAATTAAATTTATTCACTGGTATAGGGTTTGCTGTTCTTTCCTTTGCCTGGGTCCTCTACTACAGATTCTTACTTGTTCGAATGATGTGTATGATTTGTGAGTGAATGTGTGTTTTTGGGTATGTATTTATAGGTAGAAAAATGAATAAAATAGTGAATGTCTTTAAATGCTTATGTAGGAAATGAAATGAAACATAGGTAGTTGAAGCTTTGGTGAACATGTTATGATTAAAAAGAAATTGTTGTTGATTGATAGAAAACTGTGTGTAGGCTTTTCAAGTTTGATTTCCCATTCGGGTGTATATGGTCGGTCAAATGAAGTACACAAATATGTGTATAAAACACATGCATAAATTCATTTACACAGTGGTGCTTGGCTCTTAAGCAACCCAACTATGAATAGATTGATTAGATATATAGGTTGTTCTATATTTCTAGGTGTAACAACCCGAAAATCTGGGCCAGTTTGAAATTTTTATTTTGGCAATTTTAGCGAATTTTGAATATTTAAAATAGATTATTTTAAATAATAATGACGAGAAATTTATTTTGAATGTAATTAGAACGTATATATTATATACGTCGTCGTTAGAATATAAATATTTATATATAATTATAAATAGAATTGAAAATGGCGCGGTAGTTCGATAATTTGATTTCAAACTTCAATTGAACATACCGGGTGCAAAACAATCCGGATTTTAGTGAAACAAAAAACATTAGGATCTAATTGATAATATCTTTCCAGCGAATCCGAATAATCAAAATTTCATAGCGGGAATCAAAAGATATGTCCAGTTGAAAATTCTGAATAGTCGTTATGGAATTCAGGCCCTTAAAAATGGAAATTTTACAAACGACCTCGGATTTCGACGAAACCACTTTTGTTGGATCCGGGATGTAAAGTTATTGCTAGGTTTCAAATTTCGTAATTTTTCGAATCAATATGTGAGCGTGGCAAAGAAAAACGCGTTTGACCAGTTTCAGTTGATTTTAATCGACTTGAAATTGGCCATTTTTCAAACGGTCTCAGAATTCGACGAAACTAGTTTTGTTAGGACCGTATCGTCAATATGAAGCTAGAAAATATTTTTCTGGAATTTTTCTTGTTAGCATGTGACCCCGGTAATTTGAAATGTACGTTTAAAATTCAATATAGTGATTTAAATGTAAATTTAACGGAAACTAATAGTAACAGCCGAATCAGCCTACGATACATATCCCATTGTGTTCGGAATGGGGGTAAAACGCTATGGGCGACAGGCGGTGGGCTTCGTTTCGAAGTCGTATGTAAAAGTCAACTTTTTGAAGTAAAAAGAAATTAAATTATAAATATATATTTACTCCCTCCCTCTCTCTTACTTCACTCAGAAAAGAAAAGAAAAGAAAAGAAAAGAAAAAGTCGTCGCCTCTTGGATCTCATGCGCTGCCGCCTCTGGCGAGGCTTCCCCAGGCCGTCGCCTCTCCTCCAGCAACTCCGACCTCTCCTCGCTCTTCCTCCCTCGCCTCGGTTTCCGCAGCCCCCCCAAAACCCTATAGCCTCGCGATCGAGGGAACCCCTCCCCAAACCACCGTTAAGTCGCCGCCGCTACCTCCATTAGCCCCCCCCCCCTCTGACCTCCGCCAGCCTCTGGCACCTCCCGGACCGCTGCAGCACCCACACACCCCTCCATCGTCTCCTCCTTCACGCTCCACCTCCTCCTCCTATTTAAAAACCGCCCAAAACCTCGCAAACAACCGGAGAAGGCTGCCGCTACCTCTGACCCGACCACCAGGCCTCGGTAACCTTTCTCCATTCGAAATTCAGTATGTTTTCAATTTATTTAAAGTAATTGATGTTAGTAAAAATATAAAAATCAGTTCTATTTTTATATGTAAAATAGCGGGGTAAAGTCGTGATTTTTATATGAGGTTCATGAGAGTAAAGATTCAATTTTTAACATAGTAAAAATGTGATTTTTATACAATGAATAACAAAGTAAAAATGTGATTTTTATATAATGAATAACAAAGTAAAAATGTGATTTTTATATAATGAATAACAAAGTAAAAATGTGATTTTTATATAATGAACGTCGAAGTAAAAATGTGATTTTTATATATTGAATAACGAAGTAAAAATGTGATTTTTATATATTGAATAACGAAGTAAAAATTCGATTTTTACATATGTAGTTGCTACGGCCAACGAAGATGACGAAGAGGCGATAACGATGAAGATTTCTATCAAAGAAGAGTCAAGATGATTGGATAGCTATCTGTGAGAATTTCTCACCTTTCAATTTCTTTTTCTAGTTATATATATACTAGGATGCAGACGGTGCTTAGTAGCACCCGACACAATCGTCCACAGACCATGGACTTGTTTGTTTGGTTGTGTAGTTGGTTAGATTATTTGGTTTGAATTGAATTGTTTGGTGAAATGGAATGGATTTGATTGATGTGTAAATGGCGTGGGCCTTCACTAGACCGGGGATAAGGCTAGGCCTCGTCCCGTTTCTAGTATCGTGCCGTTATGCCGCCGAAATTTTCTAAAATGAGTTAGAAAAATAAAAATATCATTTTATTGTGTAAATGAACAATAGAAATTCATATGTTAGAATAAAATGTTTTATCGTTAAAAGTATAATTTTTAACGTGAATATGAATATAGTGAATGTGAATAAATAGATATTCATTTACAAACCGGACGGTTTGTTTATGTACACTGATTTGGCTGACATTGATTGGGACGATAAATTTTACACATCGCCCAACTGCACAAATAAAATCTGTGTTTAATTTTTTGGAACCCCACACGGGTGTTGGGATGAAATTTGAAGTTCACTCATCCTGATTGATCAAATACGTCGATCGATTGATTGACAGGCTGTTATAAGCGTTAGATATCTATATTTGATGCTTATACAGTGTAGTGCACTTTGGGTGATGGTTGATTATTTTTCAATGCTATTATACATGTGTTGTATGAAAATCCATATAATTAACATTATTTGGTAATTGATTGGGCCTCATTCCAATTTAGAAAATAAAGGATATTATAAAATAAAGGTTCATGTGTTGACTGTACTCATCCGTTGAGATTAGTCATGTGTTGAACGAAATAATTTAACAAAAATAGTCACACGTGGGCAGTACTCATTCGTTGAGATTGGTCGTGTGTTGACAAAAATAAATATTCATTTGTTGAATAAAATAAAGGAATATATGAAGCCGTGTTGATTAGATTGACGCCATTTTGACGTGAACGATATTTATATCGATTTTAAACGATTTCGAATTGAGTTGAATTGAAAACGATTTCGAAATGAATTCAAAACGAATTCAAATTGAATTTAAAGCGAATTGAAATGAATTCAAATTGAATTGAAATTTGAATTGAATAGAAATGAATTTTAAAACGAATTTATAAAGAAGAATTAAATTTTGATTTGAATTGAAATGGAAGTTGAAATCGCTTTTGAAATGAATTTTAAAACTATTTATATAATTCGTTTTAAATAGAAATCGACGAAATATATATTATATATATAATATAACGGCCTGAATAGAACGCGCCGCGCCGCGGCAGTTCGCGAATTTCGACCATTTATTTCAAACGGACATTACGGGAGATCCGACCGTCGGATTCTCCTAAAACCAGAACCGTTGGGTTCGTATCGAAAAGAGATTTCTAACGAATATTAGAAATTAGAAATCTAACGGTTGGATTTGGAATTATGTCCAATCAAATTTGAAAAAGGTCGCTGTAAGAGCAGTTCGATGACCGTTGATGGAAATCGACTGTACGGGCCTTGATAAAATTATTAAAAATAGTAATAATTTGTGTAAAATCATAAGAAATGATTTGGGAAAAATTGGGATGAAAAATTCCGAATTTGAAAAGATAAAAATAGATTTTTATCGAAATGAACTAGTTTTGAACTAGAATTATAATTCTATTTATTTTTAAATAAGTAAATTGAATTTGGAAGGGTTTTAGAAATAACCAGAATTTCCAATGATTATATTGGAATGGATCTGAATCGAAATTGTCTTTGGATTATTTCGATGTTGGATTTAGGGATGATACAGATATTGTTATGGGAATTTGAAAGATATAGATATATATATCGCTATTTCCAATACGATATTTGTTAGTCGTGGAATTTGATATTGAATATAAGCCGGTATATTTTCTATTCAGAGCCTTGTGTTTAATATCAAGTTGATTTGGGTTTGTCGTGAATGGTGTCTTCATTAACACTGTTCTTGAACCCAGTTGAGAAAAGATTAAATCTTTTTATTTAGATTTAATGAAGTGTACCAATTAAATAATGTTTAATTGGAATTGAATTGATATTGATTTTTGGGTTTATCGTGGACAGTGTTTTAAATAACACTCATTCTTTAACCCGATAATTAACGAATGTGATTTTGGGTTTATCGTGAACTGTGTTTTAAATGACACTGATTCTTTAACCCAGCTAAAGATTAAAACTAAGTGGAGTTTTAATGAATCTTTAATTAGATTGAAATGATCGAGAATGGAGTAGCACCAATTTTGCTCCAGGCGATAGTTAAATCTTTAATTAGATTTGAACGTGAAATGGTAATTGAATTTACCGATAACACCGTGGTGTTAGATATGAAGTATAACCAGTTTTACTTCATGGGATGAATAGGTTGGGGTAGGGAAATTAAAACAAATGATTACTTCGGTAAGGTTCGTTAATCCCGACTAGTTGAATCGAAATTCAAAAGAAGATTAGATAATAAATTCAAGGAATTTATCTTGGATAAAATTATTGGGAACCTTTCCCTATGAATGTGAAATTTAGAAACTAACTGTCGGTAAGCCAAGCAGAATGGTTTTCTGGATATTGATCTGATGTTTGTTTCGGCCTTCGGGGTTAATATTTGGGGAATTATTCTCTTGATTAATTTACGGTTAGTGACTGATAAACTGGAATGAGGCGTATGTTGTGTTTGTGTAACACTTATTTAAAATATACGCGAGTTATTCGGAAAGACCGGGTTTATCCCATTCTGAATAACTGATACGACGATAAGTCGAAGATGAAGACGATGGTCGAAGACCGGAGGTCTTCACGTCGTTTGGGTGATTACTGATGATCTTGATTGGGTTGTACACCCAAGAAGACGGAAACAGTTGGTGATCGTCCAGACGTACTTGGAGATCGATGGATATGCGGGGTACTAGGTGCCTCCGGTTTCGTTCAGACCCAGAACGAACTTGTAAATGGACCGTGTGTCTGACATTGGATTTTAGTCTGTGTGATTGATCTCTATTAAATATATATCTGTTTGGCGGCGGAGAATTTATTCTCTTGCTTAACGCCCTTCTCTGAGACGTATGAGCTCAGGGGTTATATACTGATGGATATCAAACGCATAGAGTGAATTGCCTGTGTGGCATGCCTAAGTGGCAAATGATCAAGGCTTCTGTTGAAAAGAAAAGTCTTGTGGTTGATGATCAAAGCACGGCCTTTGTGGCGTAGCTTTGTGTAACGTTTTACTTCGCGAGTATCACACCCGGTATGAACCAAAAACGGGAGACGGACCTCAGGGAGGGCATGCGTTTCCTTCTAGCTAAAAAGTGGCGTCAGTGGTTTTACACGCCCTGACGAGTTTGACTTATGTGGTTGTTGCTGTTGCGAGGCGCCTCGGTTTGATCGGACGATCCGGGTCCGATGGAGTCATTTAGTTGGCTCACCTACGCCCCATAGGGTGGGGAAACACATGTTCAGGCATTTTAATCCACATCGGTGGACCGGCCCTGACGATCCAAAGGCTTGACTGAGTACTTGCCTGAGACACGGGCTAGAGCGTCTCGAATCGGTTGAGGACTATCTTTTGCCTCGGTTCATAGATGGAAACCCAATTTCCAAATACATGACTTTGCGATTTTGATTGTATAACCTATATATGGCGACATAGTGTTATGGGCATTCATGCCGCCTATGATTGATACTTATGATTTGAAGTTGTTTTATACACTATGCACTTATAGTAGTATCAAATGATTTGTTTTAAACGTATTAAGCATGTTTGGCTATTATAAGGGAAAACCCTATCCTCGGCTGCGTTGCATTGTGTGATGGGACCTGGGTCTTATAATAGCTTCATTTTTAGAAAAGCATTGCGTTGTTTACTTATATGCACTGGTATTCTTGGGAGAAAACCCGTTCCGTGTTATATGGCGTGGTCCCTTGATTTACCTATCTTTAAAATAAAGATTTACAACTGTTTTAGTTCTCACACCAGTCACATGACTGACCTGGAGTTTATTGTTTTAACCTAAACTCTGGGTGCCCTTATTTTGACACGGGCAGCTAGTAGTTTTGGTTTTGCAGATTTATATTCACAGGATCCTGGTTTACAGCTGGAACGATATCCGGAAAGCTTTGTATCCGTATATCTCTTCTAGTTGTGTATTGTATTATTTTCCGCTGCTATGTAATTTATTGTAATCTCTGATATTTTTGTGTAATATTTATTCATTTATACTCTGTATATCTTATGCATTGTTGTAATATACAATGAAATGTTCTTTTATATGCGTTCTATTTTGTCATGTTCTCAAACGATAGGGCGTTTCGAACGGTCTGGGTCGGTTTAGCGACTGGTTCGGACCGAGCGAAATTCCTTCTCGTCACATTTGGTATCAGAGCTTTGGTTTACAAAGCTTAGAGAACAAGGCACATTAGAACCGTATGAAAGAATTCATCAGATATTGGATTAGTAATATCCAATGGGAATGACTCGTTAGAGATAGGATTAGTAGTATACTAGAACGAGTGTGAAGAGTATATTTTTAAAGTGAAAACAAATTTTGTTTTGAAAATTTAAATCAACTATTAGTATTTGATTATTTATTTATATTGATTTTGGACAGTCCAGTATATAAAGATTTTGCATATACACCTTGCAAACGTATATTCAAAGTTTTAATATATTGGATAGATATAGCATCACACTCTAGTCGCCCGGACCTGATTCTGATGATTGACGCGTCATCATTAGTAATTAGTTTCGTGTTTCGAAGGTGTGATTTTCTATATATTTCCATTGGACTGGTGTGAGAACCAAAACTTATATAGTTAGAACACATTGTTGTGAATTGGCATCAAAAACATGATTTTTGTATATATATCAAAATTATGAATTTGAAACGTTAAATCCACTAATTGATTGATTTTTGAGTTGTTTGTTTAATTTTTTGATAATTTTGAACCATTTAGCCTAATTGAATCACATATTGAACTGTATTGAAAATTGGTCGCATTTGCTTGCATATATTTGCACTTACATTGAGCAGGTCATAGCAAGGAGGCTAGAGCAGAGAATAAAATTTGTTTGCCCGACAAATAGGTACATGTTTACTACATAATTTACTGTTTTGTTTGGGTGATGATGATTTTATGAGCCTATTGGCTAGCCGCTTGGCTTTTTCTTTTTCTTTTTGAGATTAGAAGGACTGGGGAAGCTATTTGAAATTCCCCGATGCTCCCGGTGCAGGGGAGGTTATGGCGAAATTTTTCGAAAATTTAGGGTGTTAGCCAAATTTTTGAAAATTTGAAAATTCTCAGAATCTGAAAAGTTGGAGAATGCAAGCCAGATCAAACGTAGAGTTGATTAATCAAACCACTTTCGGCTTTGTTTCTTTTCGGGGACGAAAAGTTTTAAGTGGGGGAGATTGTAACAACCCGAAAATCTGGGCCAGTTTAAAATTTTTATTTTGGCAATTTTAGAGAATTTTGAATATTTAAAATAGATTATTTTAAATAATAATGACGAGAAATTTATTTTGAATGTAATTAGAACGTATATATTATATACGTCGTCGTTAGAATATAAATATTTATATATAATTATAAATAGAATTGAAAATGGCGCGGTAGTTCGATAATTCGATTCCAAACTTCAATTGAACATACCGGGTGCAAAACAATCCGGATTTTAGTGAAACCAAAAACATTAGGATATAATTGATAATATCTTTCCAGCGAATCCGAATAATCAAAATTTCATAGCGGGAATCAAAAGATATGTCCAGTTGAAAATTCTGAATAGTCGCTATGGAATTCAGGCCCTTAAAAATGGAAATTTTGCAAACGACTTCGGATTTCGACGAAACCACTTTTGTTGGATCCGGGATGTAAAGTTATTGCTAGGTTTCAAATTTCATAATTTTTCAAATCAATATGTGAGCGTGGCAAAGAAAAACGCGTTTGACCAGTTTCAGTTGATTTTAATCGACTTGAAATTGGCCATTTTTCAAACGGTCTCAGAATTCGACGAAACTAGTTTTGTTATGACCGTATCGTCAATACGAAGCCAGAAAATATTTTTCTAGAATTTTTCTGGTTAGCATGTGACCCCGGTAATTTGAAATGTACGTTTAAAATTCAATATAGTGATTTAAATGTAAATTTAACGGAAACTGATAGTAACAGCCGAATCAGCCTACGATACATATCCCATTGTGTTCAGAATGGGGGTAAAACGCTATGGGCGACAGGCGGTGGGCTTCGTTTCGAAGTCGTATGTAAAAGTCAACTTTTTGAAGTAAAAAGAAATTAAATTATAAATATATATTTACTCCCTCCCTCTCTCTTCCTTCACTCAGAAAAAAAAAGAAAAAGAAAAAAGTCGTCGCCTCCTGGATCTCGTGCGCCGCCGCCTCTGGCGAGGCTTCCCCAGGCCGCCGCCTCTCCTCCAGCAACTCCGACCTCTCCTCGCTCTTCCTCCCTCGCCTCGGTTTCCGCAGCCCCCCCAAAACCCTATAGCCTCGCGATCGAGGGAACCCCTCCCCAAACCACCGTTAAGTCGCCGCCGCTACCTCCATTAGCCCCCCCCCCCCCCCCCCCCGACCTCCGCCCGCCTCTGGCACCTCCCGGACCGCTGCAGCACCCACACACCCCTCCATCGTCTCCTCCTTCATGCTCCACCTCCTCCTCCTATTTAAAAACCGCCCAAAACCTCGCAAACAACCGGAGGAGGCTGCCGCTACCTCTGACCCGACCACCAGGCCTCGGTAACCTTTCTCCATTCGAAATTCAGTATGTTTTCAATTTATTTAAAGTAATTGATGTTAGTAAAAATATAAAAATCAGTTCTATTTTTATATGTAAAATAGCGGGGTAAAGTCGTGATTTTTATATGAGGTTCATGAGAGTAAAGATTCAATTTTTAACATAGTAAAAATGTGATTTTTATATAATGAATAACAAAGTAAAAATGTGATTTTTATATAATGAATAACAAAGTAAAAATGTGATTTTTATATAATGAACGTCGAAGTAAAAATGTGATTTTTATATATTGAATAACGAAGTAAAAATGTGATTTTTATATATTGAATAACGATGTAAAAATTTGATTTTTACATATGTAGTGGCTACAGCCAACGAAGATGACGAAGAGGCGATAACGATGAAGATTTCTATCAAAGAAGAGTCAAGATGATTGGATAGCTATCTGTGAGAATTTCTCACCTTTCAATTTCTTTTTCTAGTTATATATATATACTAGGATGCAGACGATGCTTAGTAGCACCCGACACAATCGTCCACAGACCGTGGACTTGTTTGTTTGGTTGTGTAGTTGGTTAGATTATTTGGTTTGAATTGAATTGTTTGGTGAAATGGAATGGATATGATTGATGTGTGAATGGCGTGGGCCTTCACTAGACCGGGGATAAGGCTAGGCCTCGTCCCGTTTCTAGTATCGTGCCGTTATGCCGCCGAAATTTTCTAAAATGAGTTAGAAAAATAAAAATATCATTTTATTGCGTAAATGAACAATAGAAATTCATATGTTAGAATAAAATGTTTTATCGTTAAAAATATAATTTTTAACGTGAATATGAATATAGTGAATGTGAATAAATAGATATTCATTTACAAACCGGACGGTTTGTTTATGTACACTGATTTGACTGACATTGATTGGGACGATAAATTTTACACATCGCCCAACTGCACAAATAAAATCTGTGTTTGATTGTTTGAAACCCCACACGGGTGTTGGGATGAAATTTGAAGTTCACTCATCCTGATTGATTAAATATGTCGATCGATTGATTGACATGCTGTTATAAGCGTTAGATATCTATATTTGATGCTTATACAGTGTAGTGCACTTTGGGTGATGGTTGATTATTTTTCAATGCTATTATACATGTGTTGTATGAAAATCCATATAATTAACATTATATGGTAATTGATTGGGCCTCATTCCAATTTAGAAAATAAAGGATATTATAAAATAAAGGTTCATGTGTTGACTGTACTCATCCATTGAGATTAGTCATGTGTTGAACGAAATAATTTAACAAAAATAGTCACACGTGGACAGTACTCATTCGTTGAGATTATTCGTGTGTTGACAAAAATAAATATTCATTTGTTGAATAAAATAAAGGAATATATGAAGCCGTGTTGATTACATTGACGCCATTTTGACGTGAACGATATTTATATCGATTTTAAACGATTTCGAAATGAATTGAATTGAAAAAGATTTCGAAATGAATTGAAAACGAATTCAAATTGAATTGAAAGCGAATTGAAATGAATTCAAATTGAATTGAAATTTGAATTGAATAGAAATGAATTTTAAAACGAATTTATAAAGAAGAATTCAATTTTGATTTGAATTGAAATGGAAGTTGAAATCGCTTTTGAAACGAATTTTAAAACTATTTATATAATTCATTTTAAATAGAAATCGACGAAATGTATATTATATATATTATATATATAATATAATGGCCTGAATAGAACGCGCCGCGCCGCGGCAGTTCGCGAATTTCGACCATTTATTTCAAACGGACATTACGGGAGATCCGACCGTCGGATTCTCCTAAAACCGGAACCGTTGGGTTCGTATCGAAAAGTGCTTTCTAACGAATATTAGAAATTAGAAATCTAACGGTTGGATTTGGAATTATGTCCAAATCAAATTTGAAAAAGGTCGTTGTAAGTGCAGTTCGATGACCGTTGATGGAAATCGACTGTACGGGCCTTGATAAAATTATTAAAAATAGATATAATTTGTGTAAATTCATAGGAAATGATTTGGGAAAAATTGGGATGAAAAATTCCGTATTTGAAAAGATAAAAATAGATTTTTATCGAAATGAACTAGTTTTGAACTAGAATTATAATTCTATTTATTTTTAAATAAGTAAATTGAATTTGGAAGGGTTTTAGAAATAACCAGAATTTCCAATGATTATATTGGAATGGATCTGAATCGAAATTGTCTTTGGATTATTTCGATGTTGGATTTAGGGATGATACAGATATTGTTATGGGAATTTGAAAGATATAGATATATATATCGCTATTTCCAATACGATATTTGTTAGTCGTGGAATTTGATATTGAATATAAGCCGGTATATTTTCTATTCAGAGCCTTGTGTTTAATATCAAGTTGATTTGGGTTTGTCGTGAATGGTGTCTTCATTAACACTGTTCTTGAACCTAGTTGAGAAAAGATTAAATCTTTTTATTTAGATTTAATGAAGTGTACCAATTAAATAATATTTAATTGGAATTGAATTGATATTGATTTTTGGGTTTATCGTGGACAGTGTTTTAAATAACACTCATTCTTTAACCCGCTAATTAACGAATGTGATTTTGGGTTTATCGTGAACTGTGTTTTAAATGACACTGATTCTTTAACCCAGCTAAAGATTAAAACTAAGTGGAGTTTTAATGAATCTTTAATTAGATTGAAATGATCGAGAATGGAGTAGCACCAGTTTTTCTCCAGGCGATAGTTAAATCTTTAATTAGATTTGAACGTGAAATGGTAATTGAATTTACCGATAACACCGTGGTGTTAGATATGAAGTATAACCAGTTTTATTTCATGGGATGAATAGGTTGGGATGGGGAAATTAAAACAAATGATTACTTCGGTAAGGTTCGTTAATCCCGACTAGTTGAATCGAAATTCAAAAGAAGATTAGAGAATAAATTCAAGGAATTTATCTTGGATAAAATTAATGGGAACCTTTCCCTATGAATGTGAAATTTAGAAACTAACTGTCGGTTAGCCAAGCATAATGGTTTTCTGGATATTGATCTGATGTTGGTTTCGGCCTTCGGGGTTAATATTTGGGGAATTATTCTCTTGATTAATTTAAGGTTAGTGACTGATAAACTGGAATGAGGCGTATGTTGTGTTTGTGTAACACTTATTTAAAATATACGCGAGTTATTCGGAAAGACCGGGTTTATCCCATTCTGAATAACTGATACGACGATAAGTCGAAGATGAAGACGATGGTCGAAGACCGGAGGTCTTCACGTCGTTTGGGTGATTACTGATGATCTTGATTGGGCTGTACACCCAAGAAGATGGAAACAGTTGGTGATCGTCCAGACGTACTTGGAGATCGATGGATATGCGGGGTACTAGGTGCCTCCGGTTTCTTTCAGACCCAGAGCGAACTTGTAAATGGACCGTGTGTCTGACATTGGATTTTAGTCTGTGTGATTGATATCTATTAAATATATATCTGTTTGGCAGCGGAGAATTTATTCTCTTGCTTAACGCCCTTCTCTGAGACATACGAGCTCAGGGGTTATATACTGATGGATATCAAACGCATAGAGTGAATTGCCTGTGTGGCATGCCTAAGTGGCAAATGATCAAGGCTTCTGTTGAAAAGCAAAGTCTTTTGGTTGATGATCAAAGCACGGCATTTGTGGCGTAGCTTTGTGTAACGTTTTACTTCGCGAGTATCACACCCGGTATGAACCAAAAACGGGAGACGGACCTCAGGGAGGGCATGCATTTCCTTCTAGCTAAAAAGTGGCGTCAGTGGTTTTACACGCCCTGACGAGTTTGACTTATGTGGTTGTTGCTGTTGCGAGGCGCCTCGGTTTGATCGGACGATCCGGGTCCGATGGAGTCATTTAGTTGGCTCACCTACGCCCCATAGGGTGGGGAAACGCTTGTTCAGGCATTTTAATCCACATCGGTGGACCGGCCCTGACGATCCAAAGGCTTGACTGAGTACTTGCCTGAGACACGGGCTAGAGCGTCTCGAATCGGTTGAGGACTATCTTTTGCCTCGGTTCATAGATGGAAACCCAATTTCCAAATATGTGACTTTGCGATTTTGATTGTATAACCTATATATGACGACATAGTGTTATGGGGCATTCATGCCGCCTATGATTGATACTTATGATTTGAAGTTGTTTTATACACTATGCACTTATAGTAGTATCAAATGATTTGTTTTAAACGTATTAAGCATGTTTGGCTATTATAAGGGAAAACCCTATCCTCGGCTGCGTTGCATTGTGTGATGGGACCTGGGTCTTATAATAGCTTCATTTTTAGAAAAGCATTGCGTTGTTTACTTATATGCACTGGTATTCTTGGGAGGAAACCCATTCCGTGTTATACGGCGTGGTCCCTTGATTTACCTATCTTTAAAATAAAGATTTACAACTGTTTTAGTTCTCACACCAGTCACATGACTGACCTGGAGTTTATTGTTTTAACCTAAACTCTGGGTGCCCTTATTTTGACACGGGCAGCTAGTAGTTTTGGTTTTGCAGATTTATATTCACAGGATCCTGGTTTACAGCTGGAACAATATCCGGAAAGCTTTGTATCCGTATATCTCTTCTAGTTGTGTATTGTATTATTTTCCGCTGCTATGTAATTTATTGTAATCTCTGATATTTCTGTGTAATATTTATTCATTTATACTCTGTATATCTGATGCATTGTTGTAATATACAATGAAATGTTCTTTTATATGTGTTCTATTTTGTCATGTTCTCAAACGATAGGGCGTTTCGAACGGTCTGGGTCGGTTTAGCGACTGGTTCGGACCGAGCGAAATTCCTTCTCGTCACACTAGGGTACTAAGCTGCTGGTCTTCCTTGATTTCTTGGATGTAGGGTGGTGCAGAAATGAGGTAAAGTGTACTAAAGCCAAGTGCAAACGTTAATTGGAAAGCATACTTAGATCTTAAGTATATTCAAGCTACTTATAGCTTGAGACTGCATATATATTTGATTAGAAATGAATAGATTTCCTAGGGTATTAGCTATGATTTCTCAGCTATATGATCAGCCATAACTTGCAGCATACGTATTTAATAGTTTAAGAAGCTATGTTTATATCATTAAGTTAGTTTGATTTGATAATATAGCTCCCTTTCTATTTCTATATAATGAAAGTACATGCTGTTGCTAGTCTGATTTCAGTGCTTTTCCTATGTATACATAGGCATAGTTATTATAGGTTTGGTGCATACATGTGTACAACTTTTATGCAAATAGATTTTTAATGAATACTTTGCTTTCAAGCTTGCAATGCCTATGGATCTCATGATATAAATGGCATAATTTTGTCCACATCAAAAGATTTTATTAATTGATTTATGGTTTGAAGCATATAGTTGTTTTAATCTTGAATATGCCCCTTTTGTTTCTTATATATGAAGTAAATGAGATATTTACATAAGATATTGATGTTTACATAAGATAAAAATCTAATTAAAACATAAAACACAAGTTAAAACATTACTTGTTACCTTATATTAGATTAAATATTTTTGTAAAAAATTAATATACGTATATATATATATATATATATACATACACACACACACATAGGAACTTAAATAAAAAGATAAATTTTGAATTCCTCAAGTATTAACTCCCATTCTAATTAATTAAGCTAATCACTGATACAGTCAATAATTATTGTTCAATAAAGTCAGATAAAAACTGGGACGTTACAGGAAACACTATAAACCACTGTGTGATTTACTTTTCATTATTGCTCTATTATTTCTCTTGTTTGGTGATTATGATTGGGTTGAAATTGATTTGATATTTTTATTAGTTGTTTTTGCCCATTTGCCATGACCTCATCTTTCACTATGTTTGGAGGTTTGACTAGAGCGGTCTTAAGTCGAAATTCTCCACAATAGAGAGAATGTGACCTTCTAGATTGGTGATGCGACTATTGCTAAAAGTATGATACAAGTTGCAAGAGTTTTATATAAAGTAGTCGCTGACAACTGTTTGATCGTGTTGTGAACATTTTTCACCTTTAAAATAAAGGAGAACACTTCTTTTAAGGCACACTTGTATGCCTTTAAAAGAATATTGATGAAGATAAGGCAACAAATTTGAAGATTAAGGAAGAATAAAAGGAAATAATATTGCTATGTTTTCTGCCAGACCGTTATACGAGATTCTAACTTACTATGATTTATAGTCATGAAATATTGACACTTTATGAAGTCATACCGGGTCTTCTTAGTGAGGAATAAAGAGATCAAATGAAGGGGTTAAGGGATGATTGTATTGGAGCTAGTAATGGTTATAGTTATTTTGTGGAGACGTAAAAGAATGTAAAGAAGGGAAATAGAGGGCGTTTTAGATCAAGGAGGTCTGGTTGGAGAGGAAAACTGAAAGAATAACAAGTTCTTTACTTATACAAAAGCTGGTCATTAGAAGAGCGAATGTTCAGATAAGTTAAGAAGAGGGAAGAAACATCTTCATCTGTATCGATGACGAGTAGTACTGGCGGTGTGGATGTGAATATTTCGATAGTAGTAACATTGGATATTTTAAGGTAGCGATGACTGCCCGATTCGGGAACATCTTATCATATGACATTAGATAGGAATTTGTTTCTTTTTATACTAACAATGAGGGAAATGCAATTGTTGTGAGAAATTGTGCTATTTATTGGTCAATGGGTATTAGCTTTGTCCAAATACAGATGATTGATAGGGTGGTTCATATTTTATAAAATACATTATATACTAGGACTTAAAAATCTATTATCCTTATGAGGAAATTGGATTCCCTAGGATGTAAAAGCACTATTAAAAATGGTAGGCTAAGGGTTTGAAAGGGTGTGTTTGTAATTATGAAAGGGGATAAGACTCATAATGTTTATCTACTTCAAGGAGTGACTATTTGTACTAAATTTATGTAGATATTTATTGTTTTTTTTTGGCAAGGCTAGCCGGTTTTTTATAATGGGTCATGCCATTGTTTATTAGAAAAGAGAGAAAGGAAAGAATTTTGCACAACCACAAAACTCCAATTCTAGTTTGAAGTGCAAGAACACTAAGCATTACAATACATGAGAGAAGCAAGGTGCTACTGCAACTAATATCACAAATAGATAAAACAGGAGCTAGACAACATGTCTAAGCTACCAGATTGCAAAATAGACCTGCCCCTCTCATCAGAGGAGGATCTACATATGGTGTCAGAAGGGCCAACAACACGAGTGTATCTGGAAAATGTCAAAGCTAACTTTGGTATATAGCACTGTTTCAGAACACCGAAGATGAAACTCCAATCCTAGTCAACTACACAAAACTCAAGCTTATTAATCTCCCCTATGTCACCACTTTGGACAAGGTCAATACAGTTTCCAACAATATGATATATCAATTTTCTCTGGTCACTAACGTCATCGCTACTATACTTACGGAAGATATCACTTAAAGGGAAATATTACATACCTGACAGCAAGCAATCCCAAACATGTTCCCCAGCACTCCAGACTATTTTCTCGGGAAGAGAGTCATCAACAGAAACAATAGGTGGAGTAGAAATAATAGGACGAGGATCGGGATGGGATCAGGAAGTGGAAGTGGCGGAGAAACAGGCACGAGAATCTTAGGCATCTACTGAATTGTCGGAGGTCTACGAATAGTGGATCTACCAACAAGAGGAACTATGGCGAAAGAAAAGTCACCAAAAACAACAGGACATTTAGAAATTAAGTGACCAAATGACTGATAGGTCGAGCATATATCTGGTTTCCAACCATATTTTACCATAACTTCAACTACGAAACCATTAAAAAAATTTAATTTGAACTTATCCGACAAAGTTTAGCGGGGGAAGCCTCAATGAGAGCCTTAGTATATATGTGCTTTTCTGTAGCAACAGTGGTATTGTCAAAACATTTCAATTTCCCAACACTGTTCGCCAACCAATTCAAACCCTTTAGTGATTGCAAAATAGAGGGAATCTAAAAGAAATAGGTCCTTACAGGAATAAATAAGATATGATCTTTAGCAAGATCAACAGATGGACTCCAAGGAGTAATGATAAATGGCTCATAATGAATGAAAATCCTGTCTAAACTGAGAATCCTTTGTCTCTCATCAATTCTAGAGAACTTGAAAAAAATACAAGGACCGGTCCAAATGTACAGAAAGACCACCCCTTTACTACCAGGCAAACTACATTTTTCTTTCACTATAGAATAAGGCAGGTTAGAATCCAGTAAGAAACCTGCAAGATGATTCTTCCAAAAAAATTATCCAGCAATGAAAACTTCAGACGGAGGTTCCATAATTCCGTCCTTAAAAACCATCTCAAATTCCTAAGGCTCATAGTCCCCAGCATTTGTTGGGAACTTTTTGGAAAGCAAGACAAAAGTGGGAGTAATACCACTACACGGAGCTACAGTAGAAGGCAGCCCTCCTACAACCTTAGTACTAACTATACATGCAATAGTTATTCTGCATTTCACAGATTCAATATTCTCACCAGCTACCACTTCATCCCTAGAAATACTGCCACCGAAATTGATTGAACCAACAATTGATGCCTTATCCTTTCCTAGCCTAGCAGGGACATATATATTTTCACTGCTTAAAACATCCAACATAGTTCCAGTTTCACCCTAGTTTGTACCTTCATCAAATGAATAAATAACATTACTTCCTGGGATAGATGCACAAGGCAAATCAGTCCCCAATTTCTTATCTACTAAGTGCCTTTCCACACCATCATGAATACTATTCAATTCAGTTGCAACATTATTATCAAACTCTTTGATACATATTCTATTGTTTTCGTTTAAAATAGTTTAACCCAGATTAACATTGGTCAAAGACCATCGTTGCTTATTGTTTAAAGATGCCAAAAGCAGGCAATAAAGTATTATTACCAGATATCACAGCCAAAGGGAATCATGCGCCGACCCATATCTTAAAACATCACAGCCAAATACATTAACTTAATTGATCGGTATTGACCCACCATGGGTTAGTGCCAACCCATGGAATTAGCCTATTTTTCTTGTCGGGCTTCATGATTATAACTCTTGTATCTTCCCTAGCTCCCAGCTGTAGTCTGGTATTGTCTGGATAACTTCCTTATGCCTTAACCAAATGATCTGAAAATTCACATATATACTATAGATGAGTAGAGTGACCTCTCACATAAATTTCAAGCCATTTGGGTCATTGGTCAATGTTTAGATTCTGCCAAACTGGCTTAATTCAGCAATTATTTATCCATAACTCATTCAATACTTATCCAATCGACCCGAAATTTTGGGAATTCCTTCTACATAATGTATGGACCTACCATACGGGTCTCAGGATGCGGGTCCCACCATAGATAGGTCGTATCCGACCCATGGAGCATGGGTCGGTACCAACCCATTATATTAACTCCGAATTGTATAAAACTATTTATGATCCGTATTTTATGTCTTGTGAGTGTTCCCCCAAAATGTTAAGTCAATCTGAGTTTGCATATGCCCTGTATGTTCAGTTCAAGTTGCCTGGGTCCAAAACCGGGTAAACAATATGTTTATATATATCAGAACCATCTAAGAGTATTATATACATATAATTTAGTTGCTAAATCTAATAAGAAAACTAGATAGAAAAGAAAGAGAAATAGGTTAGAGAAGAGGAATAAATGTAACCTGCCCTATTTTCGGGAATTTAGAATAATGGTTGAGAAGAAAAATGGAGGCACAGAGAGAACATATTGTAGGGTTTATGGAAAAGGGTAAGGCCATATTTATATTTGTTAGAGTGTTTTTTGTCTATCAAATTACATTTATAAAATCTAGACAGTCCATTCTAGCAAAATACATAAAAACTCCTTCAGAAATAAGCTTCTTCCCACCCTTCTTCACTTAAGGGAGGTTTGTAACACCCCACGTCCATTAATGTCACTCACAAAAGGAATGCATTAACTTCCATGGAGCGTATTTAGTGTATAGAACAGAATATAAAAAGACAGATATAAATAATGGTACTTGAAAATTTTAAAACAACTTTTAATGCTGCGGAGAAATAGTTTGATTACAACAACTTCTTAAACCAAGTACAGTTAATACCCATCTTGATAAATTATTTCAGAGTACATAAAATAAAAAGCATAAACCCCAACACAAGTTGCCATAAAAGAGATGAGTTGAACTTTACTTTCAGCAATCCAAGCACTTCAAAAAGAGAGAGAAAGAGATCCGAGATCAAGCTCCACTAGTACTAGTCCCACCCTGAGAACCATGGGGGGGGGGGGGGGGGGGTGGGGAAGGAAGAAAAGAGGCGAAAACAAGGGGGTCAGGCATAAAGTCTAGCGAGTATAATAACTTTAACAATATAATTATTTTTTAATAACTAGGATAAGGCATAAACTGGTAAGATAAGATATGACCATGAAACAAGTGGGCTTGACAAAGCAAATAAGAGGAAAATTCTGGCGTTAATCTCTTTCCTAATCACTATAAGATAATTACTATACTTCACCACCGCTAGTCACCCTAAAAGTTGATCCCGCCTATAGAACTTAATAATGATAATGGTAGTTTCGTGTACCCCTAGCTGCCTTCATAGGTGTCGTCTGCCCCTATCTCACTAGTTGTACCCACTACCCCCATTCGATTGGCTCCCTAACTCGTAGATACCCGTGTTGGTCCCACAGTGGGGTGTATCACTCCCCAAAGTGGCAACCCGATACCACCAAAGATGCACGACTTATATCTACACAACGCAACAACGTCTTACCTACCAGCCCGGGCCCACGCATGCCCATAACCCTGTTGGACTTGCGTTGCCACCGCTAACCCGTTTTGACATCTTACAATCAATTCCAGTAAGCGTGTCCCGTCCTCGACTTGGTTCGAGCTCACAAAGATACTTAATGGGTTACTGGTTTGAAAAGGGCCCCCATGCTTGACACGAGCCTTCCAGCTATGCTTGGTCCCCACTAAGGTTTCCCCACTTAACCCCATTCTTATTCATGTCTTCTTACATGTTTCAATCCTGGTTTAGTGCATCTAATCGTATTTCACATGCCACCCAAGACACCCACTTAATTTCACATGCCACCCAAGGCACCTACTTAACCTCCCATGTCCCACCACATGTTTATCTCGTTAAGTGTTTCTTAATTCATTAGAACCGTAACCTTGTAAAGACCTCCCACATTAGGCTGACATTTGCGGTTGCTGGATTTGCCGGGCGAGTCCGGGCAGTCTTATACCGTAAACGAGCCTAACCTCGTGTCTTTACAATTGTTACGCATTTAATTGTGCCTTTGACCTCTCACATTAGACTGGCATTTGTGGTTGCTGGATTTGCCGGGTGGGTCTGGGCAGGCTTACACCACAAAAGAGTCTAATCTCGTGTCTTAGGCGGTTAATTATTACACATCTTTATTGTAATAACCCGGAAATTCCAAGCCAATTAAAATTTTTTATTTTGGCAATTTTAGCGAATTTTGTTTATATAAAATGAATTATCTTAAATAATAACGACGGGAAATTTATTTTGAATGGAATTCGAACGTATATTTATATAGATTGTCGTTAGAATATAAATATTTATTTATATATATATAAAAGGAATTGAAAATGGCGCGGTAGTTCGATAATTCGATTTCAAAATTGAAATGAATGTACAGGGTGCAAATTAAACCGGATTTTAGCGAAACCAAAAATATTACAATCTATTTGTGAATATCTTTCCAACGAATCCGAAAAATCAAAATTTCATAGCGGGGATAAAAAGATATGCCCAGTTGAAATTTCAGAATAGTCGCTATGGAATTCTGGCCCTTAAAAATGGAAATTTTGCAAACGACCTCGGAATTCGACGAAACCACTTTTGTTGGATCCGTGATGTCAAGTTATTGCTAGATTCCAATTTTCATAATTTTTTGAATCCATATGTGAGCGTGGCGAAGTAAAACGCGTTTGACCAGTTTCAGTTGATTTTAATCGACTGGAAAATGACCATTTTTCAAACGGTCTCGGAATTCGACGAAACTAGTTTTGTTAGGACCGTATCGTTAATACGAAGCTAGAAAATATTTTTCTGGCTAGTATGTGACCCCATTAAATTGGAAGGTGCGTTCAAATTCAATATATATTGTTATATTTTGATTTTGACGGAAACTGATCGAAACAACCAAATTGGCTTGCGAAACATATCCCATTGTGTTTGGAATGGGGGTAATTATCTAGGGACGACAATCGTTGGGCCTCAATTGGAGTTCGAATTAAAAAGTTAACTTTCTGAATTTAAAAATAAATAAAAATATATTAATTATTATATAGGCCTTACCTCTCTCTCCTCCCTCATAATATCGGTCAATGCAGAAAAAAAGGGGGAAACCCACACATCGACTTCCGCCTCCGCCCTCCTCAGGCGTGCAGCCACCGCTGGCGCGAGGCCCCCCTCCACTCTCCTCGATCTGCGCCTCTCTCCCTCTTCTTCCTCCTCGCTCCGCTCTCCTCTAATCAGACCCGAAGACCAGCCCCCACCTTCGCGAGACCCGAAGTCAATGCCGCCGGCCACAAATCGCTACCTCCCCGACCTGCCTACCCCGCCTGCATCCCCCTCCGACGTCCTAGGGTTCGAACCACCCCCTTCCTCTTCCTATTCTCCTTTTCTTTTACCCCAAATCCGCCCCCAAACCCTTGGAGAGCCACCGATGCGTCCGCTCGTCGACCACATCACCACCCCGAGCCTTCTCCGCCCCTTCCTTGCTCGATTCAAAGTACGTATTCCAATTTGAATTATATTCATAGATTTTTAATTATTATATGATGATAAAGATCCGATTTTTATGTAGTTATTAGTGAAATAAAAATTCAATTTTTATACGTATGAAAGCAAAACGAAAAAAGGAATTTTTATATAGGAAAAAGTTTGATTTTTATTTCAATGGAAAGGTTAGATTTTTATTTTATATAAAGCTAAGATTTTTAATGCATGAACAGCTTTGATTTTTCACAACATAAAGCTTCGATTTTTATCATGTGGAGATTTGATATTTTTTTTTTATTGTGAAAAGGAGGGATTTTTAAAACTAGAAATATCATATCTTTAAAACTAGAAAGGTCGGATTTTTAAAAATGGGATGATAGAAAAGTAAAAATATAATCTTTGGTTGTTTAAAAATATAATTTTTATACTAGTGGCATATTAAAAATGTGATTTTTATATAGGTAGCGATGAAGTAAAAATGTGATTTTTATCGTCTTGAAAGCGAAATAAAAATATGATTTTTATATTATAGAGTTAATAAAAATATAATTTTTTATATAGAAAGAGGCGTCGTAAAAATATAAGAAGTAGAAATAAAAATATGATTTTTATTTATAGGAATGAAGCAATGAAAATATGATTTTTATATATGTAGTGGATACGGGCAACGAAAGTGATGAAAGGCGAGCACGACGAAGATCTCTACATATGAAGAGTCGTGGCGTTTGGATTAGCTCTTGGTGAGAACTTCTCACCTTTTAATTTTGTTTTCTAGTTAATAATATATACTAGGATGCAGACGGTGTTTAGTAGCACCCGACAACCGTCGTCCACAGACTATGGACGGCTTGTATGCTTGTTTGTTTGATTTTGATGTTTAGTTGATTGTGTGATGTGATGCGAAATGAAATAAAATATTTTATAGTGGAAAATATTTTATAGTTAAAAATAGAATTTTTAACGTGTATTAAAAATAAATATTTATAAACAAATCAGAGATTTGTTTATATACACTGATTTGATTGATATTGATTGGGACGATAAATTTTACACATCGCCCAACTGCACAAATAAAATCTGTGTTTGATTGTTTGAAACCCCACACGGGTATTGGGATGATATATGACATACACTAATCCCAATAATTAGTTGTATGTCGATCGATTAATTGACAGGTTGTTATAAGCGTTAAATATTTATATTTGATGCTTATACAGCGTAGAACGCACTATGGATGATGGTTGATTATTTATCGTTGTTATTTTGTACATGTTTTGTAGAAAATCCATATAACTAACATTATATGGTAATTGATTGGGCCTCATTCCAGTTTTGAAATAGAAATATTTGAAAAAGAAATATTTGAAATAGAATATTTGAAAATAAAAATATATGAAGCCGTGTTGATTAGGTTGACGCCATTTTGACGTGAACGATATTTATATCGATTTTATTCATTTTTCAATGAATAATTGAATATATTTGAATAGATTTGAAATTGAATTGAATTGATTTGAAATTCAAATAGAATTGAAATACGAATTAAATTGAATAGATTTGAAATTCGAAATAAACTGAAATGATGTGAAATTCGAATTAAATTGAAATAGAATTGAAATCATTTTGAAATGAATTCGAATTGAAATTGAATAGATTCGAATTCGAATTGAAATTGAATAGAATTGAATTCGAATTGAAATTGAATTAATCTGAAATTCAAATTGAATTGAAAACGAATTGAAATTGAATTAAAAATCGATTTGAATTGAAATCAATTTGAAATGAGTTTAAAACGATTTATAAAATATGTTTTGAAAGGAAATCGACGAAGTATATAATATATATATATATTATATATATATAATGGCCTGAATAGAACGCGCCGCACTGCAGCAGTTCGCGAATTTCGACCATTAACTTCGAATGGACATTGCGGGAGATCCGACTGTCGGATTCTCCTAAAACCGGAACCGTTGGGTTCGTATCGAAAAGAGCTTTCCAATGAATATTAGAGATTTGAAATCTAACGGTTGGATTTGGATTTATGTCCAAATCAAATTTGGAAAAGGTCGTTGTAAGTCAGTTCGATGGCCGTTGATGAAAATTGTAGTGACCCGAACTTCCCCGCCTCCAAAGATAAGAGAACGAACGAATTACTTTGAGGACAAGACAAATCAGAACGCAGACGGAAGAACATTTCATTGTTTATTACAACAATTTCATCAGAATACAAGAATATACAGAGTATGAATGAATAATATACATTCGGTAAATATCAAAGATTACAATAAATTACATAGCAGTTGAAAAACAATATAAAACACAACTGAAGGCGATATCCGGATACAGAGCTTTCCGAGTATCGTTCCAGCTGTAAATCAGGATCCTGTGAATATATATCTATAAAACGAAAACTACTGGCTGCCCGTGTGGAAAATAGGGGCACCCCGAGTTTAGGTTAAAACAATAAACTCCAGGTCAGTCATGGGACTGGTGTGAGAACTAAAACAGTTATTAATCATTATTTTAAAGTTCGGTAAATCAAGGGACCACGCCGTATAACACGGAACGGGTTTCCTCCCAAGAACACCAGTGTATATAAATAAGACAACGCAATGCTTTTTAGAAAAATGAAGCTATTATAAGACCCAGGTCCCATCACACAATGCAACGCAAGACGGAGGATAGGGTTTTCCCTTGTAATAGCCAAACATGCTTGGTACGTTTAAAACAAATCATTTGATACTATAATTAGTGTATAGATTCAAAACAATTCGAATCATAAATATCAATCATAGGAGGCATGGGTACCTTATATCATGTCGCCATACTAGTTATACAAATAAAACCGCAATATCACGTATTGGAAATTGGATTTCCATCATGAGTCGAGGCAAGGGGCAAGCTCCTCTCCGATTCGAGAGGCTCTAGCAAATTACTCAGGACCCCACTATGTTCCTTTGGAACCTCCAAGGCCAGTCCTACCTTAATTTTGAGGATTAATTATTCCTGAACACACGTTTTATGGTCCTATAGGACCTATATTCGAGGCGCCTCGCATCCAACAACCACACTGGTGAAAAGTATATAAATGTCAGCCAGTTTAAGCACTGACACCACCACTAGCTAGAAAGAAACGTCGTGCACTCCTTGGGTCCTTATCCCGTTTTTGACTCATACCGAGGTGTAAGGATCGCGAATTCACGCTATACACAAAGCTACGCCACATAGGCCGTGCTTTGATCATCAACCACAAGACTTTGCTTTTCAACAGAAGCCTTGATCAATTGCCACTTACGCGTGCCACACTGGCAATTCACTCCATGCGACTGATGTCCATCGATATACAACCTCTGAGCTCGTACGTCTCAGAGAAGGGCATTAAGCAAGAGAATAAATTATCCGCCGCCAAACAGATGTATATTTAACAGAGACCAATCAACACAGTATAAAATCCAATGTCAGACACACAGTCCATTCACAAGTTCGTTCTGGGTCTGAACGAAACTGGAGGCACTTTCCTCGCATATCCATCCATCTCCAAGTACGTCTGGACGATCACCAACTGATTCCCTCTTCTTGGGTGTACATCCCAATCAAGATCATCAGTAATCACCCAAACGATGTGAAGACTTCCGGTCTTCAACCACCGTCTTCATCTTCGACTTATCGCCGAATCGGTTATTCAGAATGGGTATAAAACCGGGCTTTCTGAATAACCCACGTATATAATAATCAAATGTTACACAAACATAACAAACGCCTCATTCCAATTCAGAATATTCTTTTATTCACAAAATCACATTCTTAGGGAAAAGTTCCCATTAATTTTATCCAAGATAAATTCTTCTAAATTTATTCTTTAATCTTCCTTTGGATATCATTTCAAACCGTTTTATGGTTTTCCAAACTAGTCGGGATTGGCGAACCACACCGAAGTAATTATTTATTTTATTTCCCAATCCCAACCTATTTATCCCATAGAGCAAAACTGGTAATACTCCATATCTAACACCACGGTGTTATTGGTAAATATTAATTACCATTTCACGTTCAAATCTAATTAAAGATTTAACTATCGCTTTGGAGCAAAACTGGTGGTACTCCATTCTCGATTACCTTTCGGATTTGATAATTTAAATTATCAATTCACATTTCAATCTAATTAAAGATTCATTAAAACTCCACTTAGTTTTAATCTTTTCAAAAATCAATATCCTATCTTTAACTGGGTTAAAGAACCAATGTCATCTAAAACACGGTTCACGATAAACCCAAAATCACATTCAAATTCAATTCCAATTAAATATTATTTAATTGGTACACTTCATTGAATCTAAATAGAAAGATTTAATCTTTTCTCAACTGGGTTTAAGAACAGTGTTAATGAAGACACCATTCACGACAAACCCAAATCACATTTGATATTAAATACAAGGCTCTAAATAGAAAATATATCGGCTTATATTCAATATCAAATTCTGAAACCAACAAATATCGTATTGGAAATAACGATATAAATATATCTTTCAAATTCCCATAACAATATCTGTATAATCACGAAATCCAACATCGAAATATTCCAAAGACAATTTCGATTCAAATCCATTTCCATTTTAATTATTGGAAATTCTGATTATTTTTAAAACCACTTCAAATCCAATTTATTTATTTCAAAAATGAATTGATTTTAATTCTAGTTCAAAACTAGTTCATTTCGATAAAAATCTATTTTTATCTTTTCATATGTGGAATTTTTCATCCCAGTTCTTCCCAAATCATTTCTTATGATTTTACACAAATTATTAATATTTTTAATAATTTTATCAAGACCCGTACAGTCGATTTCCATCAACGGCCATCGAACTGCACTTACAGCGACCTTTTCCAAATTTGATTTGGACATAATTCCAAATCCAACCGTTAGATTTCAAATTTCTAATATTCATTAGAAAGCTCTTTTCGATACGAACCCAACGGTTCCAGTTTCAGGAGAATACGACGGTCGGATCTCCCGTAACGTCAATTCGAAGTCAATGGTCGAAATTCACGAACTGCCGCAGCGCAGCGCGTTCTATTTAGGCCATAATATATAATATATATATATATATATATATATATATATATATATATATATATATATATATATATATTTGATTTCGTTTTTAAAACGAATTTTGTAAATCGTTTTAAATTCGTTTTCAAAACAAATTCAACTTCATATTCAATTTCAAATCAAAATTGAATATTTCATATCATTACTATATAAATGATAATATTTTCAAAACGTTATATTTTGAAATCACTTCTTTTTCTATATTCATTATAAAAATGAATATAATCGATATAAATATCGCTCACGTCAAAATGGTGCATCTCTAATCAACACGGCTTTATATATTTCAATAAATTCGTTTTTTAATTCAACAAATGAATATTTATTCTATTCAACACATGAATATATATTTCTTTCAACACAGGAATATTCTCAACACATGAGCCCTGTCAACACACGACTATTTATATTATTTAATATATTTTATCAAATTATGGTATCTATCGTTTGATTTTTAAATCAGACTCCAACTGTAAAGTAGTAAGAGAATGATTCCCTGGGTATTAATGCCGAAGGCCGGAACCAATATCAGATCAATACCCAAGAAACCACTCATCTTATCTATTTTCCAGTTAGTTTCTAACTTTAAATATGATAAAGATGTAAATTTTATTGTTAAAATATTTCTTTCAACACATGATAATTTTCAACACACGATCATTTTTCACACATGATTATTTATTTTTTCCCGATTGGAATGAGGCACAATCAATTACCATATAATGTTATTTATATGGATTCCATACAACACATGTATATAATCACAACGGTAAATAATCAATCATCATCCAAAGGGCACCACACAACTGCATAAGCATCAAATATAAATAATTAACGCTCACACAGTCTGTCGACCAATCGATCGACATACAATTAAATAATTGGGATTAGTGTACACCAAATATCATCCCAACACCCGTGTGGGGTTTCAAATCAACAAACACAGATTTTTATTGGTGCAGTTGGGCGATGTGTAAAATTCATCGTCCCAATCAATATCCTTCAAATATGTGTACATAAACAAACCGTCAGGTTTGTAAATGAATATTTATTTATTCACATTCACGTTAAAAATTATATCTTTAACGATAATTAATTTATTCCAACAATCAACATTTTATTATCGATTTCACATCAACATCACATAAAAATTTCACAACACATCAAACAAGCATAAAAGCCGTCCATGGTCTGTGGACAATGGGTGTCGGGTGCTGCTAAGCACCGTCTGCATCCTAGTATATATTTTAACTAGAAAAACAAGATTTAAAGTGAGAAATTCTCACAGAGGGTTCCACTCCGCCGTGAATTATTTCTGAATTGCTGAACCGTCTGGATCTGCTTGAAATTCCAATGCAGTTCTTTTCACGCTGTTCAAATAAAAATTATATTTTTACCACTTCATTTCTATAAATAGAAATCATATTTTTATAATCACGCTATATTGATAAAAATTCTATTTTTATATCGCTACTATATAGATAAAAATTCTATTTTTATATCGTTGTTCATATAATAAAGATCGAATCTTTACTATCTATATAATATAAAAATCGTATTTTTATTCTTTCTATACTATAAGAATCATATCTTAAAAGTGCTACTACTATAAAGATCACATCTTTATTACTCTACATTATATAAAATCATATTTTTATTATCTATATAATATAAAAATCATATTTTTATTATCTATATAATATAAAAATCATATTTTTATTATCTATATAATATAAAAATCATATTTTTATTATCTATATAATATAAAAATCATATTTTTATACTATTAAAAATTGAATTTTTATTTAACTAAAAATCGTATCTTTATAAACTAAAGATCATATCTTTGACATGTCATTCATAGGATAAAAATCGAGTCTTTATGCTAAGTAAAAATCGAGTATTTATGCTAAGTTTTTATAAATAAAAATCCATTCTTTATGCACTAGTATTCATATATAAACCGATTTTTATTGAAATAATTACATCCTATAAATAAAACAAATAAACTAAAAAAAGAAAGAGGAGGACTTATAGTTTAATTAGCGAGAGGGAGTAGGGTCTCTTATTCGCCGGGGTGGTGGTCAAAGGGGAGGTGCGCTGATGATGGCGGAGGGAAGGAAGGCGGCGATTGAACTCAAGGGGGGAGAGCGGCGGGTGGTGCGCCAATGGAAGAGGGGCGGGCTCGCTGATCGATGTGGGGGCGGATGGAGAAGAGGAGGTCGGAGGATGGGATGGAGGCGGTGGCGGTTTTCAGAAAAGGGGGGTCTCGATGTGGGTGAGCACGAGGAGAAAGAATCGAAGAGGAGAGGGAAGATCGGCCAAGGAGGGACTGCGCAGGGGGGGCGACGCCAGCAAAGGCGGTGGCGGCGGCCATCGCACGGTGGAGCTTGCGTGTTTTTTTTTTGTTTTTTCTTTTCGGTTTGACTGATTCAAAGAGAAAGGGGTGGAGTTATATAATATAATATATATTTAATTATTTATTGATTTCAAAAAGTTGACTTTTTCATTTGACCTCTAAACGAGGCCCACCGCCTGTCGTCCATAGCTAATTACCCCCATTCCGAGCACAATAAGATATGTATCATAGGCTGATTCAATCGTTTCGATCGGTTTTCGTCAAAATCAACATATAACTCTATATATTGAATTTGAATGCGCATTTCAATTTACCGGGGCCGCATACTAACTCGAAAAATTCCAGAAAAATATTTTCTAGCTTCATATTGACGATACAGTCCTAACAAAACTAATTTCGTCGAAGTCTGAAACCGTTGGAAAAATGGCCATTTTCCAGTCGACTAAAATCAACTGAAATTGGTCAAACGCGTTTTCCTTTGCCATGCTCACATATTGAATCGAAAAATTATGAAAATTGGGATCTAGCAATAAATTGACATCACGGATCCAAGAAAAGTGGTTTCATCGAAATCCGAGGTCGTTTGCAAAATGGCTATTTCTAAGGGCCTGAATTCCATAGCGACTATTCTGAATTTTCAACTGGACATATCTTTTGATCCCCGCAATGAAATTTCGATTTTTCGGATTCGTTATAAAGATATTCTCAAATAGATTCTAATATTTTTGGTTTCGCTAAAATCCGGTTTATTTTGCATCCGGTATGTTCATTTGAATTTTAAAATCGAATTATCGAACTACCACGCCATTTTCAATTCCTTTTATAATTATATATAACTATTTATATTCTAACGACGATCTATATAAATATATACGTTCGAATTCTGTTCAAAATAAATTTCTCATCGATATTATTTAAAATAATTCATTTTAAATATTCAAAATTCATCAAAATTGCCAAAATGAAAATTTTAAACTGGCTCGCATTTCCGGGTTGTTACAGAAATCGACTGTACGGGCCTTGATAAAATTATTAAAAATAATAATAATTTATGTAAAATCATAAGAAATGATTTTTGAAGAATTGGGATGAAAAACTCCATAGTTGAAAAGATAAAAATAGATTTTTATCGAAATGAACTAGTTTTGGAACTAGAATAATAATTTATTTATTTTTAAAATAAATAAATTGGATTTGAAATGGTTTTGAAAATAACCGGAATTTCCAATAATTGAATCGGAATGGATTTGAATCGAAATTGTCTTCGGAATATTTCGATGTTGGATTTCGTGATGATACAGATATTGTTATAGGAATTTGAAAGATATATATATATATATATATATATATATATATCGTTATTTCCAATACGATATTTGTTGGTCGTAGAATTTGATATTGAATATAATCCGATATATTTTTTACTCAGAGCCTTGTATTTAATATCAAATGCTATTTGGGTTTGTTGTGAATGGTGTCTTTATTAACACTGTTCTTAAGCCCAGTGGGGAAAAAGATTAAATCTTTTTATTTATATTTAATGAAGTGTACCAATTAAATAATATTTAATTGGAATTGAATTGGTATTGATTTTTGGGTTTATCGTGAACAGTGTTTTAAATAACACTTGTTCTTTAACAAGATAATTAATGGAATGTGATTTTGGGTTTATCGTGAACCGTGTTTTAAATGACACTGATTCTTTAACCCAGTTAAAGACTAAAACTAAGTGGAGTTTTAATGAATCTTTAATTAGATTGAAAAGATCGAGAATGGAGTATCACCAGTTTTACTCTAGGCGATAGTTAAATCTTTAATTAGATTTGAACGTGAGATGGTAATTGAATTTACCGATAACACCGTGGTGTTAGATATGAAGTATTACTAGTTTTACTTCATGGTATGAATAGGTGTGGATTGGGAAATAAAATAAATGATTACTCCGGTGTGGTTCGCTAATCCCGACTAGTTTGAATTGATATTCAAAGAAGATTAATGAATAAATTTAAAGAATTTATCTTTGATAAAATTAATGGGAACCTTTCCCAACGTATAAGAATATTTGAACAAAAGAATATTCTGGATTGGAATGAGGCGTATGTTGTGTTTGTGTAACACTTTTTTATTGTATACGTGAGTTATTCAGAAAGACCGGGTTTATCCCATTCTGAATAACTGATTTGACGTGGTGTCGAAGAAGAAGACGATGGTCGAAGACCGGAGGTCTTCACGGAGTTTGGATAATTACTGATGATCTTGATTGGGCCGTACACCCAAGAGGAGGGAATAAGTTGGTGATCGTCTAGACGTACCTGGAGATCAATGGATATGCGGGGTACTAGGTGCCTCCGGTTTCGTTCAGAACCAGAACGGACTTGTAAATGGACTGTCTGTCTGACATTGGATATCATTCTGTGTGATTGATGGATATCGGTTGCATGGAGTGGTTTGCCTGTGTGGCATGCCAAGATGCAAATGATCAAGTCTCTTGTTGAAAAGCAAAGTCTTGTGGTTGATGATCAAAGCACGGCCGTTGTGGCGTAGCTTTGTGTAGCGTTGATTCGCGAGCCTCACACCCCGGTTGTGAACCAGAAACGGGAGAAGGACCTCGGGGGGGACATGCGTTTCTTTCTAGCTAGAAGTGGCATCAGTGGTTTTACACTCCCTGACAAGTTTGACTTATGTGGTTGTTGCTGTTGCGAGGCGCCTCGGATATATCGGTGACTATGTGAAGTCGATGGAGTCATTCGTTGGCTCATTTACGCCCCAAAGGGCGGGGAAACGTAGTGTTCAGGCATTATAATCCACATCGGTAGACCGGCCCTGACGATCCAAGGGGCAGTTGCGGCTGTTCCTAAGACACGGGCTAGAGCGTCTCGAATCGGTAGAGGTCTATCTTTTGCCTCGGTTCACAGATGGAAATCCAATTTCCAAATACGTGACTTTGCGGTTTTTGATTGTAGAACCTAGTGTTGGCGACATAGAATCATGGGATGCTATGCCGCCTGTGATTGATATTTATGATTGAAATTGTTTTGACACTATACACTTATAGTACTATCAAAATAATCTGTTTTAAACGTATCAAGCATTATTTGGCTATTATAAGGTAAAAACCATATCCTCCGGCTTGCGTTGCATTGTGTTATGGGACCTAGGTCTTATAATAGATTCATTTTTATTTATTTAGCATTGTGCTATTTGTTTTATGCACTAGTATTCTTGGGAGGAAACCCGTTGCATGTTATACGGCGTGGTCCCTTGATTTACCTAACTTTAAAAATAAAGATTAATAACTGTTTTAGTTCTCACACCAGTCACATGACTGACCTGGAGTTTATTGTTTTAACCTAAACTCTGGGTGCCTTTATTTTCGACACGGGCAGCTAGTAGTTTTGGTTTTGCAGATTTATATTCACAAGATCCTGATTTACAGCTGGAACGATACCCAGAAAGCTTTGTATCCATGTATTACTTCTAGTTGTGTATTGTATTATTTCCACTGCTACGTAATGTATTGTAATCTCTGATATTTATCGAATGTGTAATATTCATTTATACTCTGTATATTCTTGTATTCTGATGGAACTTTTGTAATATACAATGAATTGTTCTTCCGTCTGCGTTCTTTTGTGGCTTGGCCTCGACTCAATCCGGGCTTTCCTCACCGGGGAAGTTCGGGTCGTTTCATTTATTTAACCCCAAATTGGATTAATATCCCTATTCAAATTTATCAATAATTTCCATGTCCATAATTGTCACTTAAATTATGGTCATAATTTCTATACACATTAATTATGCAAATTAATGTCTAAGATTAATTATATGCATTTAAAGGCATTATATGCCAATTCAAAATATTAACATTAATATTTAATGTTTTTCCCAGCGACCCCACGTTGTTCGCACAGATAATATGTAGGCGAATACAAAGCCTAACACATAAAAACTTCACAATATGAACAATACATAAAAGTAGATCTATCTTACAAAAAAAAATAGGCTAGCACATAAACTTGCATGATTATAACTTATACTGACATAGATTTGCATAGTCACTAACTAGCATAGGCAATAGAAACATAAAACATAAATTTACATAATCTATGTAATGGCCCGAAAATCCGTACCAATTTGAGCTGACTAATATCATACACATTAAACTCAAAGAGCACGAAAATTCAGATCATTATTAGAAAGAATTAAGAGGATGTGACAGATAAGATAAAACAAATAGAATAGAAGAAGAAGAACACCAAAATCAGAGTAAATACGAAACTCACAACGGAATGAATAAATTGTATTATATAACATAATCTTGAAATACAAATCTGGATATACATTCCATTATCAGAGTATATAACTCATATACATCACAGCAGAAATAATTTCTACATAACTAGTGGTGAAGCTTCCTGCTTTGAGCTCCTCCAAATGTTTCTGTAAAAGCCTGAAACACTTGACTGCTCGTACAAATTTGTGCACCCAAGAGTTTACGGAAAACAACAAAATAAACTCTTGGTCAGTGATGGGACTGGTGTGAGTAAATTCAAACCATACTGTTTAACCTTGAAAATCCTTTTGAAACAAAAGGATAATAGTAAGACCAGCCCATACGTAAACATGGACGGTTTTTTACCTTACTATAACCCAAAATACTTTGATATCAAAACCAGTGATATTATGATAATGTATAAACAAATAATTATACAAGTAGCAGAACGCTTGCATCTCACACTCCACATATATATAGTATAAAATCATAAACCGCAGGGCACGTATTGGAGATTGAATCCCGACAGACAAGGTATGGGAGCACCTTCTGATCAGTGTACTCCAGAGGGGATACACTCAGGGTTCAACAAGAACGTCTTGCAACCCGACCACACATGACCGCTCACTCATTTAGCTTGAGTGTCGCGAATATATTGCCACCACGGTTGTAGGCCATCCAACCGTCATCCGAAGATACAGAATCGAAAAGAAGTATAAATATGAATTTTCTCTAGATCGGTGATAATACACCCTGCTTGGGGATGACCCAACTAGCCATGCTGCCTAGCCCAACTTTTGTTACTTCCTGGTTGTGAGGCTAGAGGTTACGTCTATCTTCAGAACATCTGATCACCATTCACTTTGAATGTCATATCGTCAAATCCGTAATCACACATTGATCACACAAATGCACACAGAGTGTAGAATAAAGAGAAGTTACCTTATCCCCACCAACTTCGTATATTCGTAAAAATCAACGGCGTGACCGTTTGAAATACTATGTCAGACACTCGTCCATACAAGTTGTCCTGGGACTGGACAAACAAAAAAACACTATTCTGGAATAGGATGACCCTTGCATTTAACTCCGTCTTCAATTATCTTCAGCATATCTAATTCGTAGCGCTTATGCCTATACGGAGTGGTTTTCGGATAATAAATCCAACCGGTCTCTCTGTATTGACAACGATGGTCAAAACACTTCGATAGTCGGTTATTTAACTATCGAAGTAAAACAAACATTCATTCAAATGAACAACTAAACGCACACAACCACGCACACCTTTTTTTTAACATTCATTTTTATTATTCGAATTCTCATATCTTATCGGATATTTCTCTAATCCTGTTTTACCCTTTTCACACTCTTGGAAAACATTCCCAGTTATTATCAACTCTTATTCTCCCATATTTCAGATGTATACGTTATTAATATTTGAAACATTTCCATTCTTTTCACGTTCTTTATTTCTATACTTGGATAAGCGACCCTATTTATATTGGAAAATATTTCCAATTTCATTTTAACCTTTTAAATCGGCCCAACATTCACTTTTAAAACATTATTCACTTTGAAATGTGAATACCATCCCTTATTATAGAAATCTGAATACCATTATCATATAACTCTTTACTCATGTAATAATTTCCCTTATCTTATTTACCGAATCTCTTTCATACTTTTATATTCCTATTTCACTTTATAAACTCTGTTTCTAAGACAACTTCTTATCAAGTTTATAACCAAACACTGATTACATAATCTATTATATTTTTTTTTTGGGTTTAAGCTAAGTATTTACAATCCTATCAGATTATAATTCCTTTACTTTAATACATTCGACTTCGTCGAATTATAGTTCCAAATCCAAATGGTTTAATTCTAATCATATTTCGAAGATCGAAATGATATCATTTCTTTTGGAAACAATTTTCCACTATCTCCTTCTAACTCGTTCTTATATCTCTTTGGACAGACATCGTTACTTATTACTTTTAAAATAAGTGGATTTCAAAACAAACTGTTTACATTCCCAAGGAAGTGCTGCTATATATAAAAATCACGCTTAGGTTTGGTTAACAGCGTTAATTTATCGTTATAGTTCAAAACTTGTCATACGCTGTAATATTCTCCTTTATAACTAATCTCGACATAACCATCATGCTTAAGCCTAGTCAACAACGTTATTTTATCGCTATAATTTTAAGACTTGCAATATGCTACCATATTTCCTTTATACAAATCTTGACATTCCTTTTCGTTACAAACTGATATCGTTCCTCGATAATAGTGAAGCCGTTCAAGTTGGGGTATTCTATTTACCTCTCAGGCCTTGATCGACAACGTTCTTACCTTAGAACAGATATAAGTTTGTATTCTAATCCCTTATTACTTATAATATTCATCAAATCGTATTTCCTTGTTTTATTTTGGAATATGGTTTTATAACACCATATTCATACTTTGAAATCTTCATTGTTTATTATTATTTATTTTAATTATTAACTCTTCGCTTTAACTTTATTCCACCGTTCTATTTATAACTTCTTTACAAGGACCCAGTTAATCTAATAATCATTTTCAATTAAACAGTTGATTTAAATCAACTTCATTCCATCAGTAAATCCGTTAACTGATTTTAATTACTTCTTACCATTAGATTAATATATTTAATCTAATAATATTTCTAAATTGTTCGTCTTAAAATAATTATCCAAATATTTAATCGTAGGATAATTTCTTCTTTATAAACAGATTTAAATGTCAACAATTCGTTTTTATTTTACTTTATAAAAACGAACTCTAAAATACTGGTTTATAATAGAACTTCTATTATAATTTTAAAACTTCACTTTAATTATAAAAATAATTTTTTTATAATTAACTTCATTAATTTGCCTGACGGCCAATCAACTTCTTAACAAAACGATGGGTTTACGGTCGACTGTTACCATTTTCTTAATCGATATCGTTTATTTATTTATCAAAGAAAATGCTGAAATTTCATTCAACATCAGTTATTTACACGGGTTTTTAATGTAATTCGGCTTCAAACAGTGCATACAAAACAAATAGTACATATAAATATCGAGGAATCCGGTTGGATTCCTTTAACTGGTTTTCCGCATCCACAGATGTTAGTCCACACAATTATCACTAACTCTATACTAGAGAATATTATAATCGACGGAATCAGTATCCGACCGGTGATGTGTACATATGCAACGATATATAATATTCAACCAATTTAATTGTAATCTACCTAATCGACCATCACACATCATTCAAACAACATTAAAATATAATTATAATATTTTAAAATACAATCAGAGTTAGTGATTTTACTCAACTTGGTGCGTTAACCATTAAATAACGATTTGCGTCAGTCGACTAAATCAGGCGTTCACTTCTGCCATAATTTTCAACGAGCTCCAAGTTGTTCCAACCAGTTTGTACTCACAGCCTGTGTCCATTTGATTCTAACGGTTTCGTGTTTGTTAGATTCTATTAACCATTATGATCGCTCTCTTCCTTGTTAATTTAGAACCGCTACTTCCCATTACGATGCTATCGACCCCCTTTTATTGCTTCTTCACGCTCGTTCATGTTTCCCCTTCTATTTAAATGTTGCACTCTATTTTTCTTTTTCTTCTTTTTCTCTGGGCCTTAGGATTTTGAATCGGCCCATTTTCAATATATTCTCACCGACCCACTTTGTATCCTCCTTTTTCAATATGAAAAGCACGCCCAGTATATCAAACCATCTTCCCAACGTGCCATTATTTCTTGTACCCTCACTCCAACATGAACTTCCAATTTCATGCATACGCCACTCCCCTTAACTACTCCTCCCCTTCACATTTTCACGCAAAATGAAGATGCCGCCTCCAGTATATGTAACCGCCTGCTTCTTCCAATGTTGTTTCCCCTAAGTTCTTATTTCTTATTTTCTCCTTCTCATACACACACATCACACATGTCTGTACAACACTTGCTCCCTGTGCATGATGTTTTGCACAAGCCTCCCATCACGTTTCCGTCCACTGAAATGGACTTGCGCCCATGCAAACGTTCCCATTCCACATTGATCCCGTTAGCTCCTGTAAATTCCTCCTCTTTTAACACTTTCACCCCGTTCTAGTACACAAAAACTCCATCAGACAATATAAACTTGCCTGTCCCTAACGCCCTCCTACACGCTCCATTTCCAGAGTATTTCCTGTCACTTGCGTCGAGATCTCTCCCCGCCTAAACCCAAAACACGATGTCCTTCACTGTAATAAGCGAATCACCTCCTTCAGGAATGTTACTAAAATACGTATACCCATGCGCATACTCCTCTCAGTCCTCCCTACTTCAGACAAGAACTTGCGCACCCATTCACTAACCGCTGCTTCAGGCATCACTCCACGCCATCATTTATCACGTTCACACTTCTCATCTATCCTACGTAATGCTCCCATAACAGCATGCGCCAAGTCTGTAGCTCGAGTTGTGTTTTTATATATTTTTATTTTTCATCCGTAAGCCATGAAAAGCTCGGATCTCATTGTGAATGGAGAAATAAGACGGGCGTACGTGTGTATTTATATGCTGCATTTTCCTTCATGGTTAAGTAATAGGTTAGGGAGTCTGGTTATGCAATAGGGTATGGATCATTTATTAAGAGGTAGATTAGGATAGGCTGTCTTTTAAAGGAAAAACACTGTATAAATTCTTAGCTGTGAAGAAAACATGAAACTCCCTTACCCAGAAACTACCTCACCTTATTTTACGTAAAAATATATACATATATATATGTTCATTCGAAGCTAAGAAATAGGTTGTAGGATGTCCAATGCTAGAGGTAATAGGGTATGGATTTTACTTAATGTCAATGTTGCTTCTTGTTGTCAGTTAAAAAGATTTATAATGGTGCCAAAATTGAATATCCGAATTTTTGTTGTTGTGTTGGCGCCATACACATTTTCTATTTTAACATTTTGGTGCACCGTTCATATTCGAGCCGCTAGGGACAGAAATAAGAACACGGTTGTGTCCAGCGAGGTGTTAGGGTCCCAAAAATATAATAATTCCGGTAGGTTGATTCATATTTTGAAACCCCGAAATATCGATATAGGATGCGAAATACTCCAAATAAAAAGTTGCTTTTTAATTTATTAAAAATTACAGTAAAATTCTAAAAATTAAATTATAGCTATGTCTCAAAAGAACCTTGTCCAGATTCGAATGTGATATCTAGTTATTTCAAATAAACCGTTTCGGTCGATGAACGATTCTATAGCGACTATTTGAAAGTTTGATTTGGACATATCTTGCAATCTATACGATGAAATCATGATTTTTCACTTCTGTTAGAAAGATATAGTTTAACAGATTCCAACGTTTCTCGTTTCGAAGAAATCCGATTCAAAACGAGTCCGGTACACTCAGTTGAAGTCCAGAACGTTAATTTACGAACTCCCGCGATATTACGGGCTCGATTATATTTAATATATATATTTATACATTCAACTTCGTTTTAATTAATATATAAATCCACTTATATTACAAATCCAATTTTTAAACTGATTCAAATATTCAAATACAAACCGACAAAAATGCGGGACGTTAAAGTCCTTCCCCCTTAAAATAATTTCGTCCTCGAAATTGCTAAGATAGGGAAAATGCTACATTATCTGTTATAAACAGGTTAAAAATCTTTTTGGTTTACTTCATAATTTCAGTTTCAACTGAACTGATTAATTCCAATTAAAATATTAAATTCTCCTTATTATTGAATACTTTCAGAAATTCTGAAAATTTCCTAACAGCTTAAATTTTCGGAGAATTTTGTCAGCATCTCCTCTGCATGGCTTATTCGGTACTACAACAACTTGCCAATCTGGGCTTTCTGTAATCCAAAAGAAAATCAAACAGCCAAACGGCTAGCCCAAACCGACTCATAAAATCTCATACTCGTATATAAACGTGTACCTTCTCTATTGGGCATTCAACTCTATCTCTGCCATTTGCTATATTTTTAACATATATCCAAGCATTTCCAACCCATCTCCAATCAATTCATTCTTCAATACAATCTTTCGCTTTTACCAAGCCAATATTTAATTTCAAATCCCCAATTCCATTTACTGATTTATTTCTCAAATCAGTTATCTTCATCTCCATATTCAAAATTCGATTCTTATTCTCCAAGAATCAATTCATTTTAATAACTCGAATTTATAGTTTCCGTTCTGGATCGTTCCAAATTCAGTCCAATTTTGTTTGTCTTAGTTTAAATTCCACTTTTACCATTTTGACTCTGTAAGTTAAAAAAAATTAGAATTCAAATTCCTGGGATTTTATTTCAAATCAGTTCCTAACATAGTGATTCAAAACATTTGAATTTTTGAACAACTTATTTCAGAACAAAATCTTTCGGTAGCAATCCGTCACTTAGAACCTTGAAAATGAACACCGATGATGTCCGGATCAGCATCGGAATTTATTTCCCAGCCATCGAAGTGAGTTCAATACTGTATTACTTTCAAAACTCATTTTTAAACACTTTATTTTGAAACTACATCAAAATTTTCTTTCAAAATGCTCGGAAAATATTTCTGAATTCACCCAGGATCTTAAAATTCCATATATTCAAATCCAAATTTATTTACAACATCATTCCAAGTTTCCTAAGTTTTAATTCCAATTTTGGTTTTAAATTCAGATTTTATTCATCTGATTTTAGATATTATACTCATATAATATTTCGATTGGTTATTTATATAATAACCAACTCAATTATAAATCTTATTCGATCATAATAGCAATCAACACTATAATAATCTCAAGATATATACTTCTTTTTATATCAAAATATAATTTGGGTAAAATTATTCCATTTACCCTCTTTTCAAACATACCGTGTCGAATTACTCTGTTCAAGAGTTTAGAAACACCCATCGACGCAGTTTGCATTACTGTTTCGACCAGAATTTATAAACCACTAGACTGACTAGTCAACACAATATAAAACGGTTTTTATATGAATTATAAATATGCGCTCATATATATACACTCAACTCAATCTAGAGTATTACTAACTCCATCTCTATTGAGTTACGCCACAGAGCCAAGTTAGTCACTTAACCTTTAGCTCTAATACCAACTGTAATGGCCCGAAAATCCGTACCAATTTGAGCTGACTAATATCATACACATTCAACTCAAAGTGCACGAAAATTCAGATCATTATTAGAAAGAATTAAGTGGATGTGAAAGATAAGATAGAACTTATAGAATAGAAGAAGAAGAACATCAAAATCAGAGTAAATACGAAACTCACAGCGGAATGAATAAATTGTATTATATAACATAATCTTGAAATACAAATCTGGATATACATACCATTATCAGAGTATATAACTCATATACATCACAGCGGAAATAATTTCTACATAACTAGTGGTGAAGCTTCCTACTTTGAACTCCTCCAAATGTATCTGTAAAAGCCTGAAACACTTGACTGCCCGTACAAATTTGGGCACCCAAGAGTTTAGGGAAAACAACAAAATAAACTCTGGGTCAGTGATGGGACTGGTGTGGGTAAATTCCAACCATACTGTTTAACCTTGAAAATACTTTTGAAACAAAAGGATAATAGTAAGACCAGCCCACACGTAAACATGGATGGTTTTTACCGTACTATAACCCAAAATACTTTGATATCAAAACCAGTGATATTATGATAATGTCTAAACAAATAATTATACAAGTAGCAGAACGCTTGCATCTCACGCTACACATATATATAGTACAAAATCATAAACCGCAGGGCACGTATTGGAGATTGAATCCCGACAGACACGGTATGGGAGCACCTTCTGATTAGTGTACTCTAGAGGGGATACACTCAGGGTTCAACAAGAACGTCTTGCAACCCGGCCACACATGACCGCTCACTCATTTAGCTTGAGTGTCGCGAATATATTGCCACCACGGTTGTAGGCCATCCAACCGTCATCCGAAGATACAGAATCGAAAAGAAGTATAAATATGAATTTTCTCTAGATCGGTGATAATACACCCTGCTTGGGGATGACCCAACTAGCCATGCTGCCTAGCCCAACTTTTGTTACTTCCTGGTTGTGAGGCTAGAGGCTACGTCTATCTTCAGAACATATGATCACCATTCACTTTGAATGTCACATCGTCAAATCCGTAATCACACATCGATCACATAAATGCACACTGGGTGTAGAATAAAGAGAAGTTACCTTCTCCCCACCAACTTGGTATATTCGTAAAAATCAATGGCGTGACCGTTTGAAATACTCTGTCAGACACTCGTCCATACTAGTTGTCTTGGGACTAGACAAACAAAAAAAAACACTATTCTAGAACAGGACGACCCTTGCATTTAACTCCGTCTTCAATTATCTTCAGCATATCTAATTCGCAACGCTTATGCCTATACGGAGTAGTTTTCGGATAAAAAATCCAACCGGTCTCTCTGTATTGACAACGATGGTCAAAACACTTCGATAGTCGGTTATTTAACTATCGAAGTAAAACAAACATTCATTCAAATGAACAACTAAACGCACACAACCACGGGCACCTTTTTTTTAACATTCGTTTTTATTATTCGAATTCTCATATCTTATCGGATATTTCTCCAATCCCGTTTTACCCTTTTCACACTCTTGGAAAACATTCCCAGTTATTATCAACTCTTATTCTCCCATATTTCAGATGTATACGTTATTAATATTTGAAACAATTCCATTCTTTTCACGTTCTTTATTTCTGTACTTGGATAATCGACCCTATTTATATTGGAAAATATTTCCAATTTCATTTTAACCTTTTTAATCGGCCAAACGTTCACTTTTAAAACATTATTCACTTTGAAATGTGAATGAAATCCCTTATTATAGAAATCTGAACACCTTTATCATATAACTCTTTACTCATGTAATAATTTCCCTTATCTTATTTACCGAATCTCTTTCATACTTTTATATTCCTATTTCACTTTATAAACTCTGTTTCTAAGACAACTTCTTATCAAGTTTATAACCAAACACTGACATATCCTATTATAATTTTTTTTGGTTTAAGCTAAGTATTTACGATCCTATCAGATTATAATTCCTAAAATAATTTACTTTAATACATTCGACTTCGTCAAATTATAGTTCCAAATCCAAATGGTTTAATTCTAATCATATTTCGAAGATCGAAATGATATCATTTCTTTCGGAAACAATTTTCCAATATCTCTTTCTAACTCGTTCTTATATCTCTTTGGATAGACATCGTTACTTATTACTTTTAGAATAAGTGGATTTCAAAACAAACTGTTTACATTCCCTAGGAAGTGCTGCTATATATAAAAATCACGCTTAGGTTTGGTTAACAGCGTTAATTTATCGTTACAGTTCAAAACTTGTCATACGCTGTAATATTCTCCTTTATAAATAATCTCGACATAACCATCACGCTTAAGCCTAGTCAACAGCGTTATTTTATCGCTATAGTTTTAAGACTTGCAATATGCTACCATATTTCCTTTATACAAATCTTGACATTCCTTTTCGTTACAAACTGATATCGTTCCTCGGCAATAGTGAAGCGGTTCAAGTTGGGGTATTCTATTTACCTCTCAGGCCTTGATCGACAACGTTCTTACCTTAGAACAGATATAAGTTTGTATTCTAATCCCTTATTACTTATAATATTCATCAAATCGTATTTCCTTGTTTTATTTTGGAATATGGTTTTATAACACCATATTCATACTTTGAAATCTTCGTTGTTTATTATTATTTATTTTAAACATTAACTCTTCGCTTTAACTTTATTCCACCGTTCTATTTATAACTTCTTTACAAGGACCCAGTTAATCTAATAATCATTTTCAATTAAACAGTTGATTTAAATCAACTTCATTCCATCAGTAAATCCATTAACTGATTTTAATTACTTCTTACCATTAGATTAATATATTTAATCTAATAATATTTCTAAATTGTTCGTCTTAAAATAATTATCCAAATATTTAATCGTAGGATAATTTCTGCTTTATAAACTAATTTAAATGTCAACAAATCGTTTTTATTTTACTTTATAAAAACGAACTCTAAAATACTAGTTTATAATAGAACTTCTATTATAATTTTAGAACTTCACTTTAATTATAAAAATAAAATTTTTATAATTAACTTCGTTAATTTTCCTGACGGCCAATCAACTTCTTAACCAAACGATAGGTTTATGGTCGACTGTTACCATTTTCTTAATCGATATCGTTTATTTATTTATCAAAGCAAATGCTGAAATTTCATTCAAAATGTAATTTGGGTTCAAACATTGCATACAAAACAAATAGTACATATAAATATCGAGGAATCCGGTCGGATTCCTCCAACCGGTTTTCCGCATCCACAGATGTTAGTCCACACAATTATCACTAACTCTATACTAGGGAATATTATAATCGATGGAATCAGTATCCGATCGGTGATGTGTACATATGCAACGATATATAATATTCAACCAATTTAATTGTAATCTACCTAATCGACCATCACACATCATTCAAACAACGTTAAAATATATTTATAATATTTTAAAATAGAATCAGAGTTAGTGATTTTACTCACCTTGGTGCATTAACCATTAAATATCGATTTGCGTCAGTCGACTAAATCAGGCGTTCACTTCTGCCATAATTTTCAACGAGCTCCAAGTTGTTCCAACCAGTTTGTACTCACTGCCTATGTCTATTTGATTCTAACGGAATCAAGTTTGTTAGATTCTATTAACCATTATGATCTCTCTCTTCCTTGTTAATTTAGAACCGCTACTTGCCATTACGATGCCATCGAACCCTTTTATTGCTTCTTCACGCTTGTTCATGTTTCCCCTTCTGTATAAATGTTGCACTCTATTTTTCTTTTTCTTCTTTTTCTCTGGGCCTTAGGATTTTGAATCGGCCCATTTTCAATATATTCTCACCGACCCACTTTGTATCGTCCTTTTTCAATATGAAAAGCATGCCCAGTATATCAAACCATCTGCCCAACGTGCCATTATTTGTTGTAGCCTCACTCCAACATGAACTTCCAATTTCATGCATACGCCACTCCCCTTAACTACTCCTCCCCTTCACATTTTCACGCAAAATAAAGATGCCGCCTCCAGTATATGTAACCGCCTGCTTCTTCCAACGTTGTTTCCCCTTAGTTCTTATTTCTTATTTGCTCCTTCTCATACACACACATCACTCATGTCTGTACAACACTTGCTCCTTGTGCATGATGTTTTGCACAAGCCTCCCATCACGTTTCCATCCACTGAAATGGACTTGCGCCCATGCAAACGTTCCCATTCCACATTGATCCCGTTAGCTCCTGTAAATTCCTCCTCTTTTAACACTTTCACCCCGTTCTAGTACACAAAAACTCCATCAGACAATATAAACTTGCCTGTCCCTAACGCCCTCCTACACGCTCCATTTCCAGAGTATTTCCTTTCACTTGCGTTGAGATCTCTCCCCGCCTAAACCCAAAACACGATGTCCTTCACTGTAATAAGCGAATCATCTCCTTCAGGAACGTTATTAAAATACGTATACCCATGCGCATACTCCTCTCAGTCCTCCCCACTTCAGACAAGAACTTGCGCACCCATTCACTAAACGCTGCTTCAGGCATCACTCCACGCCATCATTTATCACGTTCGCACTTCTCATCTATCCTACGTAATGCTCCCATAACAGCATGCGCCAAGTCTGTAGATCGAGTTGTGTTTTTATATATATTTTTTTTCATCCGAAAGCTATGAAAAGCTCGGATCTCATTGTGAATGCAGAAATAAGACGGGCGTACGTGTGTATTTATATGCTACATTTTCCTTCATGGTTAAGTAATAGGTTAGGGAGTCTGGTTACGCAATAGGGTATGGATCACTTATTAAGAGGTAGATTAGGATAGGCTGTCTTTTAAAGGACAAAACACTGTATAAATTCTTAGCTGTGAAGAAAACATAAAACTCCCTTACCCAGAAACTACCTCACCTTATTTTACGTAAAAATATATACATATATATATATATATATATATATATATGTTCATTCGAAGCTAAGAAATAGGTTGTAGGATGTCGACTGCTAGAGGTAATAGGGTATGGGTTTTACTTAATGTCAATGTCGCTTCTTGTTGTCAATTAAAAAGATTTATAATGGTGCCAAAATTGAATATCCGAATTTCTGTTGTTGTGTTGACGCCATACACATTTTCTATTTTAACATTTTGGTGTACCGTTCATGTTCGAGCCGCTAGGGACAGAAATAAGAACACGGTATTGTCCAGCGAGGTGTCTAGGTCCCAAAAATATAATAATATCGGTAGGTTGATTCATATTTTGAAACCCCGAAATATCGATATAGGGTGCGAAATACTCCAAATAAAAAGTTGCTTTTTAATTTATTAAAATTTACAGTAAAATTCTAAAAATTAAATTATAGCAATGTCTCAAAAGAACCTTGTCCAGACTCGAATCCGATATCTAGTTATTTCAAATAAACCGTTTCGGTCGATGAACGATTCTATAGCGACTATTTGAAAGTTTGATTTGGACATATCTTGCAATCTATACGACGAAATCTTGATTTTTCACTTCTGATAGAAAGATACAGTTCAACAGATTCCAACGTTTCTCGTTTCGAAGAAATCCGATTCAAAACGGGTCCGGTACACTCAGTTGATGTCCAGAACGTTAATTTACGAACTGCCGCGATATTACGGGCTCGATTATATTTAATATATATATTTATACGTTCAACTTCGTTTTAATTAATATATAAATCCACTTATATTACAAATCCAATTTTTAAACTGATTTAAATATTCAAATACAAACCGACAAAAATGCGGGACGTTACAATATATGTACTGCCATGGATCTAAATGTAGATCTAAACATGAAAGTGTGAACTTGCGTATATAGATATGGTTTTCATCTAATCTTGCATATAAGTTTCATATTAACTTGCTTATAAATTTAATCATGTAAACTAACATCACATGTTTTACATATAGACTGCATAGATTCGCATATAAACATGTGTATGAAATTACATTCAACTTGCATATAAACTAATGTCATAATTTGCATATGATTCATATAAAAACTTGCATATGAAATTACATTCAACTTGCATATAAACTAATGTCATAATTTGCATATGATTCACATAAAAACTTGCATATGAAATTACATTCAACTTGCATATAAACTAATGTCATAATTTGCATATGATTCACATAAAACTTGCATATGAAATTACATTCAACTTGCAAATAAACTAATGTCATAAATTGCATTTGATTCACATAAAAACTTGCATATGAAATTACATTCAACTTGCATATAAACTAGTGTCATAATTTGCATATGATTCACATAAAACTTGCATATGAAACTACATTCAACTTGCATACAAACTAATGTCATAATTTGCATATGATTCACATAAAAACTTGCATAACTTATATACTGCTATAGATCCAAACATAAAGGTGTAAACTTGCATATGGGTCTAAACATAAAGATGTAAACTTGCATATGGATCTAGACATAAAGGTTAATGTCACATAAACTAGCATATTCATATACATGTCTCACATATATTTTAACAACTCAAACTTGCATAAGATTCATACATGAATATATGATCCAATCATCACAAACTTGCATAAGATATATGATTCAACTTGCATAAGATTCACATAAGAACTAACATATGATCCAACTTGCATACGACTAACATATTATTCAACACCACAAAAATACATATAATTTACATCACATGGTTTAAAATCATATTCTCGTAATCCCAATTATATCTTATCGTAATTAAATTAATTAATTAATTTGTGAAAGCTATTATACTCACTATTAAAATGAATAATCTTGTCTTTCTGGGATCTGTATTCTGAAATCGAATTGCTCGCCTTTGATGTAGACTAATCGTTATTTTGATTTGATTTGATTTTGATTCAAGCTTCTATCTTGCTTTAGGGTTGAAAGTGTATGGCGGCTAGTCTAGGTTCTCCACCTCTTGTATGCAAGTCACATGTTCTAACCAAATGAGCTACTAAGTCTTTTGCTTACAAACCTTAGAGCAATGCTAAACATTATTCTTTTCTCATTCCTCTTTTTCATGTTTTGCTGCAATATTTAATTTAAAGATAACTTCTTCATACGGAGTCCGATTTACACAAACTCGGACTCTATCTCAAGCAAAATTCTGAGACAAACGCAATGGCGCAACCCGTTTTACCTAATTCTTCCTTTTCAAATCAATTATTCTTTAATTTGTTATTTTAATATTCTCAGAAAATACGGGGTGTTACATTCTCCCCTCCTCAAAGGATTTCGTCGCTGAAATCTCCAAGTTAAGGAGAATGTATATCCTACCATCCAATCATCCATTTACTCAATCATCAAACATAGGCATCCACTGCCCTTAAAAGATTTCTAATGCCATATGAACATATGCAAAAAGTGTGTGTATATGTTCCTTATCCAATGCAAAATCAGGTGGTCTACTGATTCAGTTGACCTCGTTAATGCGAATTATGATAGTGCCATGCGTCCATTATGTATGCAAAAGAACCCTATTGATACATATCATTTCTATATGAGTGTGCAACCATACATTCAAATGCAACACCCATATGATAACACATTCATTAAATTAAATATGCACACATATTCATATGCAATATGAAAGTGATTGAGCCGATTTAGTGCCTAATGTGTGTGTAAATGTATCCACGAGCAACCACTAGCAAACACTTGCATCCACTCGCATCCACCAAACATAACATGTCTCAAACACATGTTTTCAAACATAAGATTTTCCTATCTAAAGATCGAAGATATAATAGAGAGGACATACTAAACGATAAAATAGATATAAACAAAGTGATAGAAAAAGGAGAAGTTAAGAACATATCCTCAAAAGAGAAAGGGTACAACGTATGCATCTTGCTTTCCGTCCCCCTAGTTGAGTCTCCTTGATCAGCTCCCCATTGGATTTTAACCAACTTGACCTCTCTGTTGCGTAGCTTCATGACCTCCAATCCAAGGATGCATGTAGGAGCTCGTCTAATCGTGGCATCTCACTCCACTTCCACTTCTCTAAGTATGCTCGGCTCCACTACATCCGTGATATCTTGTAAACACTTCCGCAAATGCGACACGTGAAATAAGTCATGAACACCACTAAGCTAGTTGCCTCTTCTCATGTCCCTCCAAAATCATAACCTCATAAGATCTTCAAGGATTCTATTCACCCCTTTCTGTCCGTTCATCAGTCTGTGGACGATAAGTGATGCTCATACTTACCGCCTTTTGCATATCACCTTTTCCTCTTGCATCAAAAACTGCTCCAAGCCTTGTCCCGCAAGCACTGATATATACTCTAAACGGTTTGCTTCCATCTAGCAAAGTCAAAACTGGGGCTGATATCTTTGCAAAGTCCTTAATGAACTTCCTATAGTAGCCCCTCTACCCTAGAAAACTTCTTACCTCCGTTTCTTTTCTAGGAACCTCCCAATCTTGGATTACCACTACCTTTGTAGGATCCACTGCTATTCCTTCCTTAGAGACCATGTGTCCTAAGAACCTTACTACTTTTCTCCAAAAATGACATTTGGAGAACTTAGCTTTGAGTTGATGTGCTCGTTGGGTCTCTAAGACTTCCCTAAGATGTAAGGCATGCTCTTCTTCGCTTCTAGAGAAAATCAAGATATCATCCACAAAGACTACCATGAACTTGTTTAGAAACTCCCTAAACACCCTACTCATCAAGTCAACGAAATATGCGGGTGCATTCGTCAAACCAAAAGGCATGACGCGCCACGCGAAGAATCCGTCAGGAGTTCTAAATGCAGTCTTATCTATGCTATCTTCAGCCACCCATAGCTGATGAAATCCATCTGTGAGAAAATAGAAGCACCAACCAACTGATCGAACAAATCGTCTATCCTCGGCAATGAGTGCCTGTTCTTCTTCGTGAGCTTATTCAGCTCTCTATAGTCCACGCACAATCTAAGTGAACCATCAGCCTTCGTTGCAAAAACAACTGGAGCACCCCATTCTGAAATGCTTTTTCTTATGAACCCCTTCTCAAGCAACTCTTTCACTTGCTTACTGAGTTCTCTTCTCTCCCTCGGAGCCATGTGGCGCACTGGTAATGCAACTAGCTTTGCATTATCTACTAGGTATGTACAAAAGTCTATCTCGCGCCTTGGGGGTAAACCCCTAACTTCATCAAAGACATCACCATATTCACGGACCACACGAACAGATTCCAAATCATCATTGGATGCGTCAAAGGATTCTAGGTAGCTAAGCATCACCGGGCCTCTAGGGTCGCAAGAAATATCAAGGGTCTTGCCACAACGAGTCAACAATCTAAATACCCTTCTTTCACAGTCTAGGATGGAACCATACCTGGCTAGCCAGCCCATGAAGCCAAGAACAAAGGCGTTGCATTCAATCCCAACGCCCAAGATAGACACTCTCAAATCCCGACAAATCATTGAAAGATGAGCCGAACCACCAATAGTATTTGAGACTACAATGGGATCCGTAACTAGACTAGTATTTAGGTGCAGCGTTTTAACTAACGAAGCAGATACAAACGAGTGTGAAGCGCTAGAATCAAACAAAGTTTGAACAGGATGATCAAAAAGAAAAACCAAACTTTCAACCAAGATATTTCTACCTCTATCAGGTATGCCAGCCGTGAGGGAACCCGTCTGCCTTCTAGAAGATCCTGTCCTTTGTCCTTACCTTTGCCTTTTGCTTCTTTGGACAATCCTGATAAGATGTCCTATTTCCCCGTAACGATAACAACTAGTCTTTTTCTCCGTTCCAACATCTTTATTTAAGTAGTCAGGTATTTCACAAGTGTGGCCCTTCCTTTTCTCTTGGCCCTTTGTTATCCTTACACCATTTCTTTGGATCTACTTCCTTATTGTGTCCTATCCATGTCTCTCCTGCACATTCTCCATTTGTGACCTTCCACCAAAATGAGGCTTCATCCTTCATTAACCAAGCAGCTGGTTGAACCTTCCTTCCATTGTCTATCTTAAAGGTACAACTAATTCCTCCACTTCCTCCTAGCTTTGGCAAACGTCCGAGTCCCATGAAGCGGTTTTATGCTCATCGTACGTAAGTTCTTACATATCTTAGAAAAATCGTCTGTACGTGGAGGAAGAAACTAAAAAGGGAAAGGGGAAGAGATTCGAAGCAAAGAATCGAAAGAAAGATATATGGCTTTTGGGGGTTATGTTTTTCCAGATAAACTTTTCTCTTGAAAATACTCTCCTTAAACATATTTCTGAAAGTATTTCTTTATAAAAATGCTTTTGAAAAATAGCTTTTCAAAATCTCATATCTGTTCCGGTAACCTTCAGCTCTGATACCACGTGTAACACCCCACGTCCATTAATGTCACTCACAAAGGGAATACATTAACTTCCATGGATCATATTTAGTGTATAAACAGAATATAACAAGACATATATAAATAATGGTACTTGAAAATTTTAAAACTACTTTTATTGCAGTGGAGAAATAGTTTGATTACAACAACTTCATAAACCAAGTACACTTAATATCTATCTTGATAAATTGTTTCAGAGTACATAAAATAAAAAGCATAAACCCTAACACAAGTAGCCATAAAAGAGATGAGCTGAACTTTACTTTCAGCAAACCAAGCACTTCCAAAAGAGAGAGAAAGAGAACCGAGATCAAGCTCCACTTGTACTAGTCCCACCTTGAGAACCTTTAGGGGGGGATGGAAGAAAAGAGGCGAAAACAAGGGGGTCAGACATAAAGTCTGGCGAGTATAATAACTTTAACAATATAATTATTAAAGTAACTAGGATAAGGCATAAATTGGTAAGATAAGATATGACCATGAAACAAGTGGGCATGACAAAACAAATAAGTGGAATATTCTGGCGTTAATCTCGTTCCTAATCACTATAGGATAATTACTATACTGCACCTCCACTAGTCATCCTAAAAGTTGATCCCGCCTATAGAACTTAATAATGATAATGGTAGTTTCGTGTACCCGTGCTGGTCCCACAGTGTGGGGTATCACACCCCAAAGTGGCAACCCGATGCCGCCAAAGATGCACAGCTTATATCTACACGATGCAATAACGTCTTACCTACCAACCCGGGCCCACGCACGCCCATGACCCCATTGGACTTGCGTTGCCACCGCTAACCCGTTTTGACCTCTTACAATCAAATCCAGTAAGCGTGTCCCGTCCTCGACTTGGGTCGAGTTCAAAAAGATACTTAATGGGTTACTTGTTTGAAAAGGGCCCCCATGCTTGACACAAGCCTTCCAGCTATGCTTGGTCCCCACTAAGGTTTCCCTACTAAACCTCATTCTTATTCATGTCTTCTTACATGTTTCAATCCTGGTTTAGTGCATCTAATCGTATTTCACATGCCACCCAAGGCACCCACTTAATTTCACATGCCACCCAAGGCACCCACTTAACCTCCCATGTCCCACAACATGTTTAACTGGTTAAGTGTTATTTAATTCATTAGAACCGTAACCTTGTAATGACCTCCCACATTAGGCTGACATTTGCGGTTGCTGGATTTGCCGGGCGGGTCCGGGAAGTCTTATACTGCAAATGAGCCTAACCTCGTGTCTTTACAATTGTTACGCATTTAATTCGTGCCTTTGACCTCTCACATTAGACTGGCATTTGTAGCTGCTGGATTTGCCGGGCGGGTCCGGGTAGTCTTATACCACAAAAGAGTCTAACCTCGTGTCTTAGGCGGTTAATTATTACACATCTTTATTTAACCCTAAATTGGATTAATATCCCTATTCAAATTTATCAATAATTTCCATGTCCATAATTATCACTTAAATTATGGTCATAATTTCTATACACATTAATTATGCTAATTAATGTCTAAGATTAATTATATGCATTTAAAGGCATTATATGCCAATTCAAAATATTAACATTAATATTTAATGTTTTTCCCAGCGACTTACGTTATTCGCACAGATAATATGTAGGCGAATACATAGCCTAACACATAAAAACTTCACAATATGAATAATACATAAAAGTAGATCTATCTTACAAAAATAAGAATAGGCTAGTACATAAACTTGCATGATTATAACTTATATTGACATATATTTGCATAGTCACTAACTTGCATAGGCAATAGAAACATAAAACATAAATTTACATAATCTATGTACTGCCATGGATCTAAATGTAGATCTAAACATGAAAGTGTGAACTTGCATATATAGATATGGTTTTCATCTAATCTTGCATATAAATTTCATATTAACTTGCATACAAATTTAATCATGTAAACTAACATCACATGTTTTACATATAGACTGCATAGATTCACATATAAACATGTGTATGAAATTACATTCAACTTGCATATAAACTATGTCATAATTTGCATATGATTCATATAAAAACTTGCATGTGAAATTAAATTCAATTTGCATATAAACTAATGTCATAATTTGCATATGATTCACAAAAAAACTTGCATATGAAATTACATTCAACTTGCATATAAACTAATGTCATAATTTGCATATGATTCACATAAAACTTGCATATGAAATTACATTCAACTTGCAAATAAACTAATGTCATAATTTGCATTTGATTCATATAAAAACTTGCATATGAAATTACATTCATCTTGCATATAAACTAGTGTCATAATTTGCATATGATTCACATAAAACTTGCATATGAAATTACATTCAACTTGCAAAAAAACTAATGTCATAATTTGCGTATGATTCACATAAAAACTTGCATAACTTATGTACTGCTATAGATCCAAACATAAAGGTGTAAACTTGCATATGGGTCTAAACATAAAGATGTAAACTTGCATATGGATCTAGACATAAAGGATAATGTCACATAAACTAGCATATGCATATACATGTCTCACATATATTTTAACAACTCAAACTTGCATTAGATTCATACATGAATATATGATCCGATCATCACAAACTTGCATAAGATATATGATTCAACTTGCATAAGATTCACATAAGAAATAACTTATGATCCAACTTGCATACGACTAAAATATGATTCAACGCCACAAACATACATATAATTTACATCACATGGTTCAAAATCATATTCTCATAATCCCAATTATATCTTATCATAATTAAATTAATTAATTAATTTGTGAAAGCTATTATACTCACTATTAACATGAATAATCTTGTCTTTCTGGGATCTGTATTCTGAAACTGCATTGCTCGCCTTTGATGTAGACTAATCGTTATTTAGATTTGATTTGATTTTGATTCAAGCTTCTACCTTGCTTTAGGGTTGAAAGTGTATGGCGGCTACTCTAGGTTCTCCACCTCTTGTATGCAAGTCACATGTTCTAACCAAATGAGCTACTAAGTCTTTTGCTTACAAACCTTAGAACAATGCTAAACATTATTCTTTTCTCATTCCTCTTTTTCATGTTTTGCTGCAATATTTAATTTAAAGATAGCTTCTTCATACGGAGACCGTTTTACACAAACTCGGACTCTATCTCAAGCAAAATTCTGAGACAAACGCAATGGCGCAACCCGTTTCACCTAATTCTTCTTTTTCAAATTAATTATTCTTTAATTTTTTATTTTAATATTATCAGAAAATACGGGGTGTTACAAGGTTGACACCCTCCCTAGGAGGGCGGTCGATCACCGTGTCGATCTCCCCTCAAGGATAGCGATCGACTCCCCCTCCCCCCCCCCCCAAGTTAAGAACATGGGGTGATTTATATCCCTGGTCAGTTTCTATTTTATTGATTACTTAATTAATTAGATTGATCGTTTTCTGTTTATTGTTATTCTTGTCCCCTTGTTGTATATATATGTGCACACAATTCTGAAATCCAAAGGAATATTCCATTACGCCATCTACATTTAATTTTATTCCAAATTTATATTCTTACACTTTGAATTTCAAATGTTGTGTGTATACAATTTTTGTATAAATTATTTTCTTCGCAAATTTTTCATGCAAATAAGATATGAAAATGGACTAGAATTTCGCCACAAATAAAATGGTAATATTTTCGTAGCCAAAATATCAACTTTTTAATATTAGTATTTTCATCCTATTAATTTTTTTTTCATTGTTTACTGTTAATTTATTTATTTATGTCTATTTAGGTTATATATTCATGGGGTTTTACAATTGTGGCCTTCCTCTAGCGACTTCTA